>OZ037995.1:17748826-17791326 GCA_964035705.1 Porites rus
AACTTTATGGAACAAATGATTGCCTTCAAGAATTTCACGCGGACTACTTTTAATTTAGTTCTTTTTCTCTTTTCTCAGTGTGTGACTGACAGAGATTTAATTCTCAGATTGAACTTTAGTACTCTAAACACGCCATATTATTGTGGCAAAAACAAAGAATCAAACAAAAAAGCACCATACAATTTCGGAATTCTGTTAAAAAATACATTTTTTGCTTACTATTCAAAAAGCGGTGAAACAGTCATTAATTAACTGATGTTTCGCTTTTTGTGTTATTGTCGGCCGGATCAATTAAGCAACGTTGGAAACGTTTTGGAATTTTGGTACATCTAGAAAAGCAGGCTGGTTTTCATTTGATCACTACGATCCTTGCAATCGCTAAAAAATAAATAGAATTTAGTGATCTTGGCACTTGATGATTTCTATTATATTTGATCGTGATTCCTGCGATCGGCAAGGAAGTGTCGTAAGTCCGAAAGATCACTGTTTCTGAGAAAATTGCAAATGTGTTTTAAGTTAAGGAAAGTTAAGATAACCTTTGCACAGCTTCGTCAGTAAACATTTCTGGAAAGAACTTTGATTTTGCAATGCTAATATAGTTCTACCCATAAATCCAGTAGGTCACACCGTTCACTGTTTATACTTTTTAACCGACCGCGGAGGTATAACTTTTTCGTTCTCGATAGTTACCAAAAAAGGGTGCCGTTCATAATCATTTACGGTTCCTTTTTGTAGAGGAAATTTATTTAGCTTATAGATAACACGCCTTGCGTGCTTTTGCGCACACTGAAAGCGTGTTGTGCTTTTTCGCACGGAGCTTTTGTTTGAAAACTTTAACACGCTCTTTTGTTTGACTTGCTCGCACTTAATTGTCTCAAGCGTGTCCTCTGAAAAAAAAGAAATTGCTAATGAGGCAAGATTGCAAGTGGGCTAAAGCGTGTTAAAATAAATTCTTTTGTTTTAAAGTGAAAGCGTGTCGTGCGCGTGCTTTCACCTTTTGCATTAAAATCCTGTGGAGGGTCACATATGTTCATAACTTCTTTGGTTGTGCAGGACTCGACTTTCAGAAAAAAATCTTGGAACCAGCTGGCCCCTTATTTTTCATTTTTGGTTGCCAGGAGAAATATTCTTGTTGCAAAAAATTTTCTTAAAAAAAAAGAATACAATGTACTAAAGGTCTTTAAATAAACTTCAGCGAAATCATCAATAAGTTACAGAAAGTCAATCCTGAATATTGGCCATCTTAAAACAGTGGACAAGGCCATCATTTGAATCATCCCATTCCAGTTGTTTGTAAGGCATGTATTGCGTGCTTCTGTGTGAATAGCTTCCAGGCGACTTTTTGAGTTTGTCATTTCTCTCTCGCCCACTTCTGTTAGGATGGTTGAGAAGGCAGTAGCCTCTGAATAGGGCGTCTCGTTTTCTATTTCCAAGAACCTGTCTTGAACAGTTTGTATATAGAACTCTGAGAAAAAGAAAAGTTCTCCAGCAACGAGTAGTCTTATCACATCACTTAGCGATTTGTTTCCAACCAACAACAGTGAAGCAGCGTTAAACATACAGTTGGCATTCCCTGTAGTTTTGAGACGAATGCAGTTCTTCAGTTTCACTTCTTTTGGGATCAGTGCTGTTGAGAATTCATGCTTTCTCATTGCAGACATGTGGTAGTTAACATGCTGGTCAATAAAAGACAATTAAAACTTTTTTTGCATTGCAAAACAATTTCTTTAGCACCCTTTACATTTCCTTCTATTATACATCTCCTTAACGTCCTCCTAATTCGTCCTCGATTTCCATTGCTCCTTGTGGAGGCCTTTATGACAATAATTCAGTTAATTACATACAACTAAAAAGAGAAAAATTTACTACAATGAAAACCTACTTCAAGGACGTCAGAAGTATAATGTATTAACTAATTTAAAAACTTGTACTTAAAAACTCTAATAAAAATATTCACACTAAAATTGAAGTGACATGATAAAAACTAAAGAATATGCAAAATCCTTGACCAGTTTACCTTTCAGATTGAACTTTAAGGCAGATACTGATTCAAAAGTTTTAAGATGGCCATCCATGGAGTTCCAGATACAGACTATTTAATAATAAAACATCCTTTGACCACAAGCAGACTTGAAAAGTGGAATGTTCAGCATCTGTGAACTTCTCGTGGCATGCCCGCTTATTTCTCCTCACTTTATCAACTGAGAGGAAAGGTACTCTGGCGCATGGGAAGTAGGGTAGTTAAAGGCCATGATAGCGTTCCTAAATTATAACTGAGTTGCTACCTATATTGATTATTTTGCAGTTTGATAGATGTACACGGGCTAGTAAGCTTTTTTGTTCTCTTACAATCTCTGATTTTTCTCGCATCTGCTGGCTGAACTGGTGTGGGATGTGCTAGCATGCCACTGATTTTAAGAGCTCCAAGCAAGGTAACTCCACAAGGGCTCTTTCAGTCAACGATATAGAATTCTCTCTCTGTAGATGGTGCTTGTGCCAACTGGGTAAACAGAGACCATTTTCTATCTGCAGCAGGTTTTCAGGTGACGGTTTCACACTGGATAAGTGGTTCCCTGAAACTCTGTTTTCCACTGCCATGTGTGTTACCCAGTATATGTCAATGTTTCGGTGGTGCTCTGTCATGGTGTGCACATGTTGCTTGAAATCAAAATTGTCAAAAACTATTTTCCTCCCTTTATCTGGAGTTACAACAACAAATGAAGAAGCCGAGGGAGTGGGACCTTGTGTACTTGATGCACCATGTTGATGGGTGAGCCGTTCTGACTCGTTTTCCACTCTCTGAACTACGTTGATGGCAAAGTTTTTCCCAAACTCATCCATCTTCTTGTAGTAGTAATGATGGGACACAGCAAGTCTCAGGGACCTAAGACGAGAAAGAGTACCTTGTAAGCCAAAAAAAAAAATGACAGAGAAGACAAAAAGGAATGTGTCAGACTTAACCAAAAACTTCTTACCGGTCATTCAATTATGGAAGTTTTTGTAAAAAATAAATAATGTAATCTTTCTAGGTATTTATTTAATTTTTCAGACTTCCTCTGTCCTCCATCTGTAAATTCTTTAAATTTAGTTTTAAATTTTAATAAATAAGAATTATATAATGCTAACATGGTATACATTATTATTATTCTAAACTCTTTAATCCTTAGAATGACCTGAATTAAATTGCCTTACAAACAATATCATCAAAATTATCCTCAAAAAGGGGATACGAACTCATAAAATATTTATCACATGAAGACTGTCTTTTACAACTCATTTTAATTTTCAATTCGGAGTAAAAAGCAAGGTAAGATAAACAGGTAAAAAAAGGGTATGAATCACCAAGATTAAGACAAATAATAACTCGGAAATTTTTTCGTCGGAATGAAATTTTCTTCAAACGTAAACCATCTTGTATGTGTACCAAACCTTTTGTGTATTTCAATATACATTATGTCTGTGGCCATGAAGGCCAATCTGTAAATATTATAAAGACAATTGAATGAAATATAACAAAAGGAATTCAATACACTCAGTTAAATAGGAAATACTCACAATTATCCTTGTGCGATACAAAACAATGGTGTTTAAGAGCTGAATGGCAGTCATACACGGGGATCTGTTTTTCAGCAAGACTGCAGCAGACATACAAACCGATGGTTGTCAGAACTGATCATCCCTCTTACCTTTTCAAAGGCTCGCCGTCCATAGTACAGCGCTAAACAATGGGGCTTTATTCTCGAGTTCACTGTCCAGCTTTTTAAAAGAAAGGGTTTTCACTTGTTGATCTGAAGCTGCTTGCTTCTTTCTGCGAACACAAAGCAGTGCACTTGCGATCAATTTCTTTCAAGAAGAGTTGCTGCACGTGTTTCTTTAAAATCGCGTTCTTCACACTGCTCCGGCGATTTGTTTGTAAGTTCCACTGCAGAGCATTTTCCCAAGCGATTCTAACCCTTCATGTAAAGTGTTCGTTTTGCTTTTACTGGGCCAATCGACTCACACTTGAACGGTTGTTTTTTTTTCTTGTGCTTCGCTCGCTTCACTCGTCTCAACAGCATCTGCAATCATGATCTGCTTCTGGATCAGCGAAACTGTCAGCAGGGATACAGCTTGCTCGCGATCTTTTCTAGGAGTTGAGGAGGTTATAGCCATAGCCACAGGTCGATCTGGTAGTCAAGGATCTTGCAAATCAGGTTGCTTCAAAGCGCATAGTGAATCCTGCATGGCATCTGGTCACACGTTAAATGAATTATTTTTTGCATTCAAAGACTTCCAATAGATCTGACGCAAAGAATCGTTCACTTCTTTTAAATGAGATATCAGCGCTCTTCTTTTCTTTAACTTTACAAGACAAGAGTGGCAAATGTAGGATGAATTTAATTCAACACGGAAATCTAGAGAAACGATCTCTGATTTAGGGCTAAACTCTGTGCGTCCTTCGATGAGATTCTTGTCTCCTCTCTTCAAAATATCCCCATGACATAAAACACATACAGCCGCAATTGGTGTAGCAAACATCGCAGGTCTCAATTCACATTTTTTGTTCAAGAAAGGCGAAAACTAGCCCTTGTATATACACCAGCTCAAAGAAAACATGCAAAGGCAAGGGAGGAAATGCCTTTGTTTGCTTTCCTGGGAAAACTCTTGTCCCGGGGTTTTCTGCGACCTATTCACCAATCACGACACAGGAAATTACTTACGTCATGGCATTTTATTACAACCAATCAGAGGCTGTCCCCAATATTCTGGGGAAATAGGAACACGATTATCATCGGCAATTCACAGACGTCTCCTCTCCCGAGTTTTTCCTGAGGGAGGAGGGGACGTCTGTACACAGGCTACCTACCTCTTGCAATTTCAAGATTAGGGTTTCGTGGTTGATGTTGTCGAAGGCCTTGCTCATGTCCAAGAACACTGCCAAAGTGAACATCTTCTGGTCAATTGCTCTAGGAATAGTGTCAGTTTTTGTTGTTGCTTTGGGTCTTGTTAACCTATCATTTAATTGCAAATAAGAATTGAATTGATTGTGTTCAACCCTTTCACAAACTTTTGATAAAAGTGGTGAAAGGGAAATTGGCATGTTATTATTCGCCAGTTCATGGTTTTCAGTTTTAGGGAGAGGTGTTACTTCGGCTAATTTCCAAGTGGTGGGAAATTTGCATGTTTCACTAGAAGTGTTAATAATAGACATGATTACTGGAAGAATTGGAGCAAGGCAGTCCTTCAAAATGCAAATGGAAATCTTGTCAATCCCTGGGGCTTTGTTTGATGGCATTGATGATGATATGTGTTCGATCTCATCACTGCCTATGGTATTCAAATTAAACTGCTTGAACATAGGGTGTTGTCTTGGAACAAACTAATTGCGGTTGAGTGTTATGTTGCATTCATTAGCCAATAATTGTATTTTGTCAACAGAGCTTTGGCCAACTGAAATGAAAAACCGGTTAAACTCATCTGCAATAGTTTTGTTATCTTTGCTGATAATTTGTTGGGATATGGATTTTTTAGGGATTAAAGTGTAGGACAGAGATAAAGGTGAAAGGCATGTACACAGTTCTTACTAGGTCCTATTTTATTCTGTTGAGAACAAGAGGTGGTCGAATGTAAACGTCTTTAGTTGGCAAAAGAAGTAACATAAAGATTAGTCATGACCATAATTAAATTAATAATTAATTTTGAAGGCCTTTTTTGGCCCTGATTGTTTTTTTGCCTCCAAGTCTGGTAAAAGATCTAAGTTGTTGATTTGTTTTTGAAATATTGATTTAGAAATTCCGGGAATTAAAAGATCCTGTTTTATTAATTATATCCATGTATTTCACCTGTTTTGGTGGAGAAAGAGCATATACTGTATGCTTGATTGTTCAAACTTACATGAAATATCACACATTAAAGTGGGGACAGTTTTGAAATAAAGCATATTTGATGAGGAAATATTAGAGGAGATGAACAGAGTAACGGCATGCTCTAGTAGTAGGATGAATAAAGGGATATCTGTAAATTATACAAATTTAAAAGGGTATTCAATAAGAGAGCGTGTCTAAGATTTACAATAATTCCCTATTGCTTTACTTATTTTAGAGATAACAGACATGTAGTCAACGTGCATGAGTCGACACTTAAAACACTATTGACCCTAGTTCTCTGTTTCATGCTGCCAAAATATTAATTTATGTCAATCCTGATCAAGACAAATAACATTCTTTTGGATGTTGGAAGAATGCCCTGCAAAGTGGTTTTTGTTTGGCTGCAAACAGTTTCAAACTTGCAAAGGCTCAAGGTATCATCATCTGCTTCTGTACTATACAGCCTTGTTTCATGTTCAGCAGGGCTTGCTCGTTTCTTTACCAGGATGGTTTTTGGTGGCTTCTTCACAGGTCATAATTGCATATTTGTGGCCATTAGTATCTTTCTTGATTTGTCACGACGAAAGTCTGTCTGGTCCTGTCTTCTGTCATTGCACCAGGATAAAAAAATATAAAACCAGGTACTTAACAATTGGGTTAGATTCGGCATACTAAGGAACTGACTGGGTCATATCTTTTAAAGGTTGGAAGGTACAGTGACTGGTTTATGTTGAATGTTATCTTGGTCTGTGTGGAGGGAAATTAAAGGGAATTAAAGATATTATGGTCTTTAAGAAAAGAGTGGTTAAAATTGTATATTTAACGTATACTAACTGTTGTATGTTTAATGTTGTTAGTTACTACAGTATTGATCTGATTTATTGTTTTAATAGTATTTTTAATGAACACACAGATTTTAGGTTTTGGATTCCTGTAGTGTCTGAAAAGCCCTGCAAAGGGAGATTCAATAAAACGTATGTACTTATGTATGTAAGATATGACCAGTGGTGTGCACACAATAATCGTGAAGCATGTAATTTAATTTGTAAAAACCTATGAAGCAGTTGAAAGCTTATGGTGCCATCCTAGGTGGTTTCAGGCATTCATTGTGGAACTATGTACCTTTGTTGCACGGAGGCAGTTGTGCTATTTGACACTACATTGTATTTAAACTGAGTTCCTGGGAAACTGTGATAGTAGAGTGGAGTGAATTTAAAAACAAACATATTTTTTGGGTAAAAGTTAACCATGGGCTCTTGGGTTTTCCTTTTCAATTTTAAAAGGAGTCGATTCTAGATTATCAGGCGGAGAAGTATGTGGGCACCTAGCTCCATTTGAGCACTGCAGGTGTGAAATTGTAGGAGAGTTTGGAGGAAGAAAAATTTGAAAAATTAATTACTTAGGGATACAATTTGGTGCATTGTGGGCGTTTAAATCTGCCAAATTCCACAACTCAATATTGCACAAGAAATAGTCATTTTTTGAAATAAAATGCAATGTCCATGACTTTTTATTTGTTGAATTGATAATGCACTCATAATATAAATATTCCATTTTTTCATTTGAACAATGGAAGGTTTCCTTTATCTTTAAGTAGGTTTTTGGTTATCAACTAAAACAGGCTCAATATACTCTCGCAGTTTTGTAAGTGTTGGGGCTAAAAGTCATCCCTGGAAACAAGAGTCAAGGCCTGAATCTTCATCTTCTGAATTTCTGTCATCTTTGCAGTCTTCATCACCCAAATCTAAGCGTTTTGCAACTATTGTCTGATATTCTTGTTCTTTTCTCTCTTTTTCCATCTCACCCTCCTTATCTAAGGTAATGTCATCAGTTTGTGTTCCAGGAGAAAGTTGCTGTAGGCGTGGCTGGTTTGCTCTATTATGCTTGTCTGTATAGATCTAGGCAAACTTTCTGGTGCCAAGGGAATTTTCTTCCAGCCCTTGAAGAAAAGCTGTCTTTTTAGTTGGAGCATTAGCACTGGAGCTTTCACCACTTAACAGGCTGGCGGTAAAAAGAAATTTTGTTCGGTTGTTTGCTTTCTGGTCTAGGTACTGAATGAAACAGATCATTCGTTCTTGAACAGCAATATCAGTGAGGTCATCTAGGAGCAATCCAATACATCAGGCAGACTGTGCTTCTGTCAAAAAGGACTTGCAAACAGCATCTCCTAACGTCAGCATCATTTCTCTCTGCACTTGCTGACTCTTGCGTTGGAAATACTTAATTTATTCACTTTTTGCAGTCATACAGGTTTATGAAGATGTACTGCTTTCCTGCTGGATATGTCCTCCTTCATTAGAAAATATAAATTATCCATTATAGTTTCAAGTTGTACCACGGAGTTATGTGTTTTGGTTCTGAGGTGTCCTGACAGTGTTGATGACTTGAACCTTACTGAAGAGCTCGGAGGAGAATTTATTGTGTTTATTCTGACTGGAGTGGGCGTTGTGCCTCTTGCACAGGATGCGATACACACCCCCTTCCACAAAAACGGGCCACTAGTATCTACAAACTGCGCAGTAGTGGCTGTGTTATCAACCAAGTGCAATTTAACCTGTGAAAGACTCAACTGGGACAACCACCATTCAAGCAAATGTCCTTGGTTTCAAACTTCTAGTGTGCAAACAAAGTTCAACTTCTTCTTTTTCTATTGGATGGTTTTATTAATGTGCATAAAGTTTGGATCCAAGAATCACCTTCTAATGTGCAAACAAAGATCAACGTCCGAAATTTTTTTGGTTGGGTTTTCATCAATTTTTGTTTGTTTTATTCCGTAGAGCCTCTATGCCAAATATGAATTACAATTAACTTTTTTGTTGATTGCTCTATTCCACTGTTGTAGAGCATTCAGTGTGTTGACAGCATTCACAATGTTGTCTGGTAGAGTACTGAGACCTGAGCAGATCCTGTCAACAAGATGGACATATAACAATCTGTCATTCTCTTTGGAATAAATTTTATGATGACAATACGGCAGAAAGCTAGTCCACTTGCATAGCAAATTATCAAAGTACATGTATTATACACAGTGTTTATCCATTCTTATTGCATGTAACTCAATTATCTATCTAGTTATGTGATTATTGTCTTTGGTACTATTAATAACATTCTTAATAATATATGAGTGTCAATATACAGAACTGCTCAAAATCAAGTAACAGGTTGAAATTTTTGATTACACAGACAACAAAAGTGTGTTTTCTTTAATTTGCTAAACGTAAGAAGCACACCTAAAAGGATAAAATAAAAGGTGGTGTTTACATTGAAACACAAGTTGATAAATGTCATTTTCTCATACAGTGTAATTCCTGATCATGATATTCTTATCATTTACCATACTGTGTGTACATAATGGCCTCTAAGGATATAGCTTATATCTTGAGGATGACTTTTAGCTCCTGATGACACTGTTCACAGAAAAAACGTCAATGTGATAAATCTTATAGGTGATTTATCTCGTACAAAAACAATACACCTTTTCAAATAATATGATTAATAAAGAAAAAGGTAATTGTGAAGTAATTGCAAAGTATTGTACAATAATTGTGAATATTATACATGTCAGTTAATGATACTATAGAGTTTTTACCATTAAGATAGCTTTAATGGTATTTTCTTTTTAGTGGAAATGGTTTTTCTTTTTGTGCTGTTAATGTAATATCAAGTTGGCCCAAAACTATTCTGTTGAATGTAAAATGTAGAGGGGTTCTTTGTTGTGGACATGTCACAGGGAAGAGGTTACCAGGACTCTACTCATCTTGAATCTTTTTCTTTTATCTGTGACAGCAACTCACCTGTTCTTCTCTGCAGTTTTGTTGTTGCTACAAATAATAGTATGAAGTTGGCCCAAAACAATCCTGTTGTCTGAGAAGGGTTCCTTGTTGAGGAAATCTCACAGGCAACTGGTAACTAGGACTCTACTCAACTTGAAGTTTTTCTCTGTGTATTTCTGACAGCACCTTGTCTGTCCTTTTCTACTGCTTAAACTTGCCAAAATTGGCAACTGTGACAATCAATTTTTTTAAACCTCAAAATAAATGATACTTACATTGTCTAACCCAATAATGAAAATTAAAAATACTCAAACGAGGCCTTAATCTGCTGCCCATTTTAAAATATAAAAATCTGAGCTTTTGCTGATCGACAGCATTATCAGAGATTTTTAATTAGATCTTGCTGTTAAAAGACAACTTGAACAGGTTATTAATGAAAGACCTGTTGCCGGTGGATCACATTCTGTTTGTTCATGTTATCTGAAAAGTTAACGAAAGTTAGTATAACAAGAATAAAGAAATTTTGAAAAAGACTCAGTCTTACTCCAAATCTCTTAAATGATTGTCCACTAAATGCGGAAGCCAAGCTGTTTTTGTTGCTGACATCAAATTCTCAGCAATAACAATTTTTTTGTACTTAAGTGAATAAATGAATGATGCTCTATGTTGGTAAACAAAGAACGACTTAAATATTGCAAGTAGACTTCTGGCTTATGAAAGTTCAAAAGCTATTATTATGCTTCATAAGTCAATGAGGACTGAGAAATTAAACCCTGTGCAAACTCTGTATGGTAGTAATATTTAATATATCCTCTTCAGCTCATCAGAATGAGACTTTAAACAGTAAATACACATTAAATGATGACATGTTGTAGTATAAATGTTGTACCTTGCTCAGCATCAGACAAACAAACACATCACACATTTTAACAAAACTGGTTGTAACTTAAAGGTTTTTTTGTGACGCTCAACTAAAATTTAAAGCTATAAACCTTGTTTATGGATAAAGAAAAAAGTGCTTGCCAGCAACAAGAATCAACAGACAAAATTCCGCTTGAATGGTACAAAAAAAGTGCACGGTCAAACTTGAACTCAAAGTTTAGTCTTCTTTAAGATGATTGATTAATGCTCAGATCAATGTTTGCAGGAGTACAGGTGCTACAGTAAATCATTAAAAACCCATTGAAGAACAATCAAACAATTGTTGGAGTATCATGATTAGTTACTGAATAACCATTGCAAGCACATTAATTTTACAGCATGAAGAAAGTTTGAAAACACCTAAGCTACAACAACAACATTCAAAGTTATACTCAATGCGAGAGAATGGTCTGCCTGTGATCAAGCGAAACTTAACAATAGCTGGTCATTTGCATTAGGTAAATACAGTTTAACTTTTGTTGTACTTAGAAGTGATAAGACCCATGCAGTTAGTTTTGCTTTTTGCTTTTAATAATGGACTGTTTGGAAAGTAACTTCACATAGTAATAATAATAATAATGATAATGATAATAACTATTATTATTATTATAATTAATTCTCTATGGAGTCGTGTTCTTTCCACTTGGGAGCCAAGTTCATTGCATGGCAGTCATAAGTCTTACGGATTACGTGATGGATAGTGACCTCCTGGGTATGTTAGCAGTCCTAAGGAGGACAATCTTCTCCAGTTTATTGGAATATATTCTCTTCATCTCTTAGTTATGTGCCTTAAGTGTTCAACCCTATGCAGCAGCCAACAGGGAAAAAACCCACCATGATAGTGTTAATCATTTTCTTTGTGGCTTTATACTGCTATTTTCTGCTCTGTTGCTATTTGAAGATACATAAATAATAAATTAATTAATTAATTAAGTCTTGTGGATTGCTTGATGGATAGTGATGAGCAGTTCAAAGGAAGATAATCCTCTAAAGCACTTATGAGAATAGAATATTCACATTTCTGAGCTTGGTGCCTTTTGGGTTTAACCCCATACAGCAGCCAACATAGAAAACACTCACAATAACAGTGGTGTTAATTTTTTTGGTTGCTATTTACCGCTATTTTCTGCTTAATAAATAAATAAATGAACCTGGGGCAGTCGTAAGTCTCATGGATTGCTTGATGGATAGTGATGAGCAGTCTTAAGGAGGACAGTTTTTTTAAACTCTGTTATTATGAGAATATAGTGACTTCATCTCTGAGCTTAGTGCTTTCAGGATTCAACCCCATGCAGCAGCCAACAAGGAAAACACCCACAACCACTGTTTTTCATTTTCTGTGTTGCTATTTACTGCAATTTTCTGTAGTTGTCTCTTTAGCCACACGCTAATTCTTTCTTAACCTGGTCATTAATGTATATCATTTGCTAAGCTAAGAAAGATCCTTACCTGGCAAAGCAAACTTTAGGTTACAATATTATTGCTAGTAACGTACAGAAATTAAATCATAAAAATATATCATGTAAAACTCCCAGTAACTAAAATCATGGCCTTTTAAACAGTGATGTTGTACATTAAAAACTCCATTTACTACAAAACTGTGAGGAGAATTTTTGTAGCATTTCCAATGGCTATCACATACATTAATTTTTTGAAGGACAGTCAATAGAAAAAGCATGCCTCCAGGACTAAATGATAACTGAACACGCTTGTTTGCTCTCTTGGGTGGAAGCAAAAGAACAGTCCAAGAGGATGGCAGAAATTCCTCCATTTCAGCAACCACAGATGGGTCAGCTACATTTAATGATGAAAACCTAGTACTTATCTTTCCATAGAAAAAATCTTCTGTATCCCTTCCTAGTTGATAAAAATGACTATTTCTGGAATGCTATTCTGATGGTGTTTCCAAAAGATGTGTGATGGCAGCTGGAATTTTAGTGTGGATGGTTTCTGGGATAACAGGCAAAGGCAAGTGGTCAGGACAATGTTCCTCGACAGATTTTCCACTTGTTCAGGTGTCACTGAGCTCCCCAGTTCTTCTTTCATATGGAAAACACCTCCAAGCTGTAGGAGGACTCCAGTTTAAGATTTGTTCCTGCAAGTGTCAAAATTCTTTTGCTAGTTTTCAAATCACTTAACAACCATTTCCCCTAGCTTTCTGGCGGACAGACTGAGTTATCAATCACATTCTGGGGTCTTGTGGTCGGCATCTAAGCAGCTGTTAGACCAACCTCGATCAATCACGAAAACTTAAGGGGACAAGGGTTTTTCAGTGTGTGCCCCTAAACTGTGGAATTCACTTCCATTAGATTTGCGTAAGTCACTATCTTTAACTGGTTTTAAGAAAGACTTGAAAACATATCTTTTTAGGCAATTTTTAGAGAGTGAGTCATTGTATTTGTAAACTTTATGATTTTAATACCTGTAATATAATGATTGTAAATAGATTTCATGCTTGTGATATATAAATTATTTCATTTTCCTCTCTTTTACACTGTAAAGCGCCATGAGCTCAGGATATGAGCGCTATATAAATAAGTTATTATTATTATTATTTACACTGACAGAATGATCAAACAAATAATCCAAAAAAAGAATTCAATGAAACGTTTTGAAAATGGCAATCTCATCAGGGATTAGGTTGAAAGGATTTATAAAGCACCAAAATATTGTATAATGCACGATATGCCATGCTGCGCAAGAACTTTTTTGCCTTAAAGGGTGAGGCAAAGTCAGGCCAGCAACACTAAGCTTTGAACTGTCTTGTCTCCCTTTTGAAGACTGCATGTCATACAATCCAAACATGCGAGTACTAATGGTTGTGACATTAACTTAAATTTATGTGGGCATAAATTGGCCTTGAAGAGAATATCATAGGGTAATCTTCAATAGTATCCCTTAGTCCTGTCTTTCCCTGACAGTGCTCTTCAAGTTTTTGCCTTAACTGCCATTGATTTACACTTGAGTGAAAGTGAGTGATGAAGTTTTGCTAAGAAACTTAGAAAGCCTCACTGTCAGATACTTCTAAAGTCTTAACCACAAGCTACAAAGTAGCATGCTTTTGAGAAACAGAGGAAGACCAAGCGCTAACTCTTTGTTATCCCAACCATTAACTATAGTGGTTTATCTGGAATTGTCAAAACCTTGTAAACATCTTCTTTTTCTCCACCACAAAGTAATGGAAATTCAACTAAAGGCTTATACATCACTTTAAATTAGACATTACTTTTACTTTCAACAAAATATGATGGCTCTCCACCAAACTATGTGAGAGTGTTTAAGCAACTCGCTTGCTAAGTCATGAGGTTTCTAAGAATCTACTTCTTACATCTTGGTCTTTGTTTGTCTTTATCTTTGTTAGGGGTTTCTTCGACGGGACAGTTCTTCTAGTGAGAGCACTCCAAGACTCTGACAAAGCTTTGATACTTTTCTTCCTTTTACTTACTGACGGCAACACAAACTTCTTCAGCTCAGCTTCTTACAACAGCTAATCACTCCCTACTAACCATCCAACTATACAACTTATATAAGCATAACGCAGGTATGTTTAGGCTTGCTGATCATGAGAGTTATGAACGCTATTCCGAATGACTATAACAAATTTCCCGTTGTTAACAAAAGTGGAATAGACAATCCTACAAGAAAACCAATGCAAGCTTGACAGCTAAATCTACAAGGCTGTACTTCAAACCAAAACAGGAACTCTGATATAGGTAATAACGAAGGTCAGCAATGGTCCCAAAACGTACCCACTTAAAAACTGACAATCAAACTTAATTAAACCCTAAGCTTTATGACACTTCTGTTGACAAACCCATTAAAAAGGTAATAACACTCAAAAACCTGATAACACATCTATTGGTTAACCTTGATTTTCAAACCCAAACGTGAAAAAACGTAAATCACGAGAAGAACAAAGAACAAACAGAACTGTCATCAAAAATCCTTATGATAATAATGTCGAAAACAACCACAAAACTACTTGATAACATGCCTCCCTTCTCAAAAAAACGCATCGTCCTCGATGCTCTGGAGAACGACAAATAGAAAACACCAAAATAAACATGAAAAGTCAAACTCAAAATTGAGTATTGTCTCAAAAATCGCCAAACATTTATAACCTTATGTTATGAAAAATAAAGTCGACCATAATTAACAAACGGGCGACCTTCAGGCTCAGGAAGTAATCCACAAATCGCCATTAGCTAATACCATTAGCCAATACCATTAGCCCAGCAAGGTTTTAACTGAGATCTTTGGCTGCATCTTGAGCCGAAGCGCAATGCGTCACTAAATAGTCATGAGCACTTTGAGAGAACTCATCGCCACAACCACATTTAAACATCACTTTAAGTTCGTCTGCATGTTTTTTGAAACAGTCAATGCAAATCAGGTGGTCACATGGCAGCACAGCCCAATCAAAGATTACAGATGTCTTGGTCTTAAAGCACTTTATACAAATCCAGTTGGCTAGTCGATGAATAACACGCCAAGCATCCATTTAACCTAGAAAGTTAACAAAAACAACTATAACAAATCGAAAAAGGAAGTTTGAACGAGAACTCAGTCTTGCTCCAAATTCCTTAAACAGTCATCAACTAAAGAACGAAGGCAAGCAACATTTGGTGCCAAAATTAAATCTTCAAAAACAAGAATTTCTTCATATTCGACGCATAGAACATAAGGTCTCATGCCAGACACAGATAGCCTGACAACCTCAAAGCAAACAACACCTCTAGGAACTGGTTTCCCCTAAATGACAAGCCATAACCTGTCGGAAAAGAACAGCGAAAAATTTTGGAAAGAAAACGCTCACTCACCATAAAATAAGAACAAATTTGAATAACCTCAACGACATTCTCAACCCCCACATCAAGCTACGACCAGCAGCAGAAAAGAAACCTAAAAACAAGTCAGTAGACAATCTATCTGAAAGAGAGGGGGTAATTGTCTTGGAAAACAATTATCATGCTGAAATTTGAATGATGCAAAACACCCACTAACTGTAGCTAACCGAACAGAACCAACCTCCTCTAAGAACCTCAAAAAATTAATTAACTGTAATACGATTATGTAATACATCGTCAAAGTGCTACAATATCCAGCAAAGTTCAGTTCCTTTTATTAAGACAGTGTTCCATAATAGTTCTTAGTGTTCTGCTACTGCAACCTTTTCTTTGACTTCAGACGGAGTCCTTTTCTTCACAGGCTTCGCACAACGATGGCAGGTTTTATGTTGATGCCTTGAAGGTTCAGGTTCAGGTAATGGCTGAGGAGGAAGCTGGAGAGGGTTGTTGTCGGACCGAGGAACTGAATATCTGAATATCTGCCTTTCGCCTTACAGCACTACGCTGATTATCGCAGAGTTGAAATTTTTCATCGAGGTCATTAATCAACATGCGGTTAATTTTAACAGGGGGCGGGATCGCAAGAGACTCGTGATGCAACTGCAATGGAGTTAAGTCTTCTGAACTTGGGTCCCAATGAACATAAGTAATCGTAGAGGTTGAAAACACAGGTAATGATGCCAAAAGATGCTTGGGACAAGTGGCTATGCTAGCCTTCATTCCAACAAAGCTAATGTTTCATGGAAAATTGTACACTGCCAAGGTAGAAATAGACAGCAAGCCACCGGTATTTAAGTTGTGGACAGAAAATATCTGCCACCAAGATGGATCAGAGGATGTATGTGGTCACAGTCTGGAGCGGGTTGATGATTCCCTGGGAACGAAAGCAAGATTTGTATGTTGAACAAGACCTGTGAAACACTTTCCTGAAATATTAAACTTAAGTGATGTCAAATGCTATACAACACATAAGTCATTTTGATCTCTGATCACTGTTGCTAATAGTAAAATATCAACAGTCAGGTTACGACCGTCACGCTCAACATCAACCATAGGACTTGCCAGAACAGGAAAACCTTCCTCTAAAGTTGATACGGTCAATTTCAAGAAGGGATCAACAACGAGTTTTGCCGATAAATGCGAAGCAACGAACTTAGATAAATCTGGGTAGCCTGTCAACGTTTTGCCATTGAAGTGGGAAACCAGACTTAAAGAATCCTGAATTTTAAAAAGTCTAAGGAAAGCAACAAAAGGACTACTCAGACCAGCAGTATACTTGGAAAGAAACTCCATAGTTAAACCCTCGTGACACCTAACCGTATTAGCAAATCTTTTAATCTACACTGCTTCACTAATGACTGCCCATGATGCAGTAACACAAGCGGCTCAAAGCCTCCTGTTCTCGTTTTTGTGGAAAAATAAGAAAGATAAAACTAAATGAAATGTTGTATGCCAGCCACTTGAAAATGGTGGCCTTAACTTTATAAATTTTGAAATTATGGTAAAATCTTTGGGACTAGCCTGGATAGCTAGACTGATCAGCTACTCTGATGATAATTGGAAGGCAATACCGAATTTCTTTTTTGATAAAGATGGCGGCCTGCCCTTCCTTCTTAAGTGCAACTACAATACTGCAACTCTTGACAAAAATCTACCTTTATTCTACCATGAGTTATTAGATTATTTCCAAGAATTAACGAAATTCTCAGAATATGATAAAAACAATGACCTCATTCTCTGGAATAACAGGAGAATTACAATAGAAAGAAATAGTGTCTTCTGGAAACAATGGTTTGATCAGGTTGTTACTTTCATTAGTGATTTAACGAACTCAAATGGTAACTTTCTAACCTTCGAAGAATTTCAAAATAAATTTGAAATTAAAGCTAACTATTTGCACTATTTTCAATTAATTCCTGCCATTCCTCCAGATTTGAAGCGAAAGGCATTTGGTTCCACGGTCCCTGATCTGCTTGGAGCAACTTCAGAGTACTGTCAAATAGAAGATAGAACAATAGTCTTAACCAAATTCTGCTGTAAAAATTATTATAGTCTGCTCATCGAGAAACTTGTTTCAGAACCCTCCGTAGTAAGGGCTTGGAAAAAATCTTTTCAGAACTTCCTGTTTGGGGTGATAGTTTTGTGAATATATACAAGTCCTCGAAAGATAATAAACTTAGACAATGATGCATAGAATAATCACAACAAAGAAAGAACTACTAAAATAGAAATTAGCCTCGGATGATAAATGTCCTTTCTGCCTTAATCCAGATTCAACTGAACACACCTTTTTATATTGTCAATAGTCAAAACTTTAAGGTGGTTTAATGAATATCATAAAGAGAACGTACAACTTTCGAACAAGCAAATTTTAACACGTTCAATGACTCCCTTCCATTGCAAATGCCAATTTCAACTCAACGCAAACTTCGTCTATTGGTTTTACTGCAAAAGAAATACTTGTTTCCTTGCAAGAACATTGTAACGAAACCTAATTTAGAGGAATTTTTACGTAAGCTTTTTGAACAATATTGCATTTAAAATTGTGACAAACAATATTGAATATGTGTGCCGACTGACAGGTTTTATTATTATTATTATTATTATTATTATTATTTTCATTATTATTTATTTTCCAATACTCTTTACTTTTATTGTAATTTGTTTTGTTACTTACTGACATATTTATTTACTTATTTATTCTTTTTGTTTTTGTTGTGTATTAATGTTGTTAATTTGTTGTCAATAAAAGAAAAAAAAAAATCTTCTAAGTTGTGTCTGCCAAACAGAAAAGGTATCGTCAAAAATTTTCAAATCTTGAGCCAAAATGTTCAATTTACTGCCTATCTGGTCAGTAATTTTGAACAAATACACAACTTTCCCATTAATTATACGCATCATGCTCTGTGAAATAGACATAGCGTGGCTCAGAGTTCTTAAGGTGGCCTTCAAATTTTTTACATGGTTGTCCTCACATTTATAGCCAGTTGCAGTGTAAATTGCCCGAAAAAGACCTCATTGTCTGTGATGTCATTAGCTCAATGATTATGTCCATCTTCCTTACTGTGCTCATTTTCATAATCTGAATCAGAATCTGATTCGCTTTCTTTGTCATCACTATCGCTGGATGGTGAGATAACTGGACACACAGGTATTGTAATCACATTTCTCAATTGGCCGCTATGGAACTGAACAACGCACCTAATACAATATCATTTCAATCATACTTCAGGTCCGCTTCTTCATTTCATCGTATAAGGTAACAAGGAGGCGTGAATGGAATATCTGCTAGCTCTTTTAGCAATGGCTAGATAATGTCTACTGGTATTTGTATAAATTATTAACTATATAACTACTGCATATAAACTACTACTAGTAAATGTTTTCTATCCTATTGTTGAGACCTGGAGAAGCTTGCTAGGCTTTGTGAGGAGAGGACCAAGACTCTGTTCTTTCTCCTAAAGATAATAATTTAATCGTCTACAGCTACTGGCAACAACTCTACTTATTCTGCTAGCAAACGCTTCGGATTAAATAGCCAAATTGAAGACTTATTGTGGGTTAGCTGACCGGGAGAGCTTATATTGAATATCTTATCGCATATATTGCAACAGGTTTGCCATTGTTAGATCAGCCTACACAGCCGCAACTGTTGAGTACCAAAGAACCAGTTAAATGCTTACACTGAAACTTCCCGGAAGGACCAAGTGTACAAAACAGGAACTTGATTGTGGGCAAAACTCAAGGTCAGCTGTACTCCCCAAACAAGCCTACTTCCAAGGACCAAAACTAAGCTTAACAAACACTTCAATGAACAATGCTAGACAAAAACTCAGGAACTAACCATATGGGGAAATACATTGAATCTCCTCATACTATTAAATTTTTATCATAAAGCTAGCAAAACCTTTAAAATAGCAAAACTAAGAAAAAGGAAACTAAAGGCAGCTACCTCATAAGATTTCTCCCCAGACTGAGTGTCGTCCTCGATGCAGATGGGAGAAAAACAGATACACTATTTTAGGAATTAGGTCAATTAAGTACCATAAGGGAAAATGTCTCAAAAAGGGAGAGAAAAGAGTTTATATCTCTCCTGCTGCCATTTCTCTGGTGTGAGTATGTGTCACGATATAGTTGTAAGTGCTTTCTAGAAACATTGCTACGCACTGGCAAGTGCGCATGGTCTTCAGAAAGTCTGTGTTCTTCAAGATGGTCACACCGCAAAACAGTCCAGACAAATACGGTGGAACCCTTCATTTCAAAACAGAAAATACAAATCCACTTTGCCATGTGGCGTATATGTTGCCAATCAAGATCAATAATACCTATAAGTACAAAGACAGCTAATTTCTAGAGGTAAATTGTTCTTAAGGTTAGGCGCTGAGGCAACGAAAGCACGGTGGCCGAGGGTTGTTAACGTTTTAAAATTCAGATGAGACAGCAGCATTCTGTCATTAGATCGCAGCCCGTATCGTAAGTGTAAAGGCTTACTTTTGACAAGATCGTTGATATAAGACGGTGCTAATTCATGAATGGCTTTGAAAGTTAAAGGTAAAATCTTAAAATTTATACGAAATGAGACAGGAAGCCAATGCAGCTGATGGAGCACTGGGGTAATATGACAAAATTTGTCCTGCATAACAACAAGTCTGGCGGCTGTGTTTTAAACTCTATGCAACTTGTTAATATGGCACTTGGGCACACCATATAATAGACTACTACAGTAGTCCATTCTGCTACTAACAAAAGAGTGGATAAGAACCGCAGCTGCATCCACTGAATGGTACTTCCTTATGTGTCTTGTGTTGTGCAAGTGATGGAAAGCAGCACTACATATTTACTGCATACGGCCATAGTAAGTTTATCATCGGTTTCTCAGTTTATCTATCGGCCATAGTAAGTTTATCATCAAACCACACACCCAAATTCCGCCCAACAGACACTGTGCTTACATTGCAATCCCCTACCCTGATAGTGTCAACAGCAGCCTTTTTTTAATAGATGTCGTGATGCTATTACAATAAATTCGGCTTTGTCATCATTAAGCATAAGTTTGTCTGAGGTCATCCACTGCTTAACTTGCGAGATAAGGCAATTAGATCAATGAAAACCTGTGACTGAAAGCACAGCTTGGGTTGAACGATAAATATAGCTAAAAGTCATCTGCATAACAAGGAATTTTTGGAAGGTGATGACCGACAATGTCAAAGATTTTACTTGAATATATGTTAAACAGAAGGGGACCTACAATCTTAGACAAAAACCTTGAAACACTTTGAACATTCTCGCACCACTTCCGTCCCCCTCCCTTTTGCAATGTTGTTGTAGCCAGTGAAACACTGAAATGTCATCTCAACTTTGCACAGGGGAAAGGGGTGTTTCAAGGATTTTTGGCGAGGATTGTGTGAGTTGCGAAAAGCCATCTGGTTAATATCAGTTGTTGGCAGTTATTGTTAAGTAGTTTTCGTGAATAGTCGAGAAAGATTGCGATAGCGTGGTAAATGTTGCTGTAACTTTTGTTTGACGCAAGGAAAGAAAAACATTGATTTTCTAGTTTTCCGTAGAAATACTGGAACTGTTATTATAAGTCTAAAAAATGATATATAAGTACAGCCTGGCGCAGGAATCTCGCGTAGAAGAAGTTGAATTATACTGAGACATAAAGGTTAAGTGTCAGGATTAGTCACATAGTTAAGTGAGGAAAGTAAGTATGGTGTACAATAAGAAAACAACGGCTGAAGAACGAGCGCTCATCAGATTTCTGTACGTGGAAAAGAGGTATTCACTGAGAGAAATTGCAGGAAAAGTCGGCCGATCTGCAGCAACAGTAATGCGAGTGTTAAAAGAATCTAACAGTGCTTCAAGGCATTCGCGAACTCAGGCAAACGTCACCTACAAAAGAAGAGGAAGGCCAAGAAAGTTGTCATCTAGAGAAGAGAGACTCCTTATAAGGGCTCTACACAAATTGAGGCGTACAGAAGGTAACTTTACTGCCAAGCGACTAATGAATGAGGCAAACATCTCGGAAAGTAATGTGTCAGTTCGCACTGTGGCAAGATTTTTGAATAGCAAAGGATACTTTTATCTGCAGGCCCGGAAAAAAGGGCTGCTTACTAACAATGACAAGAACTTACGCGTTTCATTTGCCAAAAAAGTCAGAGAAGAGTACAACAATGAGTTATGGACACAAAAAATTGCTTTCTACTTGGACGGAGTTGCTTTTGCACACAAGACCAACCCGCTTGATCAAGCACGAGCTCCTACTGGAAGGATCTACCGGAAAAAATCAGAAGGTCTCAATCAATATTGCACAGCGAAAGGGAGTAAAGTTGGATCTGGAGGAAAGATAGTCAAGTTTTTAGTTGCGATTTCATATAATGTAGGAGTTATTTTATGCGAAGAATATGAACATATGACGGGAAATTTTTTTGCGTCTTTCATTGATAAGACTTTTGAAGAAATGTTTGTGGAATCAAAGAAAGGAAACACAAGACTCTTCATTCAAGACAATGACCCTAGTCAGAACTCAGCAATAGCAAAGATTGCTTTGCAACGAGTAAACGCACAGTTGCTTAAGATACCACCACGGAGTCCTGATCTAAATCCAATAGAGAACATGTTTAAATCAGTCAGTGACGACTTGCACGACAGCGCTATTGAAAAACAATTAGAGCGAGAGAGTTTCACCCAGTTCAAAGAAAGAGTGAAAGATACAATTGTTCAGTTTCCAGTAGCTAAAATAAACAATTTAATCGAATCCATGGACAGGCGTATACAACTTATACTACAAACAAAAGGACAGAGACTAAAATATTAAATATGTAGCTGTATGTTTTCAAAGGAATAATGCAATGTACATTTACAAAATTATCTTATTGAACTGATTACATAATAATCACTGATAATAGTTTGGAATTCACATGGACAAAATGTAATTGTTGTTGCTTTGTATTTCACAACAGAAGCATTACAGAATTTCATGTAACAATCGTTTGTGGCACCTACAAGTGTAGCATTTATGCCCTAAAACTGTGCGTAAAAAGGAAACTATCTATCGGCATGTTTTGCCTTAGTCGACTCACGTGCGGTAAAGGTCAACGGTTTACCGTTGTCACAATAGAAGTTGGTCTGTTGACAATCTTACTTTATTACATGTTATGGTTAACCGTTGGGAAAAGGCTGAATTTCACGATGCCATTGAAGCTGTTGTTAAAAATTCATGTGAATTATAAGTAATCTCTTATTCAAAGTGATTTTCCACAGAGAAATACAAATACGAAATGCGATAAAAGGCAAAAACTAATGGTAAACCGTCAGGTTTACCAGCGTCTGTTTACACTTTACACTTCTCTCTCCATCACGCAATACTCTAAAGTTGCATAATACTTTTATCTGAATATGCTTAGCTTCGCAGATCCTTCGCTGGGAATTCACTCAACACTTATCTATCCTTATGCCGAACTGTTATTGTTATTGTTAGAGCAGAGAATTAATTTTGCGAAACATCTTGGACATGGTGGAACGTTTCTTTGCTCGCAGTGTGGAATCTGCGAAAAGAAGTTGAAGATTCTCCACCTTACTCGCATCATTTCGGTCTCCCTCTCATCTATACAACCTCCCTTAATGAACACTAACTCATGTTTGCCTGTGCAAAATATTGGTGTATCCGTTTCAAATACAATGTCTTTAGCGTAGTGGCACTTCGGTGCTGGCAAATGAACTGTCTGCCCCTCCAAAAGTAGAAGCATATCGTGCCAAGGCAAGACCTGTGGACTCCAGCGAAAGTCATTAAGAAAAAGAACCTCAGCGGATTCAGCTCCAACCCAAGCAAAGTTGCTAGTTGCGGGATTAGTAAATGTATTGTAGATGACATTTAAAGGGTTTAGTAAAAAAGTTTTCCCACAATTGGCACTACCAAAGATTAAAATGTTTCGGTACTTGCCACGTCCTTTCTCAAGTAGCTCGCGTACAGCACTCTGAAAACTCCCACCTGATAGGTTATTCCGTGCGAGAGTATCCTCTGCAACGTCCAACCACTCTCCATTGCAGTTAGCGATACACGGACCTTCTAGAGCTTTGTGCAGTATTTCCATCCTTGTCATTTGTTTCCTTTTCAATTTTTCCTCTGCTTCCTCCATTTCCCATCCTACTTGTATAGCCTCGTCAACAACTTTACTTCCTCTGTTAGCGATAAATTGCGCTAAATCTTCCTTTCCCTCTTTCATTTGTCGAGAGGCTAGAGCAAGAAGTTCTAGCCTGGACTTTATTCCTTTTGCTACGACTAGCTTAGACACGTCGAAAATACTGAGACGGGGTGCCTTCCTTTTTCTGGTTTTCTTGGCTGTTCTCTTCGTTCCACCACGTTCCGTTGTTGTCACACTGGCCTCTTGTGTTCGAGGTGGGGCGCTGTTGACCAAATCGGGATGATTTACAGACTGAACATACTCGCTATCTTCTTTTGTTGTGTATCTCCAGGCGCTATAATAATTGGAGTGAACAGACGAAAAATTCACTTGAATGGAGTGGTTGTCGTCGAGATAATTTCTTACTCGCAACCATCGGCGTGCATGCGATAGCTTTACCGCCATGTGGTAATGCGTTCCTCCTGAAGAATGCTGCTCTTGACTACAAACCCACTGCACAATATCAGCTAACCCGCTCCTTGTCTCATCGAATGCTTGCACAACCGTTCTAGCAAAACTGTCTCTCGTTGGAAATTTGTCAAGGTCGGCTTGACTGTAAGTAATTAAATACACGCTACGCACTTCACGATGCAACAGCCTCTCTTGAGATCCCACGTCGAGCTCTTCTGAACAACCATTATCCTCCAACTGTTCACTTCCCTCTTCACTTTCCTCCTCTGATCTCTCTTCAATACTCTCATACTGACAGTTATAATCTACTTCAGAAGTTGCCATTATGAAAAAAAAAAATTTACTCAAGTTATAATCCCTCGCCGCACACTCACACAACCACAACAACCAGACAAGCCACGCGTTGCCCTAGAGATTAATTTTTTTCTAAGTGTCACTTTGCATATTCTGCGCATGGTCAAAAATCTTCCCGCCAATTCAGACAATCTTAGACAAAAACCTTGAAACACTTTGAACATTCTCGCACCACTTCCGTCCCCCTCCCTTTTGCAATGTTGTTGTAGCCAGTGAAACACTGAAATGTCATCTCAACTTTGCACAGGGGAAAGGGGTGTTTCAAGGATTTTTGGCGAGGATTGTAGACAAGATCCCTGGGGAATGCCGTAATGAAGATGAAATACATGTGAAAGGGCTCTCTGAACAAGACATTGCAGTTCCATTCAGACCCAGCTTTCATCTTAAAGGTGTTAACAAAATACTATGGTCCACAGTACCAAAGGCAGCGCTCAAGTCTAACAGAATGAGGAGAGTCACATGGTGCTTGTTTATGTTTGTCAGAATGTCATTGTGAACTTTCACCAAAGCTGTTTTCATGCTACAAAGTTTCCTGTATGTACACTGGAACACTGGATACAGATTGTTCTTAGCCAAGTGCAACTGAATCTGATCTGCAACAGCACTCTCTGTGAGCTTACTTACTGTTTACTACACGAGTTCTAAATTAAAGGCTATACCATTCACACAAAAGAATTACTATTAGTCATAAATGTACCTGTATCTAGATGCATTTTCTTTCTTCATTGTTTCTTGTTCTAATTTATTCCGAGGTTTATTTTTTCTCCTGACATTTTTCTGTAAGTTCAGTTTCCCTTTGTATTTAGCAAAAAGCACTATAATTGAAACAAAACTTGGAGTGCTTTCCTTTATGTCCTCCAGATTGGCCTAAAGGTCCTCCACAAGCTTACTTTCTCTGGGCCAAAAGTTACTTCTGAAAAGGTACTGCAGTTTTACACTGTGGTACACTTCCAGTGTGATGGTTTAATGTTAATTGCTCAATGTCCTTGAGCAGAGTTTTTAATGAAAACAACCTCCTTAAGAGCCTCATGTGGAGGGAAACCAGGACGAAGCCACTTCTTTGTCCTTACCTCCTCCCCAGGGATGAGTGGGTAGGGAGATTCTTGGTACAAGTCTAGACAGCCCCGCAAGTGGATATTGGCCGTGTGCTGGACAATGGCAATCCACTTCACATGTAAGAGATTCCAATCCCTCTCACAACTGTCTGCACAGCACCAAGATGGTTAGAGATGGCCTTGATCCCGAGGAAAAGTACGCTACATTCTTTGTTCTTTGCCTTTTCTGTCAGTGTTTTGGTGATGCACTTTGGAACCTGCCAAACATCAAACTTGTGTTACACATGTGGAAAATTATTTTTCGTGTCACGCCATATACTGATATGTACATGGTAGCTACTTTTAAGTTGGGTCCTCTGTTTTGAATATTTTCCATAAACCGTTTGTAATCCTTTCTTTCCATTCCATTGCTCCTGGTCACCTCACTAACCTGAACGACTTAAAAATCAACAATCTTGTTATTGAGTTGATCAATTACAGGGTATGTCCCATATTAAGCACTTTGTCTAGGACTGTAACACCTACCATCTCCAGACAGCCAAAGGTCTTCAAATTGAAGCTCGCTGGAAACAGAATTTTGTTTTGTCTCCCAAGCCTCCTTAATAACAGGAAATAAGTTGGAAATAAGTTGTTTTGAATGTTGTAAATTGCCTTTTCCCTGAAATTTTCAAGTTCACAATTTCAGATAACAATGCCATTTTGGTGTATGTTGCTCCACTTAGTGGAATTGCTGAAGGCAGTAATAGATTTCTAGCAGCCATCCCTTTGAGCTTGGGTTCACTGTTCCAAATGTTTTTGCCCATTTTTACATTGAAGGGTAACACACCTTTGACTTCCCTGAGCGGACATTTCTCTTTTTGCTTTCTACTTCTGCCCCACATGTAGGGCGTAGATGCAAAAGTTCATCCATTTGTTCCATAAATACTGTAAATACTCGTATTCAAACCTTGTTCAATCATCAACCAATAAAATCTTCTTTAATAAGTTGGTTCCAAAACAAGATCATACATTTACTCCGATCCGAAAAACTAGGTCCTATCTATCTGATCAATACCACGAGGTCTGTCTGTCAAATTCGAATCACGTGATAAAACTATTGTTCCGATTTCTACATTCTCCCCACCAAATTGGTCGAAAGGACCAATGTGGCTTTGTTCTAAAACGAAAAAAGATGGTTCTTTCTTCTTTCTCAGTTTATTTTCTTAGTTCGGCTCAGACACTAACACTTCCTCTACATCCAACGGGAACCAGATGTTGCACTGGTCTTCTAAGCTCAGTCAGTCGACCCTTGTTTCCGACAACAGTTAAAACTGCTCCATGTGTTTTTTTGTCTCGTCCTTTGATCAGCTCCTTCACATGTCCCAACTTCCACGTACCTCTTGGGCGGTTCTCTTCTTTCACGATAACAACATCTCCTTCTTTAACAGTGGCTAGTTCTTTCTGAAGACGTGTTCTTTTGTCGTTTGCTGCGTACTGGTGAAATTGTCTAAGCTCTGTCAAGTACTCCCTTTGCCATTTGCTAGAAAAATGTTCCAAAAGCAACTTGAGGTGTTTAACTCTCTTGGTGATGTCAACACTGCTTAATTGTGATTGTGACTGTCCTGCAGCACTTTCTGTAACTGTACCATTCGAAAGCAATCTCCTTCCGAGCATTAGGTGCGAAGGTGTCAAGGGTTCTTCGATTTCGTCTTCATACACATAAGTGAGTGGTCTAGAGTTCAAAACACTTTCGATCTCTGTGAGGACTGTAGTAAGTTCTTCGTACGTCAATCTAGCAGAACCAAGAGTCTTCTTTAAACAGCCTTTCGTGCAACGCACCATTCTTTCAAAGAATCCTCCCCACCATGGGGATCGTGGCATATTGAACTTCCATTCAATTCCATGGCCACGGACAAACTGTTGAACATCTTGACTTTTGAAAGTCTTCGCGTTGTCTGAAACAAACAGCTTATTCACTCCTCTACGGGCCAAGAATCTCTTCAAACTTTTAATGAAAGACTGCGCATCCAACGCTGGGACCAAGTCTAGGTGAACAGCTCTAGTGCTTGCACACGTGTACAACGCTACGTTGCTCTTATACATCTTCGATTCTCCTCCGAACACATTCTTCACGTAGAGGGGGCCGGCAAAGTCAACCCCTGTATTCGCAAAGGCAAAACTCTTCTCCACTCTAAACTCTGGTAAGTTCGGGGCAGCAGGGGGACTGAACGGTTTCCCCTGTAACTTTGAACACAACACGCAATTTCGAAGCTGTCGCTTTACCACCTGTCTTCCTTTAGGTAGCCAATAACGTGACCGGAGTTCAGTCAATGTATCCTTAATACCACGGTGCATCACTCTCTCGTGACACTCTCGTACGATAAGCGAGGTCAGGTGACTCTTGGCAGGTAGCAGCACTGGATGTTTCATTTCATACGGCAATGCAGAGTTCTCTAATCTCCCTTGACAACGGTAGACTCCCTTGGCATCAGCATATACTCCTAGGGAAACCTTCTGCTGGTCAAACTTGTTTCCTTCTGACATTGGTCTCTGCACCTCCTTTAGCCACAGCACTTCCGCATCTTCTAGTTCTTCGACTGAAATCAACTCATCTGCAGGCTGGGAATTTCTGATGTTCCTGACCTTTTCCTTTAATCTTGTGATGAATCTTCTGACATACACTGTAACCTGGAACAGTTTCTTACTGCTGCTAAATCGCTCCAATCCAAAGCACTCACTCAAACATGACTTTGACTCAGTTACGAGATTTGCAGTTGTGATCAAGGCTTCTTTCTTGCACTCAGATTCAATCGCATGAACCACATTCTCTTCAAGTGAACTTGTGTCAGGCTTTTGTGGCCACTGCTCTTCAGGTAATGTCAGGAAGTTCGGTCCACTCCACCATTCATCGCTAGCTGAAAGCTCGGAAGCATTCATTCCTCTCGAAGGCAAATCAGCAGGATTCGCATCAGTTGGGCAGTAGCTCCAGCTAGTGGGACCAACAAGGCTTCTTATCTCCACAACTCTATTCTGAACGAACTGTTTCCACTGTTTCTGTTCCCCTAGGATCCAATAGAGAACTGCCGTAGAATCCACCCAGCAATGTACTCTGTCTATCTTCACAACTTCTGAGAGAGCAGCAGCCACGTGACTTATCAACCTTGCTAGAATTAACGCGCCAAGTAACTCAAGTCTTGGAATCGTCTGACCACCAAGAGGTGCCACTCTGGTTTTCGAAGTAATCAGCACTGATCGTACATTTTTCCCTCGTTCAATTCTAAGGTACACGGCTGCTGCATACGCGTACGAGGACGCGTCGCTAAATCCATGAAGCTGCAGAGACGAGGGCAGTGACTCATCCTTACTAAAGTAGCACCTCGGAATTCTTACACTGCCAACGTTCTTTAACTCTGTGATCCACTTCTCATATCGCTGCTTTAGATCTAAACTAAGTTCCTCGTCCCAGTCTCCTTTAGTCTGACATATCTTCTGAAATAGCAGCTTCATCTCGATCAATACCGGTGATATACAACCTAGAGGGTCGTAAACTTGTGCAGTCAACTTAAGCACTGTTCGTTTAGTCACAGGCAGGTTTTGTGACGACTTGATGGTTTGACTCAGATCAATTATTAGCTCATCGCTGTCATGATCCCACGTGATTCTGAGGACCTTGTGCTCTCTTTCTTCATTGACTTCATGATCAGTTCCTAGTGTTGTGGTAGCGTAGGTCCTGTCATCTTCTTTCAACTTCTTCGGTTCAAGGTTAACTTCTTCTTCTCTGTAATCGGCGGACTTAATCTTATCAACAAGTTCTCTGGAATTGGACGACCACTTCCTCGTATTAAATCCAGCCTCTAGCATCCTTAACTTCGTCTTCAAAAACAGCTTGTATGTTTCATTGACGGTCTGCCCTCCAGTAGTAAGGTCATCCACATACAAGGCCTTCAAAATCTTCTTCACGAACTCAGGGTCACTAACTGCATATTTGTTTAGGTGGTACTTTAGGGTGGCATTCAGCAGAAAAGGACTGGAGGATACTCCAAACACCAACCGGGTAAACCTCTTTACTTCTACCTTCGGCTCTTTAGCAAACGGATCTTGCACCCACAAAAATCGCAAAGCGTCTCGGTCAGCTGCATCAACTCCCACCATTAGGAAAGCCTTCTCGATGTCTCCATCAAGGGCAAACTTAAAACAACGGAATCTCATCATAACGTCCATCAGCAATGGGGATAAAGGCGGTCCAGGATAAACACAATCGTTCAGAGATGGGCAGTTCCTCTTTGAAGAAGCATCAAAGACTATGCGAAGTTTCGTGGTCTGCTTGTCTGATCGTACGACTTCGCGGTGAGGCAAATAGTGTACCTTTCCAGGGAGCTCTACACCGACATTCTCTATGATACCCTTAGACTCTTGGTCTCTAATAACACTGTAGACTCGCTGAGGACCGCTGGGGTTTTTCTCAAACGTGTGATCAACGAGGCCAAACGAGAATAACTCAAGCTGTAATTGTCTGGTAAGGCAGGGTGCATGTTCTTCCACGGGAGTGACACTTCATAACGACCCTCCTTCATTTGAACCTTGTTTAGGAACTGTTTGTACACCTCGTCTTCACTTTCTGGCATCACTCCTAAAGCCTCAAGGTCCCAGAACGTCGATAGTTCCTGTTGTAAAGGGCAGTTCATTTTCACTTCTTCGGCATCTAATCTGAGCACGTGAGTACTGGTCAGATTAACAGAGGATTCAACCAATGGTGGCCGTGGTTCGTGAACGGGACCTGATAAGACCCACCCCAAATGTGACCTTATGGTGACTGGTCCACCACGTCTTCCTCTTTGCGTCTCTCCGGTCATGAACTGCCAATAGAAATCGCTTCCAATCAGAATATCAATCGCCATTTCAGCTCCACCCATCGAGCTGTCTGCTAACTCCAGCGAAGAGAGGTGCTCATATGAACTTTTCGCAAATTCGATCTTTTGTTGAGATAACGGGGCGCAAATACTAGGTACCGAGTAACCCTCCACATACAAGTTCAGTCCTCCACCTCCCAGTCTAGTAACACAAAACTGCACAACATCATATTGGCTCGGCTCTTCAGTGTCTCCACCAAACTTTTTAATCAACAGGTTTTCCGCTCTTAAACTGGGGAGGTCGAGAGCCTTTCTTAACCGACTTGAAATGTCGTTCTCTGGGAACCACTGTCGAAAATTAATCTTGCTTGCACTAGCTTCATACTTGTGGGATTTGAAACAATTGCCGTCGCGGTTTGTAGAAGAACAGAGTTCTTAGCATTCACGTAAAGGGTTGAAGTAGTTCCTGAATCTTGACTCGTGTTTCCTCGCTGCAAACTAGGGCTGGGTTGCGTGACATTTCCGTTTCCGGAGGGCGGTATCTGAAAGTTGGCTGAGCAAACACTAACATGATGCCTTCCACAACATTTAAAACATCTGTACTCTAATGGACATGAACTGGCGACGTGTCCCCTCTTAAGACACACAAAACATCGACCTTTCCTTTGAGGATTTCTTTCCTTTTCCCTGGATCAGTCACTGTAACGCAGTTAAATGACTTGTGACCTGGGTGGTTGCAAAAGAAACAACTCATTTTGAGCTGTTCGCTCAAATGCAGTGCAGCTGCTGTAATTGGCTCTGGTAACTTGTTTTGTTTGGACAATGGTTTTTCCACAACATTACTAGATCCTCCCACGAATCTGCTTTTCTCGCGCGCTTCCAATTCTTCTTTGAACGCGTCTAGCAGTTCATTTATGTCCCAGGTATCCGATTTCATCTTACGGCTTATAACAAGTCGAAACTCTTCGGGAATTTTCTCCATCATAACCGGGATCAAAAGGCTTCCATACATGTCAGATTTTATTCCCAGGGCTTGTAAACTGCGGACATTAATTTCAATCTTGTCGTAAACATCGTGCACACGCTTGATATCTGACGCCAAAGTCACTCGCGGGAGCTTCAACAACGAATCCATGTGCGCACTGATAATGACTTGTTTGTTTCCATACCTTTTGCGCAAGAGATCAACAACGATTTTATAATTCTCTTTCGTTAAGGCAAGTCCAGTTATCGTCGCAGCAGCGGGGCCTTCCAGATACGAACGTAAATAGTTCAGCTTTTCGATGTCATTCAGCGATTCATTGCTGTGAATAGCGGCGTCAAAACTATCCCAAAACGATTAATACTCGGCGTGGTTTCCTCCAAATTTCTTGATCACCAATTTCGGCAGTTTCACGGTTTGTGCGATCTGTTTCGCATCCTTTTTCTTTGCACTCGATTTTTTCGACGAACTGACACTTGTAGCCGCGTACAGAGATCCACCTTCATCCTCACTTTCGCTGCTTGAACGATCAGATCTGATCACAAGCTCAATGTTGACAATACGCTCCTGTATGTCTCCTTTCAGATCACTCGTTTCCTCGATCTCCTTGTCTATTTCGTCGTCTTCGACTTGATCCAAAATACTTGTATTAAGCTCGCTAAGTACACCAAGTTTATCGTTAAGGACATCGCGGAATGCCTTCAATTTTCCTTTCTTTGAAGCGTTGTAATCTTGAAGCAAGTCATCCACAGATTTCAAAGTCTTCAAAACATATGTTCGGTGGGCCACGCGCTTTCTTCTTAATCTGGACAGATCTTCCATGATTATTCCCTCAACTTCACCCGGCTCGAACGGACCATGTAAATACTCGTATTCAAACCTTGTTCAATCATCAACCAATAAAATCTTCTGTAATAAGTCAGTTCCAAAACAAGATCATACATTTACTCCGATCCGAAAAACTAGGTCCTATCTATCTGATCAATACCACAAGGTCTGTCTGTCAAATTCGAATCACGTGATAAAACTATTGTTCCGATTTCTACAAATACTTTTAATTTGGTGTCATTTTGGGGAGTTTGAGCTTTAACCTTTTTGGTGCTGCCATTAAACTTCTTCCTCCTCATCGTCATCACTTTCATTATTTTTAGTTGGGATGTAAGATGGGTCTTGGTGAGGAGATACGTTTAAATACTCCCAGTTTCACTGCTTGGTTCTTCTTTAGTGTTAAAGAACAAGTCTTCCTTATGAAAAGGGTCTGGTTCAGGCTGTGTCTTGGTCACAAAGTCCAGAGGAAACAAGTGTTTAGGTACCCCCCTGACTGCAGCATAAGCCTACTCGAGTGTTAACTTGACATCCAAAGTTATAGGTGAGCTAGTAGGAGCCTATGCAATCTCTACACTCTCAGGTTCCTAAAGAACGTGTTCACTAGTGGTGGCTGTTTGGTCACATACACTTTGAAGTACTATGTTCTCTATACGCCGTAGGTAGAGGTGGGTGGGACGATGACACAGAGCTAATGTACTGCAATAGAAGCAATCACTCTTTGTTACCACCCCAGATTTAGAAAGTGATTAATACTCCAGTGAGAAAATACAGCAAAGGGCCTTTCATTATTTGGTGGTTTTAACATTACGTGACCGCATGTTGAGAAAAGGTTTATGAACGTCCGCAGATAATAGTCTATTGTAAGATTGGTACACAAACTCTTTTTAATCTTTCAACATAAACTGACAATCCTTGCCTCTTGTTTAACTCTTTCGTGGAGGGGCCTCTTAGATGATTGTCTCAGCCTCCTTTTTTTGTTTTGCATCTGTTCCTTTTACCATAAGAAATGAATCTATATTCTGTACTTCTTGGTGGCCTGTTGGCATTCTTCACAAGGCCCAATTGATTTAAACCTATGGAGGCCTGTGCTTCTTTAAAAAAATGTTAGCACATAGTTAATGAGCTGCGATAGGTATTGCAGCTATGGTAATGTACCAGTAGAGGTGCAGTGAAGGAGAACCTCTCTGAATTTTAAGACAGAGTGTGTCAAGATACGTCATTGGCAACAAATGTTCACATTTTTTGACCCTCCTCTTTTGTCCGGGCTTGGGACCGGCAAAATGCACTTTTATGTACATCTCGGCAGAGTTAAAATTTTTAAACATGCAGGGAATCCAACATTGCCAAACCTTCCATTCTAGGTCTCCAGGCAAATTATTGCTGGCAACAATGCTGCAATTCGTCTGCCAAACCTTATCAAGGTATCCAGGCAGTCTTCGTGGTGTCATTGCCAAACCTTTGAATTCCTGGTCTCCAGGCAATGTTTACTCTCTCCCCCATTAGATATGTCATGGACAATAATTTTAATTTATTCACCTGCAAATGTTGTGTTTCTGCTGTATAACAGATGAACAACAGCATAACAGTCACCTACGTGTCTGTTGTTCTAAGTGCAGTATGCATTCACTCTGCATATCTGTGTCACCTTCACCGTGTGACTTGAACCTCAAGCTTGTGGTGTGCTTCTGGACATGCATGGATGAATAAATTCCACATCCCCGCAAAAGCCACCCTTGCATTGGCGTGTTGCATCTTGGAAGGCCTGCCAGAGATTGTCAGTGACAAAGTAATGATTGGTGGGGAATGCGTTTCCAGAACGAAGAGCTCTTTGTATCATTTCTTGTCTTCCCAATGTTGGAGCTGGTACTCTGTCAGACTCGTTGTAGACACCTCGGATGTCCAACAACAATCGTCCATGGAGGTCAACTCCGTAACAGTCACCAAGGATTCTAGGTTCATTGATGGATATCTGTCCTCTCAGGCCATTTAGCTCTTACTTTAGAAACTCCCTTCGTTCTCTCCAGTAAGGTTGGTTGGCAGTCTCTCCTGCCAGGGTCCCTTGGGGCCTCTTGGGTGTCAAAGCCTATCTGCCTGCTTCTCCTTTCAATAATTGAAACTGGTCCACCCTCAAATACTGCAAACTTACTGGGATACATGTGCCTAAAAGACAATGTTTCAGATGTGTTCGGAACTGCAGCATCCCCAATGAAAAGCCCATGGAGGTTGGTTACTCCCAGTTCACTCAATCCATCACCATCACCGGGTTCCCCTTGCGGAAAGTCAATGGACATTCTCAGGCAGGGTGCCTCTAATCATGATCTCTGGGCTCCAGTGACATTTTGAGGTAGACGTTCATTTGCCTTAATCTTTTCATCAAAAAGATCAGCAGCTGCTGGTATGACTAACTTTCCGGAAGCTCATCATAAATTTACCTGGCCTAATACAGGGTAACGATAAACTGCTTATCCTACAGGAATATCCTCCCTCAGAGCAGCCAATTTCATAGAGACCATGCTATTGTCAACCAGCCACTTTGCTGTGTTCAAGACATGCTCATCTCTGACATTGCTCAAATACTCCAGCTGTTTAGCAGTTTGCAGCTTTTGACATAACGAATGGTACTGGTCTTGTCTCAAATGATGTTGGCTGGCAATTTAACATGACTTAATACATACCATTTCAATTAAGGTTGCTCCCACACTGTTGCACTGGGACCCCCCCTGGCTGTCTGAATCTTCAACAGATGGTGGTGCCTGGTTTTGCTTCAAGGAAGGAGAGGGAATGTGCTTTCCAATCTGTCCACTAGTTGTTTCAAGCTCCTGTTCACACTTTCCACTGTGACATTACACAGTGACATCATTACTGCTGTTCCATACATCCCAATAATGTCAAATCCATGTGCCAAGTACAGGCGCAGTGCTGGGGATCTTTTGAACCCACCTGCCAGCACCAGCCACATGAAGATTGTAGCTTGGTTTTTCGAGATATCAGTATCATTATTACCCAATACCAAGAAACTCGATTTCGCTTGACAACTGGCTGCAAATGGGAATTGATAGCCGGAATTAGATGTTTCCCCTTTGACTGGGCTTACGAGTTTATCCTAGCTTCCATTAGAATCTGTTTTTGAATTGGAGACGCCATGTTCAATGATGCAGTCATTTTCACTGACTGGACCATCATATGAAGGTGCAGTACATCATTGCTTTTAATGTGTTCTGCTTCTGTTGAGCAAAATTTGTTCCTAAGCACGCCACGGTTATTAAATTTGTTGTTATTGCTCTGAGAACCTTCTCTCACCCACTCTCCAAGTCTACCTTGTAACAGACACGCCTCTGATTATACCATCGTCGACATAACAGCGCTCTGACTATCACCTAGCACTAAATTGGACTTTGCCTGATAACTTGACGCACGTGGGAAAGGAAAATCAAAATTTGCCGTTTCCGTGATGTCTAGAATTAGACTATACATGTGTAGCAAATTTTGTTCTCTAACCATGGTGATGACAATGTTAAACCCTGAAACATGAACCCTCTTTTTAAGGGTTTATTAAAACCGATCAGTTAGTCAGTCAGGGGCAGTTTTTATGTGGAAATCATGCCCAAGTGCTAACTTTAAAGGGATCCTGCACTAAAAATGAACTTGAAGTTATATTATGCTGATTTCAAATATAGGATTGAAATTGTCCAATAAAAGTATTTACCAAAAAGTTACTTTGAGTCAAGAGTCGTACAATATTTTATGATATTGTAGCGTCTATACCCTACGTGTTTTGTTGGAATGTGGTATTTAAAGCTGCCTTTATTTGAATATACGTTTCCACAGCAAATAAGAGATGGCCTACAAGAACATACTGTTAATATACAACGTAAGCTCTACGACTTCTAAGAATAAAATATATTCCTATTCTTGGCTTTCACTCAATCCCTGAAGAATTAAAAGACAATAGCGGCCATTTTGGTGTACAGCTTGTAATAAGAGAAACTGATGATAAATCTTTTGTTAACTGTACACCAATATGGCCGCCATGATGTCACGTGAAAGCCAGCAACAGATAAATTATCAGCTTTTGCTGGCTCGCATGTTTTGCCCATTTTTACATTTAAGGGTAGCACACATTTGACTTCCCTGAGCGGACATTTTTTTTTTTGCTTACTACTACTGCCCCACAAGTAGGGCGTAGATGCAAAAGTTCATCCATTTGTTCCATAAATACTTTTAAAACTTCTTCCTCCTCATCGTCATCACTTTCATCATTTTGAGATGGGATGTAAGATGGGTCTTGGTGAGGAGATACGTTTAAATACTCCTAGTTTCACTGCTTTGTTCTTCTTTGGTGTTAAAGAACAAGTCTTCCTTATGAAAAAGGTCTGGTTCAGGCTGTGTCCTGGTCACAAAGACGAAAGGAAAGAAGTGTTTGGGTACCCACTGACTGCAGCATAAGACTCCTCGAGTGTTAACTTGACGTCCAAAATTATAGGTGTGCTAGTAGGAGCCTATACAATCTCTACACTCTCAGGTTCCTAAAGAACGTGTTCACTAGTGGTGGCTGTTTGGTCACATACACTTCGAAGTACTGTTTTCTCTATATGCCGTAGGTAGAGGCGGGTGGGAGGATGACACAGAGCTAATGTACTGTAATAGAGGCAATCACTCTTTGTTACCGCCCCAGATTTAGAAAGTGATTAATACTCCAGTGAGAAAATACAGCAAAGGGCCTTTCATTATTTGGTGGTTTTAACATTGCGTGACCGCATGTTGAGAAAAGGTTTATGAACGTCCGCAGATAATAGTCTATTGTAAGATTGGTACACAAACTCTTTTTAATCTTTCAACATAAATTGACAATCCTTGCCTCTTGTTTAACTCTTTCGTGGAGGGGCCTCTTAGATGATTGTCTCAGCCTCTTTTTTTTGTTTTGCATCTGTTCCTTTTACCATAAGAAATGAATCTATATTCTGTACTTCTTGGTGGCCTGTTGGCATTCTTCACAAGGCCCAATTGATTTAAACCTATGGAGGCCTGTGCTTCTTTAAAAAAATGTTAGCACATAGTTAATGAGCTGCGATAGGTATTGCAGCTATGGTAATGTACCAGTAGAGGTGCAGTGAAGGAGAACCTCTCTGAATTTTAAGACAGAGTGTGTCAAGATACGTCATTGGCAACAAATGTTCACATTTTTTGACCCTCCTCTTTTGTCCGGGCTTGGGACCGGCAAAATGCACTTTTATGTACATCTCGGCAGAGTTAAAATTTTTAAACATGCAGGGAATCCAACATTGCCAAACCTTCCATTCTAGGTCTCCAGGCAAATTATTGCTGGCAACAATGCTGCAATTCGTCTGCCAAACCTTATCAAGGTATCCAGGCAGTCTTCGTGGTGTCATTGCCAAACCTTTGAATTCCTGGTCTCCAGGCAATGTTTACTCTCTCCCCCATTAGATATGTCATGGACAATAATTTTAATTTATTCACCTGCAAATGTTGTGTTTCTGCTGTATAACAGATGAACAACAGCATAACAGTCACCTACGTGTCTGTTGTTCTAAGTGCAGTATGCATTCACTCTGCATATCTGTGTCACCTTCACCGTGTGACTTGAACCTCAAGCTTGTGGTGTGCTTCTGGACATGCATGGATGAATAAATTCCACATCCCCGCAAAAGCCACCCTTGCATTGGCGTGTTGCATCTTGGAAGGCCTGCCAGAGATTGTCAGTGACAAAGTAATGATTGGTGGGGAATGCGTTTCCAGAACGAAGAGCTCTTTGTATCATTTCTTGTCTTCCCAATGTTGGAGCTGGTACTCTGTCAGACTCGTTGTAGACACCTCGGATGTCCAACAACAATCGTCCATGGAGGTCAACTCCGTAACAGTCACCAAGGATTCTAGGTTCATTGATGGATATCTGTCCTCTCAGGCCATTTAGCTCTTACTTTAGAAACTCCCTTCGTTCTCTCCAGTAAGGTTGGTTGGCAGTCTCTCCTGCCAGGGTCCCTTGGGGCCTCTTGGGTGTCAAAGCCTATCTGCCTGCTTCTCCTTTCAATAATTGAAACTGGTCCACCCTCAAATACTGCAAACTTACTGGGATACATGTGCCTAAAAGACAATGTTTCAGATGTGTTCGGAACTGCAGCATCCCCAATAAAAAGCCCATGGAGGTTGGTTACTCCCAGTTCACTCAATCCATCACCATCACCGGGTTCCCCTTGCGGAAAGTCAATGGACATTCTCAGGCAGGGTGCCTCTAATCATGATCTCTGGGCTCCAGTGACATTTTGAGGTAGACGTTCATTTGCCTTAATCTTTTCATCAAAAAGATCAGCAGCTGCTGGTATGACTAACTTTCCGGAAGCTCATCATAAATTTACCTGGCCTAATACAGGGTAACGATAAACTGCTTATCCTACAGGAATATCCTCCCTCAGAGCAGCCAATTTCATAGAGACCATGCTATTATCAACCAGCCACTTTGCTGTGTTCAAGACATGCTCATCTCTGACATTGCTCAAATACTCCAGCTGTTTAGCAGTTTGCAGCTTTTGACATAACGAATGGTACTGGTCTTGTCTCAAATGATGTTGGCTGGCAATTTAACATGACTTAATACATACCATTTCAATTAAGGTTGCTCCCACACTGTTGCACTGGGACCCCCCTGGCTGTCTGAATCTTCAACAGATGGTGGTGCCTGGTTTTGCTTCAAGGAAGGAGAGGGAATGTGCTTTCCAATCTGTCCACTAGTTGTTTCAAGCTCCTGTTCACACTTTCCACTGTGACATTACACAGTGACATCATTACTGCTGTTCCATACATCCCAATAATGTCAAATCCATGTGCCAAGTACAGGCGCAGTGCTGGGGATCTTTTGAACCCACCTGCCAGCACCAGCCACATGAAGATTGTAGCTTGGTTTTTCGAGATATCAGTATCATTATTACCCAATACCAAGAAACTCGATTTCGCTTGACAACTGGCTGCAAATGGGAATTGATAGCCGGAATTAGATGTTTCCCCTTTGACTGGGCTTACGAGTTTATCCTAGCTTCCATTAGAATCTATTTTTGAATTGGAGACGCCATGTTCAATGATGCAGTCATTTTCACTGACTGGACCATCATATGAAGGTGCAGTACATCATTGCTTTTAATGTGTTCTGCTTCTGTTGAGCAAAATTTGTTCCTAAGCACGCCACGGTTATTAAATTTGTTGTTATTGCTCTGAGAACCTTCTCTCACCCACTCTCCAAGTCTACCTTGTAACAGACACGCCTCTGATTATACCATCGTCGACATAACAGCGCTCTGACTATCACCTAGCACTAAATTGGACTTTGCCTGATAACTTGACGCACGTGGGAAAGGAAAATCAAAATTTGCCGTTTCCGTGATGTCTAGAATTAGACTATACATGTGTAGCAAATTTTGTTCTCTAACCATGGTGATGACAATGTTAAACCCTGAAACATGAACCCTCTTTTTAAGGGTTTATTAAAACCGATCAGTTAGTCAGTCAGGGGCAGTTTTTATGTGGAAATCATGCCCAAGTGCTAACTTTAAAGGGATCCTGCACTAAAAATGAACTTGAAGTTATATTATGCTGATTTCAAATATAGGATTGAAATTGTCCAATAAAAGTATTTACCAAAAAGTTACTTTGAGTCAAGAGTCGTACAATATTTTATGATATTGTAGCGTCTATACCCTACGTGTTTTGTTGGAATGTGGTATTTAAAGCTGCCTTTATTTGAATATACGTTTCCACAGCAAATAAGAGATGGCCTACAAGAACATACTGTTAATATACAACGTAAGCTCTACGACTTCTAAGAATAAAATATATTCCTATTCTTGGCTTTCACTCAATCCCTGAAGAATTAAAAGACAATAGCGGCCATTTTGGTGTACAGCTTGTAATAAGAGAAACTGATGATAAATCTTTTGTTAACTGTACACCAATATGGCCGCCATGATGTCACGTGAAAGCCAGCAACAGATAAATTATCAGCTTTTGCTGGCTCGCATGTTTTGCCCATTTTTACATTTAAGGGTAGCACACATTTGACTTCCCTGAGCGGACATTTTTTTTTTTGCTTACTACTACTGCCCCACAAGTAGGGCGTAGATGCAAAAGTTCATCCATTTGTTCCATAAATACTTTTAAAACTTCTTCCTCCTCATCGTCATCACTTTCATCATTTTGAGATGGGATGTAAGATGGGTCTTGGTGAGGAGATACGTTTAAATACTCCTAGTTTCACTGCTTTGTTCTTCTTTGGTGTTAAAGAACAAGTCTTCCTTATGAAAAAGGTCTGGTTCAGGCTGTGTCCTGGTCACAAAGACGAAAGGAAAGAAGTGTTTGGGTACCCACTGACTGCAGCATAAGACTCCTCGAGTGTTAACTTGACGTCCAAAATTATAGGTGTGCTAGTAGGAGCCTATACAATCTCTACACTCTCAGGTTCCTAAAGAACGTGTTCACTAGTGGTGGCTGTTTGGTCACATACACTTTGAAGTACTGTTTTCTCTATATGCCGTAGGTAGAGGCGGGTGGGAGGATGACACAGAGCTAATGTACTGTAATAGAGGCAATCACTCTTTGTTACCGCCCCAGATTTAGAAAGTGATTAATACTCCAGTGAGAAAATACAGCAAAGGGCCTTTCATTATTTGGTGGTTTTAACATTGCGTGACCGCATGTTGAGAAAAGGTTTATGAACGTCCGCAGATAATAGTCTATTGTAAGATTGGTACACAAACTCTTTTTAATCTTTCAACATAAATTGACAATCCTTGCCTCTTGTTTAACTCTTTCGTGGAGGGGCCTCTTAGATGATTGTCTCAGCCTCTTTTTTTTGTTTTGCATCTGTTCCTTTTACCATAAGAAATGAATCTATATTCTGTACTTCTTGGTGGCCTGTTGGCATTCTTCACAAGGCCCAATTGATTTAAACCTATGGAGGCCTGTGCTTCTTTAAAAAAATGTTAGCACATAGTTAATTAGCTGCGATAGGTATTGCAGCTATGGTAATGTACCAGTAGAGGTGCAGTGAAGGAGAACCTCTCTGAATTTTAAGACAGAGTGTGTCAAGATACGTCATTGGCAACAAATGTTCACATTTTTAGACCCTACTCTTTTGTCCGGGCTTGGGACCGGCAAAATGCACTTTTATGTACATGTCGGCAGAGTGAAAATTGTTGAACATGCAGGGAATCCAACATTGCCAAACCTTCCATTCTAGGTCTCCACGCAAATTATTGCAGGCAACAATGCTGCAATTCATCTGCCAAACCTTGTCAAGGTTTCCAGGCAGTCTTCGTGGTGTCATTGCCAAACCTTTGAATTCCTGGTCTCCAGGCAATGTTTACTCTCTCCCCCATTAGATATGTCATGGACAATAATTTTAATTTATTCACCTGCAAATGTTGTGTTTCTGCTGTATAACAGATGAACAACAGGATAAAAGTCACATACATGTCTGTTATTCTAAGTGCAGTATGCATTCACTTTGCATATCTGTGTCACCTTCACCGTGTGACTTGAAGCTCAAGCTTGTGGTGTGCTCTTCTGCACATGCATGGATGAATAAATTCCACATCTCCACAAAAGCCACCCTTGCATTGGCGTGTTGCATCTTGGAAGGCCTGCCAGAGACTGTCAGTGAGAAAGTAATGATTGGTGGGGAAGGCGTTTCCAGAACGAAGAGCTCTTTCTTTTTTTTTTTAGTCTTCCCAATGTTGGAGCTTGTACTCTGTCAGACTCGTTGTAGACACCTCGGATGTCCAACAACATTCGTCCATGGAGGTCAACTCCGTAACAGTCACCAAGGATTCTAGGTTCATTGATGGATATCTGTCCTCTCAGGCCATTTAGCTCTTACTTTAGAAACTCCCTTCGTTCTCTCCAGTAAGGTTGGTTGGCAGTCTCTCCTGCCAGGGTCCCTTGGGGCCTCTTGGGTGTCAAAGCCTATCTGCCTGCTTCTCCTTTCAATAATTGAAACTGGTCTACCCTCAAATACTGCAAACTTACTGGGATACATGTGCCTAAAAGACAATGTTTCAGATGTGTTCGGAACTGCAGCATCCCCAATAAAAAGCCCATGGAGGTTGGTTACTTCCAGTTCACTCAATCCATCACCATCACCGGGTTCCCCTTGTGGATGGTTTTATCAGTATGCCTAACGTTTGGATCCATGAATCACTTGTTCTCTGTGTATTTCTGACAGCACCTTGTCTGTCCTTTTCTACAGCTTAAAGTGGCCAAAATTGGCAACTGTGACAATCAAATTGTTTAAACCTGAAAATAAATGATACTTACATTGTCTAACCCAATAATAAAATTAAAAATACTCAAACGAGGCCTTAATCTGCTGCCCATTGTAAAATATAAAAATCTGAGCTTTTGCTGATCGACAGCATTGGCTGTGGTCACACTTGGGATTTGACGTTGGTAAAAGGCTTTAACCGTG
>OZ037995.1:17796326-17828826 GCA_964035705.1 Porites rus
ATTGATTAATGCTCAGATTAATGTTTGCAGGAGTACAGGTGCTACAGTAAAACATTAAAAACCCATTGAAGAACAATCAAACAATCGTTGGAGTATCATGATTAGTTGCTGAATAACCATTGCAAGCACATAAATTTTACAGCATGAAGAAAGTTTGAAAACACCTAAGCTACACCAACAACATTCAAAGTTATACTCAATGCGAGAGAATGGTCTGCCTGTGATCGAGTGAAACTTAACTACAGCTGGTCATTTGTATTAGGTAAATACAGTTTAACTTTTGTTGTACTTAGAAGTGATAAGACCCATGCAGTTAGTTTTACTTTTATCAATGGACTGTTTGGAAAGTAACTTCACATAGTAATAACAATAATAATGGTAATAATAATAATAATGATTATTAATATTATAATTATTTCTCTATGGAGTCGTGTTCTTTCCACTTGGGAGCCAAGTTCATTCCATGGCAGTCATAAGTCTTACAGATTACGTGATGGATAGTAACCTCCTGGGTATGTTAGCAGTCCTAAGGAGGACAATCTTCTCCAGTTTATTGGAATATATTCTCTTCATCTCTGAGTTATGTGCCTTAAGTGTTCAACCCCATGCAGCAGCCAACAGGGAAAATACCCACCATGATAGTGTTAATCATTTTCTTTGTGGCTTTATACTGCTATTTTCTGCTCTGTTGCTATTTGAAGGTACATAAATAATAAATAAATTAATTAAGTCTTGTGGATTGCTTGATGGATAGTGATGAGCAGTTCAAAGGAGGATAATCCTCTAAAGCACTTGTGAGAAAAGAATTTTCACTTTTCTGAGCTTGGTGCCTTTTGGGTTTAACCCCATACAGCAGCCAACATAGAAAACACTCACAATAACAGTGGTATTAATTTTTTTGGTTGCTATTTACCGCTATTTTCTGCTTAATAAATAAAAAAATGAACCTGGGGCAGTCGTAAGTCTCATGGATTGCTTGATGGATAGTGATGAGCAGTCTTAAGGAGGACAATCTTTTGAAGCTCTTTTATTATGAAAATATAGTGACTTCATCTGTGAGCTTAGTGCTTTCAGGATTCAATCCCATGCAGCAGCCAACAAGGAAAACACCCACAACCACTGTTTTTCATTTTCTGTGTTGCTATTTACAGCAATTTTCTGTAGTTGTCTCTTTAGCCACATGCTAATCCTTTCTTAACCTAGTCATTAACGCATTTCATTTGCTAAGCTAAGAAAGATGCTTACCTAGCAAAGCAAACTTTAGGTTACAATTGCTAGTAACAAAAAAATTAAATCATAAAAATATATCAAGTAAAACTCCCAGTAACTAAAATCATGGCCTTTTAAACAGTGGTGTTGTACATTAAAAACTCCACTTACTACAAAACTGGGAGGAGAATTTTGTATCATTTACAATGGCTATCACATACATTAATTTTTCGAAGGACAGTCAATAGAAATAGCATGCCTCCAGGAATAAATGATAGCTGAAGACCCTTAGTTACTCTCTTGGGTGGAAGCAAAAGAACAGTCCAAGAGGATGGCAGAAATTCCTTCATTTCAGCAACCACAGATGGGTCAGCTGCATTTAATGATGAAAACCTAGTACTTATCTTGCCATAGAAAAAATCTTCTGTATCCCTTCCTATTTGATTAAAATGACTATTTCTGGAATGCTATTCTGATGGTGTTTCCAAAAGATGTGTGATGGCAGCTGGAATTTGAGTGTGGATGGTTTCTGGGATAAAAGGCAAAGGCAAGTGGTCAGCACAGTGTTCCTCGACAGATTTTCCACTTGTTCAGGTGTCACTGAGTTCCCCAGTTCTTCTTTCATGTGGAAAACACCTCCAAGCTGTAGGAGGACTCCAGTTTAAGATTTGTTCTGGCAAGTGTCAAAATTCTTTTGCTAGTTTTCAAATCACTTAACAACCATTTCCCCTGCTATCTGGCGGACAGACTGAGTTATCTGTCACATTCTGGGGTGTTGCGGTCGGCATCTAAGCAGATGTTAGACCAACCTCGATCAATCACGAAAACTTATGGGGACAAGGCTTTTTCAGTGTGTGCCCCTAAACTGTGGAATTCACTACCATTAGATTTGCGTAAGGCACCATCTTTAACTGGTTTTAAGAAAGACTTGAAAACATATCTTTTAAGGCAATTTTTAGAGAGTGGGTCATTGTATTTGTAAACTTTATGAGTTTAAGACCTGTAATATAATGATTGTAAATAGATTTCATGCTTGTGATATATAAATTATTTCTTTTTCCTCTCTTTTACATTGTAAAGTTCCATGAGCTCAGGATATGAGCGCTATATAAATAAGTTATTATTATTATTATTTACACTGACAGAGTGATCAAACAAATATTCCAAAAAAAGAATTCAATGAAACGTTTTGAAAATGGCAATCTCATCAGGGATTAGGTTGAAAGGATTAATAAAGCACCAAAATATTGTGTAATGCCCGATATGCCATGCTGCGCAAGAACTTTTTTGCCTTAAAGGGTAAGGCAAAGTCAGGCCAGCAACACTAAGCTTTGAACTGTCTTGTCTCCCTTTTGAAGACTGCATGTCATACAATCCAAACATGCGAGCACTCATGGTTGTGACATTAACTTAAATTTATGTGGGCATAAATTGGCCTTCAAAAGAATATCATAGAGTAATCTTCAACAGTATCCCTTAGTCCTGTCTTTCCCTGACAGTGCTCTTCAAGTTTTTGCCTTAACTGCCATTGATTTACACTTGAGTGAAAGTGAGTGATGAAGTTTTGCTAAGAAACTTAGAAAGCCTCACTATCAGATACTTCTAAAGTCTTAACCACAAGCTACAAAGTAGCATGTTTTTGAGAAACAGAGGAAGACCAAGTGCTAACTCTTTGTTATCCCAACCATTAAATATAGTGGTGTATCTGGAATTGTCAAAACCTTGTAAACATCTTCTTTTTCTCCACCACAAAGTAATGGAAATTCAACTAAAGGCTTATACATCACTTTAAATTAGACATTACTTTTACTTTCAACAAAATATGATAGCTCTCCACCAAACTATGGGAGAATGTTTAAGCAACTCGCTTGCTAAGTGATGAGGTTTCTAAGAATCTACTTCTTACATCTTGGTCTTTATTTGTCTTTATGTTTGTTAGGGGTTTCTTCGATGGGGACAGTTCTTCTAGTGAGAGCACTCCAAGACTCTGACAAAGCTTCGATACTTTTCTTCCTTTTAATTACTGACGGCAACACAAACTTCTTCAGCTCAGCTTCTTACAACAGCTAATCACTCCCTACTAACCATCCAACTATACAACTTATATAAGCATAACACAGGTATGTTTAGCCTTGCTGATCATGAGAGTTACGAACGCTATTCCGGATGACTATAACGAATTTCCCATTGTTAACAAAAGTATAATAAACAATCCTACAAGAAAACCAATGCAAGCTTGACAGCTAAATCCACGAGGCTGTACTTCAAACCAAAACAGGAACGCTGATATAGGTAATAACGAAGGTCAGCAATGGTCCCAAAACGTACCCACTTAAAAACTGACAATCAAACTTAATTAAACCCCAAGCTTGATGACACTTCTGTTGACAAACCCATTAAAAAGGTAATAACACTCAAAAACCTGTTAACGCGTCTATTGGTTAACCTTGATTTTCAAACCCAAACATAAAAAAACGTAAATCAGGAGAACAAAGAACAAACAGAACTGTCATCAAAAATCCTTATGATAATAATGTCGAAAACAACCACAAAACTACTTGATAACATGCCTCCCTTCTCAAAAAATGCATCGTCCTCGATGCTCTGGAGAACAACAAATAGAAAACACCAAAATAAACATGAAAAGTCAAACTCAAAATTGAGTATTGTCTCAAAAATCGCCAAACATTTATAACCCTATGTTATGAAAAATAAAGTCGACCATAATTAACAAACGGGCGACCTTCAGCCTCAGGAAGTAATCCACAAATCGCCATTAGCTAATACCATTTGCCCAGGGAGGTTTTAACTGAGATCTTTGGCTGCATCTTGAGCCGAAGCGCAATGCATCACTAAATAGTCATGAGCACTTTGAGAGAACTCAGGGCCACAACCACATTTAAACATCACTTTAAGTTCGTCTGCATGTTTTTTGAAACAGTCAATGCAAATCAGGTGGTCACATGGCAGCACAGCCCAATCTGTTTGTTCTTTGTTCTCCTGATTTACGTTTTTTTATGTTTGGGTTTGAAAATCAAGGTTAATGGCTAGTCGATGAATAACACGCCAAGCATCCATTTAACCTAGAAAGTTAACAAAAACAACTATAACAAATCGAAAAAGGAAGTTCCAACAAGAACTCAGTCTTGCTCCAAATTCCTTAAACAGTCATCAACTAAACAACGAAGACAAGCAACATTTGGTGCCAAAATTAAATCTTCAAAAACAAAAATTTCTTCATATTCGACGCATAGAACATAAGGTCTCATGCCAGACACAGATAGCCTGACAACCTCAAAGCAAACAACACCTCTAGGAACTGGTTTCCCCTAAATGACATAACCTGTCAGAAAAGTACAGCAAAAAATTTTGGAAAGAAAACGCTCACTCACCATAAAATAAGAACAAATTTGAATAACCTCAACGACATTCTCAACCCCCACATCAAACCACGACCAGCACCAGAAAAGAAACCTTAAAACGAGTCAGTAGACAATCTATCTGAAAGAGAGGGGGTAATTGTCTTGGAAAACAATTATCATGCTGAAATTTGAATGATGCAAAACACCCACTAACTGTAGCTAACCGAACAGAACCAACCTCCTCTAAGAACCTCGAAAAATTAATTAACTGTAATACGATTATGTAATACATCGTCAAAGTGCTACAATATCCAGCAAAGTTCAGTTCCTTTTTTTGAGACACTGCAACCTATTCTTTGACTTCAGACGGAGTCCTTTTCTTCACAGGCTTCGCACAGCGATGGCAGGTTTTATGTTGACGCCTTGAAGGTTCAGGTTCAGGTAATGGCTGAGGAGGAAGCTGGAGAGGGTTGTTGTGGGACTGAGGAACTTAATATCTGAATATACAGTGACAAAGAACACAAAACACTATGAAATTGGTTGTAAACAGGGCAAGAGCGGTGAAAGCAACGTACTCAACATAGGAGGAGTCAAACATTTCCTCAATCTGGTCAATAAGACTATCTGCCTTTCGCCTTACAGCACTAAGCTGATTATCGTAGAGTTAAAAATTTTTCGAGGTCATTAATCAACATGCGGTTAATTTTAACAGGGGGCGGGATCGCAAGAGACTTGTGATGTAACTGCAATGGAGTTAAGTCTTCTGAACTTGGGTCCCAATGAACATAAGTAATCGTAGAGGTTGAAAACACAGGTAATGATGCCAAAAGATGCTTGGGACAAGTGGCTAAGCTAGCCTTCATTCCAACAAAGCTAATGTTTCATGGAAAATTGTACACTGCCAAGGTAGAAACAGACAAGAAGCCACCGGTGTTTAAGTTGTGGACAGACAATATCTGCCACCAAGATGGATCAGCGGATGTATGTGGTCACAGTCTAGAGCGGGTTGATGACTCCCTGGGAATGAAAGTTTCAGATCTGGATTCCAAGCAAAACCCAACCATTGCAAGCTAGAAACCGACTTTAGTACATTCTTAGGACAAAGGAAACCTACTTCACTACTAAAACACCTATGTAACGCTTCAAAAGAGACTACCTGTTTAGATTTAGGGCAAGAAATTAAAGCAAGATTTGTATGTTGAACAAGACCTGTGAAACACTTTCCTGAAATATTAAACTTAAGTGACGTCAAATGCTATACAACACATAAGTCATTTTGATCTCCGATCACTGTTGCTAACAATAAAATATCAACAGTCAGGTTACGACCGTCACGCTCAACATCAACCATAGGACTTGCCAGAACAGGCAAACCTTCCTCTAAAGCTAATATGGTCAATTTCAAGGAAGGATCAACAACGAGTTTTGCCAATAAATGCAAAGCAACGAACTTAGGTAAATCTGAGTAGCCTGTCAACGTTTTGCCATTTAAGTGGGAAACCAGACTAAAAGTGTCCTGAATTTTAAAAAGTCTAAGGAATGCAACAAAAGGACGACTCAGACCAGCAGTATACTTGGAAAGAAACTCCATAGTTAAACCCTCGTGACACCTAACTGTATTAGCAAATCTTTTAATCTACAGTGCTTCACTAATGACTGCCCATGATGCAGTAACACAAGCGGCTCAAAGCCTCCTGTTCTCGTTTTTGTGGAAAAATAAGAAAGATAAAACTAAATGAAATGTTGTATGCCAGCCACTTGAAAATGGTGGCCTTAACTTTATAAATTTTGAGATTATGGTAAAATCTTTGGGACTAGCCTGGATAGCTAGACTGATCAGCTACTCTGATGATAATTGGAAGGCAATACCGAATTTCTTTTTTGATAAAGATGGCGGCCTGCCCTTCCTTCTTAAGTGCAACTACAATACTGCAACTCTTGACAAAAATCTACCTTTATTCTACCATGAGTTATTAGATTATTTCCAAGAAGTAACGAAATTCTCAGAATATGATAAAAACAATGACCTCATTCTCTGGAATAACAGGAGAATTACAATAGAAAGAAATAGTGTCTTCTGGAAACAATGGTTTGATCAGGTTGTTACTTTCATTAGTGATTTAACGAACTCAAATGGTAACTTTCTAACCTTCGAAGAAGTTCAAAATAAATTTGAAATTAAAGCTAACTATTTGCACTATTTTCAATTAATTCCTGCCATTCCTCCAGATTTGAAGCGAAAGGCATTTGGTTCCACGGTCCCTGATCTGCTTGGAGCAACTTCAGAGTACTGTCAAATAGAAGATAGAACAATAGTCTTAACCAAATTCTGCTGTAAAAATTATTATAGTCTGCTCATCGAGAAACTTGTTTCAGAACCCTCCGTAGTAAGGGCTTGGAAAAAAAGCTTTTCAGAACTTCCTGTTTGGGGTGATTGTTTTGTGAATGTATACAAGTCCCCGAAAGATGATAAGCTTAGACAATTATGCATAGAATAACCACAACAAAGAAAGAACTACTGAAATAGAAACTAGCCTCGGATGATAAATGTCCTTTCTGCCTTAATCCAGATTCAACTGAACACACCTTTTTATATTGTCAATAGTCAAAGGAATTCTTTTCCAAAACTTTAAGGTGGTTTAATGAATATCATAAAGAGAACGTACAACTTTCGAACAAGCAAATTTTATTTAACACGTTCGATGACTCCCTTCCATTGCAAATGCCAATTTCAACTCAACGCAAACTTCGTCTATTGGTTTTACTGCAAAAGAAATACTTGTATACTTGCAAGAACATTGTAACGAAACCTAATTTAGAGGAATTTTTACGTAAGCTTTTTGAACAATATTGCATTTAAAATTGTGACAAACAATATTGAATATGTGTGCCGACTGACAGGTTTTATTATTATTATTAGTATTCTTTTTATTTTCATTATTATTTATTTTCCAATACTCTTTACTTTTATTGTAATTTGTTTTGTCACTTACTGACATATTTATTTACTTATTTATTCTTTTACTTTTTGCTGTGTATTAATGTTGTCAATTTGTTGTCAATGAAAAAAAAAAATCTTTTAAGTTGCGTCTGCCAAACAAAAAAGGTATCGTCAAAAATTTTCAAATCTTGAGCCAAAACGTTCAGTTTACTGCCTATCTGGTCAGTAATTTTGAACAAATACACCACTTTCCCATTAATTATATGCATCATGCTCTGTGATATAGACATAGTGTGGCTCAGAGTTCTTAAGGTGGCCTTCAAATTTTTTACATGGTTGTCCTCACATTTATAGCCGGTTGCAGTGTAAATTGCCCGAAAAAGACCTCATTGTCTGTGATGTCATTAGCTCAATGATCATGTTCATCTTCCTTACTGTGCTCATCTTCATAATCTGAATCAGAATCTGATTCGCTTTCTTTGTCGTCACTATCGCTGGATGGTGAGATAACTGGACACACAGGTATTGTAATCACATTTCTCAATTGGCCGCTAAGGAACTGAATAACGCACCTAATACAATATCTTTCAATCATACTTCAGGTCTGCTTCTTCATTTCATCTTGTAAGGTAACAAGGAGGCGTGAATGGAATATCTGCAAGCTCTTTTAGTAATGGCTAGATGTCTACTGGTATTTGTATAAACTATTAACTATATAACTACTGCATATAAACTACTACTAGTAAATGTTTTCTATCCTATTGTTGAGACCTGGAGAAGCTTGCTAGGCTTTGTAAGGAGAGGACGAAGACTCTGTTCTTTCTCCTAAAGATAACAATTTAATCCTCTACAGCTACTGGCAAAACTCTACTTATTCTGCTAGCTAACGCTGCGGATTAAATAGCCAATTGTAGACCGGGAGAGCTTATATTGAATATCTTATCGCATATATTGCAACAGGTTTGCCATTGTTAGATCAGCCTACACAGCCGCAACCGATGAGTACCAAAGAACCAGTTAGATGCTTACACTGAAACTGCCCGCAAGGACCAAGTGTACAAAACAGGAACTCGATTGTGGGCAAAACTCAAGGTCAGCTGTACTCCCCAAACAAGCCTACTTCCAAGGACCAAAACTAAGCTTAACAAACACTTCAAATGGACAATGCTAGACAAAAACTCAGGAACTAACCATATGGGCAAATACATTGAATCTCCTCATACTATTAAATTTTTATCATAAAGCCAGCAAAATCTTTAAAATAGCAAAACTGAAAAAGGAAACTAAAGGCAGCTACCTCATAAGATTTCTCCCTAGACTGGGTATCGTCCTCGATGCAGATGGGAGAAAAACAGATACACTATTTTAGGAATTAGGTCAATTAAGTACTATAAGGGAAAATGTCTCAAAAAGGGAGAGAAAAGAGTTTATATCTCTCCTGCTGCCATTTCTCTGGTCTTAGTATGCGTCACGATATAGTTGTAAGTGCTTTCTGGAAACATTGCTACGCACTGGCAAGTGCACATGGTCTTCAGAAAGTCTGTGTTCTTCAAGATGGTCACACCGCAAAACAGTCCAGACAAATACGGTGGAACCCTTCATTTCAAAACAGAAAATACAAATCCACTTTGCCATGTGGCGTATACATTGCCAATCAAGATCAATAATACCTATAAGTACAAAGACATCTAATTTCTAGGGGTAAATTGTTCTAAAGGTTAGGCGCTGAGGCAAGGAAAGCACGGTCGCCGAGGGTTGTTAACATTTTAAAATTCAGATGAGACAGCAGCAGTCTGTCATTAGATCTCAGCCTGTATCTTAAGTGTAAACGCTTAATTTTGACAAGATCGTTGATATAAGACGGTGGTAATTCATGAATGGCTTTGAAAGTTAAAGGTAAAATCTTAAAATTTATACGAAATGAGACAGGAAGCCAATGCAGCTGATGGAGCACTGGGGTAATATGGCAAAATTTGTCCTGCATAACGACAAGTCTGGCGGCTGTGTTTTAAACTCTATGCAACTTGTCAATATGGCACTTAGGCACACCATATAATAGACTACTACAGTAGTCCATTCTGCTACGAACAAAAGAGTGGATAAGAGTCGCAGCTGCATCCACTGAACGGTACTTCCTTATGTGTCTTGTGTTGTGCAAGTGATGGAAAGCAGCACTGCATATTTACTGCATACGGCCATAGTAAGTTTATCATCGGTTTCTCAGTTTATCTATCGGCCATAGTAAGTTTATCATCAAACCACACACCCAAATTCCGCCCAACAGACACTGTGCTTACATTGCAATCTGCTACCCTGATAGTGTCAAAAGCAGCCTCTTAATAGATGTCGTGATGCGATAACAATAAATTCGGGTTTGTTGTCATTAAGCATAAGTTTGTCTGAGGTCATCCACTGCTTAGCTTGCGAGATAAGGCAATTAGATCAATGAAAACCTGTGACTAAAAGCACAGCTTGGGTTGAACGATAAATAAAGCTAAAAGTCATCTGCATAACAAGGAACTTTTGGAAGGTGATGACCGACAATGTCAAAGATTTTGCTTGAATATATGTTAAACAGAAGGGGACCTAGACAAGATCCCTGGGGACTGCCGTAATGAAGATGAAATACATGTGAAAGGGCTCTCTGAACAAGACATTCGTTGTGTTCTTCCAGATAGATAATAGCAGAACCACAAAAGAGCAGTTCCATTCAGACCCAGCTTTCATCTTAAACTTGTTACCATAATACTATGGTCCACAGTATCTAAGGCAGCGCGCAAGTCTAACAGAATGAGGAGAGTCACATGGTGCTTGTTTATGTTTGTCAGAATGTCATTGTGAACTTTTACCAAAGCTGTTTCCATGCTACAAAGTTTCCTGTATGTACACTGGAACACTGGATACAGATTGTTCTTAGCCAAGTGCAACTGAATCTGATCTGCAACAGCACTCTCTGTGAGCTTACTTACTGTTTACTACACGAGTTCTAAATTAAAGGCTATACCATTCACACAAAAGGATTACTATTAGTCATAAATGTACGTGTATCTAGATGCATTTTCTTTCTTCATTGTTTCTTGTTCTAATCTATTCCAAGGGTTATTTTTTCTCTTCTGACATTTTTCTGTAAGTTCAGTTTCCCTTTGTATTTAGCAAAAAGCACTATAATTGAAACAAAACTTGGAGTGCTTTCCTTTATGTCCTCCAGATTGGCCTAAAGGTCCTCCACAAGCCCACTTTCTCTGGGCCAAAGGTTACTTCCGAAAAGGTACTGCAGTTTTACGTTGTGGTACACTTCCAGTGTGATGGTTTAATGTTATTTGCTCAATGTCCTTTGAGCAGAGTTTTTAATGAAAACAACCCCCTTAAGAGCCTCATGTGGAGGGAAACCAGCATGAAGCCACGTCTTTGTCCTTACCTCCTCCCTAGGGATGAGTGGGTAGGGAGATTCTTGGTACAAGTCTGGACTGCCCCGAAAGTGGATATTGGCCGTGTGCTGGACAATGGCAATCCACTTCACATGTAAGAGATTCCAATCCCTCTCACAACTGTCTGCACACCATCAAGATGGTTAGAGATGGCCTTGATCCCGGGGAAAAGTACGCTACATTCTTTGTTAATTGCCTTTTGTCAGTTTTTTTGTGATGCTCTTTGCAACGTGCCAAACATCAAACTGGTGTTGCACATGTGGAAAATTATTTTTCGTGTAAGGCCATATACTGATATGTACATGGCAGCTACTTTTAAGTTGGGTCCTCTGTTTTGAATATTTTCCATAAACCGTTTGTAACCCTTTCTCTCCATTCCATTGCTCCTGGTCACCTCACTAACCTGAACGACTTAAAAATCAACAATCTTGTTATTGAGTTGATCAATTACAGGGTATGTCCCATATTAAGCACTTTGTCTAGGACTGTAACACCTACCATCTCCAGACCGCCAAAGGTCTTCAAATTGAAGCTCACTGGAAACAGAATTTTGTTTTGTCTCCCAAGCCTCCTTAATAACAGGAAATAAGTTCATGTTTTGAATGTTGTAAATTGCCTTTTCCCTTAAATTTTCAAGTTCACAATTTCAGATAACAATGCCATTTTGGTGTATGTTGCCCCACTTAGTGGAATTGCTGAAGGCAGTAATAGATTTTTAGCAGCCATCCCTTTGAGCTTGGGTTCACTCTTCCAAATGTTTTTGCCCATTTTTACATTTAAGGGTAACACACATTTGACTTCCCTGAGCGGAAATTTCTTTTTTGCTTACTACTACTGCCCCACATGTAGGGCATAGAGGCAAAAGTTCATCCATTTGTTCCATAAATACTTTTATTGTGGTGTCATTTTGGGGAGTTTGAGCTTTAACCTTTTTGGTGCTGCCATTAACACTTCTTCCTCCTCATCGTCATCACTTTCATCATTTTTAGATGGGATGTAAGATGGGTCTTGGTGAGGAGATACGTTTAAATACTCCTAGTTTCACTGCTTGGTTCTTCTTTAGTGTTAAAGAACAAGTCTTCCTTATCAAAAAGGTCTGGTTCACGCTAATCCTGGTCACAAAGACCAAAGGAAACAAGTGTTTGGGTACCCACTGACTGCAGCATAAGACTCCTCGAGTGTTAACTAGACATCCAAAATTATAGGTGAGCTAGTAGGAGCCTATACAATCTCTACACTCTCAGGTTCCTTAAGAACGTGTTCACTAGTGGTGGCTGTTTGGTCACATAGACTTTGAAGTACTATGTTCTCTATACGCCGTAGGTAGAGGCGGGTGGGAGGATGACACAGAGCTAATGTACTGGAATAGAAGCAATCACTCTTTGTTACAACCCCAGATTTAGAAAGTGATTAATACTCCAGTGAGAAAATACAGCAAAGGGCCTTTCATTATTTGGTGGTTTTAACATTGCGTGACCGCATGTTGAGAAAAGGTTTATGAACGTCCACAGATAATAGTCTATCGTAAGATTGGTACACAAACTCTTTTTGATGTTTCAATATAAATTGACAATCCTTGCCTCTTGTTTAACTCTTTCGTGGAGTGGCCTCTTAGATGATAGTCTCGACCTCTTTTTTTTGTTTTGCATCTGTTCCTTTTACCATTAGATATGAATCTATATTCTGTACTTCTTCGTGGCCTGTTGGCATTCTTCACAAGGCCCAAATGATTTAAACCTATGGAGACCTGTGCTTCTTTTAAAAAATCTTAGCACGTAGTTAATTAGCTGCAATAGGTATTGCAGCTATGGTAATGTACCAGTAGAGGTGCAAAAAAGGAGAACCTCTCTGAATTTTAGGACGGTGTGTCAAGATACGTCATTGGCAACAAATGTTCACATTTTTAGACCCTACTCTTTTGTCCGGGCTTGGGACCGGCAAAATGCACTTTTATGTACATGTCGGCAGAGTTAAAATTGTTGAACATGCAGGGAATCCAACATTGCCAAACCTTCCATTCTAGGTCTCTAGGCAAATTATTGCTGGCAACAATGCTGCAATTCATCTGCCAAACCTTGTCAAGGTTTCCAGGCAGTCTTCGTGGTGTCATTGCCAAACCTTTGAATTCCTGGTCTCCAGGCAGTGTTTACTCTCTCCCCCATTAGATATGTCATGGACAAGAATTTTAATTTATTCACCTGCAAATGTTGTGTTTCGGCTATATAACAGCTGAACAACAGCATAAAAGTCACATACATGTCTGTTATTCTAAGTGCAGTATGCATTCACTCTGCATATGTGTCACCTTCACCGTGTGACTTGAAGCTCAAGCTTGTGGTGTGCTCGTCTGCACATGCATGGATGAATAAATTCCACATCTCCGGAAAAGCCACCCTTGCATTGGCGTGTTGCATCTTGAAAGGCCTGCCAGAGACTGTCAGTGAGAAAGTAATGATTGGTGGGGAATGCGTTCCCAGAACGAAGAGCTCTTTGTATCATTTCTAGTCTTCCCAATGTTGGAGCTGGTACTCTGTCAGACTCTTTGTAGACACCTCGGATGTCCAACAACATTCGTCCATGGAGGTCAACTCCGTAACAGTCGCCAAGAATTCTAGCTTCATTGATGGATATCTGTCCTCTCAGGTCATTTAGCTCTTACTTTAGAAACTCCCTTCCTTCTCTCCAGTAAGGTTGGTTGGCAGTCTCTCCTGCCAGGGTCCCTCGGGGCCTCTTGGGTGTCAAAGCCTATCAGCCTGCTTCTTCTTTCAATAATTGAAACTGGTCTACCCTCAAATACTGCAAACTTACTGGGATACATGTGCCTAAAAGACAATGTTTCACATGTGTTCGGAACTGCAGCATCCCCAATAAAAAGCCCATGGAGGTTGGTTACTCCCAGTTCACTCAATCCATCACCATCACCGGGTTCCCCTTGTGGAAAGTCGATGGACATTCTCAGGCAGGGTGCCTGTAATCATGATCTCTGGGCTCCAGTGACATTTTGAGGTAGACTTTCATTTCATCAAAAAGATCAGCAGCTGCTGGTATGACTAATTTTGCGGAAGCTCATCATAAATTTACCTGGCCTAATACAGGGTAATGATAAACTGCCCATCTTACAGGAATAACCTCCCTCAGAGCAGCCAATTTCATAGAGACCATGCTATTGTCAACCAGCCACTTTGCTGTGTTCAAGACATGCTCATCTCTGACATTGCTCAAATACTCCAGCTGTTTAGTAGTTTGCAGCTTTTGACGTATTGAATGGTACTGCTGTTGTCTCAATTGATGTTGTTCCATTGATTCTATGCAATTAGCCATGTCTTTCTGACTCACATCAATTTTGCATTTTATCACAGATTGTAATTATAGGAATCTGAAATTATCTTCAAAGGACCTGAACTCGAGTTGGGAGAGGTACTGCTCCAAGTGATCAGGCGTGTGGCCACCAATAATAGAATAGAATATCCTTGGTAAACGCCTCTCATCAGACTCTTGCTCCACCTGCAGACATTTGGATGCTTGGCTGGCGTGTCCCTCATCCTAGAAATGTTTAAAAAATATAGTCATAGACAATGTAATTGTTAGTTATTATCAAACAAACAGAAAATTTCAAAATTAAGCATTAGAGATTAAAGATTCATAGGGTAATATTATATACTTGTCATATGTACCTCAAATGACAATTTAACATGACTTTATACATACCATTTCATTTAAGGTTGCTCCTGCACTATCGCACTGGGACCCTACTGGCTGTTTGAATCTTTAACAGATGGTGGTGCCTGGGGTTGCTTCAAGCAAGGAATAAGGAATGTGTTTTCCAATCTGTTCACCAGTTGTTTCAAGCTCTTGTTCACACTTTCCTCTCTGACATTACACAGCGACATCATTACTGCTGTTCCATACATCCCAATAATGTCAAATTCGTGTGGCAAGTACAGGCGCAGTGCTGGGGCATTTTTGAACCCGCCTGCCAGCATCAGCCACATGAAGGTTGTAGCTTGGTTTTTCGAGATATCAGTATCATTATTACCCAATACCAAGAAACTCGATTTCGCCTGACAACTGGCAAATGGGAATTGATAGCCCGAATTAGACGTTTCCCCTTTGACCGGGCTTACGGGTTTATCATAGCTTCCATTAGAATCTATTTTTGAATTGGAGATGCCATGTTCAATAATGCAGTCATTTTCACTGACTGGACCATCATACGCAAGGTGCAGTACATCATTGCTGTTAATGTGTCCTGCTTCTGTTGAGCAAAATTTGTTGTTAAGCACGCCACGGTCATTAAATTTGTTATTGCTCTGAGAACCTTCTCTCACCCTCTCTCCAAGTCTACGTTGTAACAGACACGCCTCTGGTGATACCATTGTTGACATAACAGCACTCTGACTATCACCTAGCACTAAATTGGACTTCGCCTGATAACTTGACGCACATGGGAAAGGAAAATCAAAATTTGCCGTTTCCCTGGTGTCTAGAATTAGACTATACATGTGTAGCAAATTTTGTTCTCTAACCATGGTGATGACAATATCAAACCCTGAAACATGAACCCTCTTTTTAAAGGCTGGTTTTCACTAGCGACGGAGTCGGAGTCGGAGTCGTAAGCGGAGTCGTGAGAGCGCTTATGACCTAGTGAAAATCAAAAATCGGAGTCGTAAGCGGAGTCATAAGGGCGACGGAATCGGAGTCAGAAGAATCAGAACATTTCCATTTTCTTCCGACTCCGCTTACGACTCCGTTGCTTGCGTTCCGCTTATGATCTAGTGAAAACCAGATTGTCGGAGTCGGAAGCAGAAGCGGTAGAATAAACCAATCACAATGCAGGGTCCCAGACCCTCCCGCCTGTCGCGAGAAAACATGGCGTCCAACTCCATGGACGAGAAAGTCGCCGAGGCTGTTAGACGTTTTCCGATTTTGTACAACAAATCTCTGAAAGATTTCAGAGACAGAAATAAGAAGAAGAACGCTTGGGCAGAAGTTGCTAAGCAAGCTGGTTTATCAACAGGTATTTAGTCAGAGTTAATTCAATGTAGTTCAATCGTCGCAAGCATTTTTCTCGACGTGTTTTACCACATGCGCCATATATCCTGTTGTTTTTATTGTTTGTTTTTTTATCTTGAGGATTACGGTAAAAGAGAAAATGAGACGGAAAAAAAGACAGCTTTTAATCAGTTGAAACACTGATGGTATATCCGGGAATGTATCGTTAACTGGTCTTTTAATGTTTCGGTTATATCTTCTCATACTTTTTGGAATTGTATGATCCCTCTTGAGAAGAGTTGGAATCTAAGAAATTTAAGCTGAAGTAAATTTAAAATATATAAAATCCGTGCATTCCAAGACAGTGAGAAAAACCATTAGTTGTTATTTATTGAATGTTTAGGCAAAACTCGTGAGTCAATGCTCGCCAAATTGAGTATTTTGTTTAGTTTTTTATAAGCTCAATATTTCCATAACATGAAGTTAATTATCCAGGTAATTCAGCAAAAATAACAAGATTGGGTAGCGCAGGTGCAAGGTTTTAAAAATGAAAATTATTTTTGCAGCACAAAACCTTTAAAGGAAAGTTGTGATCAAGAACTACATTAAATTAAAAGATCCTCATTCCTTAAAATAGAATACTTAGCCTTTTGGAGTATATTATTTTAATAATGATGCATAGATTCAAGGTTATGCAGCAGTCAATTCCACCTGCGCCCACTGCAAATTCATTAACTCATGCAACAGTTAATTCCAGCTGTACCCATGTCCCCCTTCCCTTTTTTTGAGTTAACCCCCAGGTATAAGCATTTTATGTCTGGAATGACAAATTCCCAGGGGCTGGAAAAATGACAAACACCCTGTGGTGGAGATGAAAGGAGAGCACTTGGAAATACCTTGCAGTTACCCTGCAGGGGAAAAAGGAGTGTAGCTGGAATTGACTGATGTTTTACGCAACAATTACCTTACCTTTCGTTTTTTTAGGGGAGGAGGCGCAAAATTATTTTACTAATCTGAGAACTAGATACACTCGTGACAGGAAGAAATTGCAGAAGGCCAAAGTTAGTGGCAGTGGGTCTGACGATGTAGCAAAAGTGAAAGATGAGGTTGAGGATATGTTTTTGTTCCTGTCTTGGCTTGATCCATTTTATAAACCCAGGAAAACAAGTTCAAATGTGACCATTGTTGACTCAGGAAATGAGGCATCAGAAGATGATGAAATCCAAAATGTTGATGACAAATCTGACAGCACTGAGACAACAGCAAGTGATGCAGACGGTTTCTCAGCATCTAACAACTTCCGATCAATCAAAAAAGTGAAGTTACCATCAAAAAAGAAAACTATGGCAAAAGTTCATGATGATGTTACAATGGCAGAAGTGCACGTTCTGCAGTCTCTTGGTGATGCTCTTGGACACAAGCAAATGCAAGTGCCAAATGCAAATACTAAAGATGAAGATGAACTGTTCGGGGAATTGATTGCCTCCCAAATGAGGCAATTACTACCAGAAAGGAAAGTGATGGTCAAAATGCAAGTTTCGAATATTTTGTACCAGGAAATGCTAGCCAAATTCCAGTCACCATCTACACCAGCACCAGCACCTTTCACTCAAGGCCAAATTCAGGTTGAGATGTATCAACCACAACAGCATCAACAGTATCAACCTCGACATCATCACAATTTCCAGGATAAGAATCAGACGCAAAAGAGGCCATTTCATGTTCCGAGCTATGAATCTTCAGAGGAACATACAGTCCTTAAACCTGGGCAACTTTTCTACCACAATAAGTCACAGATGGGATATCTTGATAATCTAACAGAAGATCAGTGTTACAGTAAGTGTACTTAAATAACTTTAAGCATGGGTTTGTTCTTTTTGTTTGATTTGCCATTGTTTTCTCAGAGTTGTTAAATTATGTATTTCTTATAATTATCTTAGTTTCACAATGTTGGTTGCTGTTAAAAACTATAGGCCTCTTATGGTATATCACAATACTCCTCAAAGTACAGGTTTGGGTAAGTACATGAGGTAACCCTGGGTGTTTAATTGCAGCTTTTTTGCTTGGCAAGAAATCCCTGTGCTATTTTGTTAGCTTCTCAAAAATTATGTGTTACAGGTCAAAATGGTATTTCAGGTAAATCTTGATGTAACCTGTGATTTAACCAGGGTTGATTCCTTTGTTTCCTAGTTGGAGACAGAATAAATTGAAGATCAAATTTGACATGTAACATATACAAGTGTGACAACAGGTAGTGATACCAGCCTCGTTAAAGTGTAGTTGCCTTGGAGTTCAGAATCCTACTCCCTGCTTCTTTTAAAACTTAACTCTCAAGATCAGTTTATCTCAGGAAAAAGCTGTGTATTAGTTCAACCGTTCTGTATGTACTCAGAACTTATTGGTGCTGTTCTAACCAAGACTTTAATAATAATTATTCCAGTCTCCTATTTTGTATTAACTATGCCCATTGATGTTGTGCCCACACATTAACATTTAAAAGTATTATGGTTTTTCATGAATTGAACAATAAAAAGGAAGATAGTATGTAACTGAACACACTTTTAACTGGGATAGGCAGTGATCCATACAATGCTGTTGGGTTAACTCTGTTGTACAGCCAAGCAAAATGATAACAAGTGACTATACAACAGTGATTTAAAATCTAAACATTGTTGTTACAGCCGTAGCATAATGAACATGTTCAACAGGAATAAGACTTAATAGCATTGCTTCTACATGCCAAGAGTATTTAAAAACGTTTGTTCATATTGTAAATGGAATAATTATGAAACTTAAGAAAACATTTTGAAAACTTTGAATAAAGTTTGAAGTTGACCTAATGAACATGGAAGACTGAAACACTTAAGTGAACAATAGATAAGCAACATTATTCTTGAATGCAAAAAAAAAAGGGCATCTGCCTTTACCCTTTGGATGTCTTCTAACATGCCTTCAAGTTGTATTGTGTATCAACAGTATCAAGTTCTGGTATTATGGTGATACCAACATTAGAGTGATTTTCCTTAACCCATGAAATAAGTAGTGGAATACTATGCACTATTATGCACTAATTCTATTGTCTTCTTTTGTTTATTTGTAACTCTTTTGCACTAGTTGTTATTAACTGTTTCACGGGTCAAGTAAAATTGCTCTAAAAAGATTTATGTTAAAGTTGATGAGAAATTCCATCAGTCCTTTTTTGGGATGATGGTCAATATACAAAGTCAATATATGCACTATTGTGTCATTTCACTGGATGAATTTTATTGTGTCGTCACTGTGTTCTTTGTGACGTAACTCGAGACTTCCTATTTACTTGGTATGTAGTGCACCAGCTTTTTTGTGTGTGTACATTTGTAAGTCTTACAGAGATTTCAGTTTACCAGTTATACAAGGCCATTCAGTTGAGTTAAAATTGACTTGAAAACTGTTCTTACAATAAATAATACTACCACTGAAAGATCTGAACTCCTACACTTTGATAAACCTGTTCTAAATTGAACTAAATGCAAAAATTAGAGCTGAAAATAAGTTTTAATTTTTAATTAATTTAATTTTTTGCCTCTGCATTTATTTATAGACTGATTTATAGTCAATACCGCCTTGACAACAGTAGAGGCCATTTTTTTCCTGAGTCTATTTAGGTCTTACTTGCTTTGTACCTGGAATCTCAATGTGATCTTGGACTTTATTAATAATATTAAACACTTGATTATCTTCTCCCCTAAGTTATAGGTTGTGATTGGGGGGGGGGGAGTGGGGAGGAGATTACAAGGAAAAGGGTTTGTCACACACATTGAAGACTAATAGAAGATTTACATGGGGATATAGATCTGATATAATGTCTTCAGTAAACCTAGGGTTCACGGATGGGACCTCGTTTACGAATGTAATCCCATTGCCAGGGAACAGCACCTTGGTCTGAATTAACATAGGCTTTCAAAGCCTCCCTGACATCCAAAGCATAATTGCGATATCTGGTTCCTCTCGCAGCAGGTAGGTTGCGAAGAGCACTGGAATCTTCATCAGCTGAAGTGATTCTGCGCCACTCTCCTGGCAGAATATTTCCTGAATCATCGAAGCTGTCAACGAAGCCAGCTGGACAGTAAGAAGCAGTGTCTGTCTGTCTCAGGTAGTTGTGTAAACAAATGGCTGCTTGTACAATTGTCTGGACAGTTTCAACTTTTGCTTGAATTGCTCTGCAAAAGATTCTCCATCTTGCAACAAGAATTCCAAAACAGTTCTCAATAACCCTTCTGGCTCTAGACAAACGATAATTAAATATGCTCTCTTCCTCTTTAATATTTTTCCCTGGATAGGGACGCAATAACCAGGGCTTAAGTGCAAAGATTTCATCACCTACCAGGTAAAAGGGGAGTTGAGGTAAGCGACATCCTGGAAAATGTTCTGGTTGGGGTAGTGACATGGATCCATCTTCAAAGGCCTTTCCCATTTCAGAGTTATTGAGCACACTACTGTCATTTGTACTACCGTATTGGCCAATGTCGACCAGGGTGAAATTGTAACTTGCATCACATACAGCCATTAACACAATGCTGAACCATCCCTTGTAATTAAAATACAAAGACCCGCTGTTTTTGGGACATTGCATTGCTATGTGTTTCCCATCAATTGCTCCAATACAGTGTGGCAGATGCCAAACGGATTCAAAGTCCCTTGAAATGTTCTTCCAGTCGGTGGCGGATTTTGGAGGGCTTACATATTTATCCTTTAATGCTTTCCAAATGGCGTTGAGTGTCTCTTGGATAATGTGACTCACCGTCGTTTTGCCAATTCTATACGAGAAGCTGATACTCTGCTGGTCATCACCGCTTGCTAAGTATCGAAGGGTTAAAGTCAGTCTTTCCGCAGCGCTGATGGCTTGTCTCATCTTTGTGTTGACTTTAGTTATCAAGGGTCCCACTAAGCTGAGCAAGTGTTCAAACCGTTCAGGCGTCATACGTATGTACCTAAAACGTAAGGAATTTACTGTAACTATATTCTCAAAATACATGCAACCATAGCAATTTTAAACAACGTTATATTGATGTACCTACGTTTAAGAAATTAAGCTTACATTGAACATTGAACAACACCTACCGAAAATAAAATTCACGATCTCCCAGTCGCAATTCCCTCACCAAGTTCGCATACTCTCCTTGTGCTGCTCGACGTTGATATATATCTCGAACCCAAAAACGCTTTCTCCTTCTTTTTAAATTTGTCCGGCGTCGTCGCCGACGCAAAATAATGACCAGAAGAGCCCACAGCAGTAGCTGCTCTTCTACGTCGGCCATGTTTTCTTTTCTGTATGGCGCGATTGGCGCCAAAATGTGTGCCACTTGGCGGGACTATGGCCGAGCATTGTGATTGGTTTATTCTACCGCTTCTGCTTCCGACTCCGACAATCTGGTTTTCACTAGATCATAAGCGGAACGTAAGCGACGGAGTCGTAAGCGGAATCGGAACGCTGTTTTCACTACATCATAAGCTCTACGCTTCTGATTACGACTCCGACTCCGACTCCGTCGCTAGTGAAAACCAGCCTTAAGGGTTTATTCAGTTAGTGAGTCAGGGGCTGTTTTTACGTGGAAATCAAGCCCAAGTGTTGCAAATGATTCTCTCAGAGAATAATCACTACTTTGGGGCAACAACAAAGAATGAGCCATAACTGCTTTTCTCAGATCAGCTGTGGTTAATCTATGAGAGAAATGTTTCTCAAACAAGGGTGACATGTAATTGCTGTAAGATGCTTGAGAAAATGCATTGACAAAAAAATAAATAATCGATTGTGTCCTTTTCCAGTGAGCAAACAAGGCCTCATTTAAGAATAGTATAGTTTCGAAAAGTGTGTTAAAAGGTTCAGTGGAGTGAGATCTGTACGACTGGGCCCATAAGTAGATCTGGTCCTATAAGAATCTTCCAACAAAATCACTGTGGCGTCCTAGTTAAAACATATCAAATTTTGATCCTTCGATTCTTCCCTACACTGGTTTTGGTAGATTCGGAGTGTAATATGTTCTTTCATTCACCCAGGGTTTCCCGCACGACACAGCAGTAGCAAACAAATTTATACAACTTCTTGCTTGAGAAGCACCATTCATTTTGGAGACCTCCCACTTTAATTCCCGGCATAGTTAAAAAAATTCTGAGTAAACTACTTTGTCTCCTTGAGGTTTCCTAGCCAAGTCATCCTCTCGTTCCTTCTAGATAAATGTTCAAGTTGTCTTTGCATGGCTCTAACTTTTTGTAGCGATTGGCTAAAATCATCTCCTTTGCGAGAATCCAGGTAGAGGTACGTTTCTAACATTGAGAAAGGCTGTTATGTAGTGGCTACAAGTAGTTGGCTTTGTACCTGGTTTATCCATCATGTGATGTACAAACTCTTGGACAAGCTGGGCATCTCCACAATGGATCAAAGAGGGCTCTATGCCTTTTACGTTTTTTAAGAACCATAGCAATGAACTTACTCTTTCCATCATTTCATCAATGGTAACTTTTTGCAAAGCATTTCTCCCCGCGGTCGGAGTTTATTTGAAGGGAATAAAATTCTTTACTTTGCTTAATTGAGAACACAAGCTAGGTGACATTTCTGACTCAGTAAGGGTAAGACTTGTGTTTTTCTTTTTTTCAATGCCATTGTCTATAGAAACTGAAGAAGTGACAGATGAAGCTACAACTGTGTTAGAGGTGTTTGACAAGTTAGTCACTACATTTGAACTGGATTTACCCAGGACGTATCTAATCGATCGAAATCGATCATCGAAAAGCTAATCGATTAATCGATATTACTCGATAATACTCGATATTTGTCGATTAATTAGTTGATTTAATCAATCGAAATCGATAATCACAAACTTTCTTATCACATCGATGAAAATCGGTAATAAAAAACGTGCGCCAAACCTTAACAGCCATCTCGTAAACAAAAATGGTGAAAGCTGCTCCTTAGGCGGACGTGAAAACTTTCTTACCTCGTAATCGACTTTGATCTTGCTTTATGCAGTCTTATGTTAGCTACTTTTTCTAATTTTCTTTCTTCATTGACAGGCAATATTCAGCTGAATATTCCGGCCCAGCAGTCTTATGGTGGTGTACTCTGTGCTGTAATCGGTGTTATCCAGACAAGAATTGAATATCGCCAACTAACGTACAAGGCAAAGGAAATTTTTTACCGCATTGGTATTCAAGAATCTTAGTAATAGTCTGAGTCACTGCCTAAATCATGCTAAATTTTAAGTAACAGAAAACTGCAGAAGTTGACAAATTTGACACCAGTTCTCGAAGAAATTCAAGTGCTTGTGGGCACGTATAATGGCGTGCTTGTTTACATTTGTTAGCCGCTGACCACAAAAAAGACAACTCTTTCTCCTTCAAAAACATATTTAATCACAAACTAATCAGCATTTAATCTCTGATAGACTTGCTCTGATTGCTATATTGTCCGGGCGTGTACGACCCCTCCTTCCACTTCCTGCGGTGGTTGTTCAGCCAACTTATAACCTATAGAGAGCAAATATTATAACATCTTCAGTGCTTCAGTTCAGGAAAATGCAAGGAATACACTCTTCTTTTTAACACTGTTTTTAAGAGTCTTTTTTTTTATAAGAACGGAAAAAAAATAATAAAATGTATGGGCTGGAAATAAGAACAACCTCAATTTTCTTTAAACAAAAGCAGTGAAAACGAGTACACGGATAGCACCGACAACCGGGGCCAGCAGTTGATCATGACGTAAGCGCATACCCCCCCCCTTGAATAAAACCATTTGAAACGCCGCAGCGCCAGCATTTCTTTCAGCAAACATGTTTCGTTCTCCGTGCGCCTTTCTCTTGTTGTGTCTTGTAGTAAGTTCTTGGTATTACTTTATTCTACAAGTTGAAAGTGCTCCTCAGAGAGATGTAAATGACCTTAATAAGGAATTACAACAACGTGGTTTTAAACCACTCTGTTCTGGTAATGATTTCAAGACTTCTTTCACATGTACATCGTGTGGAACTTCTCTGCATTATCAAGACAGTGCGAAAGCAATGTGGCTGATAAAGCGGCATGTGAATGAAAACTCTCATAAAATCAAAGCCGGATGGTACTTGGATGCAAACAGCCACGTTCTGGCAAGTAAGCCAAAAGGTAAGCGACAATAACTTACTGTTTGCTCGTCAATCTTAACACATTGTCTCCGGCAAGGATTTTAGTAAATTGACCATGTAACTTCAAAAAATCATATCTCAGCTGTTATTTCCAGTACCTTATAAAGCTATACCTCATTGGAAAGGGCAAAAATTAAACTTTCAGAAAAAAAATATTTCGGTCTCAGGAAACCCATAATATTCTGCCAAAAAAATTATAAACAAGCATATTTCTGTATAATTATGTTAAAAAATTTTTACGAGTGTAATTTTGCCAGGAAAGTTGTCTGTTTTGTGTAATACAGTACACACAATTTTTTTTCTTCAATATCTAAGCAAACAGCCTGAATATCGGTTGAAAATATAGAGCGACTAACAATTTTCTACAAATTTATTTTGTGACCGTATCGGATTATGCAAATGAGGTCAGAGCTAATTAGCATAGCGAAACTAGATACTTTAGCGTCACTTTGTGGCCCGATATTTACCTTCAAAAGACGCTTTATTTTTTAGTTTCTCAGCGAAATATTGAGTTAAAAACAGGCAAACATGAATTCACTTATATAAGCGATCAAAATAAGCAAGGCTTTGAAGGCAAAAAGCTCAGCGGGACGGAACTCACTGCGTTTGAAGAGAATTTGTGCCAGACATTGCCGACTTGGGGAATTGAAGGCAAAGATTCTTACTGTTTTCTTTCCTCGATTTTCGCGTTTGTTTTGCTTGTTATCCTCCAAAATCCTTCAAAACAATCCACTTGACTTGCATTTGATTGAAATTTGTCGATATAAGCTTTCATTCTACGCAAAAACATCCCAAATACTTCTCACTACGCACCGCCATTTTTCTACATTTTTGAAAAATCGTTGCGTGAAGCTCAAAACTCGCAGGGGGCTGGAACTAGGCACATAATTAGCTAAAGCTATTAACTTCCTGTGGGCCAAATTTGGAGGTAAGCGGAAGTAACGCGATTTTTTGCGATTTTTTTTTGAACGCAACGCACAGACTAACTGACGCTGACAGACCGTAAATGCGTGCAATAGCAAAGCGTGCAAGGTTTAAAAATAGAATGTAAATTATCATACCCCCCTATGAGGCTAAGACAACACACTGGACAACATCAGCGTGTTATGAGAACAATAGAGGGAATCTAGGCGAATTTTTCATTTCAAAAATGTGTTTTAGAAACACCAGTTGTCAGAAAGTGTTTTATGAAAATTACCCGCCATTCGGGTTTGTTTGTAATGGTTTGTCTTGTGTGAGTCATGACGTCTCTCGCGCGCTCTGCTATTGCACAATCAGAGAAGGCTGGTAATAAAATTCGGAAGTAAGATTTAAGACTCTCATTGCACTTTCCCTCTCGATGTCATGATTAAATAACCGCCAGAGATTGTGGGTGGTGGGAACAAAAGAAAACGAAAAAACAGTATCAGTCAATGATAGCTTTATTACTATCTCCAAACAGTAGTATTCATACACTGATTAAGAGTGCAGTACTGATGGTCTAGAAAGAATTGTGACGATATTGCCCCCCCCCCCCCGCCCTCTTTCCCCGGGCACCCGGATACAAGCACTTAAAAGTCCGTCCAGCCACCCTACGAAATTGTCTAAGCCGGGATTTTCTAGTACAAGAGGACTTTAAGTGTATGTAATTACGGATCTTTGAGTACAATCTTTGTTTTTAAACAACAGGAAACAAACTATTGACAACTTTCTTTGGAAAGGCAGCTACAAACAGAGTCCCCGCAAGGCCACCGCCCACCCTGCCAGTTACTACAACCGATTCAAAATCTGCACATTCATTGAGCATGAGGACAATTGCTCTGGCCGCAGAGACGGAAAAGGTTGTCTCAGAGACACGAAAAGAAATGAATAAGAAATTTGGACAAAGAGTGGGTGAAATGGTGTTGGAATCTTCACCATCTTCGTCAGCGCATACATCAACAACCATGGGGTCAACCATTCCAGTTGAAGAGATTATCTGCAATACAAAACTACAACACGTTGAACGCACTGCGGAAGCAAGAGACAACATTGAAAAAATGTTACTTTCGTCAGCACTGTCGAAAATGCAACGGATGTCTTTTACGGCGAAAATAACACATCTTTTGACAGAATACAGATACGAAATGCATAAATCCACTAAGGAAAGAATTGATGCAATGCAAAAGTTCTGGGGACCGTCGCATCAAGATGGAAACTATTGTGAAAAAGTTAATCTACTGACATCCTCGTTAATACAAGGCATGGTAGGAGTGTATTCTTTAACAGGAAAGTACAGGAATGAAATCGCAAAACTTCGGCTGCAAGTAAAATGTTCAGAAGAGGCATTACACGACTTGGAGCGAGAGCTAGCCGGAAAAAATGCCCGAGAGCAGTTGCCAGAGATTGCAATGCAACTTGCCGCAGTGATTGGAAATCAGGGTGAGAAGAGTAGCACATTAATATCTTTTGTTTCCAATCTACTAACAAACAGCATAAAAGAAAGTAAACGCTGGAATGGTGACACAAAATCGTTTTTTGCAGTTGTCCTGGATTATGGTGGGCCGGCATTGTTAAGAATAATAAGAGAAAAAATTGGCGGGCCAAGCCTTCAGACCGCTTACGTAACGGCAAGAAGTAAATTCCATACTCCGACCAAATTAGAAGCAAGTATTTTTGTCAAAGCAGCTTCCTTCTATGATCGAATTGGATATCACGGGCCCTTTATCATTGCTATTGATGCGACAGCCATATTACCTTCTATCAGGGTGCAAGGAAACAAGTTGATAGGTATAGCCACTGAAGAGGATGTTGTCGTAAAAACAGCACAAGACATCATTGACATTACAGGCAATGAAAGCATGGAGAAAGCGCAATTAGCCAATGCAATTGTCCTGACCCCCTTAAAGGAGCATGTTCCTTGCTTTGTGCTTGCTGTGTCAGCTGCTGTTAAGGGACAGAACTTTGAAACAGTTGTTAACTGGTTCAACAGTGCAGTAAACTGGGGGGCACAACAAAATTTGAAAATATTAGGCATTGGCGCTGATGGAGATTCTAAGTTTAGAAAATATTATTTCGAAGGGTTCTTAAAAAGGCGCGAACATTTGAACAACGTGATTTCGATTCCCCACAAAGGCTTCAATTTTGTCAGTGTTGTTGAAGATATCCACGGTAAAACAGTTCCTACTCTTATGTTTCCTGACTGGAAGCACCTAATTAAGAAATGGAGGAATCAAATACTGAACGTTAGACGGGTCCTGGTGCTCGGAAACAGATTCGTCATGATCGAGGACTTAATGCGACTATCTTGGACGCGTAAATTACAGTTGCGTTACACTGCGTTACATTGCGTTACAAAATGTTCAATGTCTTGTTGTTTTAATACACTGCATGCTCGATTCTTTTAAGTTTTATAGCGAAATTTAAACTCCGATAGTCAAACTTCAATAAAGTGTTAAGAGGATGTTAATTGAATTTATATGGACTGCTGTTTATTAGTTCGAGTGAGTTGGGGATTCGTTCTGGCGAGGATCAACCAGGCGCTAGAAATAAACACTTGACGAAAGTGAATCGACACGATCTTCGTCTATTTTCGAACAAATCGATAAAATTGATAGCTAATTACAAAAATCGATCAAAATCGATAATCACAAGAAAACGAGCGATCGATATATATTGCTTTCCGATATTATTCGATTGATTATTATCGATTACGATCGATTTCTATCGAGTATCGAAAATATCGATTAGATACACCCTCGGGTTTACGAGTTTATCATAGCTTCCATTAGAATCTATTTTTGAATTGGAAACGCCATGTTCAATGATGCAGTCATTTTCACTGACTGAATCATCATACGCAAGGTGCAGTACATCATTGCCTTTAACATGTCCTGCTTCTGTTGAGCAAAATTTGTTCTTAGGCATGCCACGGTCATTAAATTTTTTGTTATTGCTCTGAGAACTTTCTCTTACCCACTCTCCAAGTCTACCTTGTAACAGACACGCTTCTGATGATACCATTGTCGACGTAACAGCGCTCTGACCATCACCTAGTACTAAATTGGACTTCGCCTGATAACTTGACGCACCTGGGAAAGGAAAATCAAAATTTGCGGTTTCCCTGGTGTCTAGAATTAGACTATACATGTGTACAAATTTCGTTCTCTAACCATGGTGATGACAATATCAATCCCTAAAACATGAACCCTCTTTTTAAGGGTTCATTAAAACTGATCAGTTAGTCAGTCAGGGTAAGTTTTTCAGTTGGGAGTCATGCCCAAGTGATTCTAGCTCTTTTATATGCACAGCAAAGATCGTGTTTCCAGATGACAAATTCCCAAAAAATACGGCTTAAAGTCTTGTAGTTTATTAAACACTGTAGGATAAAGGTATGTATAGCACTCATCTTTTAAGGCTTTAATTGTTTGCGCGTCAGTTTCCAAGTGTTTTTGTCAAACATGACGATACCCACAGTCACAAAGTCAACTATATGTCTTACAGCAAACGATAACTTTTATTGTTAACTGAAAAGAACGAACCTTTAACAATTACCTCTTTGTCTTTTCTGTTGGTTTTTTGGTGATGCTTTTTGCAACGTGCCAAACATTGAACTGCTGTTGCACATGTGGAAAATTCTTTTTCATGTCTGACCATATACGGACATATCAGTGGCAACTACTTTACGATGGCTCCTCTATTGTGAATAATCTCAATACACCTTTTGTAACCCTCTCTTTTCATTGCATTGCTGTTGGTCACCTCACTAAGCTGGACGATTTGAACGTCAACAATCTTGTTACTGAGTTGATCAATTACAGGGTACGTCCTATGTTAAGCACTGTGTCTAGGACTGTAACATCTACCATCTTCAGACAGCCAGAGGTCTTCAATTTGAAACTCACTGAAAATAGAAATTCGTTCTGCCTCCCAAGCCTTTATGTTTTAAATGTTGCAAATTGCCCTTTGCCTGAAATTTTCAAGTTCAACATTTCAGTTAAAATGCTATTTTGAGCGTGTTGCTCCACTTAGTGGAATTGCTGAAGGTAGTAATAAATTTCTAGCTGCCATCCCTTTGAGCTTGGGTAACTTGTTCCATAAATACTTGGAATTTGGTGTCATTTTGGGAAGTTTGAGCTTTAAACTTTGATGATGCTGCCATTGAAACTTTTTCCTTTTCATCATCATCACTTATCATTTTTAGATGTGATGCAAGATGGGTCTTTGTGAGGGGATACATTTCAATACTCTTATGTTCACTGCCAGGTTCTTAAGTGTTAAGGAACAAAGTTTCCCTTTCAAAAAGGTCTGGTTCAGTGTATGTGTCCTTTTCACAAAGACCAAAGGAGTCAAGTGTTTGGATACCCACTGATTTCAGGAGAAGACTCCTTAAGTGTTAACTTGACATCCAAAATTGTGTCTCTGTAGGCGAGCTAGTAGGAACCTATATAATCTCTACACTCTCAGATTTCTCAAGAACGTGAATACTAGTGCTGGCCATTTGGTCAAATGCACTTTGAAGTACTATGTCCTCTCAAAGCCGTAGGTAGAGAAGGGTGGGAGGATGACTCATCACTACGGGCAGGCTTCAACACTCTGTCTCTTACAAGCGTGTTTAAACAGAATGTTGAAGCCTGCAAGCCACCAGACTAGTGGAAAATAGCTAGAGTCAATGCAGCATTCAAAAAAGGACGAGAGGAAGATAGAACATGTTACAGACCACTGTGTATGCTTAGTATACCAAGTAAATTAATGGAATCCTGCCTCGCAAGTAATATCACTAATCACGTGGTTACACAAAATTTACTTGATAACAGACAATGGGCTTATAGGAAGGGGAAGTCAACAGAACAGCCTTTAATACACCTAACTGGGAGGTGGAGAGAAGCAGTAGAAAGAAAACTTTTTGTGGGAATACTGTTTGTGGATTTCACTAAAGTTTTCAACACAGTGTCGCACAATATATTGCTACAAAAGCTGAACGACCTGGGAATCAGAGGAGATATCTGGCTGTGGTTAAGGAACTACCTTACAGAACAAAGACAATTCGTCAGAATCAACGGATCTAACTCCGATACACACATTATAGCTCACGGAGTGTGGCAATTGTCGGTCCTTGGACCCACGTTATTTTCCCTCTTCACAAACGACCTCCCAAAATCACTACCCTCTGCGGAAACTTATCTGTATGCAGATGACACAACAATATATTGTATCGCAGAAACGATGGATTTGCTAACAAACTCACTAAACAATGTTCTAGCTGAACTCCAGGAATGGTGCAACAGAAATTCAATGGTACCACACCCAGAAAATGTAAAACAGTGATCATGCAGCGCAAATCAACATTTACTGGCCGTATCCAACCTCTTTGCCTTGGCAACACCATCATAAAGTGGACAACCTCAGAAAGACTCCTCGGAGTACAAGTTGTTAACAAGTTGTCCTGGTCAGATCATGCTGCAAATGTAGAGAAGTCATTTGCATCCAAGTTAATTCTACTCTGACGCATGCGATTCCTTGCTCAGAAGCAATCAGAAGATTTCTACACAAAAGTGATATTGCCATCTGTTACATACGGTCTGATAGTGTGTGGATTGTGCAAAAAGACGCACCTAAACAACCTGGTGAAACTCCATGCAAGGGCTGGATGGATTGTATATGGGCTGCCATGGGACACCAGCGCTGAAGATGTTTTAATGCGAACTGGATGGGATAGTCTGAAGCAATGTACAAACTGCGACTAATGGAGTTTGTCTTCAAGAGTTTAAAAGGTTACACCGTCGCGGAATTTAAAGATTTGTTTTTACAGAGGAATTCAGGCCGCAGAAGAAATGAGAACATCATTCTTCCAAGACCAGAAACAAATTTTGTCAGGAACTCCTTACGCTTGAGAGGAGCAATGGCATGGAACACTTTAACGAAGAAGGAAAAAAGGGCCAAAACCTTAAAAAGAATTTAGATGCTGTCTTGTAAAATTTGATACTGATAAAATGCATTTCAAACCAATCTTAGCTACTACTAAAAACGGAGATATCGGTTACGAATACTTTTAATTTTTGATTGTACATTTTCACGACCTATTTAAACATTTGTAACAGTTTTTAATTTTTAATCGTACATTTGCTTTTAATACTTCTTATTTTTTTTGTAGTTGTTAGTATGCACGACCCCACCAGCAATGCTGATCTTTTTATCGTGCAAAAATAAAGTTCTTATCTTATCTTACGGTACTGCAATAGAAAGAATTACCCTTTATTATTGCCCGTTGTGCAAATATAGAAAACCTTTGTATACACTGCATATTCCGGAAGAGATCTCACTGTCAAGCTGGCTCAAGAAGAGATCTCCTTGTCAAGCTGACCTTGTCCTTCCACTGACAAGGTATAAGGCATGGATTCCAGCAAACCCCCCGGAGAATTATAATTCGATTTTTCCAGTGGTTAATAATTTTTATGAAATTCTATAACCAGTTTAGTGGAAACCATTGGTTAAAAAAAAATCACCTTAGTGACAAATAGAGCCGGGTATTTTTTATTGACTTTTCTTGTATCTGTTTTTATCGATATGTTTTTTTATTGACAAGTATACTAAATGAATTTCAGAGAGAATGTGAAGTCAAGCTGTAGAACTGCTTTTCAAAAAGCTACAACGTACAATCAAGGCTCTGTTTAATGATTTCTAAGCCTTTATCTGATGTTGAAAGCAATCATCCTTTTAATGTTGTGCTAGTACAGTCAAACCTCCTTAATACGGACAACAAAGGGACAGAACCAAGTGTCCGCTTTACAGAGGTGTCCGTATTACAGAGGCAGGGAATGTATGATTTTTGGCTTTTCTGGGACCAAACGAACTGTCCGTAATAGAGATGTGTCCGTATTATAGAGGTGTCTGTAAGGAGAGGTTAGACTGTGTATGAATATATAACAAAAATACATCTTGGAACAACATAGATAAATAGTTATACTTGAAAGTCGAAGGATCATCTCGCCTTTTATGGTTCTCACAGGCTAAGTTAGTGAGTATCAGAAGAACCACATGGTTTTCCATTTGATGCCTAGGTTTCTTTCCTGTTCAGAAAAGTAAATAGCCACAAAACCAAGTTGTTACCATTATTTAAAATAGTTTGTTGATTGTTTCTCATACAACCAATACCCTGCATTCACTATTATTTTTCATCTGATCCACGCAACACTTCTCAGTCAGTGGTATGCCACCGTTAGAAATCCCAAATGGAATTTTTGACACGTATAGGTTAAACACTAAACTTAAAGAAAAAATTGCACACAGTTCTTTCGTGCTATCTCTATATATTTATTGTCAGTAGTTTTACTATTGGGTTTTTTTGTAGGAAATGAAGACCATACCTGATTTCTAAAAAATCTGAGGTTATGCTGAAGAGCAACTTCTCTTATACACTGGAGATTGCAACTGTTAGTGGAGGAAAGTTGTTTTTGATCG
>OZ037995.1:17833826-17938826 GCA_964035705.1 Porites rus
AAAGCTGTCCTTGGTCTTCTCAAGTTATGAAAGTGAAAGTTCAACTTTAAAAAGCTCTTAAAAGTTTCCATAGAAACGAATAAAAAGTCATTTCCTGTTTCACATAAGTTATTTACCTCCAATATATCTCTTTCCTGAGCTTGTTCAGTTTCCATTTTAAAGTTCTCCTTGTTTAAAATATGATAAAAGTAAAAATTCTGCCAAATATTGCAAATTTTCAATGGGTACATATTGAGAAATCGTCTTCTGTGTACCATTGCTTTTTCACTGCCATGTTTATTAGTCTAAGTCAAAACACACGCCGTCACATGAGTTGCCACTGACTGCCTGCAAAACTGTGTTCAGCCACCTTAAGAAACGCATAAAAGCTGCCCTTTGAAACATCAACCATCGACATGGTCTTCAAAGCTGATTACAACTATCGCTGCTTTAAGCGAACCTGATTAATTCCAATTCTTTCGCTCACTGCTCTGAGACGTGGTTGAACTATGACAGATTCAGTTTATCATGGTTGCCAAATTCTTAGAGCAAGGACAATGGCTTTACAGCTTCTGCAATGATGTGTTAGATTCTGCTTTGTCATCAGACATTTTAAGAATTTGCTTTGATCTTAAGGGAATGCTGTCCAGAACCAGTCCCATATTATGCCCTTTCCTTTCAAAGCCTAGCTCAGTGGGCAAATGGTCTGCGTATTTGCCAATGGAACGTCCAACGCTTAACAGATAGCAAGCTTGAAGAGATCTGGTCACACTTAACCTTGACCTGGCAATGAACACGATAGACTGGATATTCTAATTCTATCTGAGACCTTTTGCACCCAAAAAGTGCCAGATTCTTTCTATAAAACTGACGGATATCAGCTTCATCGAAAGGACAGTATGGGGAAGTCAGGCAGTGGAATACTTGTTTATGTAAATAATTCGCTTCAGCCTAAGAGACGGGAAGACCTCGAAGCTGAAGACCTAGAAATCTTGTGGTTAGAGGTCTGCCCCTACAAATCGAGTCGCTCTCTTTTTATTGGTGGTGTCTACAGGCCTCCTTCGTTTAGAGTGGCAGATGACAAGAGGCCCGGGAAAAACATTGAGAATGTACATCTTCTCAACAAGGAGACCATTTTATTGGGAGATATCAACATCGATTTCCTATGCACCATGAAATTTCCAAAACATCCATTCATAAAAACGTTGCAAAATCTGAATATGTCACAACTTGTAATGGAAATTACCCGACCATTGTCCAAAACATGCCTCGATCACATCTGGAGTAGTCACCCTGAGTGGTTAATAAACGTGCGGGTATTATCTACTGGTATGTCAGATCGCCTACCAACCATTGTGACAAGAAAATACAAGGGCGTTCAACAAAATAAAGCTGAGCATACCACAATCACCTACCGTGACATCAAGAATCTTAATAAAGAACAGTTTATTGCTGCATTGAAAGAGGCGCCTTGGGATTCTGCGTTTATTTTTGAAGATCCTGATGACGTTACGTTGTTGATGCCTGGTACGGTATTTTCCAAGGCGTAGTTGATAGATTCCTTACTCTTAAACATATGCGAGTGAAATGTAAGTCCCAACCTAAATGGTTCAATAACCACATCGTCGACGGATTTAAGGAGCGCGATAAACTTCTCACTAAAGCCAAGAAAAGCGGTTCTGATCATGACTGGCTTAATTACAGGCGAGCAAAAAATTACGTGACTAACTTAATTAGGCAAACAAAGCAAACATACTTTAAGACAAAATTCACAAAAAACAAGCATAATTCACGGAAACTTTGGAATCTGATTAAATACCTGTCGGGTAACGACGGTCCGGAACACGAATTGCAGCAATTAGCCGAGGAGAGTGAAATCATTACTAACAAAGGTGATATTGCTGAGACTTCGAATTGCTTTTTGGTTGACCAGCAGAAAAATCTGACTTCTCAGATCGGTCTTAACAATGACTCGTCCACTGGAGCCAGGCCCCCTCCTCCGCCTCCCCTATCCCAGGTCTGTGGAACATTTAATATTCCACAAATATCCAGGGACAAAGTTGTTAATCTCCTTCTTTCTATCCCAGTGTACAAAGCTACAGGCAACGACGGAGTGAGTGCCAAATTGCTGAGAATTGCTGCACCTGCTATCGCAGATTCCCTGTGTAAGCTAATCAATTTCTGTATTGAAAAACAAACCTTCCCCACAAAGTGGAAAGTTGGTAAAGTGACTCCCATTTATAAGGGACAAGGAAACCGGGACGACAAGAACAACTATAGGCCGATAACTGTGCTTCCTATACTTTCTAAGCTACTTGAGAAGCACATTTGTGATCACCTTTGTGACTTCCTAGAGGAAAACGTTCTGCTACATAGATTTCAGTCTGGCTTCGGCAAATTTCACTCTACCGAGACCGCCCTTATCCGCCTAGTCGATCAGTTGCTCTTTGACTTGGACAAGAACAGAGCTTCGGGGCTAGTGTTTATTGACTATAAAAAGGCTTTTAACCTCATAGACCATGGTCTGCTTCTAGAGAAATTGAAAGCCTATGGGGTACGTGATAACGAGCTGGAATTACACCGCAGTTATCTAAGTGGACGCACACAGTATGTACACATCAATGGCTGTCATTCCTCCCCAAGAACTGTGTCGGCTGGAGTACCACAAGGGAGTATTTTGGGCCCCATTTTTTTTCTCTTATTCATTAACGATCTGCCATTGGCGGCACAGCATTCTACTGTAGACATCTACGCGGATGACACTACCCTCAGTTTATCATCAGACGTGACTAATGGACTTACTGCCATGTCATCAGCCATTCAACAGGACTTAGATGACGTCTCACGGTGGTCGGCTGCCAACAAAATGGTTACAAACGCTGCGAAGAGGAAATGTCTCCTTGTTACAGGGAAACATGCCATGCAAGCTGGACAATTGCTCACTGGAGCTCAAACTTGTTAACTCTGACAGAACAGGTTGATAGTAAGAAACTCTTAGGGGTTACTATTGACAAACACTTAAGCTTTGATGTACACGTTGAGGAACTGTGCAAGAAGTTATCCCAGAGAATAGCGGTTCTTAGAAAGGTAAGGAGATTCATCCCTATTGAACAGCGCATACTTTACTACAATGCTATGATCAAACAAGTAATGTTGTATGGATCAACTATTTGGTCAAACTGCTCAGCTGATAACTTGATGAGAATCCTCAAGCTGCAAAAAACGTGCTGCCCAAGTAATTTTAGGAGCTGACACGAGCAAATAGCGTAAATCTGTTTAATAAATTGGGGTGGCTCCCATTTTATGATGAAGCTAAAGTCAGTAAGTGTTCACTAGTTCTTAAGCGCCTTCAAGGAAACTGCCCCAGCTACTTGTATGAGCTTAAATGCAATGCAGATTTACACACACGCAGTGGGCAGTACAGTGCCTTAAACCTCGTCTGCCCCAGATATAATCGCAAATCTGAGGGAGGGAGGACTTTTAGCGTGTCCGTGACCAGGCTCTGGAACTCTCTGCCCATTGACCTTAAGAAAGGAACATGTGTAACCTCATTTAGAAAGGCTATTTATAGTCATTTTTTAACGAGATACAATGAGGTTGATCATTTTAGCTTTAGTGAAACTTAATTTTATTTCCTAGTTTTATGCTAATCCGGCATTTCACAACCTTCCTTTCGCTTGACCCATCCTACCTGTATTCTTATTTTAATTATAGTTTGTAGATATTCATTGTAAGGATATTTTATAATTGTAATATAGTTTTTTACTCTTTTTAGTCTTATCCATACATATATTTATAGTTCTTTTTTGTTAACGATATGTATTTTGTCACTTAATTGTTGCTTTATAATTTAGTTTGATGGCTACTAGTTATTCAGTTGAAGCACTGTCCCGTGTTACCCTCGTTAAATAAGGTTGATTATTATCATTATTATTAAAGTGAGGCAGCAGGTTTGGAAAGTATATATTGAACTCATTTTATTCTAATGTTGCACTGAAAGAGAAGGAATAAGCTAGTTGGACAATAAGGTTGGTATCCATACTGACAATTTGTCTTTTTTGGTGCTTGCATTTTTCGAAAAATTACAAACATAGGTGAGTTGTAAAAGGATGTACTGGGACTTTCACATAAAGTTGTACTCAAGATGCAACGTAAAAAACAAACAAACAAATGAAAGTTTGAGGAACATCAAGATGATGTTTCTGTTAAGTGTTTGTAATTTGTGTTGATATGCTATAACACATATAAAGGGTATATTCTTGGTATGTAGAGAAATATAATGTAGAAGTGTAATCTTGGTTATGTTACATGCAAAGAGTAACGTAAAAACTTGTACAGATGGACAGAGGATTAAACATAAGGGAAGGTTTGTCATCTTCACTGTAATGCATTTTGTTTATTTAATGTGATCACATGATGGGAACATTTGCTGCAGGGATTCTTTTGACATTAAACTGCTCATGTCTGATTCGATCGTTTCATTTTGTTCTGTAAGTTATTATACAAAAGGTTCCCCTGTGTATGGGTTCTGGGCAGTAAACCTATTTTCCATGGTTTTATCTTCTTCTTTGAAGTAAAGTTTCGCAAATTGTATTCTTACATCAGCACCATCAAGTTCAATTTCCTTATTTAGTAACAACATGATGTGAATCACATGTGCAATAGAGTAAATTCAATATCATTTTCCAAAACAATAAACTTATGCTTATCATTATGAGCCAGTAACATTCTAGAAATACGCAAGACATTAAACACTTGAAAAAGAAAATAAGGTTCCAAAAAAGGAGAAAATAGTGAATAACAATCCTCTTTTTTCCGCTTCACTTCAAGCCTCATTAAACCATCAAATGCTACAAACAAAACATAATACATTAAGTACTCTTCCTCTAACGCAAACAGCACGTGCAATTGACATATAATTAAAAGCAAGGTTAATAACGTTTCTATTAATGTCATTACTAGAGATTCTCATAGATGCCACTCTGTCCTCTAAGTTCAAGTTTTTCCATTCGTTCAAACAGCCATATTTCGTCCACAACTTCAAAACAAACAATTTAAAACTTAAGACTCCAAATTTCATTCATAGTATAAACAGAAAACCTCACATCAGAAACAACGTCTCTCGGACCAAGTGGTACTTTTTCATAAAACACAGGCGACACTTCAAACCGCATTATTTGATCGGCAACTACAAAAATCGACAGGATTAAGTTTATTAGTGTGAGCTCACTCATAAGAAATAGCTGTTCACTCAATAAATGCAATTCCATTTATCATTTGATCAAGTGTATTAATACTAGAATTAACATATCCCATTCTGAAGATAGGTATCGGTACCTTCTCCAAGAGGTGGATTCAACAGGCGGTAAATCACAGAGGACAATCCCACTGACAAATGATGGTCGATGACTTGGTGACAGTGACTGCATCTTGTGGTTGTTCTTCCACAATTCGCCATTTTATGAATCATATCAAAATTTTTCTTTTTTGCAAGTTTCCATATGGGAGGATATACTAGTTTAAGGGGAAGCATACCATCAACAGAAATCGTGACCAATCTAATCCAACCAATGTTTGGGCAAACAGGCAAACTGTGAATCTCCTTGCAGAGAAGGCGCCTATATTCTTCCTGCTCTCCCCCACATGCGTTGTACATCACCTTCACGAACACTTCCCTAGGCAAACGACTCAAATAATTTTCTTTGTCTTCTTCAAAAAGAATCTTTAAATAGTCGTATAAACATAACAACTTTCTTTAATTTTCCAGACATGTTTCAATGGTACATCCGTCATCTTCAGTGTTACATATTTTGAAATCGCCGTTGAATTTAAAGCGCGCGCGATCTTACAAAGTTCGTTACATTGCGTTGTCAATATTGCGTACTAAAACAAAGTTAAATGAGTGACGCTTAGTTCTTTACAGGGAGAGAGTCAGGTTAATGTGTTTCACCTGCTGGTTGAGATCGGGCTTCTCCCATTTTATAAACATGGATTCCTTAAGCTTCACTTGGTACTTAGTGGCTGCTGAGTCCAGGATCTCAAAGCAATCCGGTGTGCAGGATGCTCTACAAAACTCTGAACCCTGGAGATGTTTAAAAACGTTTGAAGACCTGTCTGAAAGTAAGTGCTCGCGCACTCGTGTAGAGAAGTGTCGGCTGGTTTCACTAACATAACAAGCATTACAACTTGCACACGAAAATTTATAGACCACACGCGTGCGTAGCCCCTCAGGGACAGCATCTTTCACATTAAAAAGATTCCTGACTTTGAAAGTAGTAAAGACTAACCTTAAATCAATAGGTTTACATAACCGGTTAGCAAGTTTGCGTATACTCCTCTGTGCCGTGACTGAGAAGTCCCCAACGTAAGGGATTTTGAAGAAGAACCTAGGCATTTCCTGGGGCTTGACTCCTGAATAGGGCTGTGTTTTCCCTCCCTTGACTGCTGTCTGAATATATTTAGAAATATATTTGTTGATAAGGTTTTCAGGGAAGAGATTCCTCCGGAGAATGACAGACAATTTTTGAAGGTCAGTATGGAACCCCATCCAAGTGTTGTTTATCTTAAAAGTTCTATGAATCAACGTTTTGATTAACCCCAATTTGTAGGTAAAGGGGCAGAAACTCAGATAACTAGTGAGCAGACCTGTGAAAGTCTTTTTACGGTAAACGGTGGTTGCACTTTGGTGTGGGTCAGTGTTGTTGATTAGAACATCTAGGAAAGGTAGAACATGGTCAGTTTCCCGCTCCATTGTAAAACGTATATTGGGGTGTTGATTGTTGATGTAATTGAAGAAAAGGGTTGCATCCCATTCAGAGTGGAAAAGGCAAAATGTTCAAAGGTAACTTCTATGATCAGGTGGATGGTGTAGCCATGGGGTCCCCCCTTGCCCCTGTTCTCGCCAATCTCTTTATGGGTCACCATGAGAATATATGGTTGGATCAATACGGGGATTCAGAGGTATTATTCTATCGTGGCTACGTAGACGATACATTTTGCCTTTTCCACTCTGAACGGGATGCAACCCTTTTCTTCAATTACATCAACAATCAACACCCCAATATACGCTTTACTATTGATTTAAGGTTAGTCTTTACTACTTTCAAAGTCAGGAATCTTTTTAATGTGAAAGATGCTGTCCCTGAGGGGCTACGCACGTGTGGTCTATAAATTTTCGTGTGCAAGTTGTAATGCTTGTTATGTTAGTGAAACCAGCCGACACTTCTCTACACGAGTGCGCGAGCACTTACTTTCAGACAGGTCTTCGAACTTTTTTAAACATCTGCAGGGTTCAGAGTTTTGTAGAGCATCCTGAACACCGGATTGCTTCGAGATCCTGGACTCTGCAGCCACTAAGTACCAAGTGAAGCTTAAGGAATCCATGTTTATAAAATGGGAGAAGCCCGATCTCAACCAGCAGGTGAAACACATTAACCTGACTCTCTCCCTGTAAAGAACTAAGCGTCACTCATTTAACTTTGTTTTAGTACGCAATATTGACAACGCAATGTAACGAACTTTGTAAAATCGCACGCGCTTTAAATTCAACGGCGATTTCAAAATATGTAACACTGAAGATGACAAATGTACCATCGAAACATGTCTGGAAAATTAAAGAAAGTTGTTATGTTTATACGACTATCCATATTATTGCTGCTATCTAGACCTTTTGAATCTTTAAATACCTTTCGTCTCTCAAATGAGAAATTCCTCCATAACGTTTCACAGTCTTTCGCATTTCTACCGACGAACTTTCACAAAAACGGCTTTGCTCAACAACTGTCCTTTCCATTTCAAAAATGAACAAAGTAACAAGGACTCAATCTTTTCATTTCAAAACCAAAAATAAAACATAAGTAACACAACAACTTTCCCTTTCACGTACCCATGAGGGGCGTTTCATGTTTCAGTTTTATTCATAAGTTCATGGTTTCATTATCAATGATTCATAGTCCAAGGTTCTTCAAGGTTTAGCCCTCACTCTTATTTCCTGCTTTTTAGTAGTTTTATCTATTTTCGGAATTAACGACCATGCAGACATATTGTTCCTTGATTTGTATAGCAAAAGGATATGAAGGTTTACGTCAAGGGAGGGGTGATAGACGAAAGAGAAACCGAAATTATGGTGGTACGCTGGCACTCTTTTCAGTTTCAACGACAAATTCAAGAAGCCAAACAACCATACATTCCATCTTGCACAAGGTGCTTTGTTGAATTGATTCTAAATTTTTAAGAGGACTGATTCTACTGTAAAGACCGAACTTTTTAAGAATTAAATGTCATTTGCTGGCCTTTTATTTGTCATTTACCAGTGTACTGAAAGTGTACCACATTGTTAAATATATTGTAATACCATATAAAGGATAAAAGAATTTAAGAGATAGTTGTCGCTTTAATTAATTAGTAGTATCATACTCTTTCTTCGTTGTTTAGCCTGTATATATGAGTCTAGAATGAATAAAGAATTCTTGTATCCCTTCAGGTCCAAAAATGGTTACGTTTTTCACTTTTATTGTCAGTAATAATGTTAATTACCACATCTAAACAGCAGAAGGCCAAAATATACAAATAAATAAAAATAGTGAAAGAAAGAAAACGAAAAAATTCATCAGGTGGAAATAGTGAGGTTAATGGTATTACAAAATACTATACATATTTAAACAGCCTCATTTATGAGATGCTACGCATCAAAGAAATCCGTAAATACTTAGAGTGCGTCAGAAAGTGCAAAATTCTTTGTAGAAACTTGTAACATATTCTGATGTGACACTATTCTCTTTAATGATCTTTTGTTGTTTTTGTATATTTTATAGAGCATTCACTCGCTATTGTCTTTTGACTTGACAATGACGTACGAGAACGTTGAAACATTGTCATCATATTTTTTAAAACCTTTTCTTTAATAATAATCATGAACTAATAATAATTTATGAACTTATGGAACGCTCAGAGCCCGACCCTTTCCCCTGACCTTTTCAGGAACCCTTAAGGAATGCAGCTATTAAAAGGTACAAAATCATAGTTTTATTTTTATTCATAAATGTTTTAGTCTTCTTTGTGGTATATCATAATATTAAATAATAATAAACAATGGTACGTCGTGGTACCTAAGAAATGAGTTGAAGCATTTGGGTCATTGACTTTTGAGCAGTTGGTTGGCTCCTAAAGGAGCCGTTTTTTTTAATTGGCTTTACTCGCCAAGACGAAATCTAGGACTTTTCACGTGGTCTTTTTCTACGTGGTATCTAAACGAACCACCGCGGGAAGAGGTTTTTCCGTAACACCTAATGGTTTCTGGCCATTTCATCTTGTCGACAATGTACTTTCTCCACCCCAGTTCTTTTTTCTTTTCTCCTCCGATGACATGTCTCTTTCTTGCCAAGGGTTTCAGTAATTTTTCGACAGTTCTTAAGAACTGGTCTTTCTGCTCTTCAATGTCTGTCTCTGCTGCATCCTCTGCCATCGTTCCAACATCTTGCCCACTACCCTCCGCCTGGCATGGTATGGTTGATCTAGCACATTTTGCGGAACTCTCGCTCTCTATTTCATCGAATCCTAAATTCTAGGTTCGCTTTTCGCCCACCCCTCGTTATTGTTTCCCTGTTCTCTTCATATAGCAACAAATGTTTGGAATTCAGGTTCACCCTGTGAAATATCAAATTAATACTTAAAAACTTGGGCGAAAAAACAACAATAGCCAGACTTTTCCAAAAATTACTGAAAAAAAAGGAAAAAGAAAAAAATTACTTGGGCCGCAGCTTAGACCTTTGAAAGCAATGTGTGCACCTAACTGGCACACTTGCCTTAGCGTGGAACTAGACCAGTGCACCATCTGTCCAGTATCTAGTCACACAGGGCTACTTTTAAAAAGTCCATTTGCTATTAGCGATATTTGGGTACGTTATATTTCCTCTATCTGCACTACTTTTCTTACATATCTTTCTCTGCGTTACTTTTCTTAAGATGCAGATTGGCTCGATTTACGAGCTATAAAGGACGCTTTTTTACAATTTTCCACGATTTTGATGCCTGAACAGTAAAATAATATTGAGACACTCTTTTTCATTTTTCACGGATTCGTTGATCGTAATAAACTGTGAAAAATCACCATAAACTAACTTGAAACCGTGTGGAACAGTTCGTAAACCGTCAGAGAACCGTCCAAGTGTTATTTAAACCAGGTTACACACTCTTCAGGAATGTTACACCATTTAGTCTTTTGTCATTGTTTCGTATTATGTCAGCAATGCGACCATTCATAGACTGTATTGTTTTATCAATCACGCCCTGAGAAATACTACAAATTGTCCTTTCTACTTTATTGCAGAATTCGTCATGTGATTCAGGAGTAATGCCTTGTTGAAGAGCCTCTTTTTCGAACGTCCTGGAGGCAAGGTTAAAAATGTTCTCAGTACGGTTCAAGTCTGGACTTTGTGGCGGTATTTTTAATAGTTCCGAATGACAACGACCCATAGTCTCGCATGCTGCTTTGCTGTTTTGAGAGGGATCACTGTTTTGCAGCAAGAGCTGACTCGATCCTTTGCTGGATTGCACGAACATGGTGTTGAAATTCTGGTCAATGAAAGATGAGAAATAGTTTGCATCCATTTTTTCGTATGTCACAGACTAAAACTCCTTTTCCAAGACTTACTGCGACCGTGAACTTGGCAACTTTTCCTCCCTTTCCAACTTTTCTTCCTTTAGCTAGGCACCCCTATGTAAGACCTTCTGATTTTTTTCTCCACACTCTTCCTTTGGGGGTGCGGGCTTGGTCCATGGGGTTTCTCTTGTATTCAAGCAAGACGCCATCCAAGTAAAAAGCGATAGAATCTTTCCATACATTCAGGGGGTAATCTTCTTGCATCCTTCTAGCAAATGTGACTCTCTTGTCTTTGTCCAATTGGCTCATGAGTCCCTTTTTGTGTGCCTGCAGAAAGAAGTAATCATTTCTGTTTAGAAGACGACTAACAGTTTGATCAGAAACATGACGAATTCCTGTCCATTCCATTAGACGTCCAGACAAAAAGGAGCCCTCTTGGTCTCTCAACTCTTCAATGCTTCTGAGAATCAATTCCTCTTGTTCAGGGGAAATTTTTTCCTTTGGCCACAAAAATGTCTCCTGTTTTCAGGCACTCTTCCCTGTGCACTTGTTAGTCAGTGTACTCTTGTCCTGGAAACCTTGCAGCGCTGAGCAATTTCTTCTAGCGTGAGATCTTTAGTAGCCTTAAGGGCTCTAATTCTAGCCTTAGTTTACTCTGGTATTCTTTATCTAGATGACATGTTTGAAGTGTTTTATGACGATAAAGAATATCTCTTCTCACCTTGGGAAAGTTAAACTATCCGTCCGTGGTACCGAGAATATCTCTCTTGTAATGCCTAAACTTAGACCCAGGATGGACTGGTGACATGCGTGACTGTGTCAGAAACCAGTGTTTTCTGGCGATAATGCATTCAAAGATGACTCACTAATTAGGAGTGACCACTATTTCATGGCCTAGACACCTTCGATACAATCTTGGACAAAATAAATAGAAAACCTAGACCCCCCTTCCCCCCCAAATGAAGGATAGGAAAATTGCCCTTTGCGCGGCTTCATCCTTGATTAGGGGGGAGGGGTTGTTGTTCCATTTTATTTTGTCCAAGATTGTAGCTGAAGTATTATTTTAGGCAGGCAAATCTTACCGCACTTGCTCTTTTGTGCAAGGCTTCTTTGGCTAGAAGTTTGCAGATTTTAACTTCAGTTGCCCTATTTCCAGTTTTCTTTCTCACATTTTCTACTTCTTTCAAAACATTCCAAGGTTATCACAAGTTTAGAAACGAAAAAAGTCTCTTAATTCCTGGATGAACAAATTTCAAAAGGTTGGAAAACTGACTATGTGACCATTCTTGTCTTTAATTCAGGGTTTTTCCTCACAAATTCATGCCACATTTTCCACATTAGAAGGTTGGAGTAAAAGTATTTTCTTCCATGGGTCCTTGCACGGCAATAATGGGTGGGATTCACTCTCTTTGTGTGACAGAATAGAGTCAATAACTTAATGTTTAGCGTCTAGCAAAAGCTTGTGCCTCATTTGTCACACTCTTTTGAAGGGCCCACAAGGTTCATTTTTTAAAGTAGTATTTTGCCATCAGAGATTCTGTAACACTTATGGAATGCCATTTGGCATGCAACTGCAAGCGTCAGGATGGTGTGATACTTAACATTTACCACTGGCATTACTCCAGCTTTCGTAAGCTTTGAAGAGACATAGTTCTGTTCGTTGTAGGTTTTCTGAACCTTTTTTCTGAACGTTTTCTGTTTTCTGTAACCTTGTATAAGCGCTTTCATATTACATACTGGACCCCTTGTAAATAAGCATCCGCTCTCGTGGCATGTAAATAATAACTGATTTCTCTATTACCTTAACAGTTGATTAACCCCTGCATTATGCATAATTCTTCACATCACAATCACTCTCATTAAATAGTTTCTAATGGTACTTACCTTACTGTCTCACACTAAGGCCACCTCGGCTTGGCTAAAAGCTCATCATTTTACGAGAAAAAGGATTCAAGTTGCTTGGAATCAGGCATAGGTCTCTTTAAACTGTAGATATATTTAACAATGAAAACATTGTTCATTTCGTGTGTTTTTACTTTTATATGATGGTATACCTTTTCTTCCTGGCTGGCCACCCTTGGCTACGGGTCAACACTGCACTCTAATAAAAAAATCCACCGTTTGAAGAATATCGTGGAGTGCAACCAAAAAGACCTTTGTATGTGGCATATTCCAATAAGCAACATATGGCCTCAAGTTTGGATGCCTTTAAGAGTGATTAACACGGGCTGCCCATGGTGTCTCCTGTTCTTAATTGCCTCTGTAGGGTGTTCATCCTGAAAATAAAAATGTAGTTAAATAATACCGTCATTTTGTGGCAGGAACTCAAACATGTTAATATTGTGGATGGCAACCAACCTGATATTGAGATGCACCATGTACTTATGCCGCTTGTTGCCTTGCGCTCTCAATATCCATGAGAATGCAGGTCTCCGTGCATCGGCATATCTCTCCTCCCTTCTAGCACCTTCCTCCGTGTCCACTCTTTGTCCTTGGTACTCCACCACCACCTCTCCTCTCTCGACATCCCTGCTGGCGAATGCACTGATCCCAGCATTTCTGGGATTGCTTTGTACAGAATGAAGCTATCTTAAAGAAATAGCATAAAGAATAAGCTGTTTTCATATTATTCTTTGTCATAAACAAAGATCTTAGAACCATTGATACTTCCTTTTTTGTCCAATTCTTAAGTAGAAAACAACAGAGAATGAAAATACTTTTTATCATCATAGTGGTCGCTTTCACCACCTAACCCCTCTTCACTGAAACGCACTTATTAAGAGAGTTCTAGCTTCAATCAAAGTACATTGAGGTCGTATTTTAGGGAGGCGAATCTTACCGCACTTGCTCTTTTCTGCAGGGTTTTTTGGCTAGAAGTTTACAGATTTCAACTTCAGTTTTCTTCCTCGCCTGTTCTAGTTCTTTCAAAACATTCCAAGGTTATCACAAGTTTGACTTTCGTCTTGCCTCGCCGTCTGAAAACTAAGGAAGTCTCCTAATTCGTGGATAAACAAATTTCAAAAGGTTGGAAAACTGATTATGTGACCATTCTTGTCTTTAATTCAGGGTTTTTCCTCACAAATTCATGCCACATTGTCCACATTAGAAGGTTGGAGTAAAAGTACTTTCTTCCATGGGTCCTTGTACGGCAATAATGGGTAGGATTCACTCTCTTTGTGTGACAGAATAAAGTCAATAACTTAATGTTTAGCATCCAGCAGAAGCTTCCAGGACGTTTTTCTGCCTCATTTGTTAAACTCTATTGAAGGACCCACAATGTTCATTGTTTTAAGTAGTATTTTGCTTTCAGAGATTCTGTAACACTTCCAGAATGCCGTTTAGCATGCAACTGCAAGCTTCCGGTTGGTCTATGATACTTCATGTTAAACCCATTGACATTACTCCAAGTTCCATAAGCTTTGAAGAGACATAGTTCTGTTTGTTGTAGGTTTTCTGATGAAGCATGTTCCTTTAATCTTGCATAAACGCTTTCATATTACATACTGGACCCCTTGTTAATAAGCATCCGTTCTCATGGCATGTAAATAATAACTGATTTCATTATTACCTTAACACTTGATTAACACCTGCATTATGCATAATTCTTCATATCACAATCACTCTCATTAAATAGTTTCTAATGGTACTTACCTTACTGTCTCACACTAAGGCCACCTAGGCTCGGCTAAAGCTCATCATTTTACAAGAAACAAGATTCAAGTTGCTTGGAATCAGGCATAGGTCTTTTTTAACTGTAGATATATTTAACAATGAAAACATTGGTCATTTCGTGGGTTTTTACTTTTATATGATGGTATACGTTTTCTTCCCGGCCGTCCAACCTTGGCCACGGGACAACAGTGCACTCTAATAAAAAATTCCACCAGTTGTGGAATATCGTGGAGTGCAACCAAAAAGACCTTTGCATGTGGCGTATTCTTATTAGCAACATGTCACCTAAAGTTTGGATGCGTTTAAGAGTGATTAATACGGGCTACCCATGGTGTCTCCTGTTTTCAATTGCCTCTGGAGGGGGTTGATCCTGAAAATAAAAATGCGGTTAAATAATACTGTTATTTTGTGGCAGGAACTCAAACATGTTAATATTGTAGATGGCAACCAAGCTGACATTGAGATGCACCATGTACTTGTTGCCTTGCACTCTCAGTGTCCATGAGAGTGCAGTGTCTCTGTGCTTAGGCATATCTCTCGTCCCTTCTAGCACCTTCCTTCATGTCCACTCTTTCTCCTTCGTACTCCACCACCACCTCTCCCCTCTCGACACCCCTGCTGGCAGATGAACTGATCCCAGCATTTACGAGATTGCTTGGTACAGAATGAAGCTGTCATAAAGAAATAGCATAAAGAATAAGCTGTTTTCATATTATTCTTTGCAATAAACAGACTTTAGAACCTGTCACTTAAGTGCTTTTGGGAAGGTGATGTTAAAATGCTGCTTAAAAGATGACTTCACATAAAATCTCACTTAGATAGGCTTTAAATCGCTTTGTGATTCCGCATTGATGCAATTGATGCACCCTTTTTTGGCCAATACTTAAAAAAACTGCAGAGAATTGTCATACTATTGTCATAGTGGCAGATTTCGCCACCTAACCCCTTTTCACTGGAACGCACTTATTCAGAGAGTTCTAGCTTCGATGCAAGTACATTGAAGTCGTATTCTAGGGAGGCAAATCTTACTGCACTTGCTCTTTTGTGCAAGGCTTTTTTGGCTAGGAGTTAACAGATTTTAACTTCAGTTGCCTTATTTCCAGTTTTCTTCCTTCCATTTTCTTGTTCTTTCAAAAAATTCCAAGGTTATCACAAGTTTGACTTTTTTCTTGCCTCTCCGTTTGAAAACTAAGGAAGTCTCTTAATTTTTGGATTGTGGAAAACGCGAGTACACACCAAATAGTTCTGAAAATCTCACCAAGTTTAATGTCCACAATCCTTAGTCCTAGGTAATAACAAAACCAAACGACAAAGTTTATTTTCTCCAAACTCGACCAGTTTTCTCTTTTTCGAAGCACGAGGTCCGTAAAACTACTACTCAAAACAAGGCTTGATAAATATGACCTCATGTAACAGTCACGAATGTCAATCATTCTCAACACCCTCTGCCCATTTATTTGGTTATCAGCTTAAATGTCAGTCACCATCTTCAACTTCTTGTGCAGCACCGTGTGTTGTAATCTGCTGTGTTAAATTCAGCAGTATTGAAGATCCGTCTCAGAGCAAGTGGTTGTCTCCTTTGACGCCAATAGCGTTCTTGTGTGGTAGTTGTTTGTACTCCTGCATCCTTTACAATGATTAAGGCTTCATTCAGTGTCCCGTTCTACTTCCTACGGAACTTTAGCAATTGTAGCCAAGAGAGTTCTTTGTATTTGGTTTTGATTCATTTGTGAACTTTTTTTTCTTCTTGTAAGCTAGCTGCGCAATCCTTTGTAGTTCACCTGTCGCTGGATTTTATAGAACGTGACTCCTTACCTCGCTTCACCTTTAAGTAACACTACCGCCCTTGTTTTCGGAATTTTTGCATTGTCTGCAGTGGAACTAGATTTTCTTTCTCGAAGGGCGTGGTTGTATTCTTTCAAAAACCTCCTTCGAAGCTGTTCCTTGCTTCTTTGTAAGAATTTCATCCTCCTTGACACTTTTTCTTCGCCAATTGCCTCAAGATCTTCCTCCAAGACTGTGGTTGGTTTCTCTCTTTGTAAGGTGTTTGGGGTAAGCACCGGTTGCTCAAACTCCTCTCCCTGATAAAGTAGTGGTCGATTGTTCATACAGTTCTCTATGTCAATCAGGACATCTTTCAGCCCTGGATAGGTCAGAAGGCTTCGGCCGACCACCTTTGAAAGTGCCCTCTTCATGATACCAATGAGACACTCAAAGAAACCTCCCCACCACGGGGCTCGGGCTAGATTAAACTTCCACCTTATATTCAGAGCTCCAATGTAACTTGAAGGATTGTGATGCTTTTCGAGGGTAGACACCCATTTCCCTGTAGCCGCAAATGTTTTTCCATTGTCACTTAGAAGGGTGTGAGGGCATCCTCGCCTGGCAATAAACTCCTTTAGGGCTCTTTGAAATTTAGCAGAAGAGAGATCACGACAAAGCTTCAGGTGTACTGCGCGGGTGCTAGTACAGGTAAATAATGCAATGTAAGCATTGGTACTAACAGATTTCTTCACCCTGTAGTAAACTGGACTAGCGATGTCCACCCCTGTCTCTGAAAAAGGGTCAGACATCTCAACCTTAAAGGTTGGCAGAGCTGCAGTTGTCACATGTGAGTCAGATATAGGTTTCTCCTGGTAGCACTTGCAAACATTACAGTTCTGAATCACTTTTTTCGTCAATGACCTCAGTTTGGGAACCCAGAACTTCTCTCGCATGCGGCACATCGTTACTGAAACTTCCCCATGCAACATTTGTTTGTGTACTTGTTGAACAACCAGTGATGTTAGTTCACATTATCGAGGTAGGAAGATTGCATATTAACCAGGGACTCTGCTAACCCATCTCAATATTGCATCTTCATCCCTTTCAAGGTTTACACCTGATTTTGGAGCTCGAACTGCTTGTGCCTGGGTAATCCATAACCTCTCTCCTCCTTGCAATTCTTCTGTCTTCAGTGGTGCTGTCTGTTTCTTTGTTTTTGTGCAGTTGTTAACAAATTGCTTGACATAAGCAGTCACTCGTAGCAGTTTCCAGTATGATGAATACCTGTGTAGAACCTTATCCACTGTCAGATCCTTCTTTTTTTTTTGGGCGAGCATTTGGTTCTCCACTTTAGGTTTTACAGTCTCTACTACTATCTCGGAGGTCTCACACACTTCAGGTTGCAATGGCCACTTGTCTGGACTGCCTAGCCAGTTCGGTCCCTGAAACCATAGCCTTCCCAACTCTCAGCACCTCTGCTTCCTTTCACTGGTGGGCACATAATGCTATTTCAGGTATCCTTTGTCTTGAATAGCTTGAGTTCTATTACACACAAACTGAGTCCAAGTTGCTTGTCCTTTAATCCAGTAAAGAACAGTGGTGCTGTCGACCCAGCACTCAACCCAACGACTCTTCAACCGGCTGACCTTGAAATACTTCCTTCACATGATTCATCAGCTTGCTAAGTGTATGTGCAGCGATAAGCTCCAAGCGTGGGATTGAGAGTTTTCTTGGAGCTATCCTTGACTTTGCCTAGGAGATTCTGACAAACTGGGGCAGCTGCATGAAATACAAGAGCATAGATAGCTGCTGAAACTGCTAGCTTGCTGGCATCAGAAAAGCCATGAAGTACTATTTTCATCACATCTTTGTTCACAATGCTTCGGGGAACTGACAGCATTGGGCACTCCTCTAATCCTCTCAGCCACTTCTTCCAGGATCTCCAAATGTCATCAGGTACCTTTTCATCTCACTTCAGTTTGCGTAAACAAGTTTCAGTGTACAGGATCTTTCCTGTGACCACCACTGGTGCAGCAACACCCAGCAAGTCATATACACCATTGACGGCTGTTTGCATTTTCCTCTTTGTCAGTAGGCCTTCAGCAACTGCCTGTAATAGTTTCATGAAGCCAACGGAAAGTTTATCTTCTGTTTTGTTCCATGGAACTCTCAGTATTTTTGTTTCCTTAGGACCAGTTCCTACCTCTAGCTTGGCATAAGTCATACTTGCTTGAGAGGACACTGCATTGTCTTCAGTTCTCTGACATTCTTCCAACTCTGATATGTTACTGTGCCATTTGTGGAGATGAAAACCACCTTCCTCCATAATCTTTGTGGCCTCTTTAAACTTATTCAACTGATCGCTGTGATCTCCGCCTGACTGGACATCATCCACCTAAGTGTTGTTCAGCAACTCATCGGCCGTATCAGGAAACTTTTCAGTATACTGGCTCACATGTTTCTTGAGTGTTGCCCTGAGAATGTAAGGACTAGGTCCTGACCCGAAAATCACTCTAGTGTATCGGAATTCTGTAACTGTCTTTGAGTCAAGGTTCTCGTACCACAGGAACCGAAGGACATCTCTGTCCTTTGGATCCATTTTTATCTGAAGAAAGGCTCTTTGGATGTCCCTGGTAATACACAGCATCCTTAGGCGATTTCGTAGAAGAATGTCAAAGATCATAGGCTGCTAAGGGGGTCCAACTTCCAGACAGTCATTCAAAGAAGGTACTTGAGAATTGGCCTTAGCTGAGCAATCATACACTATCCTCATCTTTGTAGACTCTGCCTACTCTCTGATTACTGGATGGTGGGGAATGAAATGTATTGCTTCTCCATTGGGTATTTCTGGTACCACCTCTATGATTCCTTCTTCTAACTGCTGCTCCACAACAGTGTGATACTCCTCAAGTCTCTGCATCCTCTCCAGCTTTTGTGTGACACTTCTCAATCTCCCAACTGCCGGTTCTTTGTTTGAAAGTAAAGAGGCATGATCCAGTTTCCAAGGCAGTTTCTTGCAGTAGGTACCATCCTCCAATCTTTTTAGCTGATCTATGAAATCTTCATTTGAGGAATCATGGACATTCTCCAAATTTTTCAGGCCAAGCACTTCCTGAGAACACATCTGTGCGAATTCGTTCTGACTAGAGTTCATGAAGAACATCTTTTCTGCCTCAGCACTTAAGGGGGTAGACTTTCCAGCAATGACCCATCCCAACATGGTGAACTCTGCTCTGGGATCAGTGTCGCGGGTAAGACCTAGAACTGGGGGCTCAGTTGACTTGATTCATTGAATATCAGCTGCTCCAAGGATTATGTGTACTTCTAACTTCTCAGCAGTCGCTTGCTCCTCACTAAATACAAGCCTCCTTATGCGATGATTCTGTTCCTTCAGTTCAGAGATTGTAGGGTTAGGCAGGTAGGTTAAAACAAGCTTCTCAGCACTGACACATTGCAACTCTATTCCAAAACTATCAATGACATTTGATTCAACATGGACTTCGTATATTTCAACTCGTTTGTCCACTGTCCCATACATTTGCTCAATCACTATGGTTTGCACTGATGTATGAGCTACCTGCTCCACTATCAAGCATGATCCGTGTCTGCACACCATTTACTTTGTCCAGCACTGAAGAGTGCAGGGTCTTTTGATAATCGTTTGCCCTATAGAACCTGTCTGAGGGAGGCTTTGACTTGGGTGGAAGTGTTGTAAAAGTTCTTTCATAAATAGATGTATGGTGTCTAGCATTACACCTTCCACATCCACGGGATTTGCACTGGGAAAGAGCATGTCCAAATTTTGCACAATTAAAACAAAGTGTGTTCTTCTTTAGAAACTCCCTTCTGCTGGCAACATCTAATATCTTGGTACATTCTGAACTTCTGTGTTGGTGAGAGTTACAGTATGCACAGGGCACGCAAGGTGGAGGGAGCCTAGGCAGTCCTTTATTTGGCCTAGACATAAACAATTTTTTCACCTCTTCACTGATTTCCCTTATTCGATCCCACAGGTTTCTTGGCATCTTGGTTCTGTTATGACGTTTCAGGTAAAGGATTTCTGTCAGTGTACTTGCGTAGGCTTTCTAGGAGCTCCTCCAATCCCCACTCTTCCTATTCATCATCCTTTTGTACTAAAGCTTCCCTCACTTGTCCGAACTTGTCCCTAATGCTCTAAACATAGCTTTGTGCACTTTGCAATTTCTTCATTGTTTAAGGCTGTCACAGTTCTAGATAGCTGTTTGTAAAACTAATGGATCTCTTTTACTTTATTGAGGCTTGTAACGTTTTGAAGCGTTTCCAAATCCTTGATTCATACCTTGAGAACCTTAACGTCTTTACCATAAGTAAGTTCTAGGATCTTTTTTTGCTTCTTCATAGCCTTGAACAGTGTGCGGTAAGCCAAGAATGTGACTCTTCGGTTCCCCTTCCACCAGCTCAAGCAATTAATTAAATTTGCTTATCTTAGAAATTTTAAAGTTATCAACTTCTACCACGAACTGATTCCAGAATCTGAGCCAGTCTTTGTCATCCCCTTTAAATGGTGTAATAGAATACTTCTGTAATTTAACTGCCTGTGGTTTACTCATTTCCTGTAGAGCCGTTTTTGCATCTAAGGCAAGTTCTAGCTCAAACTTTTTGTTGAACCAATGTTCGTCTTTCTTATGTAATTCCTGTTTCTCTAAATGGCTTAACGCCTCCTTCAGTTTATCTTGTAGGTTTTGCACAGGAAAAAAATCTTGTTTACGGGTGTCTGACCACTTTCTTACCTCATCAAAACTAGTATCAGCATCCAACATTGTGTCTTTTAACTCCTTTCGCAGAATCCTCGAGTGCTTTGTTTATGTCACATATTCTCTCGTAAGCCAAGCGTAAATCCTTTGTCACTCCATAGTTTAGTTTTTCCTCAATTTCTCCGACGTAGTAGGTTGCCTTATTCAATTCCTTCTTGTCATTTCCTTCTGCAAGATCCACCATGTTAATGAAGTAATGGCCTAGTCAATGTCTGTTTTCCTCAATGCAAGATAGTTTCATGCAAGTCTTCAAGTCCTGGCAGGGTCGCCACTTTTGGTGTGGAAAACACGAGTACACACCAAATAGTTCCAAAAATCTCACTAAGTTTAAAGTCCACTATCCTTAGTCCTCAAGTGAATAACGAAACTGAACAACAAAGTTTTCTCTGCCAACTCGATCAGAAATCTCTTTTCTGAACCACAAAGTCCGTAAAACTACTACTCAAAACGAGGCTTGATAAATATGAGTTCATGTAAGAGTCACAAATGTTCAAACGTTCTCTTTTTAAGTAGTGTTTTGCTATGAGAGATTCTGTAACACTTCTGGAATACTGTTTGGCATGCAACTCCAAGCGTCGGGCTAGTTTATGATTTACCCATTGGCATAACTTCCACTTTGGTAAGCTTTGAAGGGACACTTCTGTTCGTTGTAGGTTTTCTGATGAAGCATGTTCCTTTAATCTTGTATAGACGCTATCATATTACATACTGGACCCCTTGTTAATGAGCATCCGCTCTCACGGCATTTAAATAATAACTGATTTCTCTATTACCTTAACACTTGATTAACACCTGCATTATGCATAATTCTTCATATCACAATCTCTCTCACTAAATGATTTCTAATGGTACATACCTTACTGTCTCACACTAAGAGCACCTAGGCTTGGCTAAAGCTCATCATTTTACAAGAAACAAGCTTCAAGTTGCTTGAAACTAGGCATAGGTCTCTAAACTGTAGATATATTTAACAATGAAAACATTGGTCATTTCGTGGGTTTTTACTTTTATATGATGGTATACGTTTTCTTCCTGGCCGGGCAACCTTGGCCACGGGTCAACATTGCACTCTAATAAAAAATTCCACCGTTTGTGTTATATCGTGGAGTGCAACGAATAAGACCTTTGTATGTGGCATATTCTTATAAGCAACATATGGCCTCAAGTTTGGATGCCTTTTAGAGTGATTAATAGGGGCTGCCCATGGTGTCTCCAGTTCTACATTGCCCCTGTAGGGAGTTGATCCTGAAAATAAAAATGCGGTTAAATAATACGATTATTTTGTGGCAGGAACTCAAACATGTCAATATTGTAGATGGCGACCAACCTGATATTGAGATCTAGCAGGTACTTATGCCAATTAAAATACAAAAAAATAATGTACTTATGGCACTTGTTGAGCTGCAGTCTCGATAACCATGAGAGTGCAGGGCCTCTGTGCCTTGGCATATCTGTCCTGCATTCTAGCACCTTCCTCCATGTCCACTCTTTCTCCTTCATACTCCACCACCACCTCCCCCCTCTCGAAGTCCCTGCTGGCGAATGCGCTGATCCCAGTATTTCTGGGATTGCTTGGTAAAAAATGAAGCTATCATAAAGAAATAGCATAAAGAATAATCTGTTTTTATATCATTCTTTCCCATAAACTAAGACCATAGAACCTTTCACTTAAGTGCTTTTATTTCTTAATTTTTTGGCCCGATTTTTGATGCGCTGATGGAGGTCCTGCCAACATGAATCCAGATATTTTTGAAGCCACATATTTTGTTTACAGGAATAGGCCTTAATTGCATCCCAACGAAACAAGTGAACCCCCGAATTCCTTCACTCGAAGCCACATATTTTTTTAAAACTTTTTGCCAGATTTTTAGTTTAGGACTACTTGAGGTCTCGTCCACTCAATATCTGGGTAAAACAATTATCATGATTTCAATTAAACATGTCCAGATTAGTCTGGAAGGGGCCTCATATTACGGTGGAATCATCATCATCTCCTGCTTGTGCTGATCGACGTCACATCTTCAACTGACCGGTGAAAATGACTTCTTTCAAGTGCCTATCATCCAGCTTCTGTTATTGACCTCTTAAAGCTGTTCCGTATGTCCCTTTCCCACTGCCTTCCTGGTCTTCCTCTTTCTCTTTTTTCCATCTATCTTTCCCTCCATTATGATTTTTCCCAAGGCCTCGCTTCTTTTCAAACGACGAAAATACTTCAGCTTTTGTTTCTCTACAGAGTTTTCAAACCATTGATCTTCAACTTTAAGTTCATCCCTAATCGACTTGTTTGTTCGATGTTCTGTCCACAAAATCTTTAGAATATTTCTGTAACATTTCAATTCAAAAGCGTTAATCATTTTAAGATTTTTTTGCCAAGTGTTCACACCTCACAGCCATATATAGCCAGAGAGAAAATGCATGTTCTAAGAATTCTTAATTTGGATTGAGGATCTTGACCATTCCACAGGAATTTCAGTGGCGACAACTTGTTTGTTGCCATAGTAAGCCTCTTAATTTCCTCTTTCCCATGTCTGTCTTTTGATGTTGTAGATTCCAGATAGACATATTTAGGAACACATTCCAAAGAGTACTCTTCCAGTAGATGCTTCTGGGACTGACACTGGGACTTGCTTGCCGTAAGTAAACATCAACAGGAATTGTGGTGCAGAACCAAAAGAAGTGGGAGTGGCTGCCAATCCCACAGTAATTTCTTGAAAACTTCTGGACATGGTCCAAGTGAAAAATGTCTAAACTGTGAACTCCGTCTATCCTCAATTGAAAATTTTTTAAAGCAAAAGGCTTGTTTATTTGTTTTTGATTGCCTAAAAGGCAATGTTTGTAGTCCTTTCAAAGATTATTTTAATCTTTTAATCCACGATTTTAATACGAGGAACAGCGGGACCACCATTGCTTTGCCGAAAGTGAAACTTGACTTTGCTCGGAAAAGTTTTTACTTTTTAGGCGCTTCAGCTTTTAATTCTTTACCTTTAAAAATCAAGCAAATTAGCTGTAGGATACTATTTAGGAAGTCTTTAGATCAATTTTTTGTATAGTGTAGTTAGTTAGTTGCGTAGTCATTCTTATCTTATTTTAGTTTTTATCCTTATATTATGTTATTATGACAGGACCCCTTTGATAACAGTGCTCTTGCACTGAAGGGCTATCCTGTAAAAATATTCGTTATTATTATTATTATTATTATTAAATTCAGTGAAGAACCAACACTTCCTGTCACAATCTTCCCTTGATATGATTCTGAGAATAGCTGCCCTGAAGAAAGACCAAGAATCGCTTCGTGAATTTTACCGTGTCCACTTTTGTCTTGGCAACCCACATACATGGAAGGGTTGTTTTCATCAACAAGTTTGTCGGGCGACATGAAAATCTTTTTTATTGCAAATATTCTCTAGAGATGAAAACAAAGTGTAATGAATAATGTAAAAAGAGAAAATGTTAGGGAATACCCCATTTTGAACAGTTGAGAGTTTTTGCATGCCACTAATGTAAATATTGCGTGACAAAGATTATGTGAAACAGTAGGTTTTTCATGAGTTAAAGCAGTGATAGAGTTTCTTGTAATGAGTTCTAATTATTTGTCGGCCAATATGTGATGAAATTTCCTGTAGCGGGTGCGAATTGTAAGGTATTGAAACGCACAAACAAAGTTTCGTACCTGCAAGTTTAAGAAGTTAAGATTTTTTTGTCGTAGTGTACACAGTTCAACAGCAACTAAGCTTTGTCATCATTAGGATGAATACTGTAACAATATTTTTCATTACACAGGGATCTCATTTATTGATAAGTTGCAAATATAGTCGCATTAACCATTCCGTTCCAAAACTAATCAAATTAATATTTGGCCCTAAGCCTATTTACAGATTTCAACTTCAGTTTTCTTCCTCGCATTTTCTAGTTCTTTGAAAACTTCCAAGGTTATCACAAGTTTTCAAAAGGTTGAAAAAAGTGATTGTGTGACCATTATTGTCTTTAATTCATGGTTTTTACTCACAAATTTATGCCACATTTTCCACATTAGAAGGTTGGAGTAAAAGTATTTTCTTCCGTGGGAAGTTAACCGCGTTAGTTTTTGAAAAACCTGGTAGAAAAAATTTCAGAACGTTTACTGATTAATAGACTTTAACTGGGTTAATTTTTTCAGGAATCTTGACTCAATTTAGACAAGCACGAGTCAAAGACATTCAATGTCGTGTGGTTTTGTTTTTTTTCACTCCCTTGGGTCCCTCATAGCACTTGCCGAAGAGCGACTGACCACATTTGACCCAGTATTACTGAAAGACCCTGATAAAACGAGGTAGACTTCTTAAAAGTCAAATAAATTGTGTAAAAAAGAAGAGCTAAACTTGGAGCCAAATATGTAATTTTCCAAACCGTTGTGCCTTCGTGCATGGTAAAGCCAACATTTGGACCAATTAATTAATTGGAAATAACTACCAATTCGAGGCCCTGCTCTATAGCCCCCATAAAAGACCTCTATTTCTTGAAAGTCAAGAAAGACATGCTCCTATTAAGCTCACTCACTTTACCTACACTAAAGCGAGAGATAAAATGATCGTCAATGACATGACTGACATTAGTACTCCACAACAAAGTGACTATTCATTTCAACATCAAACCCCAACAGAACCTCAAGCGGCAAATATCAGTGTTAGATGTGCTTAATACTTCTAAAGAGTGGGAAGTTGTCACAGTTCAAGGCAAGATTTTGGATTTCAAAGACCAGCGTATAGTTGGAAGTCCCAGCAAAAAACTTAGGGAGGATTCCCATAGATATTTGGAAATCTCACATTGAGAATGTCAAAACTGGTAGGTATAAGAAACAATCCAAGAAAGTTGCAACATACGTTCTTTGTCGCTGTTTGGAATAGAAAGGTGCAGTAATCCAGAGTATTTCCCCTGTTTCTTCTGGGATGGGATAGGTCGTGGACATATCTGATGGTGGTTTCTTCAATCAGTGCGACTTTCGGCCCGAAAGTGTCTCCTGGTGCTTCCCATTTCTGTGTAGTCAATGGCTGTTTGATAGATGTTGCAGAAGATTGTTTATCTGCTGAAGTAGTTGAAGAGATCTTTTTGGGCGTTTCTGTCGGATTTTGGTAAGGATCTGACGTTGTACTTTTCTGGTTAGGCATGGCCAACTGAAGACAACGGATGTTGGTTGGAAAATGGCGGTTAAGTTTTCTGAACACACTTTTATAGTAGAATTCAGGATTGTAAATCCTTGACTTTGATTGGTTTCTTTTCAACCTTACCTCTAAGAAACAGGGTAATCAACTGCAGGATCATATTATTAGCTCGGGAACTGCAGCCCATTAAGAAAATTGAATAAAAAGGCAATTAACTAGTGTCGTTGAACGGTTTTAATTGTAAGGTGACAGTTTGTAGGATAAGAATCTGTCCCCTTTCACAGTGAAGTCCTACGTACAAGAATACTTTGTTAATAAAAATGGCCTTGAAAAACATGACCGAATTACTGTGTTGTTCATCCTCCATTCATGTAGTTGTATATGCAATAGCAGTGAAAATGCATTAAAGTTCAGTGTTTAGAAATCTGAAGTTTTCGCTGGTATATAGCAAAATAGGCAAACATCACATGAATTAAAGGGCATTTAACCAATGTCGTTAAACGGTTTTAATTGTAAGGTGACAGTTTGTAGGATAAGAATCTGCCCCCTTTCACAGTGAATTTAGAGTCCTACGTACAAGAATACTCTGTTAATAAAAATGGCCTTGAAAAACATAACCGAATTACTGCCTTGTTCATCCTCCATTCATGTAGTTATATAGGCAATACCAGTGAAAATGCATTAAAGTTCAATATTTAGAAATCTGAAGTTTTCGCGGGTATATAATGAAACAGGTAAACATCACATGAATTAATTGCATTGTTGAGCTGTGATTTTGCATAAAAGGTCTAATTATTACTTCATGATGATCAGTGTTGTATCGAGTAGGTCCTAGAATCTTCTCAACATCTTAACTTAGTTTGAAATTCACATAATTGGTCATATGACTTGCACAATTGCAAGAAAACAATGATAAATATCAACGTGCTTTACATTTTAGTTTCATTATCCTGTGATACTGCCTGCTAGTACAGGTAAAATTTTTAGTTTGCAGCAACATTTTTAATTTGCATGTGTGACCCTTCTTGGCCACCGTAATTAACCTACCTGATTCATATGTAATAATGTTGTTACTAACAAAAAAGTTACTTTTTAAAACTCCTGTGGGGTATTATTTATGGCAATTGTACGATCCTCTTTATATGAATTAAAATAAATGATACATTAATTTATGAATTATTTAGGTGCAAATTTTCTCTAAGGGAGCATTCATTTTTTAGAAGGGGGGGTGGGCCGGAGGAATCCCTATGAGCATGAATGTAAAATCTCCCAGCCCTCCCTTTACATTTTTTGTTAAAAAATGTGACCCTCCCCGGGAAGCAGTAAAATTTATAGTGACCCACCCCTTCCTCCTGACAAACATGGTTTGTGGCTGGAATGTGCAATGATCCCGTGGTCCTTCACACAGACGGACCTGTTGGCTAGAATAACACAACCGCCAATTGCCTACTTGTCTGCCATAACGGTTTACCCTGGCCCCTTCAGGCAACTCATCTTCCTCTTCACTTTCGCTGTCCTTTGAATCATTTTCGTCTGAGTTGCTTGCATCCCCAAATTCCTGTAGTAGTTCATCTTCTATTTCTGAGTCCTCGCTGACACTGGCATCATCATCTTCTGACTGGGTGTCTGAGTCTTCCGTTGCTAGTGCAGTTTCAGCAGCACTCAATGTCAAGATCCTTTCACATAAACCTTTGCTGATGTGAGCTGACACAAGGTTAAGTTTTTCTGATTTGGACATTTTTCTCCTTGATAAGATGTGGTGAAAAATATATTTATTGAGCTCAGCAACCTTCAGCTTTTTTAGGTTTCCCGATTTGTAGAGTTCCTCCTAGTTATAGTCACTGTAACCTTTTATTTCTTCATCTTTCTTTGCCTGACGCTTTTCGTCTTGGCGCATATTTTTTCTCACTTCAATATTTGTAAGGTGCTCAAGATTTTCTTTCACCAGATCAGGGCTGACAATGTATTTTTTAGAAAATGCTTCAATTTTGTCATTATTGCCACATTTAATGTTCCCTTCGACGAAAAGCTTGCGTAACTGCGCACGGGGTTGGAAATCATCTGGTGCTCTGTTATGAACAGGGATATTACCTACTGAGAGGTAGTGATAGGAAGGGAGTTGTGTGACATCTGGGTAAGGACGTGGTGTGCGCTTCAGTGAGTCGGGACCTATCCACCCATTTTCCTTACATGTCTCACACAGTTCTCCCTTTCTTGAACAATCTCCTTTTAGAAATTCAAAATAGAGCTCTCCCCTTTCGTAATGTGACTCAAAAAAGGATTCAACTCTATTAAAATAGGCATGTCCAGGTATTACATGTTGCTTTGACTTTGAAGTGTTGTTATACTTAGATACATATTCCTTATTGTAAAAAAATTCTTCACCAGGCTTTGCTGAAACAATTGCACCAAGAAAACCGTTTGGTGCAGGCTCCCCATCTATCCTCAATCGCACTTTTTCTGCAACTCGCCATGCATTTTTCTTCATTCAGTCATTCTCTAAATCTTCTAGCTCTTTTGCTGACATTCTCTTTAAATCTTCTTCCTCAAGGCCATGGTATTGTTCATAGTACTCCCATTTTAGGCTTCCCCCATCGACCAATGCATCACCTATGCAGGCATTGCTTCGTTCTGCTTCATTCTGACCGGAATCATTAGTTGCACGGTGGAGTCTAGCACGTCGGTCAGAATTGTGAAGCAGGGCAATCTCAGCATCTCTGAACCTGACTTAACAGTCTTTCAGATATTAAAAATTGTTATTGTTTTTGTTGTTGTTGTCATCTAATAATCAATTCAATTGGTGCGACTGGGGCTTTTATACATTTCAGTGGCACAAAGTTCATTTGAATCTCAAATTAGCTTTGTAACGTTAAGGGTTCAAAGATCAGTTTGTATAAACTTGTATAATATTAAAAAAAAATTAAGTGACCCCCCCCTCTTTGTTGTGTCAAATTTATGCTGACCCTCCCTTTTTGGGCAGGCAAAAAAGTTAATGACCCTCCCCTGAATTCCTCCGGCCCACCCCCCCTTCTAAAAAATGAATGCTCCCTAAGGAGAACAAGCTAGGGCCCTCTAAACGAATGACACATAATTGTTAAAAGTTAATCATCTGACTGTATATGTTGCAGTTAATTTTTTTTTCTTTCTTTAAAATTCATTAGCATACATTACCATACCAAGTTGAAAAATAACTGCAACATATACAATACAACCAAAAGATCAGTTTTTTGAGGGAGACATTCTCTCACCTGACAATAAATGTACAGTCGCGCCAAAAAGACCTTTCCATATGTTATATGAAAGTATTTTGTTAAAAACCTAGCCTGTGTAGCAGGCACAGAAAGACTAGGGAGGGGGAATTGGGGGAGGTAAGCATGAAAAAGGAAACAGGACTCTTACCCTCTCTGCCCAATCCCTCTCCCTTTTTCCCTTTCTCCCAATCCCCTGACCGTTTCTACTACACCTGCTACGCAGGCTACTGGAAACCAAAAGTACAGCCATACAGCAACTTACCTGCCATGCAAGAAACCCTTTTTGACTTGATGAAGTTAAGTTAGGTTCTGCAACCATAATCAAGAGAAAGCAATACACTAATTATTAGTAAATTAATATAAAATACATGTTGACAAAAAAAACATATATACAGCCTTGTTACTAAATATAATATATAGATTTAGCCAGGGCTAAAAGCGAAGCTCCCGTTAATAAATTCATAATAATTTAAATTAAACAATAAACTTGTAATCCACAGATCAGGGCACATTCATTTGACGTTTGAGAAAATGTCTTTAGAGAAAAATAATTTGACAGTCCAAGAGTGAAACAGCTTTTACATCGAGTTATTAAATAGTCTTATTTGTACACCCAGAAATAGCAATCATGTTCGATCACAGTAGATTAGGCCTGGAAAACAAATAGACCTATTCGTGTATTGTATTTGCATTAGCTGTAGCATCTGATGATAATGTGGCATTCACCAGTCTCTCCAACATTGCCCCGTTAGAGAGACTATGGATAATTGGACAACCCCGAAATATAATTTAAAGAAACATGCGCCACGATAGTCCTTGGTGGCAGCCAATTTACACGTTGCATTCCTCTGTCTAAAAGAGAGGCCAAAATAAAGAAACAGGCCGGATTTTTTGTGTTCGACAAGTTTAGTTTACTAGTAAATCTTGGCGACGAATCTGGTGGTGTGTAAACCAGCCTTTTAAACATACTTTTTCTCATCACGTCTCAGGTAAACGGTACTATGAGGCCCTTGTTTTTATCATACAGACCTTGGACAGAATTTGTTTTTTTTTGCCCTATTTAAACCTATAATTCTGCAGTTTTTCACAATTTTGCAAGAGAATTTGCACTCATTCAATATCCAAGACGATCAAAACACGCCCTTCCTTTGGAAAGCAAATTATAGCATTGAATTATAAAACGTTTTCATGAAGAGAATTCTATAATGCTAAGACTTTCAGTTAGAAAAATCTGGTCCAATGTGATATGCAGGGTAATATGGGCTTTTAATGAAAACGATAAACAAATTCCCAAAATCACTTTTCGGCCAGCCGGATGGGGCTCACTTTTGACAGGCACCATATTTGCAGTGCGATTAATAGAGTTACCATTTACGCTTCAACATGATAGATAAATTGTTATGTTTAGGTTTTATTTCCCTTTATTTATTAAACTGCGTATGGTTTTGGTATGTGTAATCTTTAAAAGCGAGTGATATTTACGCGCGGCGTTTTGAGTATTCCTGCATGAGATGTTTATGTTCGACTGGATACAACCGATGTAGCCATAAAAATTGCGAGAGGGACTACTAACAATCAATAAAATAAATATAATTCGGTGAAACATGTACAGAGACAATAATTTTCATTCACGATGAGAAGTATTGAGAGTAAAGTGTCTTTGAAAATCATGAGTCAGGTAAGCATAAGCTTATTTATGTTTTAAGCTGGCCTCCCGGTTTTTGCTCTTTTTCAAATGAACTCGAGGCAAGAAAATTGCACAGAGCTTTCTGTTTACAGCCAAAATCATAAGTAAATAATCTTCGGAACATTTTCTTTGAATTTGCGGTCAAAAAAATGTCTAAAGGCTTTTTAAACCTGATACTATTGTAGGTTAGATCATCGCTCGTGTATAAACTTAAGCCACATAAATCGTACGCTTGACTTCAGGAAACCGAAAAAAAAAAAAACATCAAAGACAACAATTTCTCAGGCTTACCAGTCGAGATGCCGCTTCTGAAGGTCATCAAGTGTTCCAGAATTTTCAACCCTCTTACGCCTCAAGCAAGGGCAAGTGAGTAAGCTCATTTTTGAAAACGATGCCATCCGAAATCGGATTTCCAATGACTTTGATAAGCCGTGCATTTGTCAACAAAAAGCGCAATAAACAAACCAGCCATGAATTACAGAACAATCTTGATAGCAGCTGTATTTCGTTGTGTACACCAAGTAGAAAAAGCCAGTTTAAAACATCACAAGATGACACAAAACTCTGTTAGCTCCAGGTATCAGTAAGCAAGTTTCCAGACGCTGCATAAATTTTCCGCGTGAACTCACCTGTCAAATTTTGACCAATCAGAACATAAAAATTGTACGTAGAGCGTGATCAACGCGTGACAGTGAGAAAAGTCAAAAGTGATTGCCTTCCCCGCAGATTCCCCGCATGTAAATGTAAAAGCCGGTTGAATTTTCACGTCCGAGGTCAGTTCGAAATCAACATTTTAAAAGTGCGGCTCATGAACTCGACTTATTTCATATGCTTTTTAAAAAAATTGAACTTGAGCCTGCAATAATTGAAAAGTAGCAACCTGTCAGCGGATACGTTAAAAAAAAAAAACTCGAACTCAGTGGGTCGATACCTGAGCCTGCGATAGGGTCAGGCGATACTGGTCGGCAGAAACACTATTTTGACAGCTGTCAATTAATCAAGACATGGATGTACAATATCAGGTTGTAGGCTCCCAAACTAGCTAGAAAGTGTGAGATTAAACATTGGTATACCTGTGGTGCGGACGGACGGAAGGTCGGGTGGTCGGTGTATGGTCACGAATTTTCTAAGATGGATCGATTTTCTAAGCTATGGCACTTCGAATTGAGCCCGTGATCAAATAAAATATCAGCGCAAAACTTAAAACACTACGTGACCTCAATGGATAGACAAATGAGCCCGCGATACACTCAGGTGATGATGGTCAGCGTATACTCTAGTTTGACAGCTGTCAATTAACCTTCATTAGAATGGCGAATATTCGAATTAACAGACTACGAGTGTAAGACTTCTCCGTCCGGCATGTAGTGGAAAATGCCAGATCGTGTACCTAAGCGAACCTGAGCCCACGTTTTTTATTTTTCTGATAGTGGTCTGCACATTTCCCATTTTGACAGCTGTCAATTGACCTTAATTTGGCTTGCCAATATATCTTTAAACGACTGTCAGCCAACTGACAGCCTTGTCCGGCGTAGTTTTGTTTTTATGTTGAATTGGTAAGTGTGACATATTATATCAGCTTATATGTAGGGAGCTCCGCTAATAAGACAACATCTTTAACAGGCTGTGTATATCTTCCCAGGATTAGTGAAAAGGATTGTTAAAAACTTTTTTTTTAATAAGAAACAATTTTTAAAGTCCTGGAGGCATTTGATATATAAATTTCTGAAAAACCTACCAAACAAGAACAGGTAGTAGTGCATACCTTTTTCCCAGGCATAGTCAGTCCAGCCAACAAAGAAGACGTATCCAACTGACATATTTTGCAAAACACTGCTCTCTTCGTTAGTGATCTTCTGGTGTCTCAGTATGCCACTCTCAAACAAGTGACGGCAAGCATCCAGGTATTCAGTGACTTTGCCAAGTTTTTCGGCATCTGCTGGATTGTTCTCCATGTATTCAGAAAGCTCCACAATGACTTAATTTTGCTTCAAAATGCCATTAAAATAAATGTATAAATATTCACTAAATAGACAGGGCCTTGTAATAAATGACTTTTTCATTTTGGTCATTAACTATAATTTTTAACTTTAACAGACTGGCTGAGAAAGGGATCTTACTTTGCTGTATGTAGACCTTACGATGGAATCCATCAGGAAAGAGAGTAATTCTAATTTTCAGTGGACAAAAACCTTGTACCAGAATAATTTAAAGCATATTGCATTCTTTTTTTACGTTTTTTAAGGGCTAAAGGTGAAATTAGTTATCGGTAATAACACCAAAGAAAATTTCTTATGGGAGCCCGAGAAAATAAAAATCAACTTTTAAAAAATGACATCTTACACGTAAATTTTCAGAATTTTACCTGTGTTTTCACAATTCTTGTGAAATTTGACATTAATTTTTTCAGGCTCACATGAGAAATATTCCTTAGTGTTATAATTTACAGATAACTAATAATATCTATAGCCTTTGAAAAATGTAAAAAAGAATGGGATATTTTTAAAATTATTCTGGTACAACATTTTTGTCCACTGAAAATTAAAATTACTCATTTTTGTGATGGATTCCATCTTAAAACGTGAAAAACTGCAACTACATGCACACTACATAATGTATACAGCTGTTGGCCAAGCTATTGTAGTTTCTCCACTTCATGACTTAAAAAAGAGGAACACCAACCTGCATGATTTTTGCTGGTTTCACATTAAGTCTTGTCCAGCAGTCTCTGTAAATGTGACAATAACACAGCTGTGGCACCTGTCTCATTTGACCATTTTTAGCCCTTGTCATTTCCCTCTGCCACAAATCTTTCAACACTTGCCATCCAAAGTTAACTTCGTAGAGGTCAAAATATTTTCTTTGGGTACCATTTACTCTACGAGAGGAGTGTAGTGCTGCTGTAAGACTTCTCAACTTAAAGGAAAATAGGTTTGTTATTAAACTAATTGAGATCTGAATGACGTCATCAAATGTATTTGGGAATAACAAGAAGCTGTAGTTGATATACTAGGTCTTCCTTTGAACTAGCTTCCACAAAAAATTATGGGAATCAGCATACGTATAATGTATGGATGTACAAAATAACATCCTAGACATCAGGTTTGTGAACTTTAAGGATCCCTCTAGATTCTATTAAAAATACTAGTCAAACTCAATATTTCAAATAAAAATAGTTTTGGGTTCTTCTCATGCTGAAGAGATGAAGATTTATTCCTCTCCATGTGAAAAGTCAAACACTCAAGCCTGAAAATACATTATTATTATTATGCAACAGCACAATGCAAATTTAAGTTGCATTACCAAAAAAATTGAGTTGAAATACAGTAAAAATTGAACACAATACCCTGATTTGATGGACAGGGAATGAAAAATAGCTTTTCATTGGTCCATGGATTTAGCATCCATGTCTTCGCATGATGTGGCTCTTCTGCATGGAGATCCTCGTTTATACCGTATGCCCCACTTTTTACGTTTATGTTTATGTTTACGTTTACGTTTACGTTTAATTAATCAATTCCTGGAAGAAAAAATACACAAGAACAGCCAAAGCTGGGGGCTTAAATGGTCTGAGGTCAGCAAAAAAAAAAGACGTGAAGAATTTACAGGAATAGAAGAAGGCTTTAACTAAAATAATCACAATACAATTAGATCAAGAAAGAAAAGCTCAGTTAGAAAAACTTACAACTAAAATACAATACTTGGCAACTAATTTCAAATATTTAAACAACTAATAATTCCTATAAACCACACAAACAACTACAAACAAATACACCTAGTGTAGTCCCATAAGGTGTACAGATTATGCGTAGGGTAATTAACTACTCAGAAAAATACAGTCTTAAGTTTTTTTTAAATTTACTTACTGTGAGATTATTGCGCACAATTAACGGAATATCATTCTTGCCAAGTGATAGCAAATTGGTACTTATGACAAGTTTTATGCAGATTAAAACGTGAACTAGTCATATAATCGTGATATTCAGAATTAAAATGAAGGATCGAGGAAACAGGAGTAGGTAAAAGGCTATTCAAATGTGAGAATACAAAACAAGCAACATGGAATTTATAGATAGAGTAGAGTGAAAGAATATTATGCTTAGAAAAAAGGGGCTTAGAGGATGTATGCAGAGGAGAAAAAATAATTACACGAACAGCTTTCTTTTGAAGTAGATAAAGGGGCTTAAGGTAACCTGTGGTGAGGTGCTTGACTGCCTTTAAATTTGTGCTGGCACCATCACAAACCACTGCCATGGTTTTAAAACCATAAATATGGAATGCCTGAATTGTTGTCATAAGGCATGAAATGACAAACTTGCACTCCATCCCTTTGTTACTGCTAAAGTATGGGCCAATGACATCAAAATCACTTGTCAAGTCACGCCAAAGGAACTGCATGATGTAAGATGCTTTTACTGTCTGTGGGGCTTTCAGTTCTTCATAAACATCTTGTAGGGTTGCCATGTCATTGGCTGTTATTTTCTAAACTGCGTACCGAAAATAACTTATTTATGCTCTAAACTCTGAAATAATGAAACACACACAAGCAAATACACAATAATGAATTTATTGTATAGGAGGAATAGGTCGGCAGTGGTATAATACGACCTCCTAACAAACACAACTTACATGATACAGAAGTATAAATGATAGGAAAAATACAAACTGAATCTAAACCCGCTTGTACAAAAATTGAATAAATTAAATTCCAATGTGCAAAGGAACATAAAGACGCGAGTCGACTTTATGGTGGACGTAGCAATCTTTAGCAGAATCTGACTTCCACCTGCCGTGAACTTTGAAAAGCCGATCTGGAACATTCAGATTAGCAGCGGAAGTAGCTCCTCCGGACCTAAAGCTGTGACTACTAAACTTAGAAGGGTCTAATCCAATAGCTTTCAGCTTCCCCTTAAGAATTTCTCCCGCCCTGCTAGCAGTGAGGGGCTTTGAAGACAAGACATTACCCTTCAAATCCTCGTCGTACCGTAAGGATCTGAAAATGAAATTCGGCGAAAAAGAAGGAATCCTGGCAGCTTCTAAGTACTTAATAAGGTATGTATAAGGGCAAGTAAAATTGCCAGTCTTGGCAATATCAACCCAGGAACCCTCTCTGTACCTATCATTCTTGCTAACTTCTATGAAAATCTTATGATAGAGATCTTCAGTTACAATATTAGATCTCCTAATGCTTAAAAGCTCGGAAATGCGGAAAAAGCCAGCATATGCGAGTAAACACATACAGACAAACCTGATATCAAGTAAGTTACTACTTTCCCCATAATGCTGCAAAATTAAGCCAAGGATCTCTGGGGTAATGGGCTTCGCCTTCCTAACAGGTTTACGAGGAACACGACTGGAAGCCTCAACAATAGACCTGACGAGAAAGTTGTCACACGGATTGGGATTCTCAAAACCTGATAACTTATGTACCCAGTTAATAGCGTAAAAAACGCCGTGAATGGTGGAACTACCTAACAAATTTTCTAATAAATGATGCAAATACAAGGAAACTGTGAAGGAAGTAGCTGGGAGAAAAGAAACCTCCCCAGTGCTCTGCAAGCACCACGCTTTAAACTTACAAAATGATTTACAATAATTAATAACTGTGTTATCAGCTCGAGAATTAAAGGCAGAGAGCCAAAACTTCTCACAAGGTAAAACGCCAAACGTCCGACTGGCAGCTGCTTTAACATCTGAAGCAAAAAATAGAGAAAATAAAATGACAAAAATGACCAAAATATATCAGAAAAATACAACACGTAGTGAAACAAGGTAAGGTTGGGTCCAAGTGGTCCCAAGAAAAACACAGAAAAATATCACCACTAAGGGCCAAAGTGGCCCTTGCATAATAAAAAAGACCAAGTGTTCCACAAAACAAGGATCCAAGTGCATCCCAAAATACTCGGATACCATGTGGTATGAGCGTAAGAACTCTGTAAACTGCAGAGAAAAACCTGCTACAAGGCTGAAAAAGGGGGGGGGGGGGTTAACTAAGGCCTCTCTAGGAAAACCGCAAGAACAAAACCCCTGAACGAAAATTAGGTGATCCAAAAAGGGAATTTTTATAGTTACCCAAAACGAAACATCAGTACCTAAGGGGATCTCAAAAATATCAGAGAATATGGGAGACAAACCCTCGTCAGTAAAAATTAAAGGCCAAAATGGGGCGGAAGGCCAAGCAGGAACAACAAGTGTAGCGCGACCGCCCAGGGCAACCATGTGATTAATGACCTTGGGGATGAGAAAAATAGGTGGAACGAGCCAATTATTCTCGCCCTCCCAAGAAACAGAAAAGGCATCAACCACCTCTGTACCAGGGCACCAAAACCTGCTATTAAAACGGGTTACTGAGTATTCTCACGATTCGCAAACCGGTCCACAGAGTGAGGACCCCATTTCTCTTCGGCCAAAAGGAAATAGTCCCTGTTGACCCGCCAATCATCATAATCCACAATTCTGCTCAAAAAATCAGCTCTATCATTAGCCGATCTCGGAATCCATTCCACTTCCAATGTGATGCAACTGAGCAAGCACATACTAAAAATACGCAAGCTAAGCATTTCAAATCTTCCTTCATGCTTCCTACTTCAACGATTCTAGCAACACTCTGATTGTCAGTATACCACTTAATAGTGCGCCCTTTAAGTAAAGGCAAAAAAGATTCTAGACCCAGGGAAACGGCCTTAAGTTCCCTGTAAGAGGAGCTCTTCTGCACCTCATCAACACTCCACAACTTGTGAGAAATGGTGTTGTGAAGATCTAACATATAACTGGCGCAGCCTGTAGAACTCGCATCGGAATAACACACACGGGAATAATGGAACTGTGTAGACAAGAGGCGCCTACTATTTATGAAGGAATGTTCTCTTTCCAAAAACATAATTCCTTCAGAGTTGAACCCGACAGGGAAATTTTTCCGTCCCAGGTAGGGCTTCTTAAAATATCAAAATGAGAATACCTTGTCATAATGCGAGTAATGTTACCAAAGACGAAACCCATAGAGATAACCTTACCGACAAACTGAGCCAATTTTCTAGCAGTACTAGAAGGATACTGAGAATGAATTGAATCAATAACCTGTACGACACTGAGAATCCTAACTGAAGGAATGGAAATAGTATGAACGGCTAAATCAATACAATAACCCAACCAGACTAAACAAGAAGTTGGTTGCCGAATCGATTTATTGTCATTAGGCAGGAAACCAGAAAGCTGAAGTGAAGTCCTAACAAATAATGAAGCAGCTTCGCAGCGAGCGAAATCACGGGGGGAACCAAGCCCGTCATCAAGGTAAATTGTTATTCTCACAGCATGACTTCTCCAATATTGGACGAGAACACGAACAACCTTAGTGAAAATATAAGGGGCTGAGGACAGCCCAAAAGGGAGAACTGTAAACACAAAAAACTTCCTTACACCATTAACAACCCAAGAAAACCCTAAAAAAGTTTGATGATCCTGCAAAATATCAATATGGTGGTAGCCAGATTTGAGATCAAATTTAAACATAAAATGATCGGAAGGAAGATAAACACAAGCGTTTCTAATATCCTCAAACTTAAACTCTTCTTTCCAAATATGTTTATTGACATGCCTGAGGTCTAAAATCAACCTCTTCTTGCCGCAACTCTGTATGGAAACAGACAAGGGATTGACAACATGAGGAGGACTAGATACTTGAACAACTGAACCTGACAAAATAAGCTCTTGAATAGCCTTCAAAACAAAATCAGCGTGCGTAAGTGCTGAATGGTTATTGTCGAAAAACGCATTCTGAGGAAATGTAATAAAGGGTATGGCATACCCCTTGTCAATAATCCGGAGAATGAAATCATTTGCACCTAACGTATCCGCCCAAAAACTAAAATGAGCTTTAAGCCTACCCTTAACCGATTGAATACTATTGGAAGAATTCTCAAATTCAAAACACTCCTCTAAAGCTGGACCTTCGTCAAAAATACCTTCAAGAGTTTCTTTTACTGCTATACTATCAGCAATGGAACTACTGCTGCCCAGAAGAACCGCTGTCTTTACTTAACAAGCTTTGGATCTGTTTGTAGGTTGATGCGGGAGTGAAGAATAAGTAGGGGCAACTTGCTCTCCAATGGCCGGTCTTGCCGCAGGCGAAGCAGATGTCATAACGGCCTTTAACAAAGGCGCCCTTTGACGTTTGAGGACGAAAATTAGTAAAATTTCTTGGAGTGATAGAGGAGACAGCCAATGAAAACCCCGAGGAAGTTTCTGGACGCTGAATGACCTGTAAAGAAAAAAGGAAGAAAAAGGAAACTAAGTGACGGTCGATTACACCCACTGAAATGACCTAAAGTAAGAGCACAACACGTGGTGAACCTATTTAAACACAACCCAACAATAAGCGTGATGAACACACCTGAATGCAGTACTCATTGGGTAACCTCTAATCGCACGCATAATTCCCAAAGCACCGAGCATAAAAACATTTATTTTCAAAACTGCGTACCGAAAATAACTTATTTATGCTCTAAACTCTGAAATAATGAAACACACACAAGCAAATACACAATAATGAATTTATTGTATAGGAGGAATAGGTCGGCAGTGGTATAATACGACCTCCTAAACGCTAAAGAAAATAAAGAACGGGCAAAGGAAACAAATCAAAATAACAGATAAAATACTCAACTTCTGTCCCGACTTTGCGCTGTGAGCGTTCTTCTTCTTTCGCAACGCCCTCTGCTCCGCAGCACGGATCTTCTTTTCGTCCTCACAACCAGAAGCGACTTCGTCAGAAAGATACTCGTTGACTGCAGCCCATTTTAAGGGAACAGGTTCCTGCATGGTTAAGTGGCCAAAGCCTGTGTGGCCCCTTGGGCTCAACCCAGCTGATGCCACTGTAAATGAAACAATACAGGCAGCAAAAATAATGTAAGTGAGTTGCAGTAAAGGCACATTGCAACATGGTCTTGCATATTTCTTACCCATTGTCTGCACTATTCCAGTGTACTTTCATCACCACTTTCACTTCGTCAAGTATTAGACCACCATATTCCTCTGGCTCTAACAACCCTTGTTCTTTCCGTTCTTCCTTGTACGCAGCATAGGCCTGACTAGCATCATGAAGGTGGCGAAGGTTTAAACCAGTGGGCCGTTTATTTGCCGACGTAAAATGCTTCAGTGATGCTACTGATGGTAGCTTTAAAATTTGGTAATTCTTTAATGCCTCATAAGCTGCTGGACTTCTGGTAAATATCGCCAGTGCAATCCTGTATGTGATAGCAGACCATCTGTTCCCTGTTTTGCCCTTCCCTGTACATAAACAAAAACACTTAAAAGAAAGTAGTTTTTTTCTTTAGTTTGAGTGCGTGACGTCAACAAAAACTAAATTTATTGGCATAACATGGCATCTCCAAAAACACAATCATAGGGGGTGTATTTGACTGGTAAAACTACATAAACAAATGAACAATACTATAATTCGAGGTTTTCTAAATGCGTGATTAAGAAGCTTATTACATGTATATGCTTCTGGTGACAGGAATAATTTGGCATAACGTAACGTTGCATGACCAAAATGGTAATAACAAACAGTTCATTTGGGAATTCACAAATAGTATGCAAGAAAATCTTATTTTGATTTATTTAAAAGAACGATCTAAATTAAATTTTTTAATGCCTACCATTGCGATTTTGGTCTTTCCAAAATGCTTTTCTCTCGTCCACATCCTGTTGTCATATTCGTGTCAACAAATCTCCACTTCCCTCCGCTTCCACAAAAATTTGATCCAGCTCATTCTGGAACTCTGATGAGATCTTTTCGTGATGATTTCCATTTGATGTGATGAGTCCGTGGAAAGCGAGACTCGTATCTTCTTGTTAAGCTTTTCCACTTCCTTTGCCAGACAGACTCAGAAACTTTCGGGCTCAGAAACCTCCAGTTCGAGTTCGATGAACTCTTCACACGAAGTGTGTATCATACTTGCATTCCTCGCCCATTTGATCTCCGTATTTTTAGTTTTTTGCTTCGATCTCCCAATCACTCAAACTCCTAATAAGTCTATTTTTCTGATTTTCCTTGAAGTTCTGGGTTATCAGGGAGTTGACTGTATGTCTTGGTAGAGTGGACACCAAGAGCCATTATTCTCAATTATTTCCATTCCTGTAAATCCTATCATGCAAGTAGGATGACAATTCCTTTAGTATGATAACATCTGTAAAATCCAAATTTCACATACTTCGGAACTGAGTGTACCCAAGGCTTGTTTTTTGCATGGTATCTCTTCTCCATCTCCTTCAGATACATCTGGTATATTTTATCTTTTTTCCAACACAATAACGAGAGTACTTTTGTTTGTTTGGCATACTGTCTGCCGTGGTCTTGACAAACCTTGTGAACCAATTCTTTGCCAACAGATCTTGTATACCGTCCTGACCACACACTTGCTGGTGCTCTTTGACCAGTTGCAAAGTATGTTTTAAGATTAAAGAACCTAAAATTCGCAACAACGAAAAAGTAGAAAAGGAAGATCCAAGCCAGTGAAGTTGTGCGTCACTCAATTTTTGTCCATCTTACCTGCCATTACTCATACCATGACACTTTTTCGACACTTCCTAACACAGCCTCTTATCATGAACTTAATACTTGTAAGTTGGTCCCAGCATGTTTGTTTTACCCTTAGTTATGTAGAGTTAGGAAATTCAGTGTAATGCTTTGGTTTTCATAATATTGATTGGATCGGGGAAAGTCAACACCCTGATCAATGTATAGTGGTATCTTGTCACAATCAACTCCGATATAATGAACCTCAGTACAAGAAATGACCGTCTTTCCACCAATGATGATAAAATATATCGAAAATAACCTTAATATAGTGAAGCCTGTTGACAGTGAACGTACTTTGCCAGTTCCTTGTAGCATCTGAGAGGTTTTGAATAGCCACTGTCAATCAAGAACTCAAATCCTTTCTTGCATTGTTCTTCTGAGTTGCTGCGTTATTTCTACTGAATTCAAATGAAAACTATCCAGAAGGCAAAGAGTTATGAGGGCCCCACTGAAAGCCGCCTTGGCAAGTTGGGCTCCCTCTATAAATATTATTATTATTAGTAATCCTTTGTTACCCCTCCTCTACCCTCTAGCGGACGGCCAGTAAGGGGGGCTAGTAAGAATCTTCCTAATAAAGGTGACACCATCAAAAATATAACATCGTGTGAAAGTGAGAAAGTAGCCAAGTTGGCCTCATTTCCAAGATGCTGTTGGCTATTCTTCACTGACGCGACTCTTTATTGACTCACCCAGCATATCACTAATTGTGTTGATTCTTTATTCTTCTTTGATTATTGTGAATTGATAATCACAAGTAGCAATGCCCACTAATGACTGTCTAAATAGTAGTCTTCTGTAAAAAAGAGTTTTTAGATTGCAAGCACTTCGTGCTCACTACAGGTACGTCAACAAAAACAACTTGGATAGATCACGGACATTTAACACCTTTTAAATGACGTATTTCATCTTAGCAGTATTTAAGGATATGCTAAATAATCTAAACTGAACAGATCCTACCTGGACTCAACGAATTACCGGAAGTGCATTTTGAATGTCTAAATAGGCAATTCAACAATGGCTTTTTTAACAGGCCAATCATTGCTCATACTCAAATGTTAGTACACAGGTGGAGCCCCCGTAGAATAAGGATTCTGGCGCTGTTTCACAGACAGACTTATATAACCAGAGTTTAGTTTCGTCTGTGGTGCAGGCTAAATTGCCAGCATGTTGCTATGGATTCATGAGCGAGTTTGTGACATTGGCAGACATTATTCTGCTCTAATTCAATACGAGAAGAACAACCAACAACTCCTTTAGGAATGAGGTCGTTGTAATTTGCATGAAATATAAACTTCGCTTCTAGGCCTTACATGTACTTCTCGGAACAAGGTAATGTTGTTGATGATGATGCCACCTTTATCACGATACTTTTGGTTTCATTCAATTTACAGTCTTGCTGCCTCATGCAGTCTGCAGTCTGCAGTCTGCAAATGTCATACACCGGGGCTGCGGCCCCCACCCCACACAAACCGACCCACCCCAGTCATCCACGCACACCATGAGAGTTACAAATGCCCTTCGTAGTGACTAAGTGACTTCCACCAAAACTCCTCGTTTGTCATTTGATCGCCTCCATTCTAAATCTCTGTCTGAGTCACACCCCAAATCCATCTCATTTGCACCATATAACAAACTTCGACTCTGTACTTTCCTGTAAGAGAACAGATCCAAGTAAAGTTTTCATCTAAATCCCTTTTGTGATCTTGCTCTTCTTTAAGGCATAACACATCCAATCCAATGTCATTATCTGAATCATATTTCCAGTCGGCTTTGTTTGGCTTTGTTTGTAGAACTGTGCAAGTCTTGGTATAAAACATCCTTTGAAACAAATTTTGTAATGATCTTTTTCCATACAGTAAATTTCTTCTTCATTGTGTGTGATGTCATTAGCTCGATGATCATGTCCATCTTCCTTACTGTGCTCATCTTCATAACCTGAATCAGAATCTGATTCGCTTTCTTTGTCATCACTATTGCCGGATAGTGAGATGATAACTGGACACACAAGTATTGTAATCACATTTCTGAATTAGCTGCTATGGAACTGAACAACGCATCTAATACAATATCATTTCAATCATACTTCAGGTCGGCTTCTTCATTTCATCTTATAAGGTAGCAAGGAGGAGTGAATGGAATATCTGCATGCTCTTTTAGCAACAGTTAGATAATGTCTACTGGTATTAGTATAAACTATTAACTATAAAACCACTGCATATAAACTACTACTAGTAAATGTTTTCTATCCTATTGTTGAGACCTGGAGAAGCTTGTTAGGCTTTGTAAGGAGAGGACCAAGACTCTGTTCTGTCTCCTTAAGATAACAGTGTAATCCTCTACAGCTACTGACAACAACCTTACTTATTCTTCTAGCTAACGCAGCAGATTAAATAGCCAAATTGTAGACTTATTGTGGGTTAGCTGACCGGGAGAGCTTATATTGAATATCTTATCGCATATATTGCAACAGGTTTGCCATTGTTAGATCAGCCTTCAGAGCCGCAACCGATAAGTACCAAAGAACCAGTTAAATGTTTACAGTGAAACTGCCTGAAAGGACCAAGCATACAGAACAGGAACTCTATTGTTGGCAAAACTCAAGGTCAGCTGTACTCCCTGAACAAGCCTACTTCAAAGGACCAAAACTAAGCTTAACAAACACGTCAAATGGACAATGCTAGACAAAAACTCAAGAACTAACCATGTGGGGAAATACATTGAATCTCCTCATACTATTAAATTTTTATCATAAAGCTAGCAAAACCTTTAAAATAGCAAAACTGAAAAAGGAAACTAAAGGCAGCTACCTCATAAGATTCCTCCCCCCTAGACTGAGTGTCGTCCTCGATGCGGACGGGAGAAAAACAGATACAGTATTTTCGGAATTATGTCAATTAAGTACTATAAAAAAGGGAAAATGTCTCAAAAAGGGAGAGAAAAGAGTTTATAATATCTCCCCTGCTGCCATTTCTCCGGTGTGAGTATGTGTCATGGTATAGTCATAAGCACTTCCTGGAAATGTTGCTATGTTGCAAGTGCGCGTGTTCTTCAGAAAGTCTGTGTTCTTCTTGAAACATTTGATACATACAAGATGATCTCATCGCATTTCAAAACTGAAAATACAAATCCACTTCGCCATGTGGCGGATACGTTGCCAATCAAGATCCATAATACCTATAAGTACAGACATCTAATTTCTAGAGATAAATTGTTCCAAAGGTTAGGCGCTGAGGCAACGAAAGCATGGTCGCCGAGGGTTGTTAACGTTTTAAAATTCAGATGAGACAGCAGCATTCTGTCATTAGATTGCAGCCTGTATCTCTAAGTGTAAAGGCTTAATTTTGACAAGATCCTTGATATAAGACGGTGCTAATTCATGAATGGCTTTGAAAGTTAAAGGTAAAATCTTAAAATTAATACGAAATGAGACAGGAGGCCAATGCAGCTGATGGACCATTGGGGTAAGATGGCAAAATTTGCCCTGCATAACGACAAGTCTGGCGGCTGCGTTTTGATCTCTCTGCAACTTGTCAATATGGCACTTGGGCACACCATATAATAGACTATTACAGTAGCCTATTCTGCTACTAACAAAAGAGTGGATTTGAATCGCAGCTGCATCCACTGAAAGGTATTTCCTTATGCATCTTGTGTTGTTCAAGTGATGGAAAGCAGCACTGCATATTTTGGTGACGTGTGCATAGTAAGTTTGTCATTGAACCTCACACTCAAATTCCGCCCTACAGACACTGTGCTTACATTGCAATCTCCTACCCTGATAGTGTCAACAGCAGCCTTTTTTAAATAGAAGTCGCGATGCTATTACAATAAATTCAGGTTTGTCGTCATTAAGCATAAGTTTGTCTGAGGTCATCCACTGCTTAACTTCTTAGATATAGGTTTCCATTGATCTAATTGCCCTATCTTGACTAAAAGCACAGCTTGGGTTGAACGATAATATAATTGATCTCATTTAAAACAATTGTTTGCTTTACTTATCAATTGTTAACTCATTTATTGTCAAAATAATCTTCATGTGTCTCAGGGCCGAGTTATCAGCTTCTGGGGACTAGTGGGTAATTAAGTGATAAATATTTTTGCGATAGTTAAGTTAGAGGTTAAAATGATTAGGTTTTGGAGTGCCGTTGTTTTGTATCTTTTGAATCGAAAATAATTTCGTCTGTGTATTGATGATGGCTTGTTTAATCAGGCTTGAACTTACTGTCAGTGGAAGTTAATTGGATAATAATTTGTCGACAAACACATTCTATTCACTTTGCGGCTAATTTTTTCGCGGCCTTGCAATTATTTGAGTCAGAAATATAAACGTAAACCTCTGGAACCAGGCGCGAACACAAAGCAGTTTATTTATTTCTTTTGAAACCGTGTTAAAGAATAAATATGGTTTCTGTGTGTAACGTCACTAAAATCATCATAAGCTTATGATTACTTAAAACCCACGGGATTTAAGTGGTTTTGCTTCTCTGTACACTGGCGACAAACATGAACAAAGTTTTGTAATTATTCCCTCTATTAGAAAGAACGTTCGACAATAACCTTAGCTAAATCTCGTTACTTGTTGGTTAAATGAGGTAGTGTCTAACAATGTTTTGAAGGACATGCTAATAATACCAACAAAACAATAACATAAAAACATGTTTTGGAATCCAATCGGCGATTCAGTATTACAAATCTCATCATACTGAGGTACTTGCTCGCACAAAAATCAAGTTCTCTTCATCATTGTCGGAATCAGAGTCAACATTCAATGGGGATAACTGAAGCGATATGGGTGGTGAGTTCCTGGTCTGTCGTCTGGATTTCCAACACCGCATTATCCATCGGATTGTAATTATCCCCGTCGGTATAATCAAAATAGTAGAAATTAGGCAGTAAATATATACAAGTGTGGTTGAAGATTTTCCTTTATGGACTATTAACGCAGCGTGTTTATTTGTAGGATTGTTGATTACTGTTGATTTGATGGATGATTTTTCACTGGTTGTCACTCGATAGTGAGATGGTTGTGTTGTTGTCCGGTTTCTGTTCGATTCCTTGCTGGGTGTGCGGCTGATTGTATTTTGACAGTCAGAGAGAATAGTCAATCCATGTGGTGCTCTTTGGCGAGCTAAATCTACACATAGCAGTGGATCGTTGTCGCGTAAACCAATTACTTTAATCATTGGTAAATGCGCCATGAGTAGACAGTTGTTAAAATGCTGTAAGTGGTTGTGTGGTAGTAATAACTGTGTAGAGTTGTCGGTATCGGATGAGTACAGCATTGAATGTAAACCAAGGGTTGAACAGTCGATAGTGTCGGTTACATGATTACAGTTGCACTGTAGTATGATGCATACATTCCCACCGACACAAACCAAAAGGGTCAGTACGGTGGTATATACCAACAGCAAAGACATTTTGTTTGTTTTGTAAGTTCTGTAAAATCATTTAAGACATTTAATATTACCTTCCCTAAGGAATTATTAACAGCCAAAGAATAGAATCAAGCAACGCGGGTTAAAGGAATAATCTTAACGTTCACTCGTTTCGTAGGCTTTGGTGCTCAATGTGTATCTCCGGCTAAATAGATTACATTTAATAAAAACCTACCCTATATTCGGTCATTTAGGATAGAAAAATATATCTACTTTTCATAGCTTGACACGTTAAACAAAAGATAACTTTCAGAAATGGACGCACGTTTATTGAGTCCACGATAGGAAAATATTTCCCTCAGAAAATACCCAGAAAACCTTTACAATATATAAAACACCATTTCCTTGTACAGAGATTTGGGGCACAAGGTCGTAAAAATTGCGCCAAAAGTGACCCGCATAATTATTCTCAAATTTGACGACATGACGTTAATTTACACGTAAACAAAGACTAACACTTAATGAAAGTTAGTGTGTTAAACAAAAAATGTGCTATTGAGCTGTAAATAATTGAGTACAAATCAATATACGTTTGAGTACCATGGTGTAAGCTTAACTTTGGCCCATATAACAGTGATCACGTAGCCAGTTCTACTACTTTTAGAAACAAAGCTTATTTTGAATATCATTAATTATCAAGTCAAGGTCCATTGGTTGTTCATCTTTCCTCACAACTCTATCAGGGCATTGCACTTCATTTTGGCTGTCAATTTCCACAGCACTGGGATCTTTGCACTTCCGTCCACAAGGTCCGTAGTAAATAGCATACAGAATTCGATCTTCTAGCTCACAATAATCTTCGAGTTCCAAGGAAGTGAGATAGATGCTAGTCCAAGGCAACTTTGGTAATTCTGTCACGTACACTTCCCAAGTTTTGCCAAGTTTGAAACCAAGAGCGCTGCACACACTTTCAGCCATTTTCAAGATAACACTGAGGTCAATTTGTTCCACCACTTCATCATGGTAATACATCCATGTGTCATCATTATCCATCATCAGGCAAGAATGTTAGTTTTGACTTGGGTGTTGAATAGCACAACCGTGGCAGTGATTCATCTTTTCTTCTTGAATGAGTTTGTCAACCGTAGCCGCATGAGTCAGTTGGAACATGTCCGATAAGGCTAGCTACCCGTTGACGTTGGACTTTTTCCACCTCATCTACTGTCAGAAGCGGTGTAGCACTCAATTCGACTTGCATGTCTGGAGCAATGTTTTAAAAAATATTGGTGATAGTAAGACTTTTTTCCTTAGCAAAGTGATTACAAGAATAAAATGCTGAAGAGAAAGCGTGCTTTTATGTTAAACACATAATAGATTCTACATGAGCCAATTAGGGTTAAAAGAGCCCGGGTAAGTCTAGGCAAGCCTGTTGTTCCTATTGAAGTAGAGTGACGCTCATTAGTAAACCTATACCGAATTAGTATGCAGGAAGACAATGACTAGGGACTTAAATTAATATGGAGGAACGCATTTTTTTCTCTAGGATAAAACAATGGGTGACGTCATGGACTCGACCCTTACACATATTAATTAAGGGAAGACAGGAAGACACCAACGGGGCTTATCTTTGCTGAAGCCCTCCTACTCCTTTCTTTCCATTCCATTCCTCCTGGTCACCTCACTAACCTGAACGATTTAAAAATCAACAATCTTGTTAATGAGTTGATCAATTACAGGGTATGTCCCATATTAAGCACTGTGTCTAGGACTGTAACACCTACCATCTTCAGACAGCCAAAGGTCTTCAAATTGAAGCTCACTGGAAACAGAATTTTGTTTTGTCTCCCAAGCCTCATTAATAACAGGAAATAAGGTCATGTTTTGAATGTTGTAAATTGCCTTTTCCCTGAAATTTTCAAGTTCACAATTTCAGATAACAATGCCATTTTTGTGTATGTTGCTCCACTTAGTGGAATTTCTGAAGGCAGTAGTAGATTTCTAGCAGCCATCCCTTTGAGCTTGGGTTCACTCTTCTAAGTGTTTGTGACCATTTTTACATTTAAGGGTAACACATATTTGACCTCCCTGAGCGGACATTTCTTTTTTGCCTACTACTACTGCCCCACATGTAGGGCATGGATGCAAAAGTTCATCCATTTCTTCCATAAATACTTTTAATTTGGTGTCATTTTGAGGAATTTGTACTTCAACCTTGATGGTGCTGCCATTGAAACTTCTTCCTCCTCATTGTCATCACTTTTATCAGTCTTAGATGGGATGTAATATGGGTCCTCGTGAGGAGATGCGTTTAAATACTCCTAGTTTCACTGCTTGGTTGTTCTTTAGTGTTAAAGAACAAGTCTTATCAAAAAGGTCTGGTTCAGGCTGTGTCCTGGTCACAAAGACCAAAGGAAACAAGTGTTTGGGTACCCACTGACTGCAGCATAAGACTCCTCGAGTGATAACTTGACATCCAAAATTATAGGTGAGCTAGTAGGAGCCTATGCAATCTCTACACTCTCAGGTTCCTCAAGAACGTGTTCACTAGTGGTGGCTGTTTGGTCACATACACTTTGAACTACTATGTTCTCTATATGCCGTAGGTAGAGCAGGGTGGGAGGTTTACACAGAGCTAATGTACTGCAATAGAAGCAATCACCCTTTGTTACCACCCCAGATTTAGAAAATGATTAATATTCCAATGAGAAAATACAGCAAAGGGCCTTTCATTATTTGCTGGTTTTAACATTGCGTGACCTTATGTTGAGAAAAGATTTATGAACGTCCGCAGATAATAGTCTACCGTAAGTTTGGCACACAAACTCTTTTTTATCTTTCAATATAAATTGACAATCCTTACCTCTTGTTTAACTCTTTCCTGGAAGGGCCTCTTAGATGATAGTCTCAGCCTCTTTTTTTGGTTTGCATGTGTTCCTTCTACCATTAGATATGAATCTATATTCTGTACTTCTTCGTGGCCTCTTTGCTTTCTTCACAAGGCCCAATTGATTTAAATCTATGGAGGCCTGTGCTTCTATAAAAAAATCTTAGCACATAGTTAATGAGCTGCGATAGGTATTGCAGCTATGGTACTGTACCAGTAGAGGTGCAGTGAAGGTCATTTGCTTCTTCTACCTCTTCTTCTAGTCCACGTCACAAGAGAACCTGTGTAAGTAGCTGGCAGTTTAGGACCCCTTAAACTATTTTCCTTGTAAAGGAACTCATCTCTAGCAGTACAGTACCCTCAAGTTCGTGGTGAAAACATCGTTGTGTGTCAGTTAACGTAGTATTAACAGGAATTTCTAATTCATTTTAGAAAAAATGTCATGATTATATTTACCTAGTGATCCTTCCTCTACTCATTGCAAACTGAGCTGTGATAGACTCAATCTAAAAATGAAAATGAAGACGCATTTTTCTCAAGGATATCTTCTTTTTCATTACTTTGAGCCTGTAACATTTACTCCTTTTGGCTGTTTGTGTTTCCATCCTTAGACCTTTAGACAGTTTGCATCTGCCCTTGTGCTAAACTTACAACTTATACCCAACTCCCATCTTGCATTTTTTATCTGTTGCGGGATGTGATTGTAAGTCTTCCCGAAGATTCAACCTCCCATTTCAAAAGGTCTGATGATAAGGCATCAAATCAGTGCTCCATAATTATCACGTGACTACATCTGGAGGAAAGTATAGTCAACAAAAAAACGCATCTCAAATTCATGGTCATTACGTTTTGGTAATAAAAGTCGTCCTATATTCTTTTTCAGTCGGCAAACCTGGCATCTTAAATTTTTTTATTGCGTCGAGATGATTTCTTGTGTATTATCTTTCCTAAACCCTGGGCCCAAGTATGGATTTGAATGTATTGTGACTGTCTGTCAAAACACATTCATGAGGAAATGAATATTGGGATTGTGCCAAGCTCGAAACAGCAATGTGTATAAATAGTAAGTGATTATTTAGTGAACTAAGTGATTCTTGTTATCTGTAATATCAGTTATTTGTACATACATTTAAATAGTTTTACCATACGTTGTTTACATGTGAGAAAGGCCTATAAATAAATAAAGTTTTTGATCTCAAAAGAATATTATTGCTGTTCGATGAAGAGTGGATGATTTTCCATCTTCTTAATCATAGCTTCTGCTGCACTATGCTTGCATATCACGGTTGCAGTGTCCTGCGCGGTTTTCAGAAGGCTGTAATTTCACTCTAGCTCATTAAGCGAATCCTCTTGAATTGACTGTAACCCGAGTCAAGTGCTGTTGCTTTTGAAAGTCAACTTTTATTTATGCTTTGTTGAAATGAATGCTATTTTAGCTTACCATCTTTAAAGTGTATGCAACGTTCACATGGTGTATAGTGTCTCACTTGTTTCTGTACTTTTTCATCACCCTAAACCCCTTCTTACAACCAACGTAAATACAGTTCAGGCGGAAGATGGCAGTTACTAAAACTACAGTTTACAAAAGGGAAACTGTGTTCTTCTAGTTCGACCGAGTAGAACCATGGACCGGCCAGGGTAGATAAATCTCTGAATAACCACTCACGGGCCGCTTGGGCCGAAGCCATATTTTAATTGTGTTTCCAGTTGTGATAGAGAACAAAATACAATTTTATTGATCATATGATATAATGTAAGCTAATTGTTTTTGCTATTGTACCACTTAATTAATTATCTTAGCTATTGTGATTTAAGTGTTGTTTACTGGTGCAAAGACCCTTAATCTTACCTTTGTTTTTTGTTTGGAGAGCATTAATTTCTGCGGAAAAGAAAGTGTTTGTGAAACATTAACAAGACTGCTGGATGTTTGATTAATCGCTGTTGGGAAGTAAAAACAGGGACTCTACATTGATGTAAATTGTGCGACATGTTTTATTTTATACAGTTTAATCAAAAAAGGTTGCTTTGGTAATTTGTTGGTGGTATATGGAACAATGCAATGATTTACTCGAGTGACTTCCAAATAATAGCTTCCCAATGTCAAATTCCCAATGCCCAAAGCAACCTATAAATGCCAAACTGTGTCCTGGCACACCAGTCAATTAGTTGCCTAATTTCTTGAATTTGAGCGTAGAAACCATATCGAGGAATGACAGCTTATGCTCTTGCATGGCTTCTTGAAGTTCTGCAAGTAAACCCAAGGTAAAGCACAAGTGAATAATTTATTTGTTTAATTATGTTTGATTATATTAAGCTTTATAGAGATGATATAAAGAGGAGAACAGGCAAGTCTTCTTTCATAAGTCAGTATTCAATTTCAACTTGTCAGGTGAAAAGTAAAAGAGGCTTACTGAGGACTTGTGTCATGTCTTTCTCTTCCGCAAGAAAATACAGAGATCAACAGACCATTTGAGTTGCACTGGTTTTCAGAAAACACATCAAAAGTGATGGATGTAAATTTAAGCGGGTTTTTAACTGTTTTATTTATTCTATGAATGCAGTAAGATTTTGCCTAAAATATGCTTACCTCTTTAGCTGTTTGGCAAAACCAAAAAAAAGGGTGAAAAATAATTTATGAAAAGTTTGGTAATGCTTAGGATTCCCATAATCTAACCAGTATCCCTGAAACTGCTATAATGACTAAAAGGTTGTTCAATTGACACCCTTACCCTCTTCTCACCATGCACCTTGTCTGTTGAGAAAACATAAGGTTTTGAAGTGAAGGAGTGTTTTCAAGTAGACTTTCAATTTCAGTTTGCAATCCTTGTCTAACTAACTTCTATCACTAAAAAAAGGATTTTGAAGTTGCTGAAATTACCCTCGCCTCCTTTTTTCTCTGGAACCGTTACTGGGAAGAAAAGAGAGAGTAAAAATTGAGCTTTCATTCAAGAAATTTGCAATCCTAAAGACTAAATGTCAGCACTAGATCCAGAGTTAAAATTACGGCAAAAAGAGTGCTTCACTTGTGTTCCAACTTATTTTAAAGACATCAGATTATTTTATTGCGATTTAACTTACCATTAAGGTGTTATTGGTCAACCCTTTATTCCTTCTCGTCATCATGAACCTTCTCTTGTCGTGGGTAGAAAAGACATGGTAACAATTAAGCCTTAATTCAAGAAAGGTTTGCAATGATAAACACTAAATGTCAGCACTATATTCACCTTCATCTATTGAACCTCTATGACTTTATAGAGAAAGTATTATCGGGTTGGTAAATCACCATTTTCCATTCTGTTCTCTTCAGTTAAACCTGTTGTTAAACCTGTTTGTTAATAAGAGGAAAAGATACAGAAACACTATAGAGTTATATTCGGAGCTAAAATAACGGCAAAAAGAGTGTTTCACATGCCTTAAATCAGATTATCGTCATTGAAAAACCAACATAAACTGAAATATATGAAATTAAAATGAACAAAATTGGCTATCAAATAAAGGCTCACTCATGTTTCTTTGTCGAGACAGCGTGAGCTTTCTGTCTTGTTTCCAGCCTCAAACTCCATTTGCTGTTTGCCACTGGCAGACATTACAGATATGCGGGCTTCCTTAAAAGCACTCTGTCGACCACCTGCGAACTCAATTTTGACAAGCATATCTCATCTATTTGTGGAGGTTATCTAATGCCTTTATTTTAGCTGCTTGTAAGTCTAATTACTGCATTGACATTTGGCATAGTAGAGACAAATTGGCACAAGTCAATAAGCACGCTTCTGAATAGTAATCTTGATGATGAAACATTACTAACCTGAAAATAACGGGCTCTGTCAATGTTGAATCTTCTGGCCTTTAGAACTCACCATTCTCCATAGGATTGTGCAACCATGTCTGAGATGACTATTACACTGAAAGAACGAACCAAAATACAGCCTAGTCAGTCAGAGTTGTAGCCTAAACTTGAAACTGCAAAGAGTTACTAAAGAGTTACTGTACTAGTATAACCTGCTTCTCGGAGTTTGATCGTTCAGACATGCTGCCGGCCTTTCCTCAAGTGTGGAATAACAGAAGAACTTCTTAATGTCTTGTTGCTTTTGAGTGTGTTGTTCATTATAATACTGCAAGAATATATTTCTTGTTAAGATGAGACTATTATTGAGTAAAAAAGATGATTCTACTTAGAGATACACAGCAAGCTCCCTACAGCTCCGCTAGAGCCCAGTTTAAATAAGGTCGTGTGTCTGTTAGGGTCGATTATGCAAATTGAGGCTTCCAAACCCACTCTTAACTAGCTGTCACTAGCTGACAACCGCTGGTTCAACACCTTGCGTGTCAGCCTCCCTCTACCGAATCCTCTTCGGCTGTGCTTTCTGCTGTGAAACTGGTTTTCTCATTGCAGAGTGGAGTAGCAAAACTATAAATTCTTGCAAAAGATTTGTGTAATCCCTGACCTATAAACTCTTTAAAGATTCAAGAAATTATTATACGAATTTACAATCCTAAAATTATTTGCAGGGTTTACTTTCAAAAAACTCACTCCAGCATACTATCAACCCTAAACCTAACCCTACCCTTCCCAGGGGGTATACCTGGGAATGCTTGGTGGGTGTGTGCCACCTGGTGCTCCAAATCATGACGTTATTTCAGACCAAAAAATGCGAGTTTCCACACCCATTTTCAGATCAGACCTCTACAATCTATACCCATTTTCAGACGTGGATTTTAGGCAGAGATATATATCATTACTTAGATTAGAGCTCAAAAAAATTCTTTAGATCCATTTCAAATTCGCATATTTATTTTTTTTACTTACTCATTTGGATTTAAGACAAGATAAATACGTTCATACACTCCTGTAATTCCATGAAAAACCATATCCGATTTCGGATTAAAATAGGCAAAGTATATACCCGTTTGAAACCAAGAATTACTGGAAACCATACCCTTTGGACGGCATACCTGTCTGGCTTAAATAAGGGAGTATCCTCAGCCCCAACCCTGCAACCCTACCATTGTGATTCTAGCTATTTCATATGCACAGCAAAGATCGTGTTTCCAGATGACAAATTCCAGAAAAATACAGCTTAAAGTCTCACAGTTTATTAAACTGTAGAATAAAGGTATGTATGGCACTCATCTTTTATGGGTCGATCTCCAGTTTACTGAGTTAAATCTGTTTGGGCAAACAATAGCGATTTGCACCTTTTTTTAAATAGTATATGTCACATGAGACCCCCTGTATGACTCAGCCACTTGTTGTTTCTAAAGATCTAAGGCTTTAATTGTTTGCACGTCAGTTTCTGAGTGTTTTTGTCAAACAAGGTGATACCCACAGTCACAAAGTCAATCACATGTCTTAGAGCAAACAATAACATTTATTGTGAACTGAAAAGAACCAACGTTTAACAATTACGTTAACAATTGTAAATTCTTTTCCCTTACTCTCAAGGTTATTTCAACAAAGAGCTTTGCCAACTGGCATTTGAACTTGAAAAATAATTGATATAACATAAACTACATATTTGGTCATAATTTGGTGTGTAATTAATTCGTCTTTTCACGATCATTCCAGAAAGTGGATACATGTTAATTAATTATTGGAACTGTGGCACATAATTTAGCCAAATTCTGCCATTAGGAAATGGCCACCAGACAGTCGTGGATAATAATAGCAAAATCTGAGGGAAAAAGACAGGTAGGCAAGACTGAAAAGAGATTGCAATATATTTTTTTTCAACAATCGCTGTGCAGACTAAGACTGTTTTAAAGTGAGTTTATCTCTGTTGGAGGATATTTGTCTTTTTCCGAAGGCGCAGTTTTACCTTCTACACTCCTTTCCTCTTGAACAAATTCGAGTAAACTATTGTGACACAGCTCTCATTTAATTATCTAATTATCCCTGGATTGACCACCGCAAGGAAGTTATTTCTTATCTAAACAAAAACTTCTAACAACACAATAATAGTGTTTTTGAAGTGGATTATTTCCTCATTTTCTCTAGACTAATTTTCAGCAAATGTAATACTCTTCACTCCCTCAGGACAGATACATCACTAAGGCATTGAGAGTACTCTGCTTAAGAGACCTTTCAGCTCACCTAATGCTGCTATCAAACTTAGGACAGTTGAAACGACATTGGTTAGCTCAAAGAACAGCACCCAGCGCTTACGTTAGTACATTAAAACTGATAAGCATCCCGTTTCTGGATACTCATCAAAAGCTATCAGAGGCATGTCACAGTGATACCAAAAAGAAACTGTCATGACTCTAGGAAACTTACTCCTAGCCAAGGGATAGGGATCAGTGGGTGCAAAATCTCTAAAATGTTTATATCTGTGAGCCTTACGTTTCACTATGCGATAACTGTCGTTCTGTCGCAAAACGTCATGAAAGCAAGTTAACTAGAAAAACGTGTACAATAGTTGCCTTTATAAGTAAGTATCCACAGGGCTTTATAATTGACACCAGATGATCTTCAGTGGACAGATAACTACGCTTCAACTCAAACATGTCAAAAAAGCACAGCGAAAGCCTTAGTCTTGAAGATGTCTGGTAGGCACAGGTAATTTAGGCAATGGTATTCTAAGCAAAGACTGCACTTGTTTGATATAATACCATTACGAAGTAATGCACAGTAAAATTCACACGTGTGCAAGAGAAGATTAAAGGAAATTGAATGACAAAAGTTTCTCAAAGGCAAGGAGATGACTGTCCTTTCATTACTCACAAGGAACGCTTCACACAGCTGGGGCAACCAATCGATTTCCCTCATCTTTTGATACAAATTATTATCAGCCAGTCAGGACGTTATTCCAGTCATGCTTTTCTCCAGGCGAGTAGATTATCTAATGGCACAAAGAAAGGAGGAAAAACAAACAAACAAACAACTTTAGGCAGCAGTTGAGTTGGATTTCAAGAGATCATAACCTTCTCAATTGGAATGAAATGGCAGAAGTACAATTAGTGTCAGGAACTATTTTTCATAGACCTGATGATGAACATCTATTTTTGGGGTCCTAAGTTCGTAAACGCCATTCATGTGCAAATAAACGATATCTACTGGATAAACCAACACATTGACCGCCTCCTAAAAGATTTCCCTGCGTTCATTTTAAATTTTCTACGTTCTGTTTCTTCACACTCTGCAATATAGGCAGTTTTTGGTCCTCGGAAAGCCTCAATACTGTAGCAACAAACACTTCGGGACTGGCTTCCATAGAATTGGCTGCTACTAAGGCGACAAACTCTACTTGCCCAGGCAGATATTCGATATTACCCTTGTCCTCATCACTGACAATTTCAACTGAATCCTTATCTGGGCTTTGAGAAGCGAACAAGCCTAATAGATTAACTGCTCTGCTTTTCTTCTGGCCTAAAGGCCTTTTATCTCAATATCGTTTCTGTGTGGGCACTCAATGTTTCATAAGTGTTGCAAATGATTCTCTTAGAGAATAATCACTACTTTGGGGCAACGAAAAAGAATGAGCCGTGACTGCTTTTCTCAGATTAGCTGTGGTTAATCTATGAGAGAAATGTTTCTCAAACAAGGCTGACATGTAATTGCTGTAAGATGCTTGAGAATTACATCACCTCTTTGATTGACAAAAAATAAATAATCGTGTCCTTTTCCATTGAGCAAACAAGGCCTCATTTAAGAATAGTATAGTTTCAAAAAGTATGCTAAAAAAGTTCAGTGGAGTGAGATCTGTACAACTGGGCCCATAAGTAGATCTGGTTCTATAAGAATCTTCCAACAAAATCACAGTGGCGTCCTCGTTAAAACATATCAAATTTTGATCCTTCGATTCTTCACTACACTGGTTTTGGTAGATTCGGAGTGCAATATATTCTTTCACTCACCCAGAGTTTGCTGCACCACACAGCAGTAGCAAACATAAATTTATGCAACTTCTTGCTTGAGGAGCACCATTCATTTTGGAGACTTCCCACTTAAATTCCCGGCATAGTTCGAGTAATTCTGAGTAAACGACTTTGTCTTCTTGAGGTTTCCTAGCCAAGTCATCCAATCATTCCTTTCTAGATAAACGTTTAAGTTGTCTTTGCATGGCTCTAACTTTTTCTAGCGATTGGCTAAAATCATCGTCTTTACATTCATGAGAATCCAGGTAGAGGTACTTTTCTAACATTACGAAAGGCTGTTATGTAGAGGCTACAAGTAATTGGCTTTGTACCTCGTTTATCCATCATGTAATGTACAAACTCTTGGACAAGCTGGGCATCTCCACAAAGGATCAAAAAGGGCTCTATGCCTTTTACGTTTTTTAAGAACCATAGCAATGAACTTACTCTTTCCATCATTTCATCTGTGGTAACTTTTTGCAAATCATTTCCCTCGCGGCCGCAGTTTATTGGAAGGGAATAAAATTCTCGTACTTTGGTTAATTCACAATGCAAGCTAGGTGACATTTCTGACTCACCAAGGGTAAGACTTGCTTTTTTCTTTTTTTTCAATGCCATTGTCTACAGAAACTGAAGAAGTGACAGTGAAGCTACAACTGTGTTAGAGGTGTTTGACACGTTAGGCGCAACATTTGAACTCGATTTACCATATCCAGTGCCCTTGTTTTAACCAAACCCAAATTAGATGTTTCCCCTTTGACTGGGCTTACGAGTTTATCATAGCTTCCATTAGAATCTATTTTTGAATTGGAGACGCCATGTTCAATGATGCAGTCATTTTCACTGACTGAGCGATCATACGCAAGGTGCAGTACATCATTGCTTTTAATGTGTCCTGCTTCTGTTGAGCAAAATTTGTTCCTAAGCACACCACGGTCAATAAATTTGTTAATTCTCTGAGAACTTTCTCTCACCCACTCTCCAAGTCTACCTTGTAACAGACATGCCTCTGATGATACCGTTGTCGACATAACAAGGCTCTGACTATCACCTAGCACTAAGTTGGACTTCGCCTGATAACTTGATGCACGTGGGAAAGGAAAATCAAAATTTGCTGTTTCCCTGATATCTAGAATTAGACTATACATGTGTAGCAAATTTTGTTCTCTAACCATGGTGATGACAATATCAAACCCTGAAACATGAACCCTCTTTTAAAGGGTTTATTAAAACCGATCAGTTAGTCAGTCAGGGGGAGTTTTTGTGTGGAAATCATGCCCAAGTGATTCTAGCTATTCATATGCACAGCAAAGATCGTGTTTCCAGATGACAAATTCCAAAAAAATACGGCTTAAAGTCTCGCAGTTTATTAAACACTGTAGAATAAAGGTATGTATAGCACTCATCTTTTATGGGTCGATCTCCAGTTTACTGATTTAAATCTGTTTGGGAAAACGATAGCAATTTGCACCTTTTTTTAAATAGTATACATCACATGAGACTCCCTGTATGACTCAGCCACTTGTTGTTTCTAAAGATCTAAAGCTTTAATTGTTCGTTCCAGAAAGTGGATACGTGTTAATTATTGGAGCTGTGGCACATAATTTAGCCAAATTCAGCCATTAGAAAATGGCCACCAGACAGTCGTGGATAATAATAGCAAAATCTGAGGGAAAAAGACAGGTAGGCAAGACTGAAAAGAGATTGCAATATTTTTTTTTCAACAATCTCTGTGCAGACTAAGAGTGTTTTAAAGTGAGAGTAGTAGTAGAGTTCTTATGTTGTCTTCAATGGTTGTTTTGGACAAATGAATGTTAATTGACCATTAAAAGTTGGTAAGAAAGGTAAGTTGAAAGGTGTTGTAAGAAAATAATGGAGTTTTCTCTTTATGTTAAAACAAAAATAGTGATTACCTTGTTTCTCTCAGAAATGAAAGGCGTGTTTTGAGTTGCAGTCTGTCTTTTGAGATTTTTTGTTTCTTACGTGGAGTGATCTTTTCTTGGTAAGTTGTGTTATGTTTATTACTTTTTGTAGTTTCTTTGTAGCATAATATTATAAGTTACACTGTGGCATAGTTCTAGAAGATAATATATTTTCGATTGTGTTTTTATATGTGAGGAGATTTCAGTGTTGTATCTGAAAGGGAAATGGACTGCACAATAACATTGGATTTTGATGGAAAAGAAAAATTAGGGGTGACAGTGTGTTGCTAGTTGTTTGAATTTAAGGATAATCAGTTAATGTCACATTAAATTTTAATGTAAAGTGCAGCATTTGACGAAAAGCGTTTTGACCTTGAATTGTTCTCACATGCATTCCATAACATGTTTTTCTTACGTATACTAGCTTTTTACCTTTAGTGTTCCTCTTGCAGGTGCAGCGATTGTCTGTACAACAGCAAAAATAAAAAAAGATATCATAATATTTTACATGGGTTAACACTGACATTTAGCGTCAAAGTGTTTTTCTTCGGTTCAAACGTGCAGTTTGGTTGATGTGAATCAACCATTAGCTTAATGATTGCATGCATAAGCATTGGCCAGCCCAAAAGAAGATTCTTTCCCCATTTCTTAAGCACTCAGACGAAAATGTTGGTGTTTAACCTGGTTTTGCAATAATTTGCTACAGGATCTGAAATTCCGCTTGTGTCATGTCAAGATTATGAAGTGTATGAATGTTTCGTCCCATAAATTATCGATACGTATACCTCCCTCATTGAAGGGATTTTTTGTTAGACTTCTCCTTGTCTGGAAATTCCAGTCAAGCTTCATACTTACATTTTTCGGCTGTTGAGAATGTCTCACCCCCCAGCAATTTGTATTCCCTGTACTGTTAGGGGAGTATTGATTCTGGAACTAGATAATTTATGCTCTTTGGTAATTCATCAACGGATCTTGTATTTTCATACAATCAAATAAATAAACAAGCTGAAAAGTGTTATGTTAACTTGTGTATAGAGTGTTTCAGGTATTTTACTCAGGTTTTCATTCAGTGTGAGGAAAGTATCTTTGTAAAGGGTCCACAGTGAGTGCGAAAACAATAGAAACAGTTGATTGATGCGAATGAAAACTATGGTTTTGACAGAAAGAAAAAAGTCTTTGATGGTGCCTGTTAGTGGTAACTGTTGTAAGATAATTTCAAGCAAAATTTCTGCCTTTTGATTCTTTTTATTTTCATCAACTTGACAAATATTTTTAATTTTGTGTGAAGTGGTTAAAGTCAATTTGCTTAAAAACAATATTAAGAATTGGTGGCATATTTCTGGTGTTGACAATTTTTGCTGATCACATTGATATATGAAGACTTCTGAAAAGAATAAGAATATTAATCAATGTACTTCAAAGTATTGAAGTTTTATACTCAGATTGGGCAGCATCAAAGGCGGGTGTATTAATGATTCGTCTAAGTGCTATGAACAGAAAATGTATGTCATTAATTAATAGAAGTAAAAAACATACTTTCTCACTATTTGTTGTATTTTGCTATGAAAGTTGAACATGTAATAGGTGCAGTTACTTAGTTACACGTACTGGATTGTAAATGTAGTTAATGGCACATGAAGCCCCAAGAGGAGTAGGCTAGGGTAGCCTGCCTGAATGTATTCTCAGTCGTTTCTTTAAAGCCTTAGTCATGAATGAAAGAACAGTAATTTTTAGGATACAAACAGAAGCTGTTCATGGCTGGAACCTAAATACTTATTCCTCATGTCTTTATAATTACAGTCAACTCCCGATAACTCGAACCTTCTAGGGAAAAAAATCGGAAAAAGTTTCAAGTTATCAGGAGTTCAAAGAAAATAGCCGAGAGTACGGTAAAAAACAGTTTTTACTGCACAGTGAACATTTTAATCACATTTAATTGTAGAAATCTCAAGTGAAAATTGAAAGATACTTTTAGATTATAAATCAGAACGTAATGTAACAAAACATAGCCTAAACTAAGGTGGTCCATAAGGGACATCTCGATATTTTTCATTTCCACTTAATAATTTGCGATTTGACTTATTCTCGATCAAAGTTAATAAATAGCAACACAAATTTATGTCTCTCCATTTAGACTTAAAACTCGCAATGATAAGTTATAACTCTCGATCGCAACTTTTAACTCGTAATCGCCACATATAACTCTCAATCGCAACTTATAACCTGCGATCGCCACTTATAACTCGTAATTGCGACTTAACTCACGATCACCACTTATAACTCCCTATCGCCACTTATAACTCCCTATCGCCACTTACGATTCGCGATCGCTACTTATAACTTGTGTTCGCCACTTATAATTCGTGATCGCAACTTACAACTCGCGATCGCCACTTAGAACTCATGATCGCGACTTACAACTCGCTATCGCCACTTGTAACTCGCGATCGTCAGTTACAACTTGCCATCGCCAGTTATAACTCGTGATTCCCAGTTATATCTCGCGATCGCCATTTATAAATTGCGATTGCCACTTATAACTCGCGATTGCCTCCGACAACTCACGATCGGCACTTACAACTCACGATCATTTAATTATACTTCATGATCGTGATTTATACCTCTCGATCACGCATTGGGGGATGGCTATGTACTCCAGCAAGTGAGCGTGTGCATATTCAGTACCCCCATTGGGACAACGCGATATGGCGGTTGTTACCCGGAATTACTTTGCTGTGACTTTTCTAATCACTCTTTTTTTTTTCTCTTGAGGCACCTCAAAAGGATCTTAAAAAAGCGTGGACTGCGTAGGAGAAATATCCAGTCAAATGTAGAAACAGTCATCGATGTAGTAGAGCATGAATTACAGTCGAGTGGGAGTACTATTGGATATCGACAAATGCATCAATGAATGTGGAGTGATCATGGTGTCGTGATTGATCAAGAAACAATTAGGCATATCATTAAGGGTCTGGATCCAGAGGATGTTGAAATGCGATCGAAGAGACGGTTTAGGAGAAGGAGGTATGTAGCTTCGGGTCCTAACTTTATATGGCATCTTGATGGGTACGATAAATTATAACCGTACGTGTTCTGCATTCACGATGCCATACAAATAATGACCCAATGATCACTGTTCAATTCTTCATTGACTGTGTTCGGCAGTTAAGTGGGCTTCCACGAGTAGTCCGAGGCAATTGTAGAACTGAAAACATACACATTGCTGCAGTTCAGTGGTTCATAAGGAGAAATCATGGGGATAGCATGGCTGGGGAAAAAAGCTTTCTCTATGGAAAATCGGTAGCAAACCAAAGGATTGAAGCTTGATAGGGATTTTTAAGGAAGATTATCACCGACTGGTGGATGCGATTTTTTAAAGATTTGACAGACCAGGGTCACTTCGATAACAGCAGCGTTATCCATGTGCAATGCTTGAGGTTTTGCTTTATGGGCTTAATAATAATAATAATAATAATAATAATCAGTTTATTAAACCCTTTTGGTAGTGTATAACACTAAATTACAAGGGAGGTCAAGAATACGCAGAACACAATTTCACATGGCACAGAAGGCAAAAACAATTAAATCCTATTGTAACTGTGGGTAACAAAATTACTAAGGCGGTCCGTTATGACAAAGCAGAATTCAGAACGAGAAAAACTCGACCTCAACCCGTACCCATGAGTGACATTCGTGGGCTGCGGCAGCAGATGTGAAAGGAACCTGGACTCCTTGATGTTAGATATAAAATGCTTGCAAGCCTCATCACAGCGCGACAAAAGTGTAGACAAGCCACAGCGCATGAGTGCCAACTCATAAGAGCAATCTGGAAAAATTATTCTTAGTGCAGACTTCTGCACGCTTTCCACCAATTGAACCAGACAGTTGGGTAATGTGGCCCACACCGGAGATGCATATTCTAAAATGGGCCGCACAAGGCTACAATAAACCTGAATGAGATCAGCTGGTTTTTGATTTTATCATTAAGTAACAACTTAAGATCTGTCACATGAACAGTAGTAAATGAAAGTGAATGTTTTGCCTGGAAGCAAAAATCTTAACACAAACATCTTAACCAGGAGATGGGCTCCTATCTTAACACATGAAGAAATCACAAAAATGTGCAATCAACTCACTTAACTTTGATCAGCTATCTAAAATGGAGCAATTGCTCAAAAGCTGAAAACAAATCAATAAAAGGCTGATGTGAAATGCTGCTTGAAAGCAGTTTCCTCAATTTAAGACGTCTTTTACATCTGTCTCATGAACAGTAACAAGAGAAATTGAATGTTCTGCCTGGAAGCAGAAATCTTAACACGAGCATCTTAACGCAAATGTCTTCGCATCTGACGGTGTGAAAAAAGTAAAGAAAAAACGGGAGACAATGCGAATGCAAGGCAATTAACTAAAAATAAAAAACGGAATAATTGCATTTTTAACAAAAAGTCTGCTTTTACAGGGCTGTGTCGTTTAAACTGGCTTTTACTTTCAAGAGAGATTTGCAAGCACCATACTCTTGAAAAGTCCGTCCTTGGGAAGACCATCCTGGCTGCTAATCATTCAGGTCCCAGATGTTACAATCTCGAAGATAAAAGTCCAAGTTGTTTCGCATTTGTGAATATGATTGGTAGTTTCTGGGCAGAATTAATCTGCAGAAGCAGGTGTACGCTTTGGGGTGAATCGCCATGGGAGCCATGACTTCTGTATGCACTGCAATGCTGTGATCAGGAAGTAACACATCCGAAGCTGTACAGGAGCGGAGAAGTTTGGCAAGCATTTGGTAGGTAGATCCTTTGAGATACTGTCCAGCCATCGAAAAATTTGTGCCTCTTTAGCGTTTTCTGGAGTTAATGCCAAATTAGCCATGATGCGGGCTGCTGTTGGTCTGGACATTTCGTACAGTGACGCAATTTCTTCTTTGCTCACGTTTGACCACAGATCACCCATTCCTTGGCGCAAGCTCATCAAACATATGAAGGGCTTCATCACAAACTCGGCAGTTCCCACGAAAATAAGGATGGATCTTATGTTGTCTGCAGTGGGTAACTGGCGCAAGTTGTAATCATCTAGCAAGTCAATAATTTCTTCTCTTGGAAACGGCCCTACACAATCGAGCGCTCTACTTAAACAGTCCTTCTCGTTAGGTGGTAGGAGCGCAAGAAATGACTCTACAATGCACTGGTCCATGGTAGTGCCAAGAACGGCGTGTTGCATTGATGCCTGTGACAATATGACTGGGAAGACACCGCATAGTAAATTTTGGTTATGTAGCTGATTTAATCCATCACTTGCTTGCTTGCTTGCTCAAGCACTTACTATCTCACTCACTCGTGGAAGCAAGAAAATCAGATTAGCACGATGTATGTAATAGAGAACGACAATTAGAGAATTCTGAAATACAACTTAAGTAGTTATGGTAAAAAGTGTTACAAGTCTCAAAATCTTTCTTCCAATAATCGAAAAAACATAAGTCCCAAGTTCGAAGATCACTCTTGCTAAGACTCGTAGTAGAGTGACAAAGGGTACCACGTTTTCCCACAAAATGACGCTGGTTCACGCGCAAGTATTACTTAGGATATACGTTAGAAATCAGCGAGGAATCGATAGCTTTAGCATTCATCATCCGCGACTCCTAATTCCATAAACAACGATCACATGTATACTAAGCACACAGTGGTTATCCCCACGTGAACAGCTTCAAGTGAAAAATCACGAAGTGTATGCCTTTGCTCAAAGTGACCAGTCCCAATGGTATTACTACGGAAGTTCTAATGGCTGGTGCTCCAGGTATGTCATCATCATTACCAAGATTAATCAAGTATGTACTGTATCGATAACAGTTTCATTTCATCAGCTTGGACACTATAGACATTACATAGATTATGTGCGTGGCGACAGTTTCAAAAACTCATAACTGAGAAGTATATACATACTGAAATCAGAACCTACTGTGGCAATTGGGGAATGACCACATGAATGGCTAACTACTTAAAACAGGCTTTCTTTTCACAAATTATGGCAAAGGTTGCATCATAACTCTGAGGATATATTCTCTGCAATTATCTACATTCTGCAGTTCCAGTATATGAAAATCATGAATTCATTATTTTCTTGTGTGCATTCTTAGGTACCCTGGATAAATTAATCTCCCCTTGCTGGAAAACAGTATGGATAGTCATTGTCAATATCCCAGTCTTTAGCGATGGCATTCCATAAGGCTCAATTCTTGCAGTGTTATTGATCTTCCACCGTGTTTAAGTGATAAGTCAACTGTTAATAGTTATGATGATGACACACTGAATCATCCTCTTTGGCTTCTCCCACTATTCTGGAGAGTACTTTACAGAGAGAACATCACCAAGTCCTACAAGAATATTATCATCCTCCAAAAGCAAAATGCTTATCAATATCCCAATACCATCTCTGTCCTGTTCCCTTTACATCACAACATCACGAAAACCATATTGACAACTTAATTAACAGAATACTTACCTTGCAAAAGTGGAATATCTTACACCATAACAATAAACCTCTCACTGAAATAGTGGAAGCTGTTCTATACATTTTGGATTAAAATCAATAATGTGATATATAGCAGCTGGGTTTATGGCTGCTGACCATTTGAAAACATAAACTGATTAGCAGCTGATGCAGGGATGGAAGTGGAGTAACGTTGAAAAGACTGATCCAGTTACTAATCACACAGGTGAAACTCAGCTGTGGTATATACAAGAAAGTCAATGGGGAGAACTTGTTTATTGGTGGTATCCTCACAAGATAAACAGAGCTAGCTGCATACAAAATACACAAAGAACGGACATAATCTTATGTGTCCAAAATACAAACAAGAGATAGATGGAGCATATACCCTGACAATATTATTTACTTTAAGACCATGGAATGGTACGCCAGTAGATATAACGGTAAAGGAGATGTTAACTTCCTAAGTTTTAACGTGATAAGATGAATGCGGTCACCAATGCTCTGAGTTTTGACTCTTGTTTTCTGCTTGTAGTGTAAAAAGTTACATGTAGATTTTCTTTTTTAGGTTATTTATGCTGCAAATGAGTTAACACCAGCTGTAGGCTGATTCATCATGCAGATTAAATATAGCTTTTATTAACATTATTGCTATTTTTAATATATATAGTCATTTATAGTTAGTTTTGTACTTTGCATGTTTATTTTCTGATTTTATTATCTTCCTTTAAACATATCTTTTTATAGAAGACCAAAAAACATTAATCTTTAGTGAGGATCACGACAGAACGTACAACTAATAGCCCTGTCACGTTTGTCACACACAAGCATTTTGCGGTCCTGTTGCATAAATCCACTCTTCTCTAAATGATACATGCTTGTGGCTGTAGAAGGCAGATGCTAGAGCTCTGATATACGTATTTTTATCCTGACCACTCAAAAGAGTTAGCGAAGTAATAGCCTGTGTTTCATGCAAAAATGTTACAATCACCGGTGATCAATAGCACAGACCTGATTACAATGTCTTTAAAATGACAAGACAATGTCTTCTCCTGTTAGGTTTACCAGATCTGAACCTTCTCTAAATGATATATACTTGTGTCTACAGAAGGCAGATGTTAGAGCTCTGATATAAGTATTTTTATCCTGATCACTCAAAAGAGTTAGAGAAGCAATAGCCTGTATTTCACACAAAAATGCTACAATCACCAGTGATCAATAGCACAGACCTGATTACAATGTCTTTAAAATGACAATGTCTTCTCTTGTTAGATTTGCCAGATCTGAACCTTCTTTGAAAGATACATACTTGTGTCTGTAGAGGGCAGATGCTAGTGCTCTTATATACGTATTTTTATCCTGACCTCTCAAGAGAGTTAGCAAAAACTGCTTTTTCAGGGGCTTCAGATGTTTGGCTAGTTGGACATCCCGGATGCTGTTCTGTTTTAGCACTGACAGGATAATGACCTCACAGCTTGATTGGGTCAAAGCTAATAGAAAGGATAAAGCAGAATCAAGGTTTTATCTAGAAGGGTGTCCGGCCATCCTGTGGACAGCCATTATTGAAGAAATACAAGGAAAATCCACTTAATCTCTTATAATTCATTGCGAAACTATGCCTCATTGATGGCCAGTTTTCAATGTCTGGCTAAAACTAAGCCTGTACCGAATTAAGTAATCTTGGCTCTTTAAGAACTTATAACATTAATCAAGGGAATAATAGTAGTAATAATAATAATAATAATTCATTATTAACAGTGCACCTCAACAATCACCATAACAGGTACATCTATTACACAGTTAGAGCACCTAAAATGTCATAAGGGATGTAACTTGTAGCACCTGTTACATCTAAACCCACTTGATGTTGTGGGTGATCAAAGTGGAAGAGCTAGAGAAGAAACTATAAATGCTTTGAGAGAAGTTAAGGGTGAAACTTTACGTGCAACTCTGAGCCTGTACTTCAATAAATAAAATACTAATAATATTTATGAAACTGCTGCAGTAATAAAACAAATGTTGTTATTTGCATCTGCTTTTACTTACAGGGGTGAAAATAATCTGTATATTCCTGTCTCTTTTTTTCCACAGCACTTTGAGTACTTGGGGGTGAGTCATTAGAGCTTGACTCGACACTCTCTGTATCCCCACCACTGTCACCTGCAGATGCTAGTTTACAAACCACTACATGGGAATCCTTCTCTTTCCTCCTCCTTTCCCTCATATGTGACATAACCATTTCCCGTACTGCATTGGGGCCAAATCCACATTTCTGAAATAAGAACTTCGACGACCCTTCACCTTCAGTTAATCTCCTTACAAACTCATCAAGTTTGAGTACTTCTTCCCTGTTGTATGGTCTAAAGGATGGGATGCCTTTGTCAGATGGCCATTCTTTGTTGATTTCTGCCAGCACCATCTTCTTTCTGTTGAAAGTAGTCCAAATAAACAATGTATAAGTTTTCTCCAGTATAGCATGCATTTGTTCAGCAGCAGTGAGTATAAAGGTGAAAACTTATTAGCATACAGTAAAAATGAACATTTTCATTGACCATAACACTTGCCAAATTAAGTTTAATGTAATCAAACTTGAAAAACTTAATCCTTGCCTCAATAAGTATGCAATTAGGTAGTTTTTAGGCCCCTTACTTTGTGTTGTAAACACGCTTGTCTTCACATGTTAAATTCTTTTTTTCTAGGTGGGTTAGTAGCCTGTCACGTGTCTCAAACGTCGCACTCTGAGTGAGTTGGGTCTGTCCTCCTGTTTCACAAAACATAAAGGCGATGGAATCAACAGCTTATCAGAACTCTCACAAAATACACCAGGAAAACTAATCATAATAGAACTATTTTTGTTTGGGAAAGAAAATAAATTTCTTTGCTACAACTTACAATGCTTCCACCTTCCATTTCTATTTTCTCATACAAGGCTATATTTAAATCCCGAAAAAAAGAGAATTACCTCAAATGATCTAATTGAAGGGCACACTCAAATAACTACCTTTTGACCAATAAACGTCCCATCTACAATCTACGATAAGTCATAAGACAAGTGCAGGCAAGTAAACAACGAAGGTTTAACCTTACAGCAAACTGAAAATTTTCAACAGACACGTGAGTTACCACGCATACCTGAAAGTTCATCTACTTTGGCCAAGAATTTTCCTTTTTTTCCAATTGTATGTAGGCCAAGTTTTTCCATTGCCTCTTCAGTTCGAACCGTTTGTGACAAGAGAATTGCGCCATCAATTTCTTCGTATGCAAATTTCTCGCCAACGTTATCACCAAAACTCTGCACCGCCCAATCTTTCACCTCGACAACAGACCACTCTGAGAAAACGAGAAAAATTGTTATTCTGTGAGTCAGGTATTATTCTTATTTGTAGTAGTAGGAATTAAACAAGTAGAGCGATTACTAACCAGAAACAGGTTTCTTTCTTTGGTTCGTACTTTCAAGCTGACTTTCGCGGGTTTCCTCTTCACTCGATGAAGGCGAAGTACTTTGGTGGGCTTTTTCATCTTTTGCCGGCAACTTTCGCTTTAAGGACTTGGATAAAACTGACACTGTTGACTCGTCTGAGTCAGTATCAATCTTATTGTCTAAAACAGTGTCCTCGGAACAGAGGAGAGGAGTTATCGGACGAGAAGGCGGCCGAGGCGTTACTGGCAGAGTCAATCAAAACGCGTTCCCGTTCGACATAATCCTTGCCCAGTCGAGGTACGGATTGCAATGGAAGCAGGGTTGGCAATACTGGAGTATGAAACACGCGAAAAGAATTCTGATTGGCTAAAAATTCCCGCTTCTATGTTTCTGGCTTCTCATTGGCCATTTTGTATTCAAACCCAGTCTTCATCAGCGGCCTGCAATCATACGTAAACTGGAACTAGTTATTTTGTGAGGGTCCACTGACCTCTTTTATTACTGGCTCATGCAAGACCACGATTATGGCGGACGAGGATCTCTTTCCGTCGGCACTTTGCAATTGCTTGCAAAAGTCTGTGGCCCATGTACACTGCCCTTGCAGAAAGTGCAAAGGAAAAGCAGTTAACAGAAGGACCCAGCTTAATCATTTTCGCATGCAAGAAGAGATGAACAAATTATCGGCTCTGGAAAGTGATAACAGCCACAAACACCAGAAGGGGCTTGAAGATGAAGACGTCGAAATGAGCCCCAAAAGTAACTTTTTTTTATTTTTTTAGCTCATAGGTTAAGCTGAACTTATATAATAGAAATACGTATGATATTTAATGTGTTACTCACAAACATCTTACGTGCGCCCGGCTTATCATTATAGGCTCGAGATCGATCTGAAACTGGAAGATATGTGATAGGGAATCCTTGTTTACAGTTATTTACATTTACATGTATTGGGTCGGTAAAATCGTTAAGATATCACACCAACCGTTTTTAAAAAGATTGTGATGCTCCACGTATTGATTATGATGTTAGCGATTGAAACTTACAAACTGGCCATTATTTGGTCCATCAAAATTACACCTCTAGATCAAGGTTATTCTGGGGTTGTATTTCGGGGTAGGACTGTTGTTAACATCCATTTTTTACTTCCAAAGTAATATTATTATTTTTGGTGGTAGAAAAAGCAGCTTTCATTACTTTTAGGGGACTGTAACTTTGTAGAGCAAAACACTAACTGAATGCATGGGCAAAATGACGAGTTTATGTGACCATGTTACGAATGTATATGTTAACTGTAGAACAAGAAAAAAAAGCATGAATCTGTTTTATTCATTTTCTGTATTATTCTCGCTTGAATCTGCGAAAATCATGGTTCGTGGCTAAAATGTGTTTTCAGAAATGACCAGTATTTGCACTTCATTCATTCTTTGTTGTTGAACATACAACATTATTGTTTCGTTGTTTTAAACTCGTCTTTTTGCTGGCGCACTTGCTTGTTTTCCTCTTTAAAGCGACGGTCCCCTAAAAGTATTGAACCCCGAAAAAGCAACCATGACATGCTTGTTGTTCTGTTTTTATGTTTAATCTTAAAGTCTGCTCATGGCTGTTTTTTTTGACAGTTGGAGAGGGTCATTGTTCTGATGAAAGTCACAAAGGAGATGAGATGGTGACTCCTACTAGTATTATTGATAGAGATGACATGGAAATATGTATTGGTGAGGATCAAGACCTTCATAGATGTGAACACAACTCTGTCCACTGTGTAAGAGCAAGCTACATGGAGCATTCATCTGAGTACATGCCAGGCCTTAATGCTGTTCCACCAGCAGAAGGATGTGATGATTTTTCAGAAGAGGATGAGCCAACCATAGAACAGATCACCAAAGATGCAATTGTTAATGCAATATTTCAAGCCCTTGATTGTATAGATAAGATGGGTGGCTCATTGAATAACTTTGCAGACCTTTTAACAATGGCAAGGGTGCTCTATTGCAAAGGAGCTAGACTTGATCCAGATGATCAAGATGTTCTTCTGGAATGGCCCAAGGGCTGGAGTGATGCAAAGAAAGTCCTGGCTGATGTTGGCTACACTGATGCTAAGGAATATTTTATTTGCTTGAATGAATCTCATCCTTGTCACTGGGACATTTTAGAAAGCTGTCATGCTGAGTGCCGTCGCTGTGGAGAAAAGGGATCAATTCGGTACTATTATTTGGGTCTGGAAACCAAGGTGAGACTTTGGACATCAGATTGGTCTATGTGCCAGAGAATAACTGCTCATTGGAGGGAAAAAGAGCACTGGTTCAGAAGAGTTGAAGGATGGCATATCAGGAAAGAGCTGTGGGATGGTGACCGGTTCTGTGAGATTTCATGGTTTTTTGACCCAGAATCCCAATGGTGTTTGCCAGTAAGGTGTACAAAGGAAGGTTGCAGTAACATCATAAGTGGTGAAATTGTTGAATCCTTGCAAGAACTTGATGATGGTAGAAAAGAGGTTACCTGTGATGAGTGTCACTATTCTTTTACATTCACCCCCAGTTATGCCAGTGGAGACCCAAGAAATATTGTATTAATGGGTAAGAGTGACACATTTTAGCACATCAGCTGCATGGTCATATAATTACACAGGTTAAGACAATAATTTTTAAGTGCCTGTACACTTTTCCCAGAAAAGAAACAGGTGTAATGAATAATTTCAAAACTTTTTTCTACTCACTAGGTCATTGGGATGGTTTCCAGCCATTTGGTTCAGGCAGAAGAAGTACTGGTTAGTTGTTCCCTTGAATACAAAGCGTTGACACTGATTTCATGGAAAAATTGTGCAAATTTGTGATGGATGATTTTCAATCTAGGGATCATGCTGCTTTTGGTGGTCTAGTGGTCTGTGCATTAGTAAAAGGTCATCCTAAAACATGTTCAACCTTTATGGTAAAGGATCAATATATACAGATTAATAGAAGCTGGTTCAAGAAGAAATTCGAAGAAGAAATTAGACCAATGATTGACCTGTTTTTTTAAAGTTGCCAGTAAAAGATTTGTAGTTTCTTACTTTAGGTAGAAGGCATAAGTAAATAACCATTCCTCACCTAATATGGCAGAAATTTCTAAACCAGTTACCAGAAAAACGTATTGGTGTTTATTTATTATTTATTTTACTTGCAGGTGCTATAGAGGTGGGCATTGCAACAATGTCAAAACTGGATAGATCAAATGCAGCTGAAATCTTCACTGTAGGTTTTGTTCCATCTTATTCACTGCCAGACAGGAGACCAAATTCTCTGGATCCATTTCTTTACCCTCTCGTGGCAGATTTGGAAAAGGCCTTTATTGAAGGTGCTTAGAAATACACCCTTTTTCACTTAGTAACGTGATGATTATATAGTGAAAGTCAAGGGAGGTTTTATCAGTTACATTTGAATTGATATTATTTTATACAATATTGCTGTGATGCCCAGAAACCACCGGCCTTATATTACAGGGAGGTTGCCTACATCTTATATTGTGAATGTTATATCAGCCTCATAAATTGCATTGGTGAATACACAAAAAATGTTTCTGTGACCTGATGGTATTTTTCTCTTTTAGGTATCAATGTCAACTACAAGGGAGAGCTTCACTGTTTTCAGCCCAGAATCATAAATATTCGGCTTCTCCTTTTGCTTTGGACTGGGGACCATCCTGCTCAATGTGAAATGTGCAAATCTAAAGGTGCAGGGGGAAAGAAAGGTTGCAGGAGATGCAAGCTCATAGGTTAGTGGAACTCTTAGGTAAACTTGAAACCAAAGAGCAGCTTAAGAATGCTTTTCATTCTCATTACTTAACTACGGCAAGGCATGTACCCCCACTAATTTTCTGCACTTATTTCACCCTTTCATCAGGTGATACAAGGTGACATAGGTGTTTTCTGCTGTAACAAAAAAAAAAAAAGAAATAGTCAGAAAGGCTGGGCTGCAAAACCAAATTATATAAAGTTATGTTGATATGCCATTTGACAGACCTTCTTTGTTACTTAGGTTCATCAGCATCTCTGATACAAAAAGGTTAAAACAGCTGAAAACTTGCTACATGTGCTATCAGGGATTCAAACATCTACCCCAGAGGGACTAACAATGACTGTCTAAACATGCTAAATATTAAACTGTCACTGAGATTGTATTTTGATAATAAAATATCATTGATACAATGTATCTTATCTTAACAAATGAAATATATTATGTGTAGGAAAGTACTTGGAAGCCCAGAAGCATTACTACTACCCAGGTTTCAGGGAACAGTTCCGATTTCCTCCTGAGAAAAGGGACATTGCTGAGGAACTTCCACTCATGTTTGAAATTGAACAAGAAGAACGAGTGACTGTTAGAGAAAGGAGGTCCAGAGAAAGTGGCTTCTTGGGAGTATCTCTTCTACACCGTCTCCACAGGCTCTACAAATTTGATGTCATAAAGGACCTAGTTTTTGATGTCATGCACCTGGTTCCTCTAAACCTCGTGAAAAGGAGGTTTGAGTATTTTCTCTCTAATTCCTTGCTGGATACAGAGCGACTTCAACCTGCCCTGGAAAAGATACCATGGACGCAAGGTACAATGTGCATTCAAATCCTTGTTTTATGTTGCTGCTCTAACAATATTCCTCTCATTAACCAATCATTTAAATTTAAATCAATTTATTCTAGTTTATTCGAAAGAAAAAACTGATATACTTTGATAAAAATAAAATATCAATGATATAATTTGCCTGCTTGCAAGTGTACTGCCAATACATGTAAGCTGTGGTCACTTTTTTATATATTGGTTCGCTCTTGCTAACTTTTTCTTCCTGACTACTTCGTTTAGATAGCAACAGTCATGTGTCAGTGTCTTGTTTGCATGGTCACATTTAAACCTCCTTGCTCTTTAAAGTTTTATTTAATTTTTTTTTGTCAGATGGTCTGACAAAATGTCATTCTTTGGAAACAGCAACAGTTATTATACTGTAATTTTACGAACTACACTCATCTGGCCAATCTGACACAAAAAAAACTGATACAAAGGTCTTCAAACCATTTTTTATTAATTAGTTACTTGTTGATATTTTTTCTTCAGAGTACAGGTCAAGTGGGCTCCCACTGGACATATCAGAAATGAAATTCTGGAAAGGTAATTATCTCTCAAACCATTCCTGTTTGATTGGGAGTGGGTAATGTAAGACACGCCAGACCTTAACCAAGTTTCTGTAGCATAAAGCTATTGAGAGTATTACTACTCCTCCCTGGATGAGATCTGAATGAGATGCTAGTTTCCTTGTACTTGTAGGGATACTCAGTATGTTGCTGCTACCCATTTTATACGCCTTGGTGAAGAGAGAGAAAGTGGAGCAAAGTTTCTTGTCTATAGAAACAACAGAACAGCAGAGATGGCATGATATGGTTGTGCTTACTGTATAGAGCTGCTTTTACTGATCTAATATTTTTTTGTCTTGTTTCAGCCGAGGAATTTCAGAAACTAGGTTTCCCAGCCTCTGAGTTTGTTTTGGAAGGACTGTTAAGCCCCAGTGATGCAGAACTTTGGGCACCTCTTCCCAGAATAGTTGAGTTTATATTCAACTGTGGCCTTCACGGCTGGACAATTGAAATGATTGAAAATTTTAGGCGGCTCTGTTGGAGGTACTGCATACTTGTTGAGGAGGCTTATGGAGATTCTGAGTGTGTCATAACATTGCACTCTCTTACACATGTACCAGAGGACATAATGAGGTTTGGATCACCAGACAACTATTGGTGCTTTCAGTATGAGAGAGCAGTTGGCCGCTATGTAAAACAAACAAGCAACAAAAAGGGTGTTGAAAAGACCTTTGCTAGAAAGGAGTCACAAAGGGAGTTTATCAAAGTTTGGTCACAACAAAACAAGTTAAATGCTCTGACCTCAAAGCAAACAGGGACGTTTGATCAGCGAAAGGTGATTTGCACTTCCTTTTTATCATATTTAAATAATGCGGTTGTTTGATCTGCATTGACTGAAAGTCACCCTGGTGGAGCTGTATACCTCGACCTCGAGCATACTGGACAGAAGCACTGACTACCTAGGTAGTTAGGGACTCAAAGTGAATTTTAGACTTACGTACTACTACCATAAATGTTATTATTACTTCATTTTGTTTACAGAGGCATGTCTGTGTGTGTGTTGGCGGGGGAACAACTGCAGATAACATTGTTATAAAAAAATATTATTAAAAAGTGTAGTCCACTTCTAATTGCTCTTTAATTTTGTGTACCTTCCAGATGGTGGCTTCCTCTTTGCAAGCAGCAAGGAATCTTGTCAAAAAGTGTGAATTTGGTAGAGACGCCACAAGAGCTAATAATGGGGTGCTCATTGGAAGGGGCGAGACTTCTGTTATTTTGAGAGGTGAAGAACCTAACATTGAAACCTGCTTATTTACCAACTTTGAAATTCGAGAAATACCTTATCAAGCAGTAAGGTACAAGAGTGCATATCTGCCATTGCACAATGTTGATGGTGGAGGAACTGTGTATAAAACTGGGAATGAAGTCATTTTACTGCAAGCAGGCCATGAAATAGTCGTGAAGATTATCCACTTTTATCTTCTGTGTGATGAAACCCACCAAATTTCTGTTGCTATAGGGGACAGATATAAGAGCAGTGAAGACAGCAATGGTGCTACATTGAGACACCCCATGAGTGATGGGATCATTGTTCAACCATCCGAGACTAATTTTTGTTTCCTTTTGAGAGACATTAACAGGAAAGTAATGCTTTACCCTTATCGTCCTGCACAGTTTGCCATCATTGATCCTGCAAGAACTTCTATGCTTTTGCCGCATATTTTAGTTCCTGTTTACCCTCAGATTGGTGACATGGTTCTGGTAAAGGGTGATGATGATGAACTTTGGAGAGCAGAAATTAGAGCCGTTGATCATCGCTTGAAATCAGCAAGAGGATACTTCTTCATGAAGCACCGTAATTGGAATGAGAATCAGCTGTGGATCAGGGAGTCAACAGCAAGAGCGATGGACACTATCCTCTATAAGAGTATTGTTGGTTTAGCTGAAGGACAGTGGCATGGATCTTGCTGGAAGGATGGTTAATAGAGTATGGAAACCTGCCAAAAACTTAAAATCTAAAGTTAACTGAGATATTAAAAGTTGAAAACCAAAGTTAGCCAGGTTAATGGCAATTTACCTGAGTGCCTGGTGGATCACTAACCAAGTTTGGAAAACTTATTGTAGAACCGGAAAAATATGGAAAATTTGAAAACCAAAGTTAACTAGGTTAACTCCAATACCGTAAGTGGTTAGTGAATCATTAACCAAGTTTGGAAAGCTTATTATCAAACCATGGAAAGACATGGAAAAGTTGAAAACCAAAGTAAGCTAGGTTAATAGCAATACCTAAATGGTTAGTGAATCATCAACCAAGTTTGGAAAACTTATTATACAACTGGAAAAACCATGGAAAACTTGAAACCAAAGTTAACTAGGTTAATTGCAATACCGTAAGTGGTTAGTGAATTATTATACCAAGTTTGGATTATTTATTTTCCAAGGTTTCACCATGTTGGAAACTTGATAACCAAACTACATACGGAAATTGTTAAAACCATGCATTGCTCATTAAACACAAACCATAGATGGAAAATTTAAAATTCACATGTGGTTATTTTAATTTCCATATATAACATGGGATATGGCTGACCATATATGGAAATTTTTTGGATTTCAAAAGTAATGACTAAATATCCATAAAAAATCCATTGAACTACCTCATCTGGTTTTTTTGCTTTGTGGATAATTAAAAATCCAAACCGTAACCACAGCAATTTCTGTATGGAAAAGTGGGAACTTTTTCCAGTGATTACTGAACACACGCAGTTTAATAAAATTAAATTAAACAATACAGGCTTAAAGTTGGCTTTTAGCGGCAGTACAAGAGACAAGAAGAGTATTCAGAAGACTCCTGCATTCATTATTTGCAGTTTTAGTGCATGACTTACTTGCAAGCCTTGCTCTAAGTTGAAGTCGAAGGCGCTGCCATTTTATAAGCTTCGTACACCTGAAAGAAATTTAAAAATAATCAAAATCCTTCCATCTCTGCGATCGCCAGAAATTACGTCCAATGATCCTAGATGGCTGATTTTACATGTTTAGAGGAATATATCATCATTTAATTTAAGCACAGGAACAAATATACTCACGTTTTGTACAGAGTGTCAAACTCGCAATACCCACATTCTTGACACGACGTGGTGACACCAGGACGAGGGCTTGAGCATGCGCAATGTGTCTCCTCTTTGGAAATTTACTCCTGTCGCGTCTCAGATCTTAAAGTCCCTAATACACGGTGAGGTCTACCATATGATCTTTAAAAATGCTGCAGGGGACCGGGAACCCTCACACTTGCCTCAGTCACGTTCAAGTCTACATGAAATAGGAATTTGAAATAGAATTGTAAATGCTTCTTTATTGTTTTGCATTCACTTTAATCTTGTTGCTTAGAGATTGACCTATGTGCTAATATAACTTAAGTGTTGAATACTATAAATTTCCTTTCTTACTGATGAGGAATACATGTTGGCAGACAATGATAATTGTGTCACCTTTTTTTCTGTCGTCTGTTTTGCTTGATAAATGAAGAATAAAGATCGCAGTTAAATGACGTTGAATCCCTCACAAACATAGCCTGAATTTCATCTGATTACTTCGAGTTGTTATTACTTCCTCAGTAACATGTTGTTGAGAGGAGAAAACGACTCGAAGCAATCGGATGAATTTCAGGCTACTACAAGCAAGTGCTAAATATAAACCAGTCTGTGTCATCAAAACACCGACTTGGCCAAACATCAACTTAACACGTAGTGAGAGAAACTCTTCTTTCAAACATAATTGAAGCGCTACAGTAAAACTGGAACCATCATTTTATTCTATTAACAATTAAATGTTCGGGCTCTTAATTTAAGAATTCGTTAACATTGATGCTATTTATTTCAACGCCAGAGGTTAGCAACATCTGAACTTACATTGTATTTATGAAACTCGCCCCCTGAACTATGGTAACCACTGGTATAAAGCGAGTGATTGATGTCACAGTTGGTCCTATATAATTAATACCCAAACAGTAAAAAGTACCTTAACCCAAGCGACACAAATAGACATACAGTCATTTCGTGTTTGGTGATCATTTATGTTGTAGAAAATACCATCGGGCGCATAAGAAAAAATGTCAAGACCACTCATTAATTTTAACAGAAGTAGCTAAAAATATTTCATTTGACTGAAGACTTTAATTAAACAAAACTGAGCCTTAAAAAGTATAACAAATTAGTGTTGCTTTATTTTTGTTACCTAGATAGTGCAGGATAGTGGTAGGTCTAGGATCTTCATGCAACGAATTATTCCAAGCCATGGTAGATGTACGATGTTCAAAATGTGTTCCGCATTTTTCCGCGTAGTCGTCAAGATAAATCAAAACAAAACACATTCTCCAGTGGTTTTTTCTAACTTACACTTACGCCACGTAATTCAACGATATAAAGATGGCGGCTTACTTTTTACTCCCAGGCGTTCGTCCCTGCTAGACGTGTTTGTCAATTGTCGATCACCATTCTTTCTCCGCCCCCTTCCCCACCTTCTTTTACTTGGCCCAGCTCTTTGCGTTTTTGAGACTTTCAAAATGCATCGCCTTTACGCCCGCTGGAGATCTTACATCATTTCACAGGGAGGCTGTCAGTTGTTTTATTTCTAAGCTGGTAAAGGATGCACTTAGGCCTGTGTGTGAGAAGGTAGGAAACTTATAATGTAATGTATTTGAGCTGTGTATTTAAATGTCGTTTATGTCATGTAAGGGCAACGTTTCTTTTGGTATAGTCCAACTAAAAAAGGGAGATTTCAGGACAATAAACGTAAAATGGGTGTTTCTTTGCTTACTTTAAGTTCCATAGGGATCGATGGTGAGCAATTGGCAAAATTAAACAAAATGAACCGGACTGCCGTGACGCAGCCCCTTTAAACTGTATAGAAAAATTGTATATAACGGGAATGAATGAATGAATGCATAATACAAAAGAATGTTTTTTATATCTATAATAAGTAGTTATGTAATAAATAGTTACTTATAGATATAAAAAACTTTCTGGCTATGGCTTTGGCCAACGTGTCCTCCGGTTCCACCATTTCCTGTCTGAAGAAAGACGAATAATTTTCATTACTTACTATTATTTAGGAAGGTAATGGCATACAGAGATAATAAATTGTCAAACACTATGTAAGCATTTCAAAAAATGATTTTAATAGTTGGTCTTATAATGGGAAGAGTTAGGGTAGAACAAATCCAAAGCAGGTAAATCATACAAAGTGACATTGAAGAACAAATGAATTACAATTGGTTTGTTTTATATAATACTGAAGAACAACAAACTCACAGGTCAGATTTTAAAAAGGTAAAGTATTTTGTCTTTATAGGGTTAAAAATTAACTTTTGAACGAGGTCATCCACAAGACAACAATTTTTCCAGATCTAGGGATCCAAGGTGAAATATGGGTGGCAAATGAAAACCAAAGGGGACTAAAAGCCAACACTTGTAAAAGACACTAAAATTATTGTTTTATAGCCCAGTCAGTGAAAAGATCAAAACATGATTTCTTTGTTTTCCTGCCAAAGAAAACCCTTATATGGAGAAGGCATTGTTCAATTGGCCAATCTTGTTTCATTATCACATCAAAGGGAAGTTTTGATTAATTTCTAGGAAGTTATTGGACATGAAGTTTTTTCTCCCAAGTGTTTGCATAACCAACCGAAAAGCCACATTCATTTGTATCTCTTTTTGCTTTATGTCCTTTGTTTTGGTTTGTTCACGTGTTTTTATTTCAGGGTCATTCTAAAGTCACTCTTTTATAAAATGCTTGTGGCTCGCTAACACAGGGCATAGTGTACGTTACGTATTGAATTCGAGACAGGATACAGCAATACAAGGGGGTATTGCACAATATGTGAAATAAATGTCAACAGACACTACCATAAATTTCTGATTATAACCGCATCCACCTACCACCCCTTTCCCATCGAAATTGCAATGAATTAAACTTTGAACAAAATTTTGTGAAGTTTAAAGATGCAGTGCAAGTATTTTCATCAGCACTGCAACATAGCTTGTTGTGAAAGACTTTTTTTAGTCTAGTTGTATAAGCCCAAAGTTTGTAATCTGAAGTTTACAGCATCCATGTACATGAAGATGTAACTTGAGTTTGGAGAAACCTGCAGGTCTACTCTCGGTATTTTAGTCATGGATAATTTTCATGTAACATAACTATTTTACCCTTGTTACGCGGCTTGCGCCTTGGGGTGGGGCACACAGATTTCCTGTGGCGCCACCCCCCACAGTTGTAGCACTTTATATGAATGTCTACAAATTGAAACAAAGAATTATATTAATAATAGCTATAAAAACATCTAGTTTGACTGGGCTGACTATCAGCTGTCTTAATTTTACCATTAATATAGGGATTGGAAGTACACATCATGCATTGTACTGAATTGGATGATAGTACAGGTCATTGTTGCCATGCCCTCGAATGTGTTTTCTATTCACTGTGAGCAAAAAGCTTTCAGAATATTTGTGAGGTCCTAATCGTCAATAAGCTTTAAACATGATAACCTTTGGTATAACCATCACCATTTGTTATTAAAAGAACTTCACTTATATACAGACAAAGTTGGACTCCACTTATTACAATTATTATTATTTATCACTGGATAGCCCTAACAGTAACATAAGTCCCCACTAATACACCTCCTTACCCTGCAGTTCATCTTCTATGACGCGTGAGGGGCACACATGGGCTGTGTGCCCCTTACCATTGCACCTGTAACACCCTGTTAAGAAACAGATTATTACAGATTAAGGTTTGTAGAGGTTGTAATTAATAAAATAAACAAAAGAAGTTTTTGTCATATTCTGTTCAGTTCTACTTATGATGGGTGTTTGACCCACTGAAAAATTAATAGTTAACTTTATAACCGTAGGTGCAAAAAAAATAACTAATGCTCTTAACAAGCTGTTTTTAATGTATGACTGAGTGAAAGGTGCATAACACTAGATTATGCATTTGTGAAACATTTTCGAATCACCCTCCATGGCAGAATTCCAATTGCTAAGGGCAATGTGGGCCTGTGTACAAAGAGAGAGGGTTACCTTGTGCTAGGGTTACCCTAGCAAGCGGGTCAGGTTTACAAGCAATTTTCACAGGTAGGGTTACCTAACAGTAGCAGTAGATAGCCCTAACAGTAACATAAGTCCCCACTAATACACCTCCTTACCCTGCAGTTCATCTTCTATGACGCGTGAGGGGCACACATGGGCTGTGTGCCCCTTACCACTGCACCTGTAACACCCTGTTAAGAAACAGATTATTACAGATTGAGGTTTGTAGAGGTTGTAATTAATAAAATGAACAAAAGAAGTTTTTGTTGTATTCTGTTCAGTTCTACTTAAGATGGGTGTTTGACCCACTGAAAAATTAATAGTTAACTTTATAACCGTAGGTGCGAAAGAAAATAACTAGTGCTCTTAACAAGCTGTTTTTAATGTATGACTGAGTGAAAGGTGCATAACACTAGATTATGCATTTGTGAAACATTTTCGAATCACCCTCCTTGGCAGAATTCCAATTGCTAAGGGCCTGTTTACAAAGAGAGAGGGTTACCTTGTGCTAGGGTTACCCTAGCAAGCGGGTCAGGTTTACAAGCAATTTTCACAGGTAGGGTTACCCTATCACCCAGTTCAACTTTACCAGCTTTGCTGACCTGTTTCAAGATACGTGACATTTTTTGCAACGGTCCAAACTTTGAAATAATCTTGAAGTTCTCTATGGAAAACACATGAAATTCACTTAAAAAGGGGAAAATATTATCATTGTAGACAGAAAATAACTTGTTATGATTCAGGTGTTTACAATTAAGGTCAGAAATTGGATAATACCATTCAAATTGGTATGATTACTGGTTACGCACGACGGCGGAAAGTTAACCCGAGTAGGCAAGTTATCCCCAGCTGAGCGTTTACAAGGCAGGAAGGGTAACCCTAGCTACCTGCCTTGTAAACTTGTCGTGTGAAAAAAGAAGAAATATGCGAGTGCTAGGGTAACCCTAGCACCAGGGTTACCCTCCCACCTTGTAAACAGAGCCTGGGCAGACTGAAGTTGTGCCTTTTATTAAAGAGAATATCAAGTGGTAGAAACAGTCTAAAGCAATTGTTGTAGTCAAAATGACGTGAAACTATTTATTTGTTGTACAACTAAAGAACAGTTAAATACAAGTAACATGAAGTAGAGGGAAAAACATGGTCAAGTGGCACAAGTTCACTTTGCAATTTCCCCCTAATATTGTAAAATACTAAAGTCAGGCCTGTGTCGTTGTATTAATATGCCTTGAAGTTAAGTGTCTTAACTGTTTTGGAGACTAATGTTCTGGAACTACTGCCTTAAGATGCACTTATCAACTTCCAGTTGATGTGCGTCGTTCAAAGGGGCCTAATTCTTTAAGGTTACATAAAAGTCCGCACGTATCTATCACTTACTCCTTCCCCTTCCTGTTCTAAGTGGTCTGGCACTTGCAATTGAACCGGCTACGAAAATGTTTTAAAAAAGTTCATTGATGAGAATTCTGCTAAAACATACATTATAACATAGCGGGCGTACTTGCCCTGTATAAGTCCTATTGAGCCGCTATGAACAAAATCTTTATTTACGCACGGGCTTGTGTAAATTAGATGACGTGTTCACCTGTGTTTTTCATCTTTTTTCCTAAGTACCCAAAAATCAACGCCAATGATAATTTAGCTTCGTTCTAGCCACTTGAACCAACAGCAAAAGCAGTGAAGATGCTTCGCAAATAATAGAGACTGAATGATTTGTTGAAAAGTCTGCCGTAAAGACTGACATTTAAGTGGAAAAAGACCACAAATTGGTCTGTCGGAAAATGTGCAATTTGTATAAAGTGTTCTCCGTTTTTAATGTTTGTTTACCCTTAACAAAACAAGTTAGACCCTGTTTACATGGAGTGGGGGACCCCGGTCTATTGGGGTAGGTTTCTTTTGTTTTGTGTTCCCCAGAGCGTGAAAACAAAAGAAACCAATCCCACTAGACCGGGGTCCCCCACTCCATGTATACAGGCCCTTAATTATAAAGTAATATATAGATTTAGCCAGGGCTAAAAGCGAAGCTCCCATTAATAAATTTATATTTTAAATCAAACATTAAACTTGTAATCCACAAATCAGTTAACTTAAGGGCACATACATGTGACTTTTGAGGGAAAGGGTAAGTTATTTTAGAGTGAAACATCTTACATTGAGTTGATAGCCTAAATATACGTACACCCAAAAAATAGCAAACATCTTCTATCTCATTCAAGAGCCATAATGACTCTTGATCATAGTAGATTAGGCCTCAAAAACAAATTCTTGGAAAACAAATCAGACCGCATTTTTTTGCGTTCGACAGGTTTACTTTACAAATTCTTGCCAACAAATCTGAGGGTGTGTAAACCAACTTTTTATACTTTTTATACATCACATCTGAGATGAAACAGTACTTTTTATCATACAGACCTCGGACAGAATACGGCATTTCACAATTTTTCAATGTTCAGGACGATCAATCGTGGGCTTTTAGCGAAACCATTCAAAAAATTTCCAAAATCACCCATACGGCCAGCCCGTTCTCATTTTTAGTGTGAGCTGTCAGTGTGGTCGAGTGTTTAAATGAACTTTAATGGAGATATGCTTCAACATAATAACGAATTTATTATCATTAGTTTTTGTTATTTAATGGTTCCAGTTATAACGATGTGTAATCTTATAAAGCGTTTGATACGCGCGACATTTCTAAGTACTCCTGCAAGCGATGTTCATGAACGATAAAAACAAACACCACGGACAAGCGATTAAAATTGCAAGAGAGACTACTAACAATCAATAAAAGAAATATAATTCAGTAAAACATTTACAGAGACAACAATTTTCATTCACAAAGACAAGTATTAAAGTGTCTCTAAAAATCCTGAGTCTTAAAGCTTAAAGCTTAAGCTTAAGTTTATTTTGGTTTACTTTCAGCCGGCCTCCCGGTGTTTGTTTTTTTTCAAAGGTGAACTCCTCAAAACAAGAAAATCACTCAAAGTTTTCTTTCTACAGCCAAATTTATAACTAAATATTCTTTGGAACGTTTTTTTTTTTCTATTTGCTATGAGAAAATATATCTGAGGCCTTTTAAAGTTCTGTAAGCTTAAATCAAACCTGATACTAGATCAGATCATTGATTCAAATCTTAACAAACGTGCAAAAACTTGCCGCATAAACTGTGCTCGACTTCATGAAATTAGATATAACAAAAACAAACATCAAATACAATAGTTACTCAGACTTACCATTCGAGATTCAGTTCCTGAAAGATATCAAGGAAGGCCATGGTTGCTTGAGACTTTTAAACCCTCTTACGCATTGAGCAAGGTGAAAGACGAAAATGATTCCATCCGAAATCGCATTACCAAATTTTGACAAGCGACGCATTTCTCAACCAAAAACCTAATGAACAAACCAGCCATGGATAACAGAAGACTCTTGATAGCAGCTGTATTTCATTTTGTACATCCGGTGGAAAAAGACAGTTAAAAACATCACAAGTTGACACAAAACTCTGTCAGCTTTTGCTGTCAAAGTAAACAACTTTCAAGATGCTGCATAAATTTTCCGCATGAACTCACCTGTCAAATTTTGACCAATCAGAGTACAAAAATTGGACGTAGAGCATGACCAATGCGTGACCATGGTAAGAAAAGGTCTTCCCCACCTTAATTTTCAAAATAGTGGCTGAATTTTCGCATCCGAGGTTTGTTTGAAATCAAAATCTTGAGAGTGGGGGCCATAGTGACATAAACACAACATATTTCATATGAATCATTGGAAAAATAGACTTGAGCCTGTGATCATTTGAAACTGGTAATTTGTCAGTGGATAACTTCAAAAAAGTTCTCTACCTCGATGGGTCGACACTTGAGCCCACGGTACGGTCAGGTGATACTGGTCAGCGGATATCCTGTTTTGACAGCTGTAAATTGATCACAACAATGATGTGCAATTAGTTTTCTATTAGGCTCCCAAACTAGCTAGAATGTGTGAGAGTAAACATTGGTTTCCCTGTGGTGCGGACGGATGGTCGTACGGTCACGTGATTACCATATTTTCTCGGATGGGTAGATTACCACATTTTCTTAGCTATGGGGCTCCATCCATGCGCACGCCTCGCGCGTGGGTGGAGCTCTGCTATTAAAGCAAAGAGCAAAAAATTATGCACTTTTGTTATCGCCGAACAATCCCACTGAAGCAAATAACACAAATTACACAAGAAGACATAAATTTACTACACACGAAAAGAAAGCTGCCAGGTCTTCTTCTCAAGAAGCCGTAATAACCAGCCATTATTCAAAATGAATTTAAGGTTAAAGTAGGATGACGGTCGTCTTCGCTAAAAAACAAGTTTTTTGGATTTCGCCGAGCAAAACATAAACATCTTTTAAGCAAATCCAAACCATATACTCCACGACTTCTTATGAACATATGAGTATTTTAACTTTAGGTGGACTTTGTTTCTTTTTAGTTTTCATTGATGGTTAACGAATGAATAAGCAAATTTTCTTTCTCAGTTTTACAGAAAGAATTTTCATTCAAAAATCAGCCAATTCAAGCGTTTGTTATTGTGTTGCACGTTACAAGAATTTTGTAGTTAATAAAAAAACAAGCATTTTTATCAGCTATGTTATAGAAGAATTTGCTCATGCTTCTAGCTGTGCGTATATCGAGTTATGGATGCACTTGGGAAGTTTGGAGAGCACTGAAGAAGCTGGAGTTGCACTTGGCTATCTCCTCGTGCAACTCTTACGCATCTTTTGTGCTCTCCAAACTTCCCGCGTGCATCCATAACTAGATATGTGCAAGCTAAGCATTAACAAGTTCTTAATTTTACAGAAGTGTGTACTGGAAAGAAAAGAAAACCCCTTTAACAAGTTAACAAAAGACCAAAACAAAAGGAAGCTTATCTCTTACCGTCAGAGCTCTCTTCAGCCATCTAGTGGTAGGCACAACCAATTATGAAAAAAATATATAAAAAATAAGAACAGTAAGCTTCACAGGTGCGATGTTATTGAAAACACTCAAAGGGTAGTAAAAAGCAAAGACAGCACACTATTAAATTCTTAAAACGTTATACTTTATGACTTTTATAAGGCAAAGAAATATTTGCCAGTAACGGTAGAAAGCCGGTTTTACGAAGTTATAATTGTCACTTTCAGCTTCCTCAGAAGGTCCACTTCGCTCACCAAAAAAATACAAAAAAATGTTTACATTGTATATAAATGTAGAAAACTGTAAATGCAGAGAAGAAACTGACAAAGCGACAGTGAATTGTCATTTCTTTAAAATGACTTTGTGCAACAGACTTACCTTGCTTCAGCCATAGTTTGTTATCTAGAAGTGGAAAATTATAAGAAAGAGTTTCAGTTTCAGACTTCAATTCGTTTTAACAATCAACATACTTGTGGTAGCAGTCCAACAAATAGTTTTAAGCAAAGAAAGGAAGATGAATATTTAAAACAAAAACTGAGGTACAAGCCACCCACCTCGACCTGCTCAATAAGTTAAAACCCGCAACTGGCCTGGGCAGTAAAAACTAGGGCTTTTATACACGCGTTTTCCCGCCGTTTTCGCTGCTTCAAGTGCCTCATCCTGCAATGGCACGAATGGTCTGTTGCATGCCACACATGGTATAGTGAAAGTGTGATTCCACATCTCCCCCTTCCCCCCAACATCTTCTCAATAGCCCAACCCTCAATTCCAGTAGTTGTGGAGGGTTTTCGGGTTATAGGATATTAAAAGAGGAGATCTTTATCTTTTTCAAGGTATTTTGGACAAGGAGTATACAAAGGTCAGTTCATATCAAAACGACCGATGTCCTTTTAATACATGGCCTGTGCTCTGTGAGATTTTCAATAGTGATAGTGTTTATGAAGTACCTGCAGACTAATTATCTAATTTCTTTATCTTTTTAGATTCAAAGTGATAAATTTCTGGTCCAATGACATCTGCAGAAAAATTCTCGCCCAGGCAGAGGTCATTGTTGCGCCCCTTTGAGCCTTAAGACTCTTAAATGAAGCATACATGAGGTCAAAACAACGAAACGGTCCAGGTTCTCAGTAGGCGTTTGCTTACTGGAAGTAATCGGATGAAATTCAGGCTAACGTTTGCTGGAAATTTTCTTCGCGTTGTCTACCCCTTACCAGCCTTAGAGTCGGAAATAAATTCTGCATTCCACTTGGGGTTTCTCTCTCCTGATTATATCAGTCTTCAGCTTTTTGGACATGTCCCGTGTTAGTCTTTCTGTATCATCCCTGATCTAATAGGGTTAAAAGACAGCAATAAGTAATGAAATAAAGGGATGTATTTTACTGTGCGGAGGGATAATGTCAATTGATATTATCACCATTGTGATTTTGGTTTTGTACCTTGTAATTGCAATACTTTATGACTTCCGATAAAGGAATACTTGTAGGGCAGCCAAACTTCATTGTCTCTTGAGGTAGAGACCTTCTCCTTTTGAATGAGTGATCATCAACCAGTAGTTAGAAGATTAATATTACAGATTCCTTACAGCTTAGTGCTAAAAGCACAAAAAAGGCTGTGGCTGTGAAATAAAAATTCAGATATTTTTTAGTCATAACCAACATACCTTCTCTTCAGAAGGTCTTGCTTGAAATGACTTTTTCCTGTCTGGTCCATGTTGGCAGTCCAATTATACTGAAGGGTACTCCATCAAATGGAATTTTGGCATCTTTGAAACAGACTTTTCTTTGCTTGGCAAAGGGATCTGTGTCATGGAAACAAGGAAAGTCTGTATTATGTTTATTAAGGCGTTGCTCTAGCAGTGCTCAGAGGCCCCTGGTGACTTACTGTTGCTTTTTGCAAGAAGGAAGTCTTAGTTTTTGCCCAAACTTACTATGCTGGGCAGCCTGCATGTCAAAGGTGTGGTGTTTTGGGCTCCCCCAATTTTTTTTCTTAGGGCATGGCCTTGTTTATTATAATTTTGATTGTAATCTGGTATGCAACCTACACCACAGTCAAGCCAATGTATTACGTGCACCCTTTGCAGATAGTACTCATTCAACCGTAGATTTAAAGATATTTCATGTCTTTGATTGATAAATTGTTCATGCTATGAATACCACTGTGTTTAGAATATGCACATTCTACTCCAGCATATTTCTTACCCCCCCCCCCGGAAAAAATGAAAATTTCTAAGATCACAGCCTTGCTTGTTATAATCTTTTGATTGTAATCTGGTGTGCAAGCTACACCACATTCTACTCCAGCATTCTTAACGCTATTATGTTACACTGCACTGCTAAAATCATAGCTACTGATAACCAATCAGATTCGATAATATTTTATGATTAAGTTATTGTTTATGCACTTGTCAACTGAAATCCCCATTCCCCCACCTCAGGGACAGGGTGGGGATTTGACTTCATGTCAACTAAAATGGTGATTAACCCCCACCCTACTGGGGCACTTAAACTTGCAAAGCCCCCACCTACAGTCCTGTAGGAGAAAAATAAAACATGGCAAATCTTGAGAAATCCCCACCCCCCAAGGGCAAAACATGCTGTGAAATTTTATCAAACACTCTTTGTTCCCCCACCGTGGCCCGGGGTTTGGGGGGGGGGTCAGGCTTTCAGTTGATAAGTGCATTATTATTTTGTGCTTCATAGTTACCTTACCTCCAGCACCAAACATTTTGTCTGATTTAAGACGAGAATTTTGTTGTTGTCTCCAGTTCATATTGTCTTATTACAGTCGTGGCTTCCTCAACTGATCCAACATAGCCAACAAACTTGTTCGTTGATCCTCTCAACTTCGCCTGCCAAGTACATACATTAGCATTGCCTTTCTCACTTTCTGAATATATGCCTTCAGCTCGGCTGCTACCTTCTTGGGCATTTGCTGGCAAAGCCATGACAAAGGACTTGTGCTGAGTACTATAAACTGAGCAGTCAACTTCCAGATCTCATGGACGGGGAAACTTCATTATTTTTCTTTCGAAAATGCCCTCCAAACAGCAATGCTTAGTGGGAAAATGTTTGGAATTCCGAGACAGGTTTTCAGCACGTTATCATCAATTTTCATGCGTGTTCGCCTGTTATTGAACGTCAGTTTCATGGATGGAAAGATACACTATCTGTCACGCTATGTATCAACCTGTCATTGTCCAGTATGGACAGCTTTAAAAGTATAAAATAGCTTTACCCTTGTCCACTTTACCCTAAGTTTTCAAAGGTTTATTGAAAAAACTCAGGACCTGCTTTATGTGCACAGAAAAATACAAATTTGCTACTGGACACACATAGACCCACAACAGATCATCCGTCATACTTGTTTTTATGATAAGAAGCCGACACATAAACTGAGGATGTTCACTGGAGATCAGATGATGTCACGTCAGTTTGGCGGATGGCAACAAGTGACAACCATGTGATTTACTGCTAAAACGTGCGGTGCTTGAAATGCAAAATTTCATCCAGCTTACATGAAAAGTTGGACGTTCATACGGACGTACCCAGTATGGAGGATTTCTGAGAACCAACATTTATTGGATGCATAGATTACCAAATTTTCTTACCGATGGTGCTCTGCTATAATCCACCCAACGACAAAATCTACTTGAAACGAGAAACAAGATAAAATACTTACCCTGTTGCCAGAGTAGGGACTTCTTCAGCAGCCAACACCATTGTCTGATGGAGAGTGCCAAACTGCAAAGCTTTACGCCATCGATCACTCCATAGACGTTTGCATAGACAATTTCAAATCTTCCTTCTTTGATTTCCTTGTTCAAATTGGATTCACCAATAGCTGCAGTGCTGATTCCAAAGTTTACCTTTACTATGGCAGCAACCTGTTGCTTTCGAATATAGTCCAAGGGACTTACTACAGCAACAGTTGTTTTAGTGTCATCTGCAGTACTCCCCATATGCGACAACACTTTTCGTATGAACTGATAGATGACGCTTCTGCTGAATCTCATGGGAAGGACAGCGAAGACATCTATTTTTCTCACAAACAATTCGCCAGATACACTCCCTTTGTTGCTCTTTAAGAGTTCTGTGCACAAAACCCCAGAGAGACACATCTAAAGCTGATAAAAACTCACTCTCTTTGTCTTGCACTACCACCACCACGATGAAATTCACCTCACTCAGAGTATTATTAGACCAGATGTGAAACCTCTTTACAGTATTCAATCAGAATAAAGGTTAATGCTGTCTTTTGTGTCATGACCAATCAGAAAGAAGTCCAGATCGTAGACTAGATGCAGGCGTATTTTTACCCCTGCCAAAACAAAAATAATTGCCTGACCACAGGTTATATATGCATCTCTTATACCATAAGTAAAAAATGTGCTTTGAGAGCCTACTTATTTCTCATGTTCTTTTTTGTTGTAGTTGTTGTTTGAAACTCTGGCCTCACTCTACTTCCTGTGGGGAAAATCAGGTATCGAAAAGTTGTATCAAAATGTGCACTGTTCAGTCATTATCAACTCTTCATTACTCAGTCGTCTACCACTGCTTTTGCTCGGAACATCTTAGTACCTGGGACAAAGAAAACATAGAAGACGAACAAAATGACAGCAGTTTTGACCACATTCATTGTCAGGTTCATATGCTTTTTTAAGGTTGGTATGTCTACCTTTATGCTGTCCCAAGCACTTTGGAAGGAACAGTATTACGTTTTTGCTCCACTGTGGCAATTTTTCTCTAATAGTTTTCCAGATTCATATCATCAGTTGCAGCATCAGCAGATTGATTGGCAGCATGATGCCCATATCTTGCAGAACAGCACATTTTATCAAATAGCTGAACAAGGAGACATACTTGCTGATCCTGCAGTCGATGTGGATGGCCACAAAATTCGCCCATATTGACTAGGTGACGGTGCTTACCTGATATTTCTGTGGCTGCAAAAACCATTGCTGGAGGCAACAAGGGATCAGCGTGAAATGCAGTTTAACCAAGAGCTATTTAATGGCAGGGTGAAAGTCGAGTGTGCCTTTGGCTGCCTGAAATCTGGGTTGCAAATTTTACACAAGCAGCTTGACAGTGTCATAGCATTCTCCTTCAAAACTGCCATTACCTGTGCTCTATTGCACAACGTTTGTATCAAAATGGGAGACGATTGGGATGACAATGGAAATCCTCATCACTGTGATTGTCATCATGACAACAGAGATGTTGTACGAGATGGAGATGAAATCTGAGACATCTTAAAGGAATTTCTGTAGTTGCTTGATGCATTAATTTTGAAGAAATGTTTTTAGTGGAGCCTTCATGCTCCGGGCACGCGATTGTGGAGCTCCATACTCAAGAGAAAATGGTAAACTATCCATTCGAGAAAATTTGGTTATGAAGTCACTGTATGTCTGATGACAAACTCCAGGTAGAGGTAGGTAGAAATGAATTCTTCCCCTCTCCCCTAGAGGTTTGTCCCCTACTGTTACCAAAGGCTTTAGTAATGAGAGACAAATCAGAATCTGTCAACTGAGCAACTGTTTGGTGGATTTTAGGGCCGATTATTTGACTTTTGAGAGGGTTATCGGTGATTTCAGAAAAAATCATATCCTGTAGACTGATTTCGAGGGGAAGAAAACACTTGCAAGGATTATACCTGGGAAATATAACATCCTGTACTGAAAAACATATCGCTCGTGACATCTAATGCTGACAAAAATCTTACACCGTTACATACACCGTTACATGTCAGGGAGAACATTTTTGACTCTAGAGAAGGGGTGTTGAAGGCACAAATGTAATAACTGGTCACAAATGTAATAAAGATCACAAGTGTAATAACATTTGGTCACAAATGTAATAACATTTGATCACAAATGTAATAATAATAAACAAGGAAGCCTCGTCCTGGAAGACTTATCATCACCCAATAAAAACCATGACTAACATAGTAAAATACTATTGTGGTCTATCTGTTACTAAGTGCCAAGGAAGACAAATATAAAACAAGGGCATTACAAAATTAGCAATTATGGTAAGCCCCCTAAAGGAGCCAAGCCACCTTCATGTACTAATTTGAGTTATTTAGGGGATCGGAAAGGGGGTTTGGAAGCACCACCTACCCCAAACACACTAAATGATACTACAATCCTCAATGTAAAGCATTGAATGAGGTAACTATTATAATAGCATTCCGATTCTTTTTACAGTAGAACCTCCACTATGTGCATTTCTTGACTGTCAGAAAGTTTCTCACCTCTTTACTCGCATTTCCACTGTAGAGCAACACTGTGTTAAGTCTCTCTACACGGCTTAACTCATGGAATCGTTTGAACATTATAACTGCATAGATAAGGGCCAGTGGTGCAGTATTCCTATCTTGGTTGAGATCAAACTGAATCATTGTTGACAGAATCGTAAACACTGTAGGGCACAGGCTTCTCATTTCTGCCAGTATCTCTTCAAAAGTAAAACTGGACAAACCAGGATATCCCCTTTCTATTAGCACTGATTTGGTCTCCCTTCTTGCCACCTGAACAAGTTCTCTGTCAATCTTGGAGAGGAACATGCTCATCATTCCATCCTCTGTAATACAGCTGCCTTCAAGCTGAAAATAGCGGTTTGGAAATATTATTTTACAACTTTAAAAAAAAAAATTATTTTACATGACTTCTCAGCACACATGATTTAAAAGCTTTATGATTAGGTAAGTTATTTAAATGATCAAATAATATTTACGTATCAAAATATTACAGATGTTCCCTGTCAGGCAATGAATGAGATTCATGGTTCATAAAAAAAAATGCCTACATGTAAATTTATTCGTCAGTCAACTAGAGTAATTATTTCAACAAGGTTTCATAAAGGTTTTCTAACAAATTGCAAAAAGATCTCGCACTAGGGCTGACTAAGTAGCTGCAGATGTAAACAACTGACGTGTTTTCTTGAAGCCTCAAGAGGCGGGCAAAACAGAAGTATGATCATACCTGACTTTCAGATGTGCTTTCTTGTCGATCTGAGGTTGCTAATGAATCACATCGGTCATTCTGTGAAGAACAAAAAAAAATAAACAAATGCGGATATGAATTCTCCACCAAAATGAAAAAGAATCATGCAGTGTGATAATCAAATCTCCGCTTTTTATTAGACAATCGCAAAAGGGACTCCGCATGAGAAATGTACGCGAAAAGTTCAGATGCAATGGACAGAAGAATTGCCTGTTAAAAAAGAAATATTAAAGAAATAAAATTAAAGAAATAGCTCCACTCACCTTATCACCTTGCGGCCCGACATTAAGTCCACGGCGACTGCTTCAGACAGGCTCATTTACTTTTGAGCTTTTCAGTGTTCGCGGCACAGATGGAGAGACTTCGATGCATCTCTTGACTCTTTCAAATGACTGTTGAGTCTCTGTTATGATATTCTTGAAAGCTTCAAAATTGTTAACTCGTCTTTCACACGGTCTATATACCAAACGTGGCAACAGTTCGTTTTGTGACAAAGAACTGCCATAAAGTTCTTCCACGGATGCGAGCAGCGCTCGATTATTCTTCACAAACAAATTCTTTGAGTGTGAGACATCACCTACAGATTTACAAAGCCTACAGCAACTCAAATTTACGTGACTAGAAGGTGCATAAACCTTTTTAGGTGTCTGAGTACTCTACATTTTGACCTTGGCGGCCAAATTCAGTCGAATGAGTTTTGTTACTGTGACACAAACCAGATATGTTTTTTTAATTATGTAGTCTTCGTGCCGGGGTAGGCTAAGTATCGACAAACTTCTGACTTTATGGCCCCTCCCTCCATGTCGTCTTTTGTAATCTCCCAGATTCTGGGAGACACGTGACCAGCACTTTCCAGGGTCTCTCTCTCTCTCGCTCCAGGGGGCGGGTAGGAGAGAACCCTGGGAACGAGGTTGTTCTTGAAGTAATGTTTAATCAACAGACTTTGTCCTGTCAAATTATTTACACCCCCCAGAATTACAGTTGTAGTAAGTTGTTTTTGTTTTTATTTAGTTCCCGTCAATACGTGTTCTTTTTGTAAGGTAAGAAAAGGGTGAAATAATACCGATGTGGTGGGATCTTCAAAGAGGCGTAAATAAAGGGAGCCTTGTTTAGCAACTTTGTGGAGTTCCCTTGCTGTAAACCCATGTGCCGGGGGATTAGCAGGCACCAGATTATTTCGAGCAGATTTGTCAGTGACCAAAACTTGAAATGGTGGATTGCCATGACCATGAGATTGTCTAGGTAATATTATAAAGAAAATCTGATGAATACAGGTAATGACTGCAAAGTTTCCATGTATATTACTATATACACATTGTAGTTCTTAACTATCCAAAGAAATTGACCTTTTATCTACAACAGCATTAGCATTAGCATAAACTACTTGATGTAATTAAGTGCTTTGAATAGGAGACTATTATTTCAAAGGAAAATAAAAACTTTGAAAGTAGACATGTATTGCATTTTCCCAACAGGTTTTGAATATTAAGAGATTGTCTTAATAAAATGTCTTTGACATAATGTTATTAAAAGGTGTAGAAGAAGCTAAAAGTTAACTGCAGAAAATTTAGTTGGATAAAGACAGCTTACGACAAAACTTAAAAGTACACTGGAAACAATATGACATATTTTAACAAGTGATTTTATACTCAGATTTTGTTCAGTAACAACCTGGCCTGGCTTCAAAATGGCCATTTCACATTTTAACCCCAAAATACCCCACTGCGACAAACATTAAAATAGTGGAGGTGTAAGAATTTGGAAACAAACAAGCAAGAAGGAAAAAATATTATACCATTATATTATTACCCCATACATATATATAAATATACCACCAACCTGGCTTGGGTTCTGAAGTGGGGAAAGGCACTGGTCAGTTTTTTCTGTGCTTCTGGTCCCTGTGCTCCGCGTGGTAATGAAATCTCAACAATAGGACCATCCTGTGGAAGTGCATCTCAGAATTTCCGCCGAGGAATGATGTCAACACCAGGGTCCAGCAGGACGACATTGAAGCTGTACATGTTTTGAGGTTGGGTTGACCTGCTATGGCCAGGGCTGCTTTCATCTTCCGACAGAACTGAGTGAACATCACCTGCCCTTTGCAACCCTGAAGAAATACCTGAAAAACTTTTCCTAACCCGATGTGCTAAGTTTCTTGTGAAAGACCGGACCTTTTTGAATAAATGACAAGACATTTAATCTCAAACTATTATATATGTGGTGGTTTAATTTTGTCCTTGGTTTAAGTTTTATTATCTTTTGTTTTTGGGTATGGTAATGTACGATAATGATTTTGAAACAAAAGAAAAGAAATTTAAACCAAGGATAAAATTAAACCACAAGATATATACGCGTTTTTAGGCCATTCACCCTAATGAAGGCAAGTATATGTGGTCTGAATATAGGTGAAAAAAAATCACACTCCTCAATTGTGTTGAATATGTCTTTACCACAGTATGTTCTCAATTTATGCCTGCAATAGGTTACACACATGTTATGAAGGAGGATATATTCTCCCGGTTACGAAGCTGATCGAATTCTCCTGCTAACTTTCAGTAGTCTATGACTGTTGTTTATTCATCATGATCAGACTTTCTTTCAAAAAATTCTCCTATGTTCTTCATACATGTATAATATTACTAATATTGTTTCTAGAATTCGTTAAAATTATGAGAACCCTGCTAAGCTTTACTGAACCTGTGAAAGAAAATTATGCCATGATTACACTGGTGGACATTGGTCTAATTACTTAATTAGAATTGTGGCTGAAGCTGAAAAGAGGCGATTATATTGGAAGGGGAGACTGATGAAAATCAACATGAAAACTAGAAAAGGCCTCATAAAGCCAGTGAAACCACATGTCACCCCAAGATTAGTGTGTTGGAAGGCCTGAGGGCTTGAACAGTAGACACTTCTTTAGAATTACGACAACTTTAACTTCTTCTAATTAAATTTATTACCACAAAAAGGTAAGACGTGAACCTCACTGCACTTACCTCACTGGGGTATGTTTCCTCCACAGGCTGGTCCAACCTGACATCATATTCTGACTGCAAAGGATAAATTTTACAGCTCAAAATTAAACTTTGGTTAATGTATTCAGCCTTGGTTTATTTTTAATTTCCTGCCTCCTCATCTTGATTATTCATGAATTAGGGCTGGGAGACAAAGGAAATTGACGATCGGCGACCACTCTTCTGCATACACAAATCATACACAATAGAGTTTCCACTTACAGTTTCATTGGGGCTAGTTGGTCCATGGAGGTAACTCCTCAGATTATCCAGTAAGTCAAAATCAGGAGAAACCTATGCAACGATATATTTATGGTTAAGAATCTTAATGCGTAGTTCCAGAAATTATCCATGTGAGATAATTTGTGAGATAGCCAGGGAGTCATGATTTCCAAAATGCGCCGTGAAACTTGCATTATAAGACGTCTTTATGCACGTTCAAGCAACGCTTACTAACTAAATTTTTACAAGTGAAGAAAAAATTCTAACCAAGTCAAGGTCGTGGTCCATTTCAACTTCTCCCTCTTCTCCCTCTGATGGTGAGGACTTGAAGGGCTTGGAGGAGAACTCATCTTCGTTGAATTAATCAGGACTTCCAACCAGAAAGAAAAAAAGAAAACGTCGAAAGTTTTACAGTGTAAACTTGTAGACCTTGCAATGATAAGGAATAGTTAACCGCCGAGTCAGCGGTACTCAGTACATCACAGGGCATATATATACGCCATGTTCATGTGAAACCGTGCTCAACTTGTCAATCAAAAGTAACACAAAACTCCCCCCGGCCCCCCGCCCCGCCAAAAAAGTAATAATAATACAGTGAATGAAACTGTTTTTACACTTTTTGATACAGTCAAAAGTGCCTTGAGAGATTGTTATTGTGTAATTAGCTGTTTCATCAAAACAATTTGAGCAGGATTGCCCGTGTGATGTTCGCCTGTTTCGTTTCCCATCTGGGAAAAATTCAATTGTATGAAATGTGGAATTCTAAAGCTTGACACTGCTACTGCCTACTGCCACGAATGAATAGTGCACAATAGCGTATGCAACAATGCAATAATTCACCCATACTTTTCCAAGGTATTTTTCATAAACAAAGTATCCTTGTATGTAGATAGAGGCGGGGAAACAAGAAACCATTGTACCCGACTGATACACCTTTGTCAAAGCTAAAAAAGTTATGGCCTAATTGTAGTACTTTTAAAACCCACTTAAAAAGAACAGATTATAATAAAAAAAGCCGCAATTAACAATCACGAAAATTTAGGGCCAAATGTTTGTCACTGGCACTACTGACATTAGGCAAGCAAATAAGTTACAAACCTAAGCAAATAAATAAATAAAAGTTTTCAGAGTCCGTCGACCTCGGTCGACATATGCCTTGTGTACACATGATCCTTTATTAAAAAATATGCCTTCTAGCATTACTCTGCTAAACACACTTAAAAGGAACAGATTGGTATCGTTAAAAATTATCTTATCAAAGTGTTCACCTCCTCTTGTGGTGTTTGCTTGTTTCTTCTTACACTAAGGAAAAATTTATACTCGAACAACTCCCTTTTATAGCTATGTTTTTTCAATACTTTTCGTAATTCGTTAAAATATAAACACTTCACATAAAGTGATTATACTTGACCCGTAAAATAGGTAGTAGAATACTACCTATTCAGGGTATGAAATTTTAAATTCCAAGTGCAATTGTACACGAACATGATCGAGAGATAATGAAACATTTTCGATGAACCTACAATAGATTGGAGTTAAGATTGGAAATGTGACCTTTAAGCCAGGCATGGTAAAGTTTAAAGATTTGACATTGTATGTCAATCCTCTGTAGTTTGAACCAGTCATGTTTGTAACATTCCCCTTCTTTTAAATGTGGTTTTAAAAAACCCGAGAAGTTACTCTTGTCAATTCTTTGACTCCCCAGCAGTCGTATTCGCGGAAAAAATGCAATATTATTCAAAGAAAAAGCATACATAAAAAAATAGCTGAAAGGAAGAGCAAGATCACACAACTATCCAAGTAATCTACAGTCGAAATTCCAATGTGGGTCACTCGATCTTAACCTCTTCATGTACTTGATTAGGTTCGGTACACGAATTGAAGGGCAGCTGGTGTAGTTGGTCAAAGGAGGGGTTTGAAGTACAGTGACACCCTCAAATAGAATTGACATAGAACTGACTCATTTTTATTCGTGTTTAATATTACAACCAAAAACTGAAACGAGAATTGAAACAAATTTGTAATTTGGTAATGATACATGAAAAAATTTAGAAAACGTTAAAAATTTCAATGGAATGAGACGTTTGCTACCTTTTGGTGGAAATGATATTCATTCCTAACCATCTGCATATCGTCCACACTTGGCCTGTTGTTGGCCTTTCGTCGGCCCCTCTAACGAATTCTTGCAGAGGGGCAGTGTCGGGCTTTGTGCCCACGGCCTCTGCAGTTAAAGCAGCGCACTATAGTAAACAGATAAACAGAAAAAAGAAATAAATAAACGCACATGCCAACATGAAGATATAAATCACAGGAGTAGTGGTTAAAACAAGTTTTTTCTTTGTGTACAGATATTTACGATGTAAACATCACATACGTATACTGGGTAAGAGTTTGAGATCTAAACCCTAACATTGGTGCTATTTCTATTAATTTTATTCCAATTTTTAGACCTTTAGTTCATTCTACTGAGGCAGGTCTGGAACACTGAGTGTTGTGCTGTGAAGCTTGCAAAACGCTAATTTCATTTAGAAAACAAAAAATATCATTTTTAAAACAAAATAGTCAAGCTTATTCAAAGGAAAACTATAGGTTAGGATTGGAGTTGTTCCACACTTACGACGTTTAGCGTTGAGGCGATCTCTTAGATCGCCGCCCCTCCCAGGCACTTCTCCACCTCGAGGCTCTTGTCCCATCTCGTCGTCTCTGATTCCATCTGGACAGAAAGGAAAAAAAATAATAATACCTGCCAAATGCTCTCTTCACAAAAGTTGTGTGACAATGTGGAGTGCTTTCTTTACCAAATAATTCAAAATCAAGTTTACCATCGATTAGAATAGCGATTAGAATCAGTGTGATTATGGTAAAACGCTGAATACCTCTGTCATCTTCCAATCTTCTTTCCATGTGTACCCTTTCGGGCACACTTTCGCTCCTCCACCTTGATCCTGTGGATTACAAGCATACAAAAATGTCATCATTATTTAGGCAAGTGAGGCACGCAGAGATTGGATGTGGAGTGTTTTTTTCACCACATACCTTAAAAACAAGTTTACAATCTGCAATTAAAATAGAAGTGATTATGGCAAAACGCACCATACCTCTATCATCTATCATCTCCCCCTCTCCTCACCCTTTCTCGCCACCCAGGACTGGCACTTTCACTCCTCCACGTTCTCCTTGCTGTGGATTACGAGCATTCGAATTAATATACCATTAGTCATGTAAACCACGTGGAGATTGGATTGCCCAGTTTCAAGCTGATTTGATGTTGCAGGTAACACAAAAAGTAATAGTCTGTCATTCATTTCTCGTCAATTTATATATATATATATATATATATATATATATTATAAATCTATATATATTTATTTATATTACCTTGATCCTGCTCGCCACTATCGCGTAAAAACATGTTTTATCGCGTGAAATATAATACCTAAGTTAAAAACTTAACCAATTTTGGATGATACTCACTCGCTACAGTGCCAATCCCAATATGCAGGAATCGAACCTCAATCTGCCACTTTTAGTCAGTGTATAATCAGCCCCCATTGGTCAGAATTTTGACCACGCCTGTCAGGCCAGCGTTCCCTTGTCACTAGATGGTCACATAAGAGCTCACTATTTCCTAACACAATCAGGTCATTTAGTTCAACTCAAAAATTAGATTGATCTTATCGTAGATATCTTATCTACACGTTGTTTCCGTGGTCAAGACTTATGAATTGTCTTTGTTAGGAGAGACTGTCTAAAAGCTCTACAGAGCTTGCTTGATCTCTTGCGTTGTAGCAATGTAATATGTTATGTGTACAAATGAATGTATGGTAAAGAGAGGCACTTATTCTTCTTCACAGTGTATACCAAAATATCAAATAGCATAGTTGACTGTAGCGGGAAAATAGATAATGATCCCGCAGAACAATTGCAGAAAAATATATTAAAATGACTACTGGGTATAAATAAATACTGCAATAACAATGTGTGCAGGGCGGCGACGGGAAGGTTACCCATGAAAATTGAGGCCCAGTGAAGGAATTTTAAGTTCTGGCTATCTGTGCGCAAAAAAAGAAAACAAAATATTGCAAATAACATACGATGATGTCAAATAGGTGGAAATAAAGCTTTCTGCAGCAAAAATACTCAAAAGGACAGTAGAGTGAGATTGGAAGGAGACCTGTGGATAAAAGCGCATTATATGGAGGCACAACAAGACAAAGATTTAAGGATATAGAAGTTCAACAATAGTCTTGGGCAAGTGAATTGAATAACAACATTATAGAAGAGATGCTTACCAGAATAACAAAATGAGAACATACCGAAATTTTAAAACAATAGAAAATCACTATTACCTGCCAATCTACATCTGCCTATCACCAATACCTACCACAGAATAACTTTGACAATTTTTGAAATAGAGATTATACTAAGCAACCATACACTTGCCATAGAAGCGGGCCTGTAAAAACTTGAAAATGAACATCTTGACAATGAACATGTTATAAGAGTGAACAAGATGCCAACAAATGAAGAATTAATGTTAATAAAGCCCCCTAACGAGAAGCCTGAAACCAAAAAAATGGGAAGTATGTGTTTGAATGGCTTTAAACTAACAAACGAGTATCAGGAAATTTGAAGGAATCCAAAGAGAAAAAGTAGTCGTAAGATCAAAATATGTGTCTGTGTGTATGTAATGAGCGCTACTTTGCAATGCCCTCTAATGTATAGTGTAATAAAGAGCTTCCTGAGACAAAGTGGTTGGTACACTAGGTGCACAATCGGGTAAACGGCTTTGAGCACTTACGGCACCAAAAAGTAGTACTTATATGCAATCGTTTTCTGTATTTTGCAAATACATATATGCAGGAAAAAAGAAGTGGGATTGTGCTGTTTTTTTTATTTTTTATCAGCATTGTCTTAATAATGTATGATGTTTTTCTGCTAGTAAATAATAATGAAAACGAAATGTTACTGATGTGCCTTTAGATCTGAAGTCTTCTGGTTATTGAGTCTTTTGGTCTTATATGTGGCGGGAGGTTTTCCCACTTTCGAACGATTTGAACACCGAACGGGAACTCCGCGCTGTAACTCTCAATTAGCTAGGGGAAACTAGACTCAATTGCAACTCGCTTGCGGGAAAGAGACGTCAGTTCTCTTGAGATCCGGGATCAAACCACTGTAACTGGTATAGAAAAGGCAAACTGAACTTTGGTTCCAACAGCATTTATTCTTGTAGACGTAGCGTAACTTAGCTCACAAATGTAATCGGCCATGTAATCGAAAAATCAGTTCAAAGCAACTTACTTATATATGACTTGATGAATAACCATTGAAAACAAAAGAGTACAATAGATGTGTAAACAGAAATCATTTACAAGTAAATGAAAATCAAATACAAGAGGTAGTTATAGCTTGTTAGTGTTGCTATTTTTAAAAAGTAAAAGTACTGGAACAAAAGTTAGCTAAGTTTGCTGGGTCAGCGAAACAGCATATATGTACAATATTTTACAATATGAATGAAATTGCAAGGCCAGCTAGTGTGTGTTCAAACAAGAAGAAACGCTCAAGACTTACTGCTGTAAACACTGTTTGCTTTTTCTAGAATTATTGCGTTAACAAACACTAAGTAATCAAACGTACAATAAAATGGCACGAGCCGTCGAAATGTAAATCAATAAAGTGTTCTTGTACAAAATATTATTGCTAAAGCCTTTTTGTAAAGCAAAGCGAAAAGCAGCAAAGCTACATCAAGCGAAAACTTTGAAAGCTACAACTTTAAAAATCATTAACTTCAAATGCCACTATAGTAAAACCCTATTGAAATCAAAGATTACTTGTGACTTGAATTTACTTCCTAACATTCCTCCGACCTTAAGTTTGAGCCGTCCTCGGCGAAGTGAAAATCAAACACGTAAAAGTCCTGAAAACCAATATCTATTCGAGGTTTTGTTCGGACATCCAGTCGAGATATGCTTGCATTTTGTCTCTGGTGGTTGCCTTATTGTCATGGAGTTGAAGTAACTGTTTTGCCGGTGGGCAGGAAATATTCTCTAAGTCCCGGACAAGAAGGGCTAAACCGAGACAAGGCAAAGACTCCACTAGTCGACCGAATAGGGCCATTTGGTGTCTTCCCTTCACCCAAATGGTGATTGTCTCGGGAACAGGCTGGTTTCCCTCAAAGACGTCCAAGATGAATTCCTGGAGGAAAGAAAAGAGGCAGGTTTCAACGGCACACTGCGGAAGACCGCTGGAGTGGAGGGCCCAACCATGGAGATATGACTGGTATCGATAAGTTTGGATGGCGGTGGCGGAGCTGGTGAGTAGTGGAGTCGAATCGAACTGGCGGATGCGATAGGTTTTGGTGGCCACGTCACCCAAAGCGAGGGCCTTGAAAAAGAACGGCTCGTCATCATGCTGAAATCCGTTGGCCAAGGCGATGACAGAGAGATAGGCCATGATGCTATTGTGAGTCTGTGAAACTGGGTTAAACCTTGCTTAACATGAGCTCAAATCGAGATTTGTAAGTGAATGATCGGCAAACCCGTTAACTACGTTTATTATATGTTACATCAGTATGACAGAACTTTTAAAGGGTCCTTACAAATGTCCTTCTTCTTAAACAAAAGGTAAATGATGCAATACAAACAATACTGAGGTATCTATAAAATGATCGGTATAACAAGTGTCATTGATTCCGTATCCAGTGAACATAATATCAAACACACAAGGAAATCAATACCTCTAAAGTCAACACGATGGCAAATGAGTTTTGATTTGTTCTTTTTGTAAGCTTGATGCTTACGATTACAGATTTAGCATTATATGTAACTTCTATAAACAGCAGTTTCTCTCCAATAGCATTGTTCTCTAAAGGCATTTTCATTATCCATTTCTTGGTAATTTTACTGGTAACTTTCGGTGCAAGTCATTTTCCTTACCGTCAATGATTTCAATTAATATGAACTGACAAAGCAGCTGTGCACATTTATTAGCTTTGCTCATAGCACCTTTTGTACAACGTGCGACTCTAGATGTTCTTGAATGCTTGGCTTACTTTTTTACTACAGATACTTGATTGGTCATTTCGTTAATTACAGCCGTAAAGTGAAGTTGGGGCATCTTTTGCTTGTTCTCTTCAACGTCATTGCCAAAATAAACCTTTCGTCGTTACTCTCTGTTATGGTAGTTGGCCTTGTAGTAGAAATGTTTTTACGACCAGAGCATATCTTCAACTGAATATTGGTCAACTTCTAGGATTGGCCTTGCTTTATCTTTGGGATGTATTCTTTAATCCATGGCCGGAGTATAATGAGCCTGTTGTGTCCGATATTGTTGAGAGTCTGTTGAATGTTTTGCATCCCGTTGAAAACTGTTGTGGGATTCCGTCACGTTTCCATCAGAATTTCATCTTGTTTTGACCTTGTTACAACAGTTTTGTTGAGTAAAGTAAGCCTTCCTTTGATTATTCAGGAACTGTTTGGAGCATGAACATTACGTAATATAATGTATTACTCCGAGTTTGCTTATTATGCACATAACCTATAACGTAAGTTATAGGTTACCCCACCCCTGTACCTCCCGGAGTGCTTGCTCACAGGCTCCCAACAAAGCGTTTTCAGTTGGCTTGGGGCAACTGATCGGAAAGCTGAATTTTGGTTTTCAGAGTGGGATATTGAAATACTAGTTACCTGGCAACAGCTCAAGTTCGTTGAGCTTTGTCATGAACGTTTTAGGGAATGTTTAACTAATGAAAATCACAATAAAACTTGTGCGTCAAATTTCTGTAAACTTTTCTCAGAGTTTAGAATAATCTCTATAGCTTCGTGATCCAAGTAATAGACACTAACGATGTTGGTCTCCAATATTTTTAGCTTATAGTCATCTGTTTGCTTGACGTAAATATGGTCAAGTAAGCTTCCTGACGGTACGAAAGTGGCACTTTCTACAACTTGTTTGTAAGCATAGAAGTTCATGACTTCTTTAAGTTGCATAATGTAGTATCATTAAAATAGTTGATATTAAAATCACCCATTATAATGTCAATTGAGGAAACATTAAGAAGTTCATTCAGATTATTGAATATATTCATGGAGATTTGTGTTGTTTTTTCTATACAATAAAAGAAATGAGATAAGTGGTTTGTTAGAGAGTTGAATATGACAAATTCCAGGGCATTTATACTAAAAATGTGTCGTCTGTCTGACACGAGAAAATTTGGTTTTGTACAAACAGCTAAGCTCAAATATTTGTCAGTTCTGTGATCTTGTG
>OZ037995.1:17948826-17958826 GCA_964035705.1 Porites rus
CTCACCGATATCCACCGTTACACTTTCTACCAATTCTGCCGCCGTGACCGCTTCGCCTAGCGTCGGTGGTATTTCTTCGCTGGCCCAGACGCCTGTTTTGCAGCAGCCCTTTGTTGTGGGCCCCGGCTTTTCACTGGTGCCTGCAAAACTTGTGAGCCAGATCGTTGCTGGCAAGTTTGTTGAGTTGCACGAACTGCTTTCTTCGAACTTGGTGCTAAACGAGCCCGAACCTCAATTGCTGTTCGACGGGCGGCTGGTGCTTACGTCAACTCCAAAAAAGCCCAAGCGACGCGCTGACGACATCACCAGTTGGTTGGAAGCCTTTTCAATTTATTGTCTGATTTCATCCTCCCATTTTCCGCATCGCTGGAAGGATTTGATGCAGTATCAGTTGCTCATTCTCCGGACTCACTGTCGGTTTGCTGGCCGAGTTTGGTTGGCGTATGATCGGGCTTTTCGGGAACACGCTGCTGCCTCGAACCTCACAGATTGGTGAACCATCAATGTGCAGTTGTTTAATTTTCATGCAGCTGGGGCTTCGGTATACTCTCGCGGGGAACTTTCGGATTAGTTTTCTGAGCCCCGCGGCGCACCGTCCTTGCTCATTATTTGCAAGTCTTGGAATCGAGGCCGTTGTGTTGCTCCTTCGTTGTCGTGCCGCTTTGCTCACAAATGCTCTAGTTGCTTTGGCCCGCATCGTGTTGGAGCCTGCCCTGGTGAGGCATCAAGCCAGTCTCGTCCTTCTTCCAAACGGCCGGTTGATGCTTCCCCTCTCCGTTCTAGCAGCAAGTCTAGGCGCTAGTGAACTCGATCAGATTTGTTTGTTGTCAGGTGTTCATTTGTATCATTGTTAGGTTGCCTTAGGTCAGACGATTTAAATTTTCAAGTGCAGACCTTACTGGACTTATAAGAGTTTCTTTTTGTTCCCAAATTACTTGGTACTCTTGTGTAATTAGTCTGCCTCCTAGTAGTGGCCTTCCACATGTACTTCTTCGGGCGTGATTAAAGCTAGTTGTTTTATGTTGACTGTCCCAGCTGTTTTGTTGCACACCTTCTCCTGGGGTTTGTGGGGGTTCTTTGCCATGAGGCTAGTTATTTACCTTTGTATGCTTTGCGTTTCCTTTCCAGGTCCTCTTCCCCCAGTTTCAGCAGTTACTCCCTTAGTGACGGAGCAGTTTGCATGGGAGTTGCGCTTCCACCCGTAGCGGCCACAGGTTGACTTTGTCCTGGATGGCATTCGTCATAGATTTAAATTAGGTTTTTCCCCTTCCCAAAAGCTCAAGTCCGCTAAGAAGAACAAGCCATCTGCTACTCAGCATGCCTCTGTCATTGATGCTTATTTAGCGAATGAGGTTTCTTTGGGTAGGGTGGCAGGCCCCTTCAATTCCCCCCCCCCTTCCCAAACCTCCAAGTCAGTAGTTTTGGTGTCATTCCGAAAAAGGGCCAACCAGGCAAATGGCGTCTCATTGTGGATTTGTCTTCCCCTTGGGGGGCTAGTGTCAATGATGGGGTTAGCGTAGATGAGTTTACTCTTCATTACATTACTGTGGATCAAATTATTCGCTCAGTGTCTCGCTTGGGGAAAGGGGCCCTCATGGCTAAATTTGACGTTGAGTCCGCGTACCGCAATGTTCCTGTTCACCCATCCGACCGTCACCTGCTGGGGATGAAATGGCGTAACCAGTTCTATGTTGATCTAGCCCTCCCATTTGGCCTTCGTTCAGCTCCATTCATCTTCAATGCAATCGCTGATTTGGTGGAGTGGATCCTCGTGCACTCCTATCAGATCCCTGATCTGCTTCATTACCTAGACGACTTCATCACTATGGGCCCCCCTGAGTCGTCTCAATGTGCACACAATTTACGCACCGCTCTAGCAGTCTGCAAGCGTTTGGGCCTGCCTCTTCACCCAGGCTAGTGTGTTGGCCCCTCGACTGCGCTCGTAGTCCTCGGTTTTCAGCTGGACTCTGTTAATCAAGAGGCTCATCTCCCTGCCCAGAAATTGTCCGCATTGAAAGAGCTTATCTCTTTGTGGCTTCCACGAAAGTGGTGCAATAGGCAGGAACTAGAATCTCTCATTGGACATCTGCACCATGCTGCTAAAGTGGTCTGGCCTGGGAGAACTTTTTTGCGCCGCATGATTGACTTTCTGTCCTGTTTCCGAAGAAGAGATCACCTAGTTCGGCTTAACAGAGAATTTCATTTGGACCTCCGGTGGTGGCACCACTTTCTCTCTGACTGGCATGGCATTAGTTTTTGGTGTTTCCCAAGTCTGGTCCCAGAGGCAGGGATCGAAGTGTCGTCCGATGCAGCTGGTTCGATTGGTTTTGGGGCCTATCTGAAGGGCTACTGGTTTGCGGGTTCTTGGGCCCCTTCTCAGCAGCAGCAGTCTATTGCTTATAAGGAGCTCTTCCCAGTCGTCATTGCCGCCCACGTATGGGGCCACATGTGGTGCGAGAGGCATGTTCTGTTCCGCTCCGACAATGAAGCGGTGGTCCATATTCTAAACACCCGGACCTCAAAAGTACCTAGTTTGATGCAGTTACTGCGTAGCCTGCTTCTTTCTGCTGCTCGTCATAGTTTCTCCTTTTCTGCTCGACATGTGCCTGGGATTAACAATCTGATAGCTGATGCACTGTCTCGTTTTTGTTGGCAGGACTTCAGGCAGTTGGTTCCGGATGCACAGCCTCATCCTACGTGGATCCCCCCAGACCTACTGGCAGCTTTGACCTCTTCACCTTAGAGCGGCAGTGCTATTCCTTCTTGGCCCAAGGCCTGGCCCCATCTACCCGTCGCTCGTATGCTTCTGCCCAAGCACACTTTATTTCCTTCTGTCATCAGCTGGGGAAGTTACATCCCTCAGGGTTACCCTGCCCGGCCGATGAATGGACGCTTTGCCTTTTTGTCACCTTCCTTGCTAGGACCATTAAGCATTCTTCTATCAAGGTGTATTTATCTGGGGTTAGAGCTCTCCACATCGACCATGGGTTCCCTGATGCGCTCATTAATTGTCTTCGTCTTCAGCGGGTGATATCAAGCGCTGTCAAGGTTCTTCTTCGTCTAGCCGACTTCCTATTACCGATGATCTGATGCTCCCAGATCACTGCCTGTTCTGGGCAGCTTGTTCTCTTGGATATTTTGGCTTTCTTTGTGCGTCAGAGTTTACCGTTCCCAATTTGCCTAGCTTCTCGTCGTCACTCCACTTGGGTGTCCAGGATATTTCAGTGGATTCACCCTCAGCTCCATCCTGCATGCGCGTCAGGATCAAGGGCTCGAAGACTGATCCATTTAGGAAGGGCTGTTTCATTCACATTGGCATTGGCAGGCGTCCACTCTGTGCAGTTCGCGCTGTAATGAATTACCTCGCGCTTAGGGGAGATGCCCCGGGCCCCTTGTTTTTGTTGCAAAATGGACAGCCTCTCTCACGCAACACCTTGACGGATTGGCTCCGACAGATTATGGCCTCAGCTCGGGTGCCGGGAAACTTCTCCAGCCATAGCTTTCGCATAGGGGCCGCTACTGTCGCTGCTCGCACTGGAGTACCTGACCATTTAATTCAATCAATGGGCCGCTTGTCCAGCAATGCTTGTCAGCTTTACATAAGGACGCCGGGCCTGATGGGAGTTTTTGCAACGCCTGCTTCGCACTTGTCTCTGGTTCCTATAGCATCTTGTTCCTGGGTCTTGGATTTGGCCATGTCAGCCTCTGTGGGTATGTTGTAGCTTTACGATGGTTTTCGGTTACTGGTGCTTGGGGGCAGTTTGGGGATCGGAGGTACCATGTCACCCCTGTTCGCGGTTCCTCCTTTCTCCAAGCACCAGGAGAAGGGTTTAGATTGGGTGGTTCCCGCGTTCCAGGGTTGCCATGGATACCTCCCCTGCAGCTTGGCATCTGGCACCCCGCTAACTTTTTAGGCACCAGTTCCCAAGCTCATCTATTTGTGATGAGTTTAACTCCTTTTTCTCACACAAAAGGCCAAAGTGAAAATTCCAACAAAAAAAAGCAAATTTCAATTGTAAACTGTAGAAAAGCAAGTAGCATCGTGTGAAAATAATGCTGTAGAAGAGGCATCATTTTCATGGTCACACCACAGGATTTCATGTGCAGACGTAAAATTTATAACCACCTTTCAATACCTCATTATTCACTCTGGAAGTGACAGGGTGAGCTTAAATAAAAAATTTCCAGGTAATAACCATTGACCAATTCATAACGAAAAATGACTTGAATAAAGATGAAGCAAACATCATAGATTTGACTTTCAAAGAGGAAGCTGAAAGGTTTCCCAGGGACATTATAAATTATGTACTTGTACTTGTGCTAATAGTTAGCATACATACATTTGTTACTGCATAAACAAAAACTCATCATCTTGTGAACATTTCGTTATCATTTAATCATTATTATAGTCGTATCACAATGTATCGCATTAATCATCTTATTAAGGAACTGTAGCAGAATTTTGTATCCTACAAAAAATTATTTATCAATGACCAAAAGGAGGTACCTCGGTACAGGTATACAGTGCAGTGTACTTACTTTGGGACACAACAGGCATTCAGCACCATTGTATAAGCCTGGAATATGGCTATTTAAATATTTGAGCTTGTACTTGAAATATCCATAGAAAAATAAGAACAAAAAAAACACAAACAAATGAACTTTTTCAAAGTTCACAGCACTAAAAGGAATATGTATGAATATTAATCTATTACATTTGACTGACCTGTATTCTTCAAAGCATCCAGAGTTTAATATTGAATATAATGATGAAATCTACAAAAAGTTAAAATACTTGTTAGAATTATTTATCTGTAGTAATAGGGATACTGCGAAGATCAAAAATCCTGTGATGATAAAAATTTATATGGAAAATAGGCTGAGTTTATTCTCTTTCCATCTTTGGTCACTAGTGCTATGCAGCAGAACCGCTATTGTCTGGACTATGATGTCATTTAACTATGACAACAGAATCCTTAAGCCTGGGTTCTGCTTGGTTCTGCAAGTTTGGGCTTTTTTATTTTCAACCTCCATGAGATCAACAAATTTAGATATGAAAGGAAAAAAAACAGAGTATGTCACCATGCAATATACTGAGAAATGGCAAAAGGTTTTATTGAATCAGATTCTCATGTTTTGTTTCCACTTCTTTACAGAAGACTTGACTCCTTGATCTCGATTTTCTCGAAAAAACATAATTTGTAATTTTAATTTTCAACTTTTTTTGTTTTGTTTTTTCCCATTGAACTGATCGAAGGCAAACACAATCAATGTTATAAAGCCAGAGAAATCAGGAAAAGGAGTAATAGGTGTAAAAATTACTCACAAAAGTGGGTTAAATTGGTGGAATCATTTCCTGAAGCAATTCAGAAAATGCCTTTACAAACACTTGGCTGTGAAGGAAAGTTTCTCTGGCAGGTCCATGAGTTTGAAGTGAAAATCTACTGAAGGTCTCTCGGGTGAACCTGGCCAGAATTGACATCAAACAAAAAGTGACAGCATGGCCTTCGCAGTCACATACTGCCACTTCTTTGAGATGCTGGTTACCTGGGCATGAAAAAGAAACAAATTTATAAGAATTAGTTGATGCGTAGTGTGCACATATCAACTTTCATATGATAATGTAAATTTTACATGCATTTTCATTGGTTCTCAGCCAAGAGCAACTATACCTTCTTCAGTTTGATTTCTGATTAATTATAAAATTTTCCTAATGGGCAGCACAAAAATCAAACTCTTTTAGTGGTTGGTTACAAAATCCCACAGACGTCGATGTCGAATATGAAAGAGAATGCAGTGACAGTGACTCTGTCTTTTGCTTTTTTAATTATTGAGGATTTTGTGGAAGAAAGCAACGAAAATCCCAGTCCAATATATACTGTATACAGCTAACAAGTCATCTTGTATATGCATGGCCGTGCAAATATAGAAATATACACCACAGCGACTTAATAGTAATTAGATAGGGCAAGCATGTGCGCTATAAAAGATATTTTAGGCCCACTTCATATGAGCCCGGTTGACCGGACTGGCTCAGTTACCGGGCTGAATTTTGCCTTGGGTTCATATGAGAAATTTCAGCCCGGTTTCTGAGATGAGAAAAGGTCAAAGATCCTGGGGACAAGTTCTGGCACCAAATTCGGGAGACAAAGCAAACATGGCGAAACACAAAAATTTTAACTTTTGGGCCTATCTTAGCATCGGTCACTCTTAAACCTGTATCACTGCAGTTGAATGGAATGCTTATGATGTGGAAAATACAGCAGGCAATGCCATTAGGATGGCCAGAATTCATCCCGCCGTTCATCCCGCTAACCGGGATGAAGTGTTCATATAGCAAAATTTCCAGCGCACTTACCAAGATCTCGGGAACTGAGCCAGCCCACCCTCTCATATGAACACATCAAACATTTTACAATGGATTCAGAGGTGAGGCAAGATCTTGGAAACCAGGCTCATATGAAGAGGCCCTTAAAGTAATGAGCAAGAGGTCAGTTCCTGATAGGCTGAATAGAGCTAATCCAAGATTAAAATGTTTACTCCACAAAGTGTATTAAATATTGTATTTACTTTGCTGTAGGTTGTCAAAGGTATCATTTAGTGTTATCATAAACGAATATCTTAGTAAAGCCTGAATAGAATATTTAAGTTCCCGTGCACATTCCTAGACACGCAAAACACTATAGCTGAAAATTTGCTTAACCCTGGGTTTAACTGGAACACCTTTCGAGGAACGGGCCCATAACCCATGCCCGGGGACATATAATTATAATGAACAAATACAAAACATGTTAATAAAGGACACGAGGCTGTAGAAAGGAACAATTCATCAAAAACATCAAGGGGATATAGATGATTTATTTGTTTCCATCCGCTTACTTATTACTTACCAAAGGCATCAACGAGTTTAAACAATTTTGTAATTGTCATTGCGCAACGATGGCCGCTATTCCAGACTCCATGATTTGGAAATAACAGAACAAATCAGTTATCCTACAAACAGAAACACGAACAATGGTCAACATTATGAATGAGTTAGTTTAGATTTCAAAAATATGTTTTCATTCGCAAAAAAAGGTGCAAGTGCCAGGCTGATAAATAGTATGCTCGAAACGTTGACATCATGTATGATGTCATGTGGAATATCAATGAATTTTACAATGCAAGCGATGCATTTAATAAACCACTTACCTTCCATTGTTCCAAAATATGGAATTGGTTTCTATCTGGGTGAAGATCTCACACACAATTGGAGCAGAGAAACTGTCTAGGGCCGTAGTAACAACATCACAAAGATGCTTCCCTCTTTTTGCAAACTACGCAAACACCGCTCTCCGGCATTCCCTCTTCCTCCACCATTGCTTCAAGAAGTGCTGCGTACTTTCTCCCAGTTGTACACAGAGCTTACGTTTCTCACGTAGGCTCCAGAGTGCGAAGCCTCAGGAGTAAAAACAGAGGCTGCATAATCATCCACATTGAGGTCTTCTTCAGTCGACCGATCATGACCCGGTGCACATTTCTTTGGCTGGTTAATTCTAGTCGACGCAGAATTCACTGACAAGGGAGTGTGTATCACTGCCTTCCCTTTCCTACCAAGTATGGTAGTTTTGACCAACAGGCTTAAACTTCTTCATTGTAGAAAAACTCGTGTCTACAATGATAAAAAAAAAAATGGCGGCGACAAATAATCTAATGCCGTCGATCATGCACTTTCCAAATATGGAATCCTCTGTAGCAGTTGTCTGAATGGCTCAGACGATCATTTCTCATGGGTAATACCCATGTTCTCAATTAAGGAATTATGGGTGTTACCCTGTGAGAAAATGTGATACGGGTGAAGAGATAGGTCTCGGGTCATGCCCAACAAAGATTAAGGCTTCCTCACCCGACAGATGAAATATAAAATGTTAGGTTAAATATAAAAAAAAAAATAGAATGTGATCCGGGTGACCCCTCAAATGGTCTACATGAACAACAACAATACCTTTACTCGCCTTGTACTTAAGAGCGGCCGTCTGTAAATATCGAGAATTCGCCGTCAAACCGAAATTTCAAAATTCTTCATACTTGGTCAGAAAAAACCCTTTGGTAAAACATTTTCGAAAACTACAATCAAAGTTTCCAAAAAAATTTCGTTTTCGAGAAATTGAGCAAAACGTGAAATCCCGTGTCAGCGTCGCAGCCGCCATAAAAAATTACTGCAAGTTAGCAGTTTTTCAAGTTGCTGGTTAAAATGGACGCGTCAATGTAACAAGATAATCTTTTACAGGTGAGTGTGGCATTACAAGAGCAACTCGAAAATGTAAAAATATTTCAAAAGAACGTTTTTTCTCGCATTGTTTTCAAAGCGCCGAGATTCCTTGTCTTTGGGCCAAGACGAACACTGAAAATTGAGGAAACTTTGAAGGTAAAAATCGTAGCTTGGTACATGGAAATTCCTAATAAATTTGGCGTTACAATAAAGCTCTAATGTTGTTTTAAAACATATAAAAAATCTGGCTTGGGCAATTTAAAAGCCTCCGCTTGAGAGAGGTAAACGCATAGTGAGTTTTAACGTGTTTACATGAAAGTATCGCAATGGTCACGTAAGCACAAGAAAACTCAAAATTGTCGATAAAATTATAAAACCGTAATAGCTGTTGAAGTAGAAAGAAGGAAACTCTGTCGAAAGTAAAATTTAATGCTTAAATCAATCTTTATAGCTTTTTATCCGTTATCTTCCAGATATCTAAATTGTAAAAAAAATTCGTGACCGCAACCAGAGGTCATTTGAGCAGCACATGACAAAAGTGATAAACACTTGATCTGGAAGCTGATTACGTTATGAGTCTTGCAGGTACACTCATAAATATCTACAACTTATTGAAAATGCTGACTGCGGTTGTATTTACTAAGAGCAGGGTATTTAATACCTGCACGATTGATTTGATTTTCCAGATATTTTTTTTTTATTATTTACTCCAAGTGCAGACTAAGCAATGAGTGTAACGTGAATTTGCTGCATTGCAATTATCAATAAAATGGCTTAAAACAAAACGTGGTGCATTTTGTCCTGTGTCCTATACAGGCCTACAGGGTAATAAAATTGAGGGTGTTGTCCTAAACAAGGGAAGTATTTTAAGGATTTTTTGTCCTAAACAGGGTTATGGTAAATCTTAACCTGTAGCAGCTCACCTCTTACCCAAATATTGGTCGAGTCCCCCTGGGAAAAAATCTGCTCACTGGCCTTGAAGGAATGTCAGAGTTTTTCCCTCACTGTACCTCTCTTCATGGCGTCTTGCTCATTTTCGTTCATGATAGAAGACACTGGTGGCTGTGGCCATAGTCTCACGGTAACTCTGAGAGAGTGCCAAAAGGATATTACACAGCACCTTAACACGATGAATGTATTCGGAGACGACAAAAATGTTGACGAAATGAAATTAATCCTCGCTTGTGCAGGTGAGTAAAATATTTTCCATGTACCAGTTTTTAGCTAAATTGATCTTATATAAGAGCATCTATGTTTTCGCCACCAAAATAGTAAGTAACAACTGACTTTGTAAACTATAGGGATATTCTGTGAGGATGAAACAAAATAAAATCTGACGATCTGCCCACACCATCGCGATGTATATGGTCTTCGATGGCGGTCCAACAAAAAATATTGTGCAGTACCACCCGCGATGGCCGCCCACAAATCTACCACAGTAAAGGGCGATAGAGGTATCAGCTTTGCTCAATCAGAGCTAATATATCAGCAATCTGGTACCCTTGTACCCATCGGAAGTCGTAAGTATAGAATCGAGTGTAAGTAGGCACTGGGGAGTCGACATCCGCGACGTCTGGGAATAGAACAAAGTCTACGGTATCGGAATCCGGATTTAGCAAAACAGAAACAGGAACCGGAACCGGAACAGAATAGGAAGGAGAATTGTCCTGCTGTTCTTGTTCCTTTTCTGAATTCCGTATTCAGTCCTGATATCCAGACGCTCAGGGGTGGGGTGGTGGAGGGCTGGTC
>OZ037995.1:17968826-18006326 GCA_964035705.1 Porites rus
GCTCTCTACATATTTCAGCATGCATGACAAGCTATCATTCTGTGGAAGTGCCATCAGATACGCACCGTTAGACAAGACCAGGCACGCCTCGAAGTCCTCAACCGCCTAGACGATAAAACCTGTCTTATAACCAATGACTGGGCAATGAAATTCTTACCCCAACACTTTAGAGAGACTCAAAGTGATTGGTTCGGAAAGCGCGGGATGTCGTGGCACATCAGTGTTGTGGTACGCAGAGTCAGTTCGCAACTTCAAACCCAAACCTTTGTTCAAATCTTACAGTCAAGTAACCAGGGTAGTTTCACCGTTGTTCTTCTCCTGGAACATGTGTTACGTACGTTGAAGAGTGAACATCCCGAGATCCAGCAGGTGTACTTGCGACAAGACAATGCAGGGTGCTACCACAGTGCCACGACAATTCTAGCCATACCTGCTATCCAGTCTTCATCTGGAATGCGTATCCTTGCAGTAGACTTTTCAGACCCTCAGGGAGGAAAGGGTTCAGCCGACCGTATGTCTGCTACCTGTAAGAATCATATCAGAAGGTATATAAACGAGGGCCATGATGTAACGAATGCGCAGCAGATGAAAACGGCGATCCTTTCCCATGGCGGAGTCAAAGGCATCAGAGTTGCAGTTGTTGAAGCTTCAATTAACGAGACCCCAGAACAACGGAAGATCCCTGGAATAAATAAACTTAATAACTTTGAATTTAAGAACGATGGTGTCTTCGCTAGACGAGCTTACGCAATAGGCAAAGGAAGGAAAATCAACACAAAGCACAGACAAGGAGGTAGTTTTGTGCTGCCCGCAGCACGGCAGTGATTGAATATAGGCGGCATTTTCCGAAAATGCATTGGTTAACGCCAGCTAGTGATGTAGGTAAGTCGGGTGATTAAAGTTAATCATAAACAGCGAATATATATTATAAATTAATCATAATTTTTATTTAAGCTGGTGTTTCATTTCAGATTCAAACATGTATTCGCCCAGGGCGCCCTTTTCGAATGGCGATTTCAAATCGCTTAGCAAGCAGTCTAAGCCAGCAAGGGAATCCCAACCTGAAGAACATGCAGCCACAAATAATCCACTCGAGACACGCCCAACGGCAACCTACAGCTGCCCACAAGATGGCTGCACTCGTGTATTCCAGCGACATTGCGCACTGGAAAACCATTTGAGTTTTGAGAGATGCTCAAAGTCTGTTGAAAGAGTGACACTTCTGGACCGTGCCAAAACAGAATACGCCACACGCCTTTTGAAGGGAGTTGGCAAGATTCCAACATTGCCAAACACATCGGGGACTTCAGCCTCAACATGTACAGAACGATTACAAGAGGGTAGGGCCTTAAAGCAAATGAAGAAGCCATATCATTTCATCAACAAGCAGAAGTCGTACTTGGTCGAAAAGTTTAATATTGGGCAGGGTACGAGCCAAAAAGTGGATCCAGAGGTGGTTGCAAAAGAAATGCGAAGAGAAATAGATGAAAACGGTGTGTGCCTATTTACAATTTGAGAATTTCTTACTCCCCTCCAAGTGTCATTTTTCTTTTCAAGGCTGGCGGCAAAGGTGTGACAGCAAACAGTTGGTGAACCAGTACTCGAGGAAGAGGACATCACAGTGGCTAACGAGGAGGAAAACTTCGTCACCGCACGGCAATCAATTTTGGCATCACTAAACTTGTTCCATCCCATAGTTTGTGGCCAAAATAATTTGTGCGAGTTGGTTAGGCGAAACACCCTCTCAAAGTTGAAATTGGATGAGCTGCAATGCTGTTGTGTGGAGCTTGGCCTACCTGTCCCTGTTCCACCAGTACAGCGGAAAGCTCCATACGTTAACTTGTTGAAAGAGCTTGTCAAGGAATGCACCTGCATGGATGTCGAGTCACCCTAGAGAGTACCTATGAATGGCTCTAGTTAATTATCAATTTTCGATTTTAACTGAAAATTTGATTTCGTATGAATTATAAGAAATTACCTTACACCCCTTCTTTCATAAAATTGTAGTTACCCTAAAATTCTGAAAATAGGCCCTTTTTGAGGGGCTTATTTTTGGAGGGGCTTATATTCAGAGGGGTTTATCTAAGGAGGGAAATTTGCGTTTCCAAATCGATTGGGCTAGCTTTATAGTTGGAGGTAAATTTACCGTTTTTGCTTTGTATTACTTTGTATTTGGGGGCAATTTTCCAAGTACAAGCCCCCCGGGGGCTTATATTTGGAGGGGCGATTTAACGGAGGGGTTTTGCGTTATCGGTTTCGGAGGGGCCTATACATGGAGGGGATTATTTTCGGAATTTTACGGTATTTTCCGCACTCCACTTTCCACCACGGACGTGGATCACTGCTTGAAAAAGGATACAAGATAACCGGAGAAAATGATGAATAATATGATTTTAAGAACGTTAAAAAATCAAATTGCTTTAAGTAGAGCATGTTTAGAGTATTACAGGTATGTAAAAGGAGATTGTGATTAAACTGGACCGGCAGGAGTCGTGAATCTTTGTTATCATAAATAACAGTTTTGCGTAACGAACATTTTTTTTAACGTTTTTTTAAATTTTAAAAGGAAGTTAGTTTGCTGTTTCAACCCTTTTGATAAATACTTATATGCGCTATATATTAGTCCTTTTAAGTATATCTTATCCATGAAGGCTTTTAAGAAGTTAACGACTTCAGCCTAAGAATGAGTGCAACGAATGAATAGGAACGAACGATACTTTGAAGGGTGCAACATAACAGATCAATGCATGTTCTTGGTGTAGTAAGTACAGCTGCAGTTAGCAATTTGAATAAGTTGTAGATATTTCTGAGAGTACCTATAAAACCTATAAAGAGATAATCAGCTTCCAGTACTCCAGTACTCTTCCGTACTCTTCGTAGAAATTTCGATTGACTTGTTCCAAGTGTTTATCACTTTCATCACGTGCTGCTCAAATTTCAAACGGCCCTTGACCTCTGGTTGCATTCACGAATTTTGTTTTTTACAATTTAGATATCTGGATGATAACGGATAAAAAGCTGTAAAGATTGATTTAAGCATTAAATTTTACGTTCCACAGAGTTTCCTTCTTTTTACTTCAACAGCTATTGCGATTTACAGTGTTATCGACAATTACAGGTGATCTTGTGCTTGCGCAACCTTTGCAATACTTTTGTGTAAACACGTTAAAATTCACTATGCGTTTACCTCTCTCAAGCGGGGGCTTTTAAATTGCCCAAGCGAGATTTTTTATATGTTTTAAAACAACATTAGAGCTTTATTGCAACACAAAATTTATTAGGAATTTCCATGTACCAAGCTACGATTTTTACCTTCAAAGTTTCCTCAATTTTCAGTGTTCGTCTTGGCCCAAAGACAAGGAATCTCGGCGCTTTGAAAACAATGCGAGAAAAAACGTTCTTTTGAAATATTTTTACATTTTCGAGTTGCTCTTGTAATGCCACACTCACCTGTAAAAGATTATCTTGTTACATTGACGCGTCCATTTTAACCAGCAACTTGAAAAACTGCTAACTTGCAGTAATTTTTTATGGCGGCTGCGACGCTGACACGGGATTTCACGTTTCGCTCAATTTCTCCAAAAGGAAATTTTTTTGGAAACTTTGATTGTAGTTTTCGAAAATGTTTTACCAAAGGGTTTTTTTCTGACCAAGTATGAAGAATTTCGAAATTTCGGTTTTGATGGCGAATTCTCAATATTTACAGACAGCTGCTCTTAATTACGTACATTAAAGAGGTAAAATATATATTATATGTATTTGTACTTAATAAGGGACCGGTCATTATTTATCACCTGGGGGGGGGGGGGTCGGAGGATTTTGGGGGGAATCAGTCGTAACTGAGAGCCCAAAAGGGGGGGATCACTGAAAATTTTGGAAGGATTCAGAGGGGGCACCTCTCAAATCTGCTTGAACAATGCCAGTTTGAAAGCATACAACATAAATGTGCCCATTCTGCTGGGAGATGATAGCATTTGCAATCTCAATTTGTTCTAACACAACTTTATTTAAAAAACGGCAGTCTGTCACACTGGCGGATGTGTGCATTTCTATTTATATCGAGAAAGCTTTGTTTTAACGCTTTTATATTTTTCCTTTTATAATGTGCTCATGATTTAGCTAATATTCATCTTTAAACATGACAGGTGAATTCTAAATTGTGAACTATATAAACTTCTGATAACTGAAACATTGTAAAAAGCGTGTTTGTTTAAACATAAACCATTTATCGCCTCTCCAGGAATGGGCATCCTGTGTCGGCTCTATACTAAATTCGATTGAACTGCTTCATCTGCCTCATCTTGAGCCTCATCATCCCATTCAACAACTTCATTTGCCTCTTGAGCCTCGTCATCCGATTCAACAGCAACATTTAGTCCCCTTCGGCAGGTTGACCCTGGACTTTGTGCCCTTAAAATGGCCGCTACTTGCTCTAGATTTTTTGCTAGGGTCATGCTAAAAATACCCTTTTCTAGCATCCATAGCAAAGGGTCTAGATGCAAACGCCTTGTTAGTTTCTTAGCAAAGTCAGCATTGATGTTATCTATAGGAGTAACTCTATCATTCTCTTCAATTGAACTGAAAATTTGCCCCGCGACCTCGATTGAGGTCAAGTTTCCTAAGAGATGACATGCCCTCTGCTTGAGTCGCTTGTCCTTGGTTTTTCGGACCTTCCTCTTATTTTCCTTCTTTCTTCTTGACATTGTTGATTTTCTCGCGCACAAAGGAAACTTCTTTGACAGGTTAATATGCGCTGTTGTCAACTTGTTGGACGCAGACTGAAGTTCCTCGTGCAGTGTAGTGATTCGCCTATGTGCTTCTTCTAAATAGGCCAACTCATCGCCTGCAAATGACCTTAGAGTGTGGTCCTCTGAAAATTGTTGCTAAATATGACCTGCTGATAGGGACTTGGCGGACTGCTATTTGGCACTCTAAAAAAAGTAACTTTGCAGTTTCAAGCACTGATTGCAGTTTCAAGCACTTTGTAGTTTTAAGCAAGATTGCTTGTATGTCAACTGAATTCAGATGTCTGGATCCAGACTAGAAAAAGACACGGATCAAGAGACACTTTTAAAAGAAGACTGCATGATAACCGCTTTATTATGCTGTAAGTACATCATAGTTAGAAATACTACCTGTATATGAACGTTTAAAACACTAAATATACACGTTGAAAGGTGAATATGGGTACAAAGACATGAGGGGGGGTCACGAAAGTTATATATAGTTATGAGGGGGGATCACTTCAATAAAATAACATTTAAAGGGAAGATCGGCTAAATTTCATGTTTAGCCCAAAATCCTCTGACCCCCCCCCCCCCAGGCGATAAATAATGACCGGTCCCTAAGGCCTGGAGCTTTAATAATCCTAAGATTTTCTAGCCAGTTCTCCAGAATTTAAAGTTTTAGAGAAATGAGATAGAATTTATTTCCAAAGACGCAGTTTTAAAAATACAATGCATTAAGAAAGAAAGAGTATATGCGTAAAGTTATGTTAACTATGTTTTTCTGACTTTCGTTCTAAGGGTTCTATTGCTTTTTAAAAGATTCTTAATCTCTTCTCGTGTAATACCCACTTTTGCACCGTGTTGGACGGAAGGCTGTTCAAACCCGACCGACCGCAATCACAGCAAATGCAAATTCTGACACCCTGCTTGAAAGAATTAACTGGCACGTTGTATGTGTTTAAGTGAAAAGGAAAGTTGGTTGCCCTGCATGTCTGCTTGTCACTGGAAATTTTCACTTCATACTGATGCAGCCTCCCGAATTTGGGGTTCATGATTTTTGATGACAGTAATTAATGACACTAAAAACCAAACAAGATTTTTCAAGGTTTCATCTAACAGAAAGGTATAGAACAACAAAGCAACAATCGAACAAAAGCTATTTTTAAATGTGCTGTAAATGGAAATAATATATAAAACTGTCCCATCCTGTGCTGTAGTGAAAGCTATTGAACTTCAACTGTAATATGCATATTCTCCTATCCATTCATGTATTTCTTCAAAATTGCTTTAAAGCTGCCTTTTTTCTGTTCATAGAGAGTGGCCGCTGCAGATATAAAAAATGGTTATAACCAAAGGTCAGAGAGCGTTCAGATGAGATTGATCACTTGTCAAAATGCCTGCGTTCTGAAGCTCTGCTTTGTGTCAGTTCTCATGTAATAGAAGGTCCAAATGCGTGTGATTAGATTGATTGGATTGCATCCTATGCATTCCATCCAATTTTGTGGAAGCTCGAACCAATGCTAGCTTTATACATGCCACACATGCATAATAGCAATCTTGAGACTAGGATTGCCGGCTCTGTCGATTGCAGCCAAAAAAATATGTTTTTAAAAACGTGGGGAGATTTGCCCTTACATCGTCGAGTTCATAGCTTAACAATGAAGACTGTTATTTTAATAGTGTGCTTGCATGAATATTTTAGTTCCCTATGATTTTGAGAGCAAAGTAGGTGTAACACTACGTGGATGTGTTCATTACGAGTGTGCCAAACTATCTTAGATTTTTTTCCTCGTTCATAACTGAGCTGCAAGGAGTGTTAGTGGAGCTTTTTCAACCTTGTTCCCAAGTTATCTCTCCTACCCGTTGAGAGACCCTGGTTGGGTCTGGTCCATGTCTCCCAGATTACAAACAAATGACTTCGGGGAGGGGTGAAGTGTGAAATTTGTAGCGAAAAAAGAAAACTGGCAGTTGTAGTGTCGGGTCTCAAGGGACTTAATGTATGATAATTAGACGCGGGATGAGCGTTAAAGGGAACCTCCACTCCTTAAGAAAATATCGCCCAAAATGCTCTTTAAGTCTCCAAAAGTAGATTTTTCGCACAGAAAAATGTTCTCTCGCTCTAGATTTTTCTTTTTGGCTTCTCAAGAGAGGCCTTCAACACGAGTTCGAACTTCCTGCGATCGCCATTTTGATCAGCACGCAAGGCTCTCTGGTGTGATGATGTAAGATGGTTGCCCGATTCCCATGCTCTCGGTAAATTTGCAGCAAAATGCTGCATTGCGTCGCTTCAAGCTAAAAACAGGAAAAAGGATCCCAAAATTTGCTTTCACAAGTTTCTATATAATGCAACAATACAACGAGCGTGGATTCATGCTGTTGGCAGGACGTCCTTGCCCAAATGTACACGTCTGTGTTCGAAGCACTTTGAAGAGGTCTCACCTCATGGAAGTAAAATTAATGGGGTCAAGTAATTTGACTAAATAGCTTAAGACTGGCGCCATTCCAACGCTTTTTTCTCACAAACCTCCAAAAGGTGGACGTGGTGGTTAATATTCCCCTAAAGTTTGCTTATTGTTAACACTGGGTATTGGAAAAGTGACAAGATCTGTTGTCTTCTGTTTTCATGTATTTCTCTGAGGATCATAACTTTCTCTCTGATTTCCAGTTTTTATTTTCTGCAATAATTTGAAATGTCACTTTAAAATCATTTAACAGGAAAAAACATCTACTTCGATTTGTGAAAGTCAATAATTTTATTGACTACATTATAATGGTTTCTTGTTTACATTGTTATAATATGTGAAAAATAGACTTCTTGACACAACTGAACACATTTTACGTTGTAAATAATACATAATTCCAATTGATCATGAGCATCAGTAATTAGAATGAAAAAATAGCAGAAAACGTGGGTGACATAGATTGGTTAGAATGTCAATTTGTTTTATTAACATTATTTTAACTATCAGAGATCAAATGAGCCAATGATAAGAACTAGAAGTTTTGGTAGTTATTTATATTGGTCTAACTGGCTGTGTAGTTAGCGCTTTTACTTGATCTAATGCTTCAGTGTTTATTTATTTGTTAGAGTTTTAGTCTTCCCAATGTGGCATTTAATCAAGACTGGTGTTACTGGTTATTTTGCATTCATCTGTTTGATAGGGGGCGGCATTTGATCCAGTAAATCTATATTCATCGCAAAAAAAAAGTCAGTTACTGAAATTATTACATGCAAATGAACCATAAAATTATTCATGGTATCAGAAACTTCCTGTGCATGTGTATAAATTGATTAAAAATTGCTGACAAGAGGAAATGTTTTAAATATTTAAAAAGTCCCTCCATGCTCGTTCAAGCTCACTGTCAAAGGCACTGTCATCATCATCATCTCCAGGAAGATATCCAGTGTAAATGCCATCTTGAGCAGCGAAAGTATTCGTGATAATTTTTACTGCACATGAGGGGATGACACGTCAAATTTTTTGCCATGAGCCCACCAGGTGAACTGTCGATACGCTGCATACAGAAATGACCTTAAAGAAAACAATATTCAATTTATAAATGTCACAGGAGACAATGCACAGGTCTGCAGCTAATGATATCAAGTCCACCCCAGCCGAGACTGTACCACACTCCCCACACCCCCCAAAAAACAAAACCTAATGTGGGTTTTGGTGACAGGCAAGGTAACAGTCAATAGTAATGTAAATCTCTCTTATCAAATAAGTGCCCCCCCCCCACCCTTTCAAAAGCATAATCGATTCAAGACCCCTCTCTTTTAAGTACCCCCTCCCCTAAGAACCTTTTTTACAACCACAACAATAAATGACAAAGTGTTGCATGGTGTATCTTTTTCGCGAAAAAGCATAAATTATCGCTCGTCCATATATCAAAGTCATCTATTTAAGCACAGGGCAGTTCATTTCATGCTTCAGACAAATTAACTTGTATTACTATTGATCAGACAACTTCAGGTGCTTAAAATATCAATTAGATTGTACAAAAAGAAACATCCAATATTTTACAGGCATTAGCTTAACTTTGTACTAAAATTTCACGGCCATGAAAACAACCATAACATGTCAATACCTGTTGGGCACTTGTTGTCTGTCTGGAAGACCAGCACTTTCTCTGTCATGCAGACTTGCTAGTGCTGTCCACAACACGTCTTCATTTAAACAAACAGCTCGAAAGCTTTCATGTTGAGTGACACCTAATTTTGATCTGTAGCCTTCTAAATATGTAAACAAAAGAAGATTACATTCTCACTCGTGTCCGAGTAACTGTGTCGAATTTTGACTAGAGATTTGTTTCTCGGACGATTTGGGATGGTAAACAAGTGCATTTTATTCAGAAATGAGCGATAAATTGGTTGAGAGATTCAGGGATGGACGGAAACAACTATGAGACTATGGGCCGGGAACCCACTAAAAATACAATGAGCTTGTAAATTTTCATACTGTTCCTGGCACCCCTTCAGAAAACAAAAAGTGAGATTAAATAAATATATTATATCGGGATCAACAAACCTTCCACCAGTTGTGACAAAAAAGGAACTTCTTTGCAGCAGACACATTCAACTTCACTTGGCATCAGACAACATCTCTCACATTCACACCAAGAAAGATGCCATTATTTATACATATGGCATCGCAGGAAAAGAAGAAAAAACTTTCTAAATCGGACAAAAAGAAAAGTACCAGGATAAAGGGAAAAAGGGAGCTGAAGCTAGAGGTCTCGAAGCCGGTTTTTGAATCGATTTTTCACTTTCAGCTCAATGGACAACATCGTACGATCACCACAGTGCAGTGAAATATATTTCTCCTGGCAAAAGTAAGTACCATACAACAACAAACGTCAAGGACACACTGGTCGAAAGAAAAATGGATTTTTGCCTGGATGAGTCATCAGAGTCTTCAGGGAACGAATTAGATGACAAGGATCCAGAGTTCAAGCCAGATCCATCCGCAAAACGGCTGAAAACGGTTGGTGAGGAAACATCGCAAGAGCCATTGGAAGTGGAATGCCAGCTTTGTCAAACCCTGCTCTACGGACACCGCTTTATATGGACAGTTTTGTTTGTCCCGACAAAAAGCTCATATATTTTCTCAAAAATTAACCCACTCTATGCGGACACTGGTTCATACGGACAATGGACACTTTTCTGTGTCCAAGTCACACACTCTCATATATTGTCAACCCCGCTTTACGGACACTGGTTATCTGCACACTGTCTGTTTTCAGTGTCACATTTATGTGATAATTGTAGATTGTACCCTGTTCAAATAATGACAGATTTTTATGGGTGAATAAAAGTTTATTACAGTACTAAAAAAAAACAGTAACAAAGTAGCGTGACATATTTGATTTTGAACAGTCTGTGTTTCTTCCGGTGTTTGACTCTTGTACTACGTATAGTCCTTTAACAAAGTTTTCTGCTTCCTGTTACACACGTTTCACTTCCTTGGCTTTTTGTTGCAGTCATTGCTCTTAACCTTCTTCCTCTTTGACGTTGTTTGCTTGCTGCGAGCTGTACCAGGATCATCCTCCACTCGTACTGCTGGGTTGTTGCTAACGTCCAGTAATTGTTCAAATAAATTCACGTGTTTCCGAGGACCATCAAAAATGTAAACACATGGTATTTCCACACCAAACCTCCACCCCGATCGACTGCCTTTCCACATGTTTCTATCGATCCTTGGTTCGTAAGACTGTCTGCTTTGGTCTTCATATCAATAAAACATGTGTTCATGACGTTTTCTCTGACAGCCCTCTTAATACGGACACCCGGATAATACGGACACTATGGCATGTCCCCTTGGTCCTCACTGAGGATGTAAACAAAACCTCTTGATGTTCTACACCCAAGTGCAACGGTATGTTTCCTTAGTTGTTGAAGTGCTACAGTTTGTTGTTTTTTTGCTCGACTTTTCTTACTTGATTCAGGCCAGAAATTGAAAGTGACTAATGATTTATTATGATGGTTTAAGAACAATACACCAGAGTTTATATTTACCCTAATATTTTTTTAGGCAGTTTTGTAACTCCCTATCCCAAGTAGAATTATATGTAGCACTTGCTTGAAACCAATACGTTGTGTTTAATGAATAAATTTCCCTGATTTTGAACTAGAAATAATTTTGACAACTGTGATGGCTAAGTTCTTGCGTGTGTCATCAAGATAACAATAATACACGCTAATTTTACATATGTTTTCATCTGGACAAACGAAACTGTCCCTAGTATACTGGTGTTTGCTTCCATTTTATTTCTAATATTTCTTTCTATACTTTCAGGTCAGTTGATACCCACTAGAGGTGAGACAGTGGGCCTTGGGGGAACTATAAATATTACCTTTGCTTGTAGTGGGTGCCAGTTGAGAAGTGTCTTCTTTCAAGGGTCATCTATGGTTAAAGCCTTAACGAGAACTCTTGTTGGACTAACCCTTGCTGTGCCATTCATTGTTTCTGGCCATGGTTTTGCAAAGTTACATAGAACTCTCAACCAGTGTCTTGGTATTCAAGGCATATCAAAGAATCGATTTTATGAGGTGGTCCAATTGATTTATCCTCATATTCATGACATTTTAACTGAAATCTGCGATGAAGAAAAGGAAAACATGAACAAGATTGACAACAATGCTTTAGGAAGTTGGCAACGAGGAGTTGTTACCTCTGATGGAGTCTGGCACACAAGAGGCCATTTTAGCAAAAATGGTTCTTTCATTGTAAAAAATTATCTAATGGGAGGTTTACTGTGGTTTGGACATATGTGTATGCGGGGAAATTCAGAGGATGATGATTTGTTTATGGGTACTGCGAAATCAATGGAAGGTTTTCTTGCTGGGGAATGTTACCGACAGGCCAAAGATGAAGGTTGCAACATAGAGGTGGTATGGCAGGATGGCGATTCAAGTTCCCAGAAGTCGGTTGAAGAGGTTTTTGGAGCTGAGCCCAGGAGGTTGTTTAAGTGTGGGCGTCATGTTGGAAGGGCTCAAGCAAACAGTTTGAAAGACTTGGCCAAACAAAAGTTTTTTTCACCTGCACAAATTAGTAAATGGAAAGCTACATTCCTTGCTATAGAATCAGCAAAGTGTGCATGTAAGCGACAAGCAAAACCTGTCGTTGTTTGTCGGATGCATTTATTCAGGGTACACATTTGAACCACTTCTGCTGTTTGCAGCAGTGCAAGAGTCCTGATGACTATGCAAGGCGTATGAGGAGTCTGGGGGGTCATCATTGAAAAGACGAACACAAGTGGGATGATGGGGAATGTGATTTTCACCCAAGTATTGTTTGTTCTTGTGGAAAATGCAAGAAGGATGAGGAGATATCATACAAGGGAAAGGCGTACACCACCAAGTCAGTGCTCAAGTGTGAGTTCCATCAGTTAGCATACCACACTGAATGTGAACTTCGAGCAAATGATGCCGAATCTATAATTCACCCTGAACTGGGAAGAGGACATTTGAATTTGTGCGAGGCTCATTTCACTGTTCTGCCTCATTTCGCAGCCAAGGACCAAAGCTTTGGCAGGTATTTACAAGCACTAGAATTAATTATCATAATGTAACAGGTCAAATTTAATTTTGGGTCAAAATGTTTTTTTACCTGGATTGATTCTCAATTTTCTCTGTTTCAGGGGCATTGAGAAATAACTTAGATTACATCAAAATTAAACTGAAATGAACTTTGATCTGTAACATACAGTATAACACTATCATAATAATATTATCAGTGATCGTAGTATTTTAAGTTCCTCTGTAGGTTTGCCAGTCTTGTTCACGCTTCCTGATAATTTGCTTTCCCTTCATAATTTAATTTTGTGGATGTTGATCAAAACTAACTGTGGCTTTGTACACAGGGTTTCAATAAAATTGGTGGACCGAGGGTTTGACTAGTCTAAGAGAAATTGACTGCATTAATAATATTTGAATCAATTCTTCTTTATTTGCTACAATTTAGAAATAAAAGTAGTGAACGATCTTGTTTAGGCACTATATTATTAGAGATTTGTTACGAAAATAAACAAAATACGAAAAAATGGGAAACTGCCAACTGATTTTCCTGGTGATGATCTCTCTGTAGCCTACATTACATAACATCAACAAACTTCGGACTTGCCCAGGGAACGATGACCTGGTATTTCCATAATTGTGAACCTGAGTACAACTGGATCATTGATTTATATGACTGCTTGAATCTGCCTATCCTACCTGAAGTTGTCCGAGCCTTCCAAAAGGCCACTTAGGAGCGAATAAAGTAGTTGGAGAAGAACAAACAGAAAATTGCATGTGCAGAAGACCTGGAAGAATGGAAACAATGGGTCAAGCGCTAAGCCATACTTAACAACCACCGTTGTAGAGGGTGAAGAGGATGAAAGTGGAGGGGACAGAACCTTGGTTCAAGAAGCAGAATGTATGGTAGGAGGAGAGGAGACGGTAATAGTCAGTGGATGAAAATGTAGGTATGGTTCCACAACTCACCAGCGTACATCAAGTCGCCTGTGTCCACTCGACAAGGCCAATGCTGAGTGAAAGCATTTTAGGCATTTTTTGTACTTATTTTTAACATGCATGTGCTCTCAATGCGATACCTGTGTAATTTGGCAATACTTCAATGAAAGAGATCTGTTCTGGTAAAAGCAACACATGTACTTTTTTTGCATTTGACAGAAACAACACAGGGATTTCAGAGAAGCAAACTTTTATTATGTACTTGAAATTAATGCGTGGACATTTTTCACAATAGTGTTAATTTTTGTAATAAATACCCTGTTTGGTTGTATATATATAACAATTATTCACCGAAGTGGAGGTGGCTAGTCCTGGATATTTACCAACTAGCCACCGACACTGAGGTGAATAATTGTTTTAGTATATGCTAAAACAGTGAGATAATTGAGCACAAAAACGACGATTTTTAACTCAAATACTGTTGCCAACGATTACAATTTTGGCGCGTAATAACCGGGCGGCCTCGGCCGTCGCTTTTTCTTGCCGGCAACTAAAACTTTTGAAGGCATTTGTTTAGCTCTTGCAGGGAAATTTCTTCAAAAGGAGTTGTGAATTCTTTTTGTATTTAAAATCATTCTATAAAAAAAGATTTATGAACAACTCAACTAAATAAAGTAAGCAAGACTTAAGCTTCATTTACATTGGTAAACAAAAAACTTTTTTACTGGTTTTATCGATAAATTCGTGTCAAAAAGACAAAGCTGTACCTGTTAAAACTTCCAATCCGAACTTAGTTACCTTCTTCGTGTATTTCGGAAACAGCTTGCTTGATTAGTTGTGAAATTTCTTTACTTGTTTACTGCAGCAAACCAGGAAGGCATTTTGCTTGCAACTTACACGAGTTTGGCGTCGCTCACTCCGAGGAACTGGAGGTGAATCAGTGATGGTGCAGGATATTCACTGATTGAGTAGCCAATCAGAGCGCGCGAAAAACACTATCCACTGTTTTAGCATATACTAAAACAAAATAACCTCTATAATCGTAACGTAAATATTCTCCATAATCTATTAGATATACATCGTTTCTTGATAGTGATTATAAATAACTGAAACATTTATTTGGTACTAAATCTCCATGAATGCACAGTTTTCTAAATAGAAACAATTTCTGTATATAAAGACCCTGTTCCGGTGAGTTTCAGAACAAAATAGTGTTTTAAATTTTTCCCATATTGAAATACCTTGAGAATTATTTAATACTTGTTCACTGTTGATTTTAATAAAAAAAAATTCGCGATGATTATTACTACGTAATTCAAATGTCAGATAATAATACTCTATTCTAGTTATTTTTCTTGTCCTTTTTTGCAGAAGGCCATTTAGCTTTTGCCAGGTCACCAATGTTCACCTTGTAAACCTGGAAAAAAATAAATCAAAATGAAATCTATGCCATGTTGGCTATTTCAGTGGAAAAAGTATTGATATCGCAATCTTGTTCAGAGGTCAACTCTCCCTCTCTCCCCCTCTCCCCTCAGTGCTCCCAGAGTTTGTGGCAAATGAGCAAAAGGGCTCAATGTAGCTGGGATGTTACATTTCAAGCGGCCATTATTATCTTTTGGATTTACTTTGTAAATAATAAACAAAAATCCATCCCCTATACTAGGAAACTATAGTTACCCCTACATGTGTGGGATCTGGAGTATCCACCAGCTGATCACTAGAGGTTATTTCCCTCGCAACCTTCTTCAGAGAGGGAGGATAAGCATAAGTGGGCTGGCATCCCACAACTGCCCCCAGCTTCTTGCCACTTCCAAACTGCATTGAAAAGAAAATCATTGTATGGCTGGTGTTAGTTTTAATGTACCTAATCAGTTCAGCAGTCACAAAATAATCTAGGTACTTGAAATAAAAGAGTTTGGAAAGAATTTCACATTGGGAAGAAGAGTTTTAATAGTCTCCGATTTTATTTTTTCGAAAGTTGCATGAAACTTGGGAGACAAATATACTGCAAAAATACAGGGCAATACAATCCTGTCTGGAAGATACTCCGTCTCAACACTATTATGTTGGGAGAACAAATAATGATCAAGACAGTCGCAAATACATCACAAGAAAGCGTTAAAACACAAACGAACTTACCCACAGAAGTGCCCAGAGACGTCTGTATAGCCTATGCTGGGCTTGATCCGGCGTTTCCCCAGGCTTGAGTGCAAACGCCTTAAACAAATGAATCAGGCACTTGGAGTCTACAATGTTTAAAATAAACGATTCCCTTATCCAATAAGTGATTTAGATTTAGCAAAAACGATCTTTTTTACTTGCCTGTTTCACACAAACTCAGCCTTGAAAGCCTGAAAAGCTGCTTCTTTACTCACATTGCTGATAGCTGAATCCCCCATTTTGTTGTTCAACTGGAATGGGAGGGAGAAGCCACCTACTAGAATTTTAAATCCTCATCAATTTTCCTAGTAACTGATCCAGTCTCATTCTTGGTCAACGGAGCCAACTTCCAGTAAAAATGTCGAAGTTTAAAAAATCACAAAATGTTTTCTGTTTATTGTTTCAAGACAAAAACAAATTATTTGAATATGTGATATAAGCTTTCAACAGGCCTAAATGATAATTAGTTCTGAGAAACAAAAATTAGGCAGTGCAACTACCTTAAGACATATGTCCTGAAAATTATGACAACTACTTACAGCTAGCTTGGCGGCAAGCATTAGACACAACAAACTTTCAAACAAAAATTCTGATGACTGCTCTCTCATGTCTTTAGCCACTAAATGGCTATGCTACTAAAGGAACTGCCTGATAAATTTAACACAAATCATTCCAGATAAATTCCCTACTTTTGTCCCATCAAACATGACTACTGGCCATGATGTCAGTTTTTGTGAACTGAAATTGCTTATTTTCTTTTAAGCTTGTAGATGGGATGCATAAGTATGGGTTGTGCCTGGATGGGATGATAAAATAGGCTATTCAAGAAGTGGAAAAACACTTCTTGGATGAAGCCATAAAGCTTGCTCGAGCAGGTAAAACGTTTGTGTTTGTCTTAAACAACATAGACTTGGATGTCAGAGTTCATGACACGCGCTCTCATGATCAGAATAAAAACGTCCATGCTGTGGCAAGCAGTATAGTTTGCGACCATCTCAGCTCTAAGCACTTGCCAGATGATGGCCCAAAAAGAAATCTGGATAGTACCAATGTGATAGATCTGAGGTTGAAAGATGAGGACAGAAGATCTAAAATGGAACAATATAAGATTTTTCTGGAAAGATCTTGTGCGATCAGTTCCCAGCACTTGACTTCCTCACAGGTGTTTTTCCCACATGGACACCTTGTCAGTATGAAGCAGAAATGGCTTTGCAGTCAGTGGTAGTTCCCATGCTGGTTTTGATCAACAATGAAAAAAAGTACTCTGATTCGGTTGATGTACTGGACCAATTAGAGGATGGGTGAGGGAAATACATACCAAAGCTGGACGATGTGCCCCACCTGTAGGAGAACACGTTCCACCCGAATCACAAATTGCGGACCCTTCAAGGGCAGATGAACCAGCTTTCCATATTCTACCTATTCCACAAGCTGATGATCTCCTAGCAAAAGTGAAAATCCCTTGCTTTGGTGACCAGCTTACCAGAGTGCGACTGGCTTGTGCAAAAAATCTAAGAGAAAGCTGGCATACCAAAAGGGGCTTTCTTAAGGTAAAAAAAGAGAAATTCTTGGACTAGAAATGTTGAAATGTAAAAACAGGCAGCGTCGGATAAAAACAGAAAGTGTCTTTACTCGATAAAAGTGTGAAAGAATGATCAGTAATCGATACTCGCCTCTATTTCATACGGGCTCAACTCCCTAGAGGGAGTATGCTACAAATGCACCATCCTAACCCATCTAATACATCCCGCCAACTTTCTTTACAGCCTCACACATAGGTACAGAAAGATATACTAAACAACAATTCCTTCGACTGTCTCAGGATTTAGTTACTATTATTGAAAAACGTTTTGTAAGTTTATTTGACATTATAAGAAAACTTTACAAATAAACAGTTTTTGTAACCACCAGACAATTTACACTTTATCTACAAGGTTCATGTCCAAGTCTATCAGTTATTTCAAGGCTGTAACATTTTGCTTGTTACATTTCGCGTTAAAAATATTGTTTCATTTTGCATCAAAAAGTTGTTACATTTTACGCCAAAGTTGTTACATTTCAGGTTAATGTTACATTTTGCGTCAATTGTTACATTTTGCGGCGTAACACACTTGACCAGACCCAACCAGGGTCTCTCTCTCTCTTGCTTCACAGGGACGGGTAGGAGAGAACCCTGGGAATGAGCTTGGAGCTTTTGCAGCATTTTAAATATGATCAGTTTGTCAAGTGCAAGGAATGAGATATTTTTGGTCATAGTCCCATATTGTGAGTAAATACATCTGAAAAAGCAATAAAATTAAATTGTTCCCTGAAGTTTTGTTTTATTTTGCACCTTTTTTTTCTTTAAATGTGGACTTAACACGTAACTTACAAGTTGTTATAAGAGTTACACGAGAGAGATACATACCACTACGTTGGTTGACAGCTCAAATCGAGGGTAAGGCTTACTAGTACTTTGAACATTTTTGAGTATTGGGCTATTGTGTCTTTACTCTAAACTTCAAAACCATTCTACATTGCCGTTCATATTGGTGGTTATTCCTTTGAGAAACTGGAGATAGAATGTGGCCAATGTGACCGGAGACTTACCACAAGGGTTCTCTTTTTTCGAAGACTGAAAAAGTTAGGGAATTTCGCATTTTTAGTAATACTGTAATCCTAAGACCCAGTCAGTAAAAAGTCCAATATTTTTCACTGGTTACCAGGTAAGGAACCATTCATAGCCGGTAAGGCAAAACATATGCACCAGAGGCACACTTTTCTGGGGAGGGGGAGTGAGGGACTTGGCCCTGCCCTTGTTGGGAAATTTAGGAGGTAAGTTATTTGAAAGGTCATTCCTTCATTTTAAGATCTATTTTATGCAAATCAGCCATCGTTATCTTTAGATAACAATTTAAAACGTTTGATTCCAATAGTTTGCTCTGTCTTCAATGTTCTCTTTCTAAAATGTGGCTTATTAACTCATTTGCCCATCGGGCAAGTGAAGAACATAGTTCACTAGCCCGAGGCTAGTTGCAAGTTGTCAAAGGGAAAACAGTTGTATAACTACCTTTTTCCCTTTAGGCAGTATTAATCTGGTGTAGTTATTCTATTTACTCTACTTTCTGCCCTAATGGTCTCCATTTTTCTTTCTAATACAGAGGCATTTAAGCGTTACTTTTCGACCTCTTACAAAACAGAGTACAAAAAAAGGCTGGAAAGTACGAGGAACTTGAAAGAACGTGCAGGCGACAAGGAAGAGAAAGAGAGGTGAGATTTTAGTAAACACTCTTTACTCATAAACAATTAGATTTGGGTATGAGGAGGGGAGGGGGTGTATGCTGTAAAGTTTTGAATCTGTTGAGTGAAAGAAGAAAGAGTGAAAAGGGGGCCAATAAGATTTGTTTCTTTCCTCTGTAATAGCATAATCTTCATGGGTGACCATCATGTCAACAAACATTGGAAATGTGTATTTCCAAACTTATCTCGCCAGATAAGGAGGGAAGGTGCAAGATAATTTGTTATTCTCTGTCTCCTTTTTGATTCCGTATAACTTACATTTAACAGCAAGCCTTTTAAGAAGCATTTTGTATATAATTTCCAGACTCAAATTAACTTACAGCTTTGGCTATCACGGCATACCAAATCTCAAATCTCATTTGTTCATTAATTTTTAATTTCATTCCTTTATTCAGTCTCCTGAATTAACAAGGCCATAAATTTTCAGGTAGAAAATCTGTTTAATGGTCATGCTAGCTTTGCCAGCAGCATGTCTAAAGTACAGGTCACAGCCAAAAATTAACTCCTTGTTTCAAGACCTGTACCATGGTGATCAGTAATCCTACAAAGCTGTTAGAAGTAAAAGTATTTTAAACGTGTAGTGGCTCATTCATTCGCGCTATTGTTTGTTGATATTGCAGAAGCTAACTCAGAGAACCCTGGCCCTGGAGAAAACAACATGGGCAACCAGCAAAAAGGCGCAGATGGCAGAAATTTTATGAGAGATTTATATGTCCTCTGAAGAGAGTGATGTAGAAGGCAAGTTCATGATCAAAGAGCTTGCATGGGAGAGTAGAAAACTCCAGAAAAGAAAGAAGCAGTTGGTTTATTTCATAATAAACAATACAGCAAGTACATAAAGGAGTGCCTTCTGAAGAGAGTTCACGGTGAAGGACTCACGGCATAGGAAAAGGCAGTTGATTGCCCAGATTGGGCGTGTATAAACAGGAATAATAGTTTCTCTGTTCATATTCATGGTTGAGCTCTAGTAGAGCTCGGTGGCTCCTGGCACCCAACTTTTGCTTTAGGGGTCCTAGAAAATCTCAGTTTTTTTCATTCAAGTCACAGGATTTTACAGGTTGAGAGCACTGGGCTTTTCTCACTTTTCCTTAGAGCTCAGCCTTGAGTATACTTCACAGTCATTCTGATCCTTCATAGGTTACGATTATGCAAATAAAGATAGTGTGACATTTAAAACTGCTATGTGTTCAGTATTTTATGCTGGCTGTGAAAGCTGAGATTCCTCTCATCATTTATCATAACCTCAAGCTACGATTGCTTAAATAATTTGTTAGTTTGAGAATTATGACATTTTTTGAGTTGTGCTCAAAGTTTTGAACGAAGTATTGTAACTTTAATTTACACATAAACAACAGTAGATTATAAAAGTCACACTGAAATAGTATGGAAAACCAAATATGGCCTATGGTAAATAAAACACTTTTAAGCTCCAGTAATAATAGCCTGCGTTGCTGCTGGCCCACTCGCTTGTCTAAACCTGTAACATAGTCTGTCTGCGAATTAGTGCACAAGAACTCGTTGTAATATCCTGCAGAGTCACAAGGACATATGTGAACGTTTCTGATAGGTGGGTTTCTTACGCGCCTCACCAGTGGCCTAATTCTTACGTCTGCATGACCGTCCATACAGAAGGCTTAGAGTGTCTGTGACGCAGGCAACAGTAATAATTACTAGTCTTAAGTTACACTCAAGATAAGAGTCAAAGATAAGACATAAATGATATTCTAAGGCATCTTAAAGTATAACTTAAAGATTCTTAAAGAAATATTTTGGTGACCTTTACTATGAAGACTGCTTTAATGGTTCATTACTGACTTTAAGTAAGTGCCGTAAAGACTGAGGAAAGCAACTTTTACAACCGTTAATCTTAACTTAAAGGTAAAGAAAGTAACTCTTTACAGCATTAAGATACCTTAAATGAACATTAAAGATTTCATGTTGTCCTTTGTTTTGAGTTGCAAGACATCTTCATTAGCAGTAACTAGCAAAAATAACTGATTGAGGGCTATTTAATACGACAGCCCTGCTCAAAGTCATGAGTTATTATCGGTTATTGAATATTGCTTTGCACAGGTATCCACAAAGGAGTTCAGAATACAACGTGCTTCAATGAAAGTTTAAACTCTGATAATAAAATGGAGAGTTTATAAACTCTTCCAATTGGCAGTGTTTTTTCCGCTTAAATGCTTATGTTGGTACCACATAGAAAACACACAAAGGGTAATGGGCAAAATTCTGGTGGCAGGGAAGCGCTTAAATCTAGGGATAAGGGGACCAGGAGAGAAGCCCTCCTGGGGGGAGACAGGATCGAGTGGTACCGGGGGTAGCCACCCTGGACAGGAGTCCTGATCAGTCTCCGGGGGTGAGGCCCATATCCCCCAGTACAGGAACTGAGAAGAACCAGGAGGGGTGGCCCTCCTGGGTGGAGTACAGATCAGGTGGGACCGGGGGTCCACACCCTGAAGTGGATATTTTTCCGGACCTGTCTCCAAGGGCTAAGCCTTACTGTGGAGTAAAGTGCAGCCAGGGGTTGCACTTCTTTGCCACGGATTGTGGAGCATGGGGAGACGGGACACAATCCCCCACAGTAGAAGGCAAATCAAGTCAGACTCCTGCAAGAACAGGGAGCCATACCGTCCGCTCCTATGAGACTTTGCAAGTGATCTGACGAAAGTTGAAGACAACACTGGCTGTCCTGAAGTTAGTTATGGACTAGTATTAGCTAAGAGTCTAGGTACCTCTAAAATGGTACATTTAGGGGTCCTTACATAGCGTTCATAACAGTCTGAGCTCCAGCGGCCTAGAACTTTAATAAGCCAGGGTGGAAGGCCAGCTTTGGCTGCTGTGGTGGCGGCTCCAATACGGAAACTGTGGGAGTAGAAATTGTTGGCAGGGAGGCCACAGTGGTGAAGAATTGACCTAAGCTCTGTTGTGAGATTGGTCCGTGCAAGCCATTGTCTGGGTTGGACGAAAGCGAACAGCGGGTGGCTTGATGGTGGCTGGACTTGAAGGAGATAGTCTTTCATGGCCATCACCGAACAGATAGGTGACGAGGACTTTGCAATGGTGATTGTGTGGCCCTGTCTGAAGGGGTCAGTTTTGGATTGTTTGATGTGGACTAGCATGTGGCTGGGTGAGTGGGAGTTGGGTACCAGTGTGATGTTCTTGGAGGTGAGGTGGACATAGGGGTCGAAGGGGCCATTGCAAGTGAATTCACTGGATCGTTAAAACCCAAAAAAGGCAAGGGCGAAGGCCGCCCAAAGCATAACATGGTCCAGGTTATAGGAAAGTTCGGGCTTAAGGTAGGAGTGAATGGAATGGAGAACTGTGAGGGTGATGGGAAAACGGTCAAGCCGCTTGGTAGGAGTGAGGCGCTTAATGCCTGTCAGGACCTTTTGTAACCTATGCATGTCATTGAGCTTAAGAGGAAAGTTAAGCTCCCGATGAAGGTCCTGCACTGCCACCAAGTACAGCTTGACTGTTTCATAGGAGACTGTGTTGGCTAAATGAGATGCAAAATACATCAGGGTTATCTCTGAGGCTGGTAGGAGGGGGTTTGAGAGGCCTACTAAACCATGCATGAGTGTAAAGGTGAGGAAGTGCTTAATGCCAACTTGATAGGTGCGTCGAGTGGAAGGGGCAAGGGAAGCATGAAGGTATCGCTGTACAGAACCTCTCAGATGTTCATCGCTGATGGAGGGATTGTGGAGGCTGTGGGAGAGGCTGAGGGAGCCAGGGTACGGAAGCGGTCCATCTGAAAACGGGAAAGGGAATCAGCGATAGAATTGTCTAAGCCCGGGATGTGAGTAGCTGTGAATGCGAAGTTATGTTGGAGCGTTTGAAGTGTGATTGCTCGAATAAGGTCCATTACCCGGGGGGACTTGGAGTGTTTAGAGTTTATGCTAGCCACCACTGACTTGTTGTCACACCACATTCTTTTGCCAGACCAGCGGGGCCCCCATAAAATACAGGCCAAGTATATGGGAAATAGCTCCTGCCATTCAATACTAATACCCCTTTTTTGGCTGAGGGTGTGGTGGGGGAGCCAGTGGCCCTGGAACCATTCCCCTGCTAAGAAACTCCCATACCCAAGGGAACCAGAAGCATCAGTGTATAGCTGAAGCTCCAGCGGAGAGGTGGCCTGGGTATCTAAAAAGAGAGACACCCCATTCCAATTTTGGAGAAAATGCTGCCACATAGAAATGTCCTTACGGAAACCGGAATTTAGGCGAATATGCCAATGGGGGAACTTGATACCCTTTGTAAGGTGGATAATGCGTTGCAAGAAGGGGCGGCCAGGGGCAATAACCTTACAAGCAAATTGAAGGGTGCCAATCAGAGACTGTAGCTCCTGTAGGGTAGCAGATTTCCTAATAGTCCACTGACCAAGGGCTTCCTGAATGCGGGTGAGTTTATCCACCGGGAGACGGGCTTCCATTTTATTGGAATCTAGTAGGATAGCCATAAATTCAAGGCATGTGCATGCAGGGAAGGTTTTCCCAGGAGCAATGGGGATATTTAGATCTGTAAAAAGGTGCAAAATTTGGCATAGAGCAGTCATGCATTTTGATCTGGGAGGGGAGGTAGCAAAAAAGAAATCATCTAGTATATGGATAACCTTAGGGATATTAAGTTTAGTTTGAATGATCCATTCAACTGCAGAAGAGAATTCATCAAACAGGAAGGGGGCCGACCTGAGACCAAAGGGGAGGACCATATCACGGTAACCTCTTTTAGCATGTTTTTGTCAATAATAGATAGGTTGATATTTGCACAGGGAAGGTTAGAATATTCCTTGGGGGTCCTTGGACCTGAATAGCCGATCTTAAAGCCTGGAGAAAACCCTGTGAGAAGATGATTAACTGTTGTGTGATCTGGATGGCCCTGAAGGTAGGATGCAAATTTGTTGATGTCAATGGGGGTGGGAGGGGTCAGTTGAGAGAGGTAATTAGGAGTGTCCTCGGGAGGAATTGCCAGAGCTTGAAGACGATTTAGGTCTGTCCTCTCTGTGGCGGGTGAGTTTGGTGTGATCTTCCCCAGAGTGAGCTGCTGAGCATCCCGGCTGGTTACACCTGTGTTGGTAAGGGCATGGGGTGCGAGCACAGGGTCGGCCTTTGTTAAAGTTGTAGCACAGGTTGGATTGGGTAAGGGCATCCCGGGACCTACGGGGAGATAAAGGGCAGGTATCAGAAAGATGATCAGTGCTGCTGCAAGATTGGCATCCCGATTTGGGGAGGCCTGTGAAGGTATCGAGGTAGAGCTGGACGTCCCGTTCCCCCCACTTGGCAGAAAGGTTATGGGAGGCACGCCTTTGAAATTCCACATCATAGACATACCAAGCCATCCCAGGGAACTTTCGTGCCGCATTGCGAATCAACTGTTGATAGGCTATTAAATCCGCAGCACAAGAGGGATATATAGACACTATAATGGCGAAATATATGGCAAAGGCATCGAGCCATCGAGCAATGGGGGTGATTTCGGGGCATTTAGAGGAGGAGGGAAGGGGAATAGTTAGACCCTGATCGCCTACCTTAAGGTTAAGATGGGAGTGGATGGTGTCAGTGAGAAGGGAGGTCATTGGTAAAAGGGTAGCAAAGTCCACGTACTCACCGTTGGTGATGGACGTCGAGATGGCTTTAGTCAGATGGCTGGGGAGGGAAGGCTGTCGGAAGTTAGGGTGAAGCGACGCTACTTGGGCTGGATCGGAAAAGTCAACTGGAGAAAAGAGGGAACCAAGACCAGAAGAAGCAGCGGTGCATGGGAGGAGATTACCTGTCGGAGGATTGGGAGGGAAGGTTGTTGTTGTGTCGTGTTTTGGCCACCATCTTGTGGCGGTGGAGGAGGACTGGACCTGAGGCTGTCCTGAAGGTTGTTCGGAGGATTGGGCTGAGTGAGTTGAGTACTGGCATTGCCGGCACCGCCATCTTGGATTAGTTGGTGGTTCATCCGCTCGTCCACTATGGAGGCGATTAAGGCAGCCAATTCCGCGTGTGGAATGCCGGTGACGATACTGGAGTTGGACTGGGTGCCTGCTGATTGTGATGCGGGCAGTCTTTGCTGCTCATTATGTTGTAGTCGCGAGATAAGTTTGCGGCAATTCCTGGTTTGCTGGAGGTGACGTTCTCCCAGCATGAGGCGAAGAGCTTCGGTAGACATGGCGCTGTAGTCTGTTGGTTCTGCTGGTACGTTGGCGCCATCCAATACGGCATTTCAACGGTTGATGTTCCTCCTTTGCCTTGGCATGATACACTAAGTTATGTAAGTCGATTTAAGGGAAGCGATTTGTGAGGAAGTAGACCAGGCGAAAACACGCTGTTGTGAATGAACCGAAGCTCGAAACGAACTGACTGGGAAAGACAGTGTACGGCAACAAGAGGAGCACACGTGCATGATAAGCATGTGATAATATGAATGGAACCTTTGTGGAGTCTAGTAATATATTGTGCTACATTACAGTAGACTTTGCCAAAGAAGAAGGATACATTGTAATCAAACAACTACCTAGTGTTCATTGTTCTTTCTTGTACTTTGAACTAGTATCTACCATTACTGAGTACAAAAGCTTATACAAATGTTGCACGTTGTGTGACATAAGAACCGAGATATGATTGTTTCTTGTATGTCCTAAGTGTGCTTTCATAGGGCATCATTCTCAGGTTTATTAACAACAGTTTATGCTACCATAAACTTGAACTAATCAACAATGTAGATACATTGTAAGATAAGTGATAAACGATAAGTCTTGATGAGTGCCACGAAACATGTGAATAGGTGCAGTTAAAGTCACAAAACTCATCACAATACAATGCAGAAGTAAAGTGTTATACAAGGGTTACAGACACAGAGCAGTTATTTAGTCATTACCACAATCCCCTGTTGTCATGGTACACTGTATACAAGATAAAGGCTACAACATTCTCGGTGACAAATGCAAGGCATGAGTTGCACCGGCCTTCCAATACCATTTTAGGCTAGAGTGCAGAAGCACTCTGATTAAAAAGCATCTACAATGCATACATACATACATACTTTATTTGTCATGTAGGTCAGTGAAAAAAGGCAGCTAAAGAGCTGATGTGGACCTACAAACTAAAAAGTATCTACAAAAAAGTAACTAATAATATTAACAAACCAATGAATTATTTACAATGAGTAAGGAAAAATAAAACAATACCTAGCAAGATAAACAACAGTTGACTGTTGCCTTAATATATATAATTTACAATATCTTTATTTATTCCCTGTAACCCATTAAATGTTATTTTATCTAAAATGTCAGATTTTTCTTTAAGAGCAGATTTAAAAGAACCAATATTGGGTTTGCTCTTTAAGTACATGGGTAAGTTATTCCATAGAATAGACGCACGATGAGAGAAGGAAGATCGAAGGAAGTCACTTTTAGGGCAACGCACGTATAGTTTCAGACTGTCCCTGAGATTTCTTAATGGAGAATGTTTAATAAATAAAGAATTTATACCAGCCGGAGCCCTGTTATAAAATGCTTGATAAGATATGGTTGCAATCCTCTTTTTGTACATGTATGATAAAGACTTCCATTTTGTCGCTGCCAGGACCTCAGTGCTAAGAGTAGAATTCTTTATGTTAAAAATAAATCTCGCTGCTCCGATGTGAATGTCCTCCAGGGTCTGAAGGGATTTTGAAGATCCCCATAATGCAATTGAATACGTAATACTTGGAATGATACCTTTGAAATAAATTGACTCTAAGATGCGACTGTCGAGACCTTTTAAGTGTTTCAGTTTCTTCACTCTTGCTGAAAAACGTTTGCTTAAGGATTTGATATGTGGCGACCAGGAGAGTTTATTGTCGATTTGAATCCCTAAACATTTAGATTTAGAAACAAAGGACAACTCCTTTTGCCCTAAACATATTTTCTGAAAGGGCCCGATGAATTGTGATTTAGATAACAACATCAATTCGGTTTTTGCAGGATGAATAGTCATGAAGTTATCCTTAGCCCATTTGTTTAAGTCGGCGATCGCCTCCTGAATTTTAGATAAGACATCATCAACAGTATTTCCAATACAAAAAACAGTGGTATCATCCGCAAACATTTCAACAGAAGCATTTGTTGTGGCTTCAGGTAAATCATTCGAGTAAATACTGTAAAATCTGGGACCGAGTAAAGACCCCTGAGGCACACCAGTATCTATTTCCAACAATTCTGAGTTAGAACCATTTACAGTTACAAATTGTTTACGATTTTCGAGGTAATTTAGGAGCCAATCGTAAAAGGAGCCACTAACGCCTATAGAGTGTAATTTATCCATGAGAACTGTATGGTTGACGCAGTCAAACGCTTTCTGAAAGTCAATGAAGACTACGGCAATAACCTTGCTTTCATCCAGGGCCAAACGCCATCGTTCTGTTAGTGAGAGTAAAAGAAGTTCAGGTGAGCCTCCTTTTCTGAAGCCCCATTGATTCAAAGAGATTTGATTGTTGCCATATAAGAAGTTGTCAAGTTGTTGGCTTACAACATTCTCTAATAGCTTGCCCGGAATGCTGAGAAGGGAGATCGGCCTGTAATTTCCGCAGTCGAGAGTGCTCCCTTTCTTGTGAAGACATTTCACCTGTGCCTGCTTCCACTGGCTTGGGAATTTGCATTCCAAAATACTTCTTTGAGCCAGTGGCATAAAGCAGTCCAAAAATACATCTCCAATAAGGCGCAGTCCCCTGCTTGAAATATCATCAGGACCACTTGCCTTGCCAGGTTTCAAACACTTCAGAGAAGATTTCAGAAGATCCTTGTTAAGGGCTATGTTAGAGAGAGAAAGAACAGGGATTTCACTGTTATTTCTTGCAGACTGACAAGGAGAGTTTATTAAAGAGTCTTGTATTGATTTCGAAAGAAATTTTCCAACATTGACAAAAAAGAAATTTAAAGCATTGGCCTTTGATGTGTCGTCTGAGTGAATAACTCCAGAATTATCTTTAATTGGACCGATGTTTGTAGTTGTTAGCTTTCCCTCAAAAGATCTTACGGTCTTCCAAAAATCTTTTGCAGAGGTCGTCTCGTCAAATTTTGATAGCCAGTAATTTGACTCTGCTGATCTAAGGAGATTAGTGCAGTGATTTCTTGCCTTCTTATAATCTGTCCAGGCTTGTGAGCCCTTCGGTGTTTGTTGTGCTTTAAGAAGCAGTTTATAGCGTTTATTTAGCTCTTTACGTATGGATGAGTTCATCCAAGGAAGGCTTCCTCTTCTTATCTTTACTCGTCGAGCGTGAACATGAGATTTCATGATCTACATGTACAGTGTAGAGTTCCTTGCACTTATAGGAATTACCACAAAGTTTGGAGTAAAAACATTTTAAAACATTATTGAAACTCGGATTCCTTTGTTCTTTTCGGGGGGAATATATTACATAACCCCCGAATCAAAAAGCTGAGTGTGGCTTTGATTGTTTAAAGGGAAGAGCGGGGCTAATGAACAGCTTATTGAAATGCAAGGGGATTATGTAACTATGCAGTATATAATCCCCTCGCATTTCAATTTGAAAAAATTAACAATTGTTTATTGGAAATATTAAACACGATGCTATAATTACTACAATTAAACTGAGCTGGGTTTCTTTTGCGCAACATTCATGGTTTTTCTTAGTTTTTGGTTCACTGATTTCCACAGCTAGAACACAGTCCAAAATTGAACAGCGTCTTTAATATTCCTGCCTACGGTTCCACGAAAGTGTCACTGCCATGAAGGTGTTCCGTTTGTTAACCAGTCATCCCAAAGTCACGTACTCCATGAGGACATGTATTTGACCTCTTACCTCTTTGTAGTATTCTTGCTTCATTCCTCAATTGAATTTCCTTGTAGTGATCTCTCGCCCAGAATCTTCTTTGTCTGTAAACATGCGGGTCAGTCGAAAGATCGTCGGTGCGAAAACTGAAATTGTCAATTGCTTGCTCGTTGTCTGTGCCCACAAATGAAGATTCAAAATTGTTTTCCGAAAGCTCAATTGCAGTACCACCACCAAAGCTATGGGGCGCCAAATGTATTTTTATTATTTAGTGTGGTTATTTGTATATAACCAAAACAAGGCTGGTTATTTACAAATAACCACATTACAGTTTTATTATTTCTAAATAACCAAAATATAAAATTGGTTATTTACAAATAACCAAAACTGAAATTTGGTTAATTAGCAAATAACCAAAAATTAAAAAGTTGTTATTTCTAAATCACCAAAATGAAAAATTGGTTATTTGTTAAATCACCAAAATGGAAATTGGTTATTTAACAAATAACCAAAATGGAAAGTGGTTATTTAATAACTAACCAAAATGGAAAGTGGTTATTTAATATGTAACCAAAATGGAAATTAAATAACCAAAATGCGAAATTGGTTATTTATGAAATAACCACAATGCAAAAATGGTTATTTATTAAATAACCAAAATGCAGGCAGAATGGAAAAATTGGTTACTTATAAACAAACTGGACAATTGGTTATTTAGTACATAAACAAACATGGATGCTTAAAAATCCAAAAATGTGCAAAGATGGTTATCTACCTAATTTGGTTATAACAAGTGACCACATGGCCCATTTTCCTGCTCGTTTCCATAATGACCTGCAGCTTTTTATTTCCAACGAGGATGAAATTGTGGAAAGAATTTCCGCAACAGAGCGGAACGGTCTTTGAAGAAATTCCTAGCAAAAGGTACGTGCAAAGCTAATTTAATGGTTTTCTGTCTTTGAAAATGTCTTGCATGCCTGAAACACACTTAAAAGTCCAAAGGAAGACATGCGAACAAACTTGATGTTTTGTGTCTTTTGTCCCACTGACATAGCTGTCAGGGTTTATTTTGAACACATATTCCTACCACTGACTGTTGATATTTTACGAGTCGATTCTTCCCGCGGTAATGCTACAGTTTTGCAATTGGTTTTAGGACGAACATCATTCACTGCTTTCTGGTGAACAATCACCTGCAGCCAGCATTCAGTCGCCATCCTCCTTTCTCCATGACTTCAGGCAAAACTGAAAGGAATGCAGAAAATTCACAATCATATTTCCCAGCGCCTAAGCAAAGAGGAGCTTCTTAAACAAGATCGACACAAGGGAAATCAAAAGTTGTTACCAAAGGTGTAGTATGCATGCCATTTGAGGAGGGTGACATCTTTGCCATTCCTCGAGGAGCATGAAGGGCTCATTTAGCAGAGTTGGGCCTGATTGGTAAAGTGAGCCTTAATAATGCATGGGACAAGGCACCAGTTGCAATTGAAATCTCGAGTATATTTAGGATAGCTTTTCATTTGGAAGACGATGTGGAAATGCCCTTTCACTATTTAAGGTACGTCCAGTCAATAATAATCAATTGCAATGAATTCCTAACCAGTCAACAAATCCAGAGCTTCTTTTCAAGATTAGCATCCAAATGGACAGTAATTTTGATGTTATTACTGAAAAGGATAAAGAAGAAGAATGCAGCGCTGAGCAGATTGAGAAATGAGGTATCTGGTGTAGTAACCATGCCGCATCCAATCATGTTTGATACATATGATATCTGTGAACTGGCCTCTGAAGGCAAACTTAAAATACCTTTGTGTATCGGTTTTGCGTGATATCTGCCTTGCTCTTAGTATAGATGTCTCCCAAATCATGATGAAACGAAAGCAGACATACATCGATGCCCTTCTGGAACTAGTAAACACATGCACCTGCTCCATTGGACAGGTCAATGCAACTCTTAAATAAACAATTATTCAGTGAATGAAATCATGATCTAGGCATGTTTAACATTGGCTCAGAACACCTGGATTTTGTCCTGGTATTGACTGGTTTTGTTTGTTTGTTTGTTTTGTTATTATCTATCTTTTCTAATTATCGGAGGAGAGTGTGGGGAGCGGGGGGTGAAAGATTGTCAAATTTCAGGGGCAAGAGAACTCCTAATGCCGAAGTCGAAACCCTAGCACGAAGTTTCTCATCAGTGCGCCAACCCACAACATAGAAATGCTGTAAAACACCTAGCCATATGCTGCAACAGAATCCACCATTTTAAATCGTTGAAAGATCATCCCAAAACATGGACTTTAGGAAGATGATATGCAGCTAATAACACAAACAAGGGATAAAGTGAAATCAATTCAAAAGACAACGAGCAGACATAATGCACCTATCAATGTCAACAAGCTGGCAGTGGGGGGACAGGGATGGGTAGGCAAGGCATGGGGTGGGGATTTGACATTTCCAAAAATTTGCTGTTAAATTCCCTGTCCACAGGAAGATCATTGCAGTCAAATGTAGCCAAATTTCCCCACCCCAGGCTGCACATAGCTGTCAAATAACGCAAGGTTGGACCTAAAGGCACAAAAATATCTCAGTCCAAATAAAACTCTACGCTCTTTTTCTTAAAATGTTGCTGCATCACGAAAGATACATGTTCCTGTTGCAATTATACATTTTAATCATTTGATTGGTGTTACACTGCGTAGAATACAGAAATCTTTAAGAGAAAGTCCATATTTTGTAAGTTTAAATATACCGTATGTAGCAAATGAGCCATACACAGGTCAATTGTACTGGTCAAAATCCACTGGTTTCTCTTTACTTTCGTTACTTTGATACCACAGTATCTCAAAAGGATCAATTGATCAAAAAAACGCTAACACAAACGAAATTTGAAGATAAAACAGTGAAATCCACTCACCTTTTGCTTGTTCTCATTGGCCTCCATGATTTCGAGATCTTTCCAGACTGCGTGGCGCATGCGTGAGGCACGGATGTTCGGTCTCAGTCTCTTTCGTACGAGTCGGCAGTCAAATATCCCCACGTCGTCTGGCAAAGAAAGATTCAAATATCCCCTCTTCCGGGAGAACAAGATCAGTCAAACGCCCTACCCCTGGGCCAACAAAAACAATCAAATACCCACCCCATTCCCTGCCTCCTGCCACGCCAGCTTTACATTGATAGGTGCATAACGATGTGTGGGACACAATAAACAGGGACTGTATGAACTGTATTCGCATCAAATATAAAAAATGTCAGATGTCAAACTGTTTATTGTTTTATTTGCCAAAAATTATACAAATCAAATAAAATCTAATTACTTAAACTCTCATGGCGAGGAAGCCCAAGAGAAGCCACCGGGCTTATAAGGAATGGGCTCCCTCAGTTAGATAATTAGAACAAAATAGTATCATAATTACACATGGGAAAATCAATGGCAGAGCTACAGTAAATCTTAAAATAAGTATATTAGATAGTCGTACTAATCATAGTTCTAGGCTAAAAAAAGCGAAATGACAAAAAGAAAAAAAAAACAAAACAAATGAAAATAAAAGAGCAAAGGAAGAAAAAAAATATACATAAATATATATATATAAATTACTATTTATGATATAGTCCATGAGCCAGGACACCTTAAAAACAATTTTCGTGGCACCCCCCGTAAGACATAGCAATCGTCTGGGTTTTCTTTAACCAGCTGTGAAACTTCTAACATGTTGTAGATTTAACTACACCATCACTGAATTAATGCTGGCTGGTAAGAAAATTACCCTGCTCGCAGAATGATAACAAGACTGCTACCTTAGTACCTTAGTGGTCAATAATTTGTTTTAAGAACCTCATTTCAGTAAACTGAAGTAGACTACAAGGTACTTGAGATTGTAGTAAGTTAGTCATTCGTGCTAATAATTACCACAAATGTCAATTATTCTCTGTATGAATTGTCAGTTGTTATTTTTTTAGCGGGGCTCCCGCGCGTGCAAAGCGGGCGTGGGACAGAGGCCCATACCCATAGATTATGGTCAACCTCTTTTCGTTTGGTTCTCACGTGGTTGACCGAGCGTACGTACGTACGTACGCGTCTACGGATTGTTCGGGTGGGGTAGGAGAGACTGTCAAAAGGAAGGGAGGGGTGTCTCAGGCGTGTCTTGCCAAGTCCACATCTATTACATTGGACATTCACAATATGGTCAATTGACAGCTGTCAAAACAGGATAGCCACTGACCAGTATCCTATGACCATATTGCGGGCTCATGTGTCAACTCATTGAGGTGACGTGATTTATTTGGAAGCTGTCCGCTGACCAGTTAATTATTTTACTAGATCGCGATCAATGTTCAGTCTCATACTTTCTAGCTAGTTTGGGATCGGAGCACAGGAAAACCGATACACGTCAATGTTGTGATCCATTGACAGCTGTCAAAACAAGGTATCCGCCGACCAGTATCACTTGACTGTATCGCCGGCTCAGGTGTCAACCTATCGAGGTCAAGTGTTTTTTTGAAGTTATCCGCTGACAAGGTACTGGTTATCAAATGATCGCGGGCTCAAGTTTAATTTTTTTAAAATTCATATGAAATATGTTGTGTTTATTTGCCGCACAATTAAAATTTTGATTTCAAACTGACCTCGGACGCAAAAATTGAGCCAGCTGCTACAGGCAGGGAAGACAGTTGCTTTTATGCTCTGATTGCTCAAAATTTGACAGGTGTGTTCATGCGGAAAATTTATGCATCTTGAATCTTGTTTACTTTGACAGCTGAAGCTAACAGAGTTTTGTGTCAACTTGTGATGTTTTTAACTTTCTTTTTCCACTGGATGTACAAAATGAAATTCAACTGCTATCAGGAGTCTTCTGTTATTCATGGATAGTTTGTTTATTGGGTTTTTGGTTGAGTCAAAGTCGGGAATCCGATTTCGGATGGCATCATTTTCGTTTTCATCTTGCTTAATGCGTAAGAGGGTTGCAAAGTCTGAAGCGATACTGGCCTTACTTGATACCTTTCAAGAGCTGCATCTCGAGTGGTAAGCCTAAGTAATTATTGTGTTTGATGTTTGTTTTTTATTCCTAATTTAATGAAGTCGAGCATAGTTTATGCGGCTAGGTTGGGGTCGCACTTGAGACAAATATTTGAAATGTCTGAAGATATCGCAGACAATTTTGTCTCAGAACTTGTCCGAGACAATTAAAATGTTGTTGTTTTACGGTCGCACTGTAGAGACAAGCATCAGAGACATCAACGTAAAGTAAACATAAGACCTGTCACTTCTGGCGCTTTTTTTTTATAATTTTGCCGCATAAATAATTATTTCCCGCTCAATGTGTAGAATAGAACGACCGCAATGATCCGCGCCAGTTCGCTCTGTTTCTAGGTTTTTATTTCTATGTTCTCAACGTAAATGCAGCTAATGATGCTCGAAGAGTCATTCTTCTTTCTTCGCTCATACAAATACAAGCACTTCAAGCGCAACTTCTTTTGTGGAACCAACGTCGAAGGAGGCTTCGAGGACGTCGCTTTCCCTGTTTTTGGGTTTTGCCAAGACCACAGCAATCGTGATTTGACATACACTATTTTGATGCTACAATTCCAGGAGACTATTTAAGGCATCAGCTCCGCTTAAACAGAAATATGTTCTCGGTGCTATTGAATGTTCTTCGCCCGCGCCTGACAAGACAAAACACGCACTTGCGTGACTGTGTGACACCGGAAAAACTTTTGGCATTGGGACTGTATCACTTGGCACATGGAAATTCCTACATAACATATTCCTACATAGGCCCAAATTTTAACGTAGGAAAAAGTACAGTTATTGAGGCGGTCCAAGATGTTGTTCAAGCATTATGTGACTTAAAAAATGAGTACATCAAGTTTCCTTCAACAAATAGAGAAGTTCTGGCCACTCGAGAAACTTTTGACAATTTAACGGATCTCCCAAACGTGGTAGGAGCCATCGATGGAACACACGTTAAAATTAAAACTCCCAAGGAAAGCAGACCTGATTATTTTAGTCGACTGCAGCATGTTTTTGTTGTCCAAGCGGTAGCTGACGGAGAAAAACGATTTTTGGATGTCGCCGCTGGCTTCCCAGGGAGCATGCACGATTCCAGAGTCTTGAGAAATAGTTCACTTTATCGAAGAATTACCAAAAATGAACTGTTGCTCGGACCAACTGTGAGAGTTGCTGGGAGGGAGATTAGACCCATTTTGTTAGGCGACAGTGCCTATCCCCTCTCTACGTGGTTATTAAAACCGTACCACGAGGACTCGAATGACCCAGAGGAAATCAACTTTAACAAAGAACTTTCACGTGCAAGGGTATCAGTAGAGTGTGCATTCGGTATACTGAAAGGACGTTGGAGAATTCTCCAGAAACGACTTGATAGTGATATAGCATTTACCAATCAGATCATCATCGCATGTTGTGTGCTCCACAATTTTTGCATTGAAGCCGGAGATTTACGGGATGATGACGATGATGAAGATGGAAATGATGACGATTTTCCTGTCCAAGATGGGAATGCTGATGGCGCGGATTTAAGAGACTTTTTAAAGAATTATCTTTGGAATTTGTAGGAAAGGAAGATTTAAAAAGATTATTGACACAATGCTGTTTCAGTTAAATGAATTATTTAATTGTTTAACACTTTCGTATTTCTATGATTCAAAATTATAGATAAGAATATAGCTTATAATTTCAATGAAGAATTTAGCAAAGGAACGAAAAAGTCACCGATACGATACAGCAAAGTTATTGTTGACAATATTAAAAAAAACTTAATCAAGTTCATTTTTTTTTACAAAATCAAAACAAAGATTCTAAGTGATTGTTATTACTCAATGACATTTTTCATCAATAGAACTCTTACAGGTAGACTAATTTTAAGTGATGTAATGAAACTATAAGATTCAAATACAGTAACATTTACAATTTCAATCACATTTCGAATCACTTGACAATATGTAATTGTTGAAATTAAGAGAAAAGGGAACCTCGCAATAATTATTACATCAAAGAGATAATTGTTCCGAATCACTACTTGTCCTTTGATGATTGCATTGCTTGCATAAAATTGTTCATAAATTGATTCATGAGCTGGAGCTGCTGCGCTTGATTTCTTTCCATTGATTCCAGCACCCCAGAAATTTTGTCTCCCTGCTCCTGCAACTTCTTCATACTCTCGCGGAAAAGAGTATCGCCTTCTTCTTGTTCTTTGCGCGGAGCTTTTGCACCTTTGGCACGCTTTCTTTCGTCACGTTGACTCTTCCTTTCCTTCTTTCGTTTAAGACCAAAGGCGGCGAGAGACTTCGAATTCTTCATCATCTACAGTTTCACCGTCTTCTGGTCCTCCCTCCTTTCCATTTGAATTAGGGGAACTCGAAGAAGATCCTGGCACAGATTCTTCAATGTGACTGAATGTCTCGATGTCACGACATCCAAGAACGGAGTCAATCTCGTCATAAAATGGCGAGGTTTTTTGTTCGCCCCCAGTCTTGTGACGGTTGTGGTCTTTGGCCTCCTTGTACCTATCTTTAAGGTATTTCATTTTCCGTTGGCATTGGGCACTGGTAACTTTTCGGATCTTCGAAATTCCTGAGCAATCTCCTTCCAGACTTGTCTCGCGTGCCGCGACTCTAGCCTCGTGTGCTTGTCACACCATAACTGCACAAGAAGCTTCTCCTCTTCTTCTCCCCATTTTCCGTACCCTCTTCCTGCTTTCCCCGAATTGCCAGATTCGGACGCCTCTTGGGGTTCTGGTGTTTCAGGTGGCGTGGGAGCTACAGGCAGTGGTGCAGTGCCAGAGCAGCCTGCTTGTGCCGGTTGGAGAGGCTGAAAGGGCGCCAAAACTGCCGTTGCTGGTGGAAAGGTGTTCTGCAGAATTTGCTGCCTGAAGAACAATTGCCCTGGCCTATAGCGGTCTTGCGCTTCATTTGGGTTCATCATTTGATCAGAATGGATGTCCCAAAAACCGGAAAAATTGTTTCGAAATCCTGGATTCATTATTAGCCGTGAACGATACGAAAGTCACAACAAAAATTGAAATGTGAAGCAGAAAAATTTTTAAGGTTCACTGAATTGACTGACAGGTTTACTTTTTTTTTTGTTGTTCGCAAAAAGTCGTGCTCCGAGGCAGGACGATGGCACTTTTGAAGATTTGTCTCCGTAGACAAGTTTTTGTCTGCGTCGAGACAAGTAGGTCGCACTTGGCGTGGTCAACTGATGACAGGAATTTGACGGATTTTTTTGGTTATCAAAGCACACTTGTCTAAGTTTTGTCTCAAGTGCGACCCACCCCCTATTATGTTTACACACGTTTGTAAGATTTGAGAAAATGACCTGACCGAGTATCAGGTTTGTTATAAGCTTACAGATCTTTAAAAAGTCTTCAGACATTTTCTCACCGCAAATAGAAAGAAAACGTTTCAAAGAATATTTAGTTATAATTCTAGCTGTAAAAGAAAGGTTTGAGCGATTTTCTTGCCTCGAGTTTGTCTTTGAAAAAAGCAAATACCTGGAAGCCGGCTAAAAAACATAAACTTCAGCTTTAAGCTCGAAGACTCAGGATTTTTAGAGACACTTTAATACATGTCTTCCTGAATGAAAATTGTCGTCTCTGTATATGTTTTACCGAATTATATTTCTTTTATTGATTGTTAGTACTCTCTCTTGTAATTTTAATCGTTGTACCGATTGTTTTCAGTCGTTCAGTAAACAACGCTGCCCGGAGTACTCAAAATGCCGCGCGTTAAACCGTTTTAGAACAAAAAATAAACAAAATAAATTCTTTATTATGTTGGAGCGTAACTGTTAATGTTCATTCAAACACTTGCCACTGCTAGCGCTGTAAAATGCTTTGATCATCCTGAATAGCAATTTGTATCACAATATTGTGAAATACTGCATTCTGTTGTCCGAGGTCTGTATGATAAAAACAGTGCCTCATAGTACTGTTTCACCTCAGATGTGATGTATAAATGATACAAAAGGTTGGTTGACACGCACCCAGATTTCCCACATTTAATGGGAGCTTAAGAAGATCAAGTTACGCCGGGCCCAGATGCATGAAAAAGCTGCATGTTTATGTGTTTAAAAATGGCGCGGGAAAAATATGTTTTTGATAA
>OZ037995.1:18016326-18053826 GCA_964035705.1 Porites rus
CATCATGTTATGAATTTTGATGACGGTATTACAAGCTTTTCATGAATTGAAACAACTTACAGTTATTGCTTCAACCATTTGCCACCAAAATATCACAACCTACTACTGGCAGTTTCCAAACTTATTCAATCAAAATTCGCCAATATGGTTTCAATTATATATTTTTTATTTTCTTTTTCATAAAAGAGACTTTAATTTTGCAATTGACTGACACAATAACTGAATAAACCACCTTTACGAAACAAATAATCACAAATCATATGAAGGAACCAGCATTGTACATTGTTACTTGTGCTATCTGATAACACACAAGTTCTGAATTGACTATCATGAATAATTACGTATTATTTTTATTCGTATTAACCTTTGTTTTTCCAACGTTTTTGTTGCCTTTGAAGGTCAGCCAAAGTGCTGGTGCTTCAACAATGTTTTGAAACCTCTCAGATGGACTGTAACATCCTAGTCTGGTTTTCTTAGCACCAGTCACGTGTTCCCCTCCAAGTAGGTCCCCTACAAGAGGCACTTTAACATTCCTTAAAATCTCATCTGCATTTATTGGTCCATGCCGGGCCTAGAAAGAAATAAACATTTCCATTATTTCAGTACTGCAGGAGTCCATGTTCCATTTTGTGTGCTAAACAGTGGCTATAAAAGCAAAAAGAAAAACAGTGCATATTTTATGCAATCATCCAGGGGCAATTAGCCTGCTTTTTGACTTGTTGTAGGCCTGGCTGACCTTCATTTCCACATAACCTAAAAAATGCTCTCTGTTGATTGCTCTCATGACTAGAACACACTGACCTCACCATCACAGTCACTGGGGTCTTGAGCTCACCTCAACAACACACAATAATTGATTACAGGTGGTAGAGTGATCAAAATTTGTAGGCCTGGGCCCACTGGTTTATGGGCTGGCTTATATGCCCATGTCATCTATTTAAAATCAGCTACATTAACATCACTGAAAAGCAAGGGTTTGTTAATAATACATTACTCTATAATTTTTTTTACGTGATTAATAAAACGTATAGATCTCTATAATGTTTTAATTTCTTTAATATATATATACTGGTAGTCACTGGTAAATAAGATTTAACACAAATGACTTTCAAAGGATTTCAGCAGACAAAGATCAGTAAAACAAACTGTACCTCTGGCTTGTAGATGTCAACAAGAAGGTTTTGTATGTACTGAAGATACTGGCACACATCTGAATGTTTTGACTGGTTAAAAGGTACCACAGGCAAGCCAATAATGACAGACTTCTCTTTCATTTCAGTGGAGTACCTGCAAAGAAATATTATATAATTATTGTAAAGCTATAGCCATATATATTTCAATCCATGGGTTAATGACTGCAGTAACTAAGGATCCAGGGAAGGGTCTAGGTGTCAGTTGCAATAATCTTGGTGTTAGAATAATTTGTAACAGCTAATTAATGTCTGACAATTTTTAGCCCAGTCAAACTCTTTATTGTTGCATACCAAGTTTTACACAACTGTCCCTGTGGGTACTGAACCCATCAAATGCATCATGGCATTAATTTAAAAAAGCTTATAATAACAATGATATGACAAATGAATTGCCCACAAACAATTTTCCGCACCTAATGAAGCAATTCGATCTGCTTCTTATAACATTTTTATAAAGACGTGAAAGGTAGTGGACATAGTTTTTTACCTTATGAAGCGAAATAATGATGATTTGGAAAACGGCACACATGTGCACAGGGCCCCCACTCGTGATTGGACAGGTCTGGATTTCCCAGTTAATTTCCATAGATCACAAAACAAACCAAAGACACTAATAATTGATCAACATTAGGTAAAGTTTTGGTGACGCTTACTGTATATTTAATTAGCAAATTTTCAGTGACTTAAAGAGTGAATGTCATTTCAACAAAAGATAACTGTCAATAATATTGACAACTGCACCTATGAGAGATGTGCTTGGGTATAACGTCTCCTAAAGCTTCCACACCCTTAAAGAATTCCTTCAAAACACGAGCAACTAGGACAATGAAATCGCTGCAAAGCTTCTCCAGTTCATCTTTGTTTAAAAGATACTCAGTGTTTTCAAAGTCCTTCACATCTGCCACCTGTGGTTTGGAGTCATCAAGGTTCTGTGAAGACACCCTATCAAAAGTCAGGAAGTGAGCAATCCAATGATGATCTGAGTTTCTGTGATTTGTAAGGATGATGTTGACTAAAATTTTGAAATCCAGGTTGTCGAATATAATTCGTGGTTCATGACCAGCAGCTATATTCTGTCTGACACGACCAATAAGATCAGCACCAATGTCATCCATGATGGTACGCTACCCATCTCTTGTGACAGTGATCCCCATTCTATTTAGCCTCTTCATTGTCTGAAATACAATAAAAGAAGTTTTTTAATAGCGATAAAAGGTCAGCTTTTCACATTATAACCTGCTGAAAATTCTCTGTAAGCAAAATTTATATACAATATTTATTTACCCTGGCATTTAAACTAAAACATGAGACAAGTGCATCTCAAATAGATTAATTTACTTGAGTCAACAATTTCAACCATGCCACAATAACCTCAGAGTCTCCCCAAAATGTAAAGAATGTCATACAACCATATAACATTAATTTATATATTATTTTGGGCTAATAGTTAATTAATCTTTCAACTATAACAATAGTAAAAAGTAAAAGTAATAGTGAAAGTCTTTTAATAAAATTGATATTATTACCCTTTCAGTAGCATTTCCAAACCCAAGAAGAATACTATTCACTTTCTGGATTAGGCTAAGTTCTCTCCACCTGGAGTTCATCAGTATTCCATAGGCAGTACATAAAGGTGGAATTTGTTGCTCTGAATCTCTTTTCATCTGTGGCACCGCAATAGTTACCAGGAAATCCAATACATCTGGAGCATGCTGACTCATTTCGATAATGATACTTTCCCATGTAAAGTTTTCAAGGCTCTAATAAACATTCAAGTTCAGAATGAGACAATAAAATAACAGTATCATCACACTAAAGGAATTAAGTTAGGCAAGCTGCAACATAAACAATAATTAATTTCAAATGCAAAATAATATTATTTTCCATTATCGCCTCTCTCTATCTTTCTCTCTCCCTCCCTCCCCCTACCCTCCTCTTTTTTGGGGGGGGGGTACATATGTGTATATTTATATTTGTAAATAAAAACAAAAGTAAGGGGATAGAATTTAAACCAAGGACAAAATAATTAACTATGTAACTCGCCAAGGTATCAAACGTTTCAGTTTGTGTTTATGACTATTAACAGTTAGTAGAAATAGGTGCTTTTTTTGTCTTCTCTTAACTAGTACTAATCTAATATTTACTGTTGACATTACAGGTAAGAGATGCAGAATTGAGAATCAACCATTAAATGGTTTCAACAAAGTTTGATTCTCAAATTTTCTAACCTCAGTTTAATTTGCAAGAAAACATTAATTAATTTTTGCCTTACAAGCTCCACATAGCTAAAGCATTGTTGCTTTGATTACTGAATCACAGTATGTTAATTAGTTTCCCTGATAGGCATTAAGATAATTTACTAATAATCTTTAATTCCAACCTCTCATACAAAAGCACAAAAGGCTATAAAGCTTGCACTTTCCATTATAGTACCATGGAATTCCATGGAGGTTTTTCACACGGGCTATGAGTTAACCTGCAAAGGGTTTAATTTGAGAACAGTATTAAACCATAAACTACCATTTTTGGAAGTAAAAGTTATTCTCACAAAGCTAATTTACCTTGTGCTTCGACCGTGGAACACGTAAAACAGAGGACTTTTCATCACTTTTCTTACAGAGCTTCTTACACTGGTCATCGACATCCCTTAGTAATGTGGCTTTTACTACATCTCTAAGATCTTTGTCCTTCATAACAACTTCTCCTATTTGGTTAAGTGTTGCCCCAGTGGCCATCATTCTGGTCAGTATTTTAAGAATCTCCAAAGTGTTTCTATCTACACAAGGCTTATCTTTTGTCTTAATATGAACAATAACAAAAAAGAAAAAAAAAAGAATCAAATAATTTATGATAAAATAATATATTTTTTTACAATAACTATCTGAAAAGAATTGAGTCCATTTATAGAATTTCTCTATCTTGCATGTTCGATCTACATTGCATGTACCCTTAATAGCCATCAAATAGTGGATATTTTTCTTCAATTAAAAGTCTCAGATTCCATGGGTTCTTATCAGACTTGCAAAATAATGAAAACTGTAGATAAATTGAAACTAATAACAGCAACAGCTTCAGAATTATTGAATTCTCAACATGCTGCAAGTTGTAGTGTGAGGATATTGCAAGGCACCTAAAAGCTGAAATCTTGCAATTTTTGCCCTGATTCTACTTTTGAAAAGTTATCATATGCATGATCATGTAGAAAACATATAAAGATCTAGATACATAGTTACCTTTAAGTATACGGAAGTTTGACAAACATTTTGTTGTTACTGCTGGTGAGCAGTAATGTTCATCACTGACCAACCTCCTGTTTAAGTGGCTGTCCACTTAAGAGCGGTCTGGCGAGTTTGGGATCGTGAGTAAACCTTCCCTTTATTTTTTGTGAGTGAAAAGGACTTAATGAGAAATGATTAAAATCGAACTAATTTTTTTCAAAATCTTTTTCTGTGCTTCGCTACAGCACAAAACTTATTTCCTGTCTGAGAGCACTTTTTCAGGCTCTTTCGATGGCCGAAATTCGGTAATTTTAAAAGCCGCGCTTCTTCGTAACAGACGAATATCGCTAAATTCTACATAGTACACTGGATTAAGGTGCATTTGACTTGTCCTATGGCGAAGTATGGAATAATTTGACGCAAAATTAAATTATATTGATAAGATCAAAGACAAGCCACTTTGCGGATTTTTTTCACCTTTGACAAATTCCTCTAAAGTAAAAGCTAAAATCTCCAAAGCGGTACAAAAATCAAAGGCAAAATGCACTTCACAGGAAAGATCTTACCTTATTCTGTCAGAAAATAAAGTGAAAGGTGCGGGTATCATTCTGCGTCGGACGCGAACAAGCGTTTTTGAGAGCTCCTTTTGTCAATATTTACCAACAATTACACGTCTGCCGCCTACACCCAAACTACATATGATAAGGCTAATATTTTTTCCCACAGGACAGAATCTTCGTATGCTTCGTCAAAATAACACACATTTGTTGTTTATAAGCTTTTTAAAGCCTTTATAAAAAAAACCGGCATAAAATGTCATAAAATAGGAATTCTTCATCTACCTCGCATAATATGCAAATTAAGCACATTTACAGCGGGTTGTCGATTTCAGCAATTAAAAAAATCTTAAAAAATAAAATTCACTTCTGCTCAAACGAAGCCCTTTTTGAGTTGGAGACTCAGCAATTGAAAGGCTCTATAAAAAAGCTGAATTCAGCTCAATCTTTTTGAGTTTTCTTCTGACATGAAACAAGAAGTCATATGCTAATTAGTATTGTTGTCACGCAATGTGCCTTAGAGTACAGTGTGGGAAAAGTTTGAAGACATGGCTTCTTGTTTTATGTCTTTAAAAGATGAAAGCGGCTGTGGAGAATTTAAAGGAGAGAGTAAGTTGGTGCCTCTTAGTCAATGTAACAACGATATTACGGCTCATTTGAGGCGATGTCACTTAACGAAAGAAAATATTACGGAGAGCGAACTTATTTTGCAGCGGGCTGGGTATTTTGATAAAAACGCCCAACAAGTTGAAAAAATGTTTGTATGCCCGAGACATCGTGCGAACCTAGGGAAGGATTGGGGTAATCCGACTGGCCGCACAGCATGCCGATATCCAGACCACAAGGGAAAGCAGACTTGTGTAAAAAGTGACAGAGTGGTGACTATAAAGATCGCGCGAGAAGTGATGGAAGGTTTTGGCGTTGCTATTCCTGTTGGATCACGTGAGTATTGGCTGCACCTTTTGTAACTGTACATATTTTGTTTATTCCGCCCTTTTTGTGTCTTCTCTGACACAAGCACTAGGAGAATACGGTTTTTTCTACACTGTATATTGTTGACATTTAGCTGGGACGAATGCATTATATTCCCCCCCCCCCCTTTTTCATAGTGAAATGATAAAATCAAAACTTGTCCTAATTTCATTAACCAACTTCTTCAATCCACTCGCTTTCGTTTTTCAGTGTAGTTTTACTTGTGTAAGTTGGAAGCAAGCTGGAAACAAACAAATAAATGGATTGGAGGTCTTTATGATAAAATTGTGAGAAAACATTTTCAACTGTAAAAAGGAAAAAAACGAAGAAGTTGTAAGTTGCCCTGAATTAGCACGGAACAGAGACTACCAAATAAAGAAATCAAGAAAATAACTGAGTCCATTTTAATTTTTTTGTGACAATCCAGCCAACAATTTAAAATTATCTAACAAATAAAAACAAATTAAAAATTTGTTTTCATATTAATGCCACAAGGCTTCTAACATTTTGGGAAATTTTACATATTCGGGAAAAAAATTGGCGGGAAAATGGCTGGGGAGCCCCAGCTGAGAGTAAATCCTGACTCCTGATCGCCTAATTCGGGATCCATCTCGAAATCCTATCCTCTTTTTAATCTATTCATTTTCTTCCTTTTTCACCCTTTGCCGCACTGTGCGTTTCTAGTTGTTCAATCAATCAACGAAAACCATTAATAAGTAAATAAACAGGAAAATGTTAAAATTTATGTATAAAAATGTCTAACTGCCCCTTTTCCGGCCCGAGTCTGTGTTTTACTGACACCCCTGGGTTTCATTATCCCTTTTTTTTTCCTCATCAATTTTCCCCTGCCCTATACTATCTGAGTACATGGGACAGGCTAGGGCTTCAGAGATAAGGTTTTTACCTACGCATCTTCCCCTCCTTCGCAGGTCCGCCTGTACGTTAAATAGGTCCCAAAAAAACGTCATGATCTTATCCAACACGCTCCTGTTTCAGCCTTGTGCAATAGCTGCCGAAAGAGACACAAGGACAGAGTGAAGAACGAATGGAAATGGTTGAATGTGAGGGAGGTTGAAACACCTAAAGAGCTCTCAAGGTACACCCCAAACTTGATGTTTGACATTGCGATTTTTTTCTCAATTGAGCGGTTGTGATGATTCCGTCAAGAAGTGAAATGTTTTCAAAACCGACAATTTTTTAATTTTTCCCAGATGAACTCGTTAAAGTCGGAATTGCCAAGGCGAATATTACTGTACACAAGACAACGAGTATATTGTACCAGGGCCTAAGCGGCAATTACATCAAAGTACACTTAACTTCGTGAACATTACTTAAGACTCAAACCATAAAAACGAGATAGCATAGAAGTTCTTTTCGGGGACAAATGAATTAAAGTTTTCATGGGGAAAGTTTTCGTCAGTTTCATTGTTCTTTTGTGAACTATTCCAGGAAATCCAAACAAGATGCTTACTCGGCAATGGGATCTTGGACGCCAGGCACTCCAGCAGCAGGCGTCAGCTCGACAGATACCCCATGGACACCCAGCCAGTGGCGCGGAGATGAATCTGATACTTCAGCTGACGAATCGGCGACTGACCCACTCAAGGTGTACAATGACGCCATGTCACAGATTGCTTCGTTGACTGATATGAAAACAGTCGAACAACTTACTTTCAGGCTTGCAACGGACTGGGAAAGTGCGACCGCAAATGAAAAAGCGTTGTGCGAAGAAAGGGTCAATGAAGCTTGTCAAGCTGTATGCAAGGTTATTGCCCCTAACGCCAGTGAAGAACTATTAGAGGCATACAAAAACTCGCCGACGTTAGATAAAGGCGAAAGCGCTCTGACAGCTGCATACAGACAAGCGCCAACAAAGAATCTTAAGACACAGATTCTTAGTATATACGCTTTGCAATATTCGTGCAGTGAGTTAAAAAACATGCATGCTCATTTTGAAAAACTCAGTGATCGACAGATCAAAAAAGCTAGGGCCCACGCGAAGACTATCGGTGCTGGATTGGTCTTAGAGAAAGCTCCCTTCCATAGAACCCGTATCGATTTGATGAGGTTGAATCATTTTCTTTCATTTGCTGACCAACCATATTTTTACCAGGATGTTTCTTACGGGACTCGGACTTTGAAACTAGATTCCGGGGAGCAGTTAATCATGCCCAACGTTGTGAGAACCGTCGCTAGGTCAACAATGATAGCACAATATTTCAGACACTGCCACGAGGAAGGATTCGAACCACTTGGGCGATCGACGTTGTTTCAGGTTTTGAAAGTAAGGGAAGCATCTCAACGGAAATCGTTACAAGGGCTGGACAACATCGCAGCAAGTGGGGCAGACGGCTTCGATGCTTTGAACAAAATTGTTGACGACCTGGAGCAAAGCGGATCACGACTGGAATGGTGTGAAGCAACACGAAAGGAACTGAAAGAAGGAAAGGGCTACCTTAAAACAGAATACCACGCGCACTGTCGAGAAAACGAGAGCCCGTGTCCAGATCATTGTAGGCGTTATGCTCTCAGTGATCCCCAAAGCACTGATTTTCAGGCTTCCTGCAACCACGAACACTGTACACAATGTCACCAATGTGAAACTCTGAAGAACGCAATGATGTCCATATTGTCAGAGATTGAGTCACCAGAAATCAGCTTGTATGGAAATGAACAAAAGGAAGACCTGCTATACGATGCCAAACAGGCACAGGATATGGTGCTCCAATGGAAGGCGCATATTCTTCGGGCAGAGAATCAAGACCAAGCTAAACAAAATGTGCTGAAGTCTCTGCAAAGTGACTCCATACTAGTGTTAATGGATTGGGCGATGAAATTCAACCAGATGAGGTACCGAGAGAAACAAGCTGAATGGTACGGAAAACGAGGAATTAGCTGGCACGTTAGCTGCATTATCTCGAAGGCTGAAGAGGGTCACGATCTAGAGATAGTTTCGTACGTCCATCTCTTGAATAGTTGTGCCCAGGACTGGTACGCAGTGTGTGCAATCCTGACGCACCTACTGACGACTGTCAAAGCTGTACGGCCGTACGTCAATACGGCCTACCTTCGTTCAGATGGTGCTGGGTGCTACCATAATAATAACTTAATAGCAGCTGTAAGCGACATTGGCAAGCAGGTTGGAATACGAGTGCTGAGGTATTTCGATTTTTTGGCATTTCTGTACCTGATTTTTCGCTGTGACTACTAAATCGACAATGCTTCCTTTAGAAAAATGCTCATTGCTTAAAGCTCATCAGCAAAGAAAGTAAGAATTCTCAAAAACATTGGTCACATTTGTCAGCCGAAGATGACCAGAATTTGATTTGAATCCCCGTCATTGAGTTAGTTGTGTACTGAAAGTTCCCCAATAAATCCTGGGATATACACAGGAACTACTGGGTGATTTCGCCCCTTCCCCCCACCTCCCCCCTTCGTGAGCTCTTTTCAATGGCGTTTCCTGGAATCCTTTCCTGATAATTGCAAATTATTTTAATCTTAATAAACTACAGATCCGATTAAGATCCTAAAGTTATATATATAAAGTTATATAAAGTTATAAGCAACTGGTAGGGCGACAATGTCAATGTAATTTCTGCAAAAAGGCTCCCCTTTAACACTACCTGCAAGCTCATTTAACCGTACTGAACAATAACCGACTATCATGGAGGCTTTAAATCAGTTCAAAGCCGATGTTTTGCCTTACTCAGAGGATAATGATTGATATTTTGCACCCAAAAGAATGTGATATATCTATCATATTTTCTTTTCGTAGGTATGACTTCTCCGAGCCACAATTTGGCAAGGATGTCTGTGATAGAATCATTAGCCCATTAAAAGGCGCACTTCGACGATACTGCGACGAGGGCCACGATATTTTGACCGCCTCAGACATGTATCAGGCACTGCAAGCCAGGCAGGTAAAGGGAACCACCGCAGTGGTGTGCGAAATAGATCGCAGCCAAAGTATTAAAGTTGACCGCATTAGCAACTTCAGTGCATTTCATAATTTTTCTTATGGAGCCGATGGTGTTCGCATCTCAAAAGCCTATGAAATTGGCCCAGGAAAATTGATACCATGGTCGCAGCTCAACGTTCAGGGTCAAGGTCTCATAGTAAACGAAGTTACCGAACAAGGCTTCTTTGCTGTTACGCCCAGGCGAATGAAACTATCAGTGGGTGAGATACAGGACTCAGAGAAAGAGGCAGCGTTGTTTGAATGCAAAGAGCCTGGCTGTTCCTACGTTTTTACAACGTTTGAAGAGCTGCAAGATCATATTCACTTTGGAGGACACGTTTCGAGTCTTCGAGAGAATCACGAAAGCGTGTACGATCGATTACGCCGAGACTGGGCACTCAAGTTCTCAACGATGTCCATTGATTCCAGACAGAAATTGCCGCCATCCGAGCAACCTTCAAAATCACCTAGTGGTGTTTGCAAATTCGAAGCCAGCGGATGGGCCCTGCAGAAGCCAAGGGGAGGTGGGACAAGGTTTAGCGAAAAAGTCAAGTCTTACCTCACAGCACGATTTGATGTTGGCACGCAAACAGGCAGGAAATCAGATCCTTCTCAGGTCGCAACGGACATGAGAACGACCAGAAACGCAGATGGTTCAAGAAAGTTTTCCAGAGACGAATGGCTCACGAAGGGACAAGTTCAATCGTTCTTTTCCAGACTGTCTGCAATCAGCAGGAAAAGAGGGGTGACCAGAGCCGAGAATGTCGAAAGTGATGACGAAGGAGATCTGCTCTTGCATGAAGAAATGGCGTGTCTTATTGATGAACGTAGAGACAAGGAGGTTGAAGATATTTTCAAGGAGATGGGCGTAATGCATCCTATCATGTACGATGGCTATGATATATGTGAGCTGACCAAACAAGAAGGACTCTCAAAATTCAACGTCAAAACACTGAGAGCTATGTGCGAACATTTTGAACTGCCGTTCAAATCTAAAGATATAAAGGCTGCTCTAATAAACAAAATAAGAGGCATGGTAAAAGAATGCAGTTGCTGCCGCACCACCCCGTGAATGACCAGGGACTGGCAAGTAGGCTGAGAAATTGCCCCCATTGCATTGGGGTGGGCCGCGTTGCCCAGAAATCTGGTCCTGTTTGTCTCAGGATTTTCGTATACAGTTTGAACGTTTAAATTTCAGTAGGTATATTTGTATGGTACCATAAGACGATAAATCTCAAGTAACTTATAACTTGACAACAACCCTTGAAAGTACGTGACCTGTTTTTCTGTTTATTACTTTATTTACAATACTGGTAAAAGAGCAGAAGGATAAAAGTTGTCCGCGGGACACTCTTTTTTCTATAATAGAATTTTTTTCTAATAGATAAGAGTTACGATCATTATTGTAAAATTTTGCTTTTTGGCAATAAGAACTAATAAATAATGTAAAAAGTCAACAAACGCATATAACATGAGCTAGGAATAAATCAGTTGAATTACAGGTGGTGTGGTTCTTTAGGTGTTCTTAGGCGTGGACCGTTCGATTATGAATGGGGTTGGGGGCTGCCGGAATTCCAGCTGTTTGATACAGCTGCATCTATGTATTATGTATATTATGTATTATCCTTTCAGCCCTGCAGGATTCTTTTTTCACCTCGGTGTCCTTTGCCTCCCCCAACCCCCTATCCCCCCACCCTCCCAACTTTCACACCCCATCAATAAGCTGATGGCCTTATCCACCCCTTATCTGCTTATGAAAAGAAAGGGATCGATACAAGAGGTATATTGCGTGACAACAATGCTAATATGACTGATGCTATATGGTACAAACGTTCAATATCAACCGCACTCGGACTTAAAGTGATTCATAAAATTCGTCAAGAGCTCCACGAAAAAAGTCACCCGAGGTGAGCGAATCCGAGTGTCAGTGACATATTCATGAGAAAATTTTAAATACTCGAAACCGAAAAAGAAACTCAAATGGAATATGAGTTAAATCTCTATTTTTAAAAGGGTATCTTGTTGCTTATTTTCCAAGCTGAAAATTAACTACATTTAAGGAGAAGTTAATTACCGTACGAAGTTTGAGATTTTGACATAACCTGAAATTTACAACCCGCGGCTGTAAACAAGCACAATTTGCATATCCGGCGGCTTGATCAAGAATGTCTGTTTACAGTGTGTTCATGGCATTTTTAATTTCGGCTTTAAGTTGTACAAACTTAAAAGGCTAGTGCAAAGAAAACAAGTGCTCGTTATTTTGAGGACATACAACAACATTCTTAGCTGCTGAGAAAATATCTGTATAATGAAAGTCGTTGTATGTAAACCGTCGAACGGGCAATTCTATGTAAATAATGCCGAAGAGGGGCTCTTAAAAACGCTTGTCCACGTTCAACCCAGAACGATACCCGCATCTTTGACTTTATTTTCTGACAGAATAAGATAAGAACTTTGCTGTGAAGTACATTTTACCTGTGATTTTTGTACCGCTTTGGAGATTTTAGCTTTTAATTTCGAAGAATTTGTCAAGGGAGAAAAAAACCGCGAAGTGGCTTATCTTTGATCTTACTAATTTCATTTCATTTTGCGTCAAATTAGTCCATATTCTGTCATAGGACAAGTCAAATGCAGTTAAATCCAGTGGACTGTGTAGAATTCAGCGACATTCATCAGTTACGAAGAAGCGCAGCTTTCAAAAATACCGAATTTCGCCATCGAAAAAGCCTGAAAAAGCGCTTTGAGGTGGGAAATAAGTTTTGCTCTGTAGCAAAGCACCGAAAAAGATTTTGAAAGAAATTAATTCGATTTTAATCATTTAACATTAAGTCCTTTTCACTCACAAAAAATAAAGGGAAGGTTTACTCACGATCCCAAACTCACCCGACCGCTCTTAGGTGGACAGCCACTTAATAATTGTCACTACAGTAGTAAAACACAACAGTTTACAGCTAAAATAAAGCTAGCTGAGCACTTACTTGCAGACACTTGGGGAAAAGCAACATAATAATCACAAAGTCCTTTAAAAACACAACATACTGTACCTTCAAATCTGATGAATGAAGCATAATATTGTTAGTTAGCATATCAAAGAATATTTGTAATTTTTTTTACAAATCCTGAGAGTTGATATAGCTGGTATGGTTATGTCAGGCACACATGCCACAGTGATGGCTTTAAAGGAAAGTGTACCTAAAAAACCAGTTCACTACTTCTTAGAGACGTCAGCTGAAACCCATCATCTAGATTTCGCACTGACAGTTTTGGACATACATGTATCTTCCAACATAACTGGTTATTATTACTTTTCAACACAACGTCAGGGTGCAGACCTTAAAAATCATGCTTGAAAATTTGAAGATTTTAAACTTCAGCCATGATTTTTAAAACACTGCAAGTTTACCAGTGCTGGGTTTTCGCAGTCCAGAATTTAAAAGAATTTCAACACTTTTTGATGGTTGCTTCATCTCAGAGGGGACAATGCCTGGAGGAAGTTTCTTTGTCTTATGTGAAAGCGCTTCCATAGATTCAACAGCTGCCTCTTGTTCTTTGGGCTTAGCAGGTAAAATTGTGCAAAGACGGGGAACATTTTGATTGATGACTCGTGAGGGAAACAGTGGTACTCTAAGTGCTGACATTTCCTTATCCGTTGCCTGCATCATTCACATAAAATGACAGTGGAAAAGTTGTCAAACTCATCAACTAAGGCATTTATTTGCGTGCGGCAAAAATGTAAAAGTATTTCAAAATATGTGTTGACATTTCAAGGGTACATGGACCATGAACATGTAAAAGCTTACCTTACTCCTCTTTTTCTCTCTTTTTGATCCAGGTGAAAAGGCTGAGGACGGACTGTCCCCAAACGACTTTCCTCTTTTTGCCCTAATAACCGATTCTGGCTGGGCTTTCGACTCTTTAATCATTTTATCGAACTCACTAGTTTTTGACAGCTTTAAGTAACAGGGTTGACATATACGCGATGGAAATGCATCATCCCAAGCAATTTTTAGACCGAAAAATTTTTCAAGATCCTTCTCTATGCCTTCTACCTTAGCTTTGCTGCCATGTAAATCTACAGGATGGTTTTTCAAAACAATATTTTGGTTGCACGTTCTGCAAACAAGCCTGTTTAAGCCCGAGACCGGCTTTGTTGGTGTATCACCACATGTAGCCATGTCAGCCATGTTGACTTTGAAGAAAACTTTCGGTTTGATTCCCTTTGTGTTTCAACAGCCAATGAAAATAGTTCCCTAAGTAGGAACCAACCAGAGCTCTCGATCCCTGCTGCTGAGCAAAAGGATAGAAGCTCTGGGAACGAGAATGGGGATTTCTGTGTGAATTCCCCCTCACCCCCCCCCCCCCCCAAAAAAAAAGACCTATCAGTGACAGGATAGATTGAAATGCCAGCTAGGTAATAGTTTGATTATCTTTTAATTAGATGAAATTGAACATGCTTATAAGACATGCCCATACTTTTTATTTAGTTAATCTAAATAATGATGTAAAATGAAGAGGAATAATATATAACTCAAATAAATGGTATACATAGAAAAGCAGCAAATTGAATAATGGTAAGAACAAGTGAAAATGAATTGGCACAGGCATCCTATGTTGGTGAAAATAAGTAATCTCCTACAAATTTAAGTTTTTCAAAATAACTTGACTGAATGCAAATAAAAGCTAGGCAATTTAGACTCTCTGATTTGTGAACCGCTGTCTGTTATTATGTACATGTATTGGTTGAGAACATAGGTACTATCATTACTGTCATTATGTGGCCTATTTCTAAAAACTGCAAGCAGTCCCTGTTGGCCAGTGGGCAAGTGACAGCAAACTGAACGAAACTGCAGACCTCAGGTGAGGCAAGAGGCAAAAGGTAACCCACATGGCAATCCTGAAGGACTTCTTACAGTTTTAGTCTTAAATAAGTAATAAGAATGAAAAGAATCTATGAGATATATGGACCTACAAGTTTTCCAGTTCATGAGAATTATATTTCTCTGGTTCACTTTCTGAACAAGAGAATGTCTCAAAGGTAAGCTCCTTTTCTCCGGGATTGTCAAAGAAATTGAACAAATCTTCAGGCAAAGCCTGCATGATCTCCTCGAAGCAGGCTATGTCCTCAAAGGTTTCTTAAAATATTTCTAGAACCATCTTTGCATGAACAATGTTAAATACAGGAAACCTCTTTAAAATGTCAGAAACCGAAAATATCGAGGAAGCTTCTGCCACAAGCTCATTGATAAGCTCAGTGGAAAATCCATGAGCACTAGAAGATCCAAACACTGACAATGTGGGACCATTCAAATTGCTCTGCGACTTAGTTAAGGCTTCATGGAGAACATTGCGATCCTCAGCATTTACAGTTCTCTGGGTTGTTATAGTGCTCTTGGATTGCAAAGATCCCATGGGGTTGTCAAAAGGAAATGCCTCTCGCTTGTACTCACCCCCGCCACATAAACACTTCTTCTCACAGTTGCTACAGCAGTCATGCAGACATGTTGAAATTTCCACAGCAGCATACTCTTCAAACAAGGCCTTGCATATGCAAGTGTCTGTCTTGCAGAACGTTTTGACTGCCTTATCACATTGTGAGAGTTGATTGCCGTGATAAATGATCACATTGTGTGCAGGTTTTCCATTACGACCTGCCCGTCCTACCTCCTGAATGTGATCAATTGTACTCCGTGCAGGACCAATGTGTATGACAAATTTTACATCTGGGAAGTTGACCCCCATACTTAATGCAGAGGTTGCAACCACAACCTTAACACAGCCCCTATCTTGCTTGAAGGAATCAGTTACTCTACCCTTGTACTTTGGCCAAGTCATGGAATGATAGATTCCAAGCAGTCGGTTCGCTGGCACACAAGGCTTGTCAGTAACATAGCCATTGGCACCAAGCATTCCAAGAAAGTGTCCACTCAATTTGGCCACATCTTGCATTGTGGTACAAAAAATTATGGTTTTGGGCATATTTTCCCTTTCCAATCGAATCATGTCAATTAACCACTGAGGATGTTGGAGATGGTTTTCTCTTTTTGTTTTTATGATGGTGAAACGAATATTGCTCCGTTCAGGACTGATATCTAAAACAACTTTGTCTTCTTGAAAGACAAGTCTTTCATGATGGTCTGCTTCATTTTAACATCAGCTGTTCCAGTTAATGCCAAGAATGGGATACCTAAATATAGAAAGCCCTTTAAGTATGCCACATAATAAAAACTTGCATATGTAAGGTGTTGGCTAGTAGATTTTTTACAAAGATCTGACTAAAAAAAGATCTGACTAAAAAAATTATTTTCAACCTTTGAAATATTGCTTATTTCTCAAATATAGAAAAGATTAAGCTTGCATTTCTAAAATGGTGACAACAAAAAGATTATGTTGCCCAGCACTTTAAAACTAGCGACATCTGCAAGTGTGCTTTTACAGTAAACGATGTGTGTAAACTATCAGGGATACTTCCATTTAAAAAGCTAAAAGTTAACATTTCTGCACAGCCCCATACAGTTATTATGCATGCGTAAGTAGTTAGTAAAATGGGTTTTGTGGACCATGTCTCAGTATTTAAGAATTCCAGTAATACTAATAATAAAATCCCTGAATATGCAAAAGACTTCAAAAATGAATGGCTTTACATAACAGGGATTAATAAGAAGTGTGGTGAGTTTATGAAAATTCTTGGAGATAATACTGATTCTTTTGAAAAAGTTTTTTGGTCTTCAAGAGCAAAAGCACTTATTAGTCACTTTAAAAATGTTTTGGAGGCCCAAAAAATGGGTAAACTTCGAAATATTAGTAAATTAAAGTTTAAATTAAGTGCTGTTTTCAAAATAATTGATCTAAGAAATGACTTATATTTTCATATGGGAAACACTTTTTATGCTGACTTTTTTTCAGATGATGAATTTCAAGATTTTGTTGAGAATTTTATCATCTTTACTAACAATGTTAAAATTAAAAATGAAGATTTTGAAGATGATCTTTATTTAGAATATTTTAATGGAAGATATAGAAGTATTGATAGTATTAGTGAACTTTATAATTTTAGTGATTTTGATGGTATTAGTGAAAGTGAAAGTGAAAGTGATAGTGATTAAAAAAAAGGCTTAAAGTCTTATAATCTAATTATAAGATTATAAGACGTCATGTCTAACCAGTTTGATAACGGTTTTCAGGGTTCTCAACCTTTTATAACAGATAAAGAATATAAGAGTTTATCTTTGGATCAACTAAGATATATATTAAACGAGAAGAAAAAAGAAATAAAGAAAAACTATAAACAATTAAGTGAAAAAGAAAAATTAATTAGAGATATAAGAAAACTAGATAAGCTTAATGAAAAAGTAAAAAAAGGAGTAGATATAAAGAAGGAGTATAGGAAAAAGAAAGATACAACTAAAGAGAAAAAGATAAAATCATTTGATGAGTATTTTGAGGAATGTATAAAAAATAAAAAGATACCACCAGATACTCCTTCTTATTTACGTGAAGCTCTTGAGAGGGCAATGAGAGAATATGACCAAGGACTTGTAAAAGAAAAATCATCTCTTTCAGGTTTTGCAAATAAATACACGATTGAAGGAGTTTTTGGTTTGAAACCGATAGAATTTTTTGAATATATAAATGAAACTTTAGTTGATTTTTTACTTATCATAGAAATATAAAATTTAAGTTAGATTTAGTTTGCTTGATGGAAAAACAAGAAATAGAAAAAGCACAAGGTATTATAGATATAAAAGAAGATAAGGCTTATTTTAATTCACCAACACTTTCTAATCTAGAATCAGATGATGTTCAACGTTTAATAGATATTAGTAAAGAAACCATTTTAGGGCAAATGGAAGCGTATTCAGAAAAAGGAAGTAATTGAGTTTTTAAAGAAGTGGTAAAATTAGAAATTCATACTATTGAGTATAATCCAAATAAAGGATCGTCTTACATTGATCTTCCTAGTTGGATAAAAAATAAAAAAGCAATTATTAATTTACAAAACAAAGATGACAAATGCTTTCTTTGGTGTATACTTAGATATCTTCATCCAAAAGAATCACATGAAGAAAGAATAAAAGATTTAGAAAAATATGAGTTTTCACTTAATACTAAAGGAATTACTTTTCCAGTGAAAGTAAATAATATCACTCAATTTGAGAAACTTAATCCAGAACTTCCAGGAATAAATGTTTTTTCTAATGATGATAAAATGATTATTTATCCTTTGAGAGAGGCAAAGAGAGATTGTAAAAATACTATTGATTTATTTTTGTATGAAGAACATGGTGCATCACATTATACTCTTATTAAAAATTTTCATAGGTTGATAAGGTCTCAAAAAACTATAAGTCATAATGGTGAAATATTTATTTGTAAGAGATGCTTTAGTCATTTCACTAAAGAAGAATTATTAGAAAAACATATTAGATATTGTTCAAATAATGCAACAGCGATTGTAAAAATGCCTGAACCAAACTCAATGCTATATTTCAAAAATTATCATAAACAACTTCCCATTCCTTTTGTAGTTTATGCAGATTTTGAATGTTTTACTAAACCAATGAATAGTTGCAGTCCTAATCCAAAAGACTCTTATAATTACAACTATCAAAAACATGAACCATCAGGATTTTGTTTTTATGTAAAGGGAGTAGTAGATAAAAAAATAAAACCAATTATTTATACAAAAACTTCTGAAGATGAGGATATATCAAAAATATTTGTGGAAAAACTTGAGGAAGTAACTAAAGGAATTTATAATGATTTTTATCAAAGACCAAAACCTCTTAGACTAACTAGTGCAGATCAAAAATCATTTGATGCTGAAGTTAACTGTCATATTTGTGGTGGTGAATTAAAAGAGGATAAAGTTAGAGATCATTGTCATTTTACAGGTCAGTATCGTGGAGCAGCGCATAACAAATGTAATCTGCAGTGTCGTAAGCCAATGGTTCTTCCAGTTATATTTCACAATCTTCAGGGATATGATGCTCATCTGTTTATAAAACAACTTGCTAGATTAAAAGGAAAATTAGACTGTATTCCATCAACAGAAGAAAAATATATTTCCTTTTCAAAAAGTATTAAAGTTGATGAGTATTATTCTCATAAGCTTGATAAAATGATGGATATAAATTTTGAAATACGATTTTTAGATTCATTCAAATTTCTTCAAACATCACTTGCCAATCTTGTTTCAAATTTATCCCCAGATGACTTTCATAATACAAATCATGTATTCAAGAAAAATGTAGATCTACTAACTCGTAAGGGAGTTTATCCTTATGATTATGTTTCATCACTTGATAAATTATCAGAAACACAATTACCACCCAAAAAGGAATTTTACTCCCAACTTTATGACGAAGATATTAGTGATGATGATTACCAACATGCAATTAAAGTCTGGAATACATTTGAATGTAAAACAATAAGAGATTACCACGATCTTTACCTAAAATCTGATGTATTACTGCTAGCAGATGTATTTGAAAACTTTAGAAAAACTTGTCTCAAACATTACAAACTTGATCCAGTTCACTATTACACATCTCCAGGTCTAGCTTGGGATGCATGTCTAAAAGAAACAGGTCAACAATTACAGTTACTTCATGATTATGATATGTTAATGATGTTTGAGCAAGGTATTCGTGGTGGTATAACACATATATCAAAGCGATATGCAGAAGCAAATAATAAATATATGAAAAATTATAATCCTGGAAAGGAGTCAACATTTATTCAATATTTAGATGCAAACAATCTTTACGGTTGGGCAATGTCTCAACAACTCCCAACACATGGATTTAAATGGATGAAAGATATAACATTAGAAAAGGTAGATGAAATATTAGAGAAAGCAAATCATAGTATGTCAAATCTTGGGCGAAAAGGTTATATATTTGAAGTTGATTTGGAATACCCTCCTCACCTATGGGAAACACATAATGGCTACCCTTTAGCACCGGAGAAGATGATTGTTAATGGTGTTGAAAAGTTAATTAGTCATTTTAAACCACGAAAGAATTATGTTGTTCATTATCGAAATCTTAGACAATGTCTTGAGTTGGGTATGAGAATAACTGCTGTTCATAGAGGAATTTCATTTTATCAGTCTCCTTGGATGGAACCATATATCAGAAAAAATACTGAACTTAGAAAGACAGCAGCCAACAATTTTGAGAAAGACTTTTTCAAATTAATGAATAACTCCGTTTTTGGAAAAACAATAGAAAATATAAGGAAAAGACAAAATATACATCTTATTGATAATCGTAAAAAAGCTGTCAAGCTAACAAGTAAACCCAACTTTGATAGATGTACAATATTTGATCGCAATCTTATTGCTATTCATATGCTAAAGACAGAAGTGTATTTTAACAAACCAGTGTATGTTGGTCAAGCAATTCTAGATTTATCAAAGACACTAATGTTCAATTTTCATTACACATACATTAAAAAGAAATATAAAAATAAAGCAGAATTATTGTTTACAGATACGGATAGCCTAATGTATGAGATTAAAACAAAAGATTTTTATCTAGATATATGTCCTGATGTGAGAGATAAGTTTGATACTTCTGATTATCCTCTCATCCATCCTTCTGGGATAATTACAGGAGTAAATAAAAAAGTGATTGGAATGTTTAAAGATGAAGTAGCAGGAAAACAGATAACACATTTTGTTGGGCTGCGACCCAAACTTTATAGTTTTAGAATTGAGGAGGATAGGGAAGTAAAAAAGTGTAAAGGAGTAAAGAAAAATATTATAAAAAAGAAATTAGATTTTAATGATTATGTTAAATGTCTATTTTCAGGTGAGAAAGAAATGAGAACTATGAAGATAATAAGAAGTGAAAAACATGATATATATTCTAAAGAAGTTAACAAAATAGCGTTAAGTAATGAAGATGATAAGCGCAATGTTTTAGAGGATAAAGTGCATACTTTGGCTTTTAGATAAAAAAAATTATTTAAAAGTAGTAAAGTATAAATAATAAATGCCTTATACGGAGGAGGAAATAAAAAAATATTTATCTATACTTCATAATTATAAAGTACCCACCAAAACGGCGGGGCCTCATAGGAGTTGTTCAAATTGTTCAAATACTGAATTTTTTACAATAGATTCTGGCTACAAAATCTGTGATGAATGTGGTACATCAAACGGTCATGTATTAGGATTATTTGATGTAAAAGATTTGGATAGGTTGCATTATAGAAAAAAGAGTATTTATCATAGGAAATACCACTATGAGAAAAAGGTAAATGAAATTTCTAAAAAAATAAACCTAAATGATGAAGAAAAATGTGAACTTTATGATAGATTAGTAAAAATAGATAATCATATCATGGAAATACTAAACAAGCAATACTTAAGAAAGAGAATGATAAATATTAATTATTTAACCAAAAAAATTTTGGAGGAGATGGGTTGTGAAAAGTATAAACTTATTGAACTTAAGATTAGTTCTATAACTTTTGAGATTTATGAAAAGTGGTGGAATTCTTATAAAGGGTTAAATAAATAGTTTTGAGAGGGAGGGGTGTTAGGGGTTGTTCCCTTATTAGATAATTTTATATTTTAAAAATATAAAATTTAATCTTCTAAATAAGTATATCCACTTTCAAATACTCTAAAAATATCTAAAAATGATTCTTTTTTATAATATAAATCTTCATCTGTTTCCATATCTATTTCAAATTCATTAATAACTTGATATATTCCTTCTGTATTAATACCATCATCTTTCATAGCATCTTTTACAAGTTTTAAAAAACCTTCAAATTCATCTTCTTTATTAAAAATACTTTCTAATATTGAATTTGATAATTCATATTTTTTATCTTTTTGGTTTGAATAAATAATATGATTTAAAACAACTTTATTTAAAAAATCTTTTTTTAATTCTTTAAGTGAATGCTCATCTTGTATAAATTCAAAAATTTCTTTTAATAATGTTCTAGCAAGACGATCTAAATCTTTTTTCCTAATAACTACTTCATCCATTTTATCTAAAGTTTATATTATTCCTTTATGAAAAATCCAGTAAATAATTCCAGTTAGATAACCAAGTACTTCACATTCTTTAAACGGAGTGTTGATAGCATAAACACATCCTCTTCCAATTTTATAATGTTTCCAAAAAGCTTTGAAAGCGAGATTGAATATTAAATGATTTGTAATGATATTTGAATCTGAATTTAGGTAGTGTCTTGCTTCTGTCAGTCTGTAAATAATTTGATCTATGTCTAGTTTTTGTGAGAAATACTTTGCGTAGAGAAACTGATAAACTAGACAAGCTTTTATGAAGTTTTCTGGGTAAAGTTGTGTTTTATAAGTTGGAAAGTATAAATTAACATATTCCACTATTGTACTAATCATTTTATATAATTATATATATAAAATGCGTATAGAGATCAATCCTCATTCATTATTAAATTTACAACATATATGTGAAGTGTTATACAAACTTCATCCATCTGTTTTAAATGACTTAGTTGAAATGGAAAGATCTTTAGGTAAAATATTAGGGTTTATCAACCTTAACAATCCATCACTAGAAGAAAGAGAATTCTTAGCTAATATTGCTGAGAAAGTAGATTACTCAAAAGAACCTGAGGAACTGATGGAGGAAAGTAAAATTAAAAAAGTATTAGATGATGTTAAAGAGGAAAAGGAAAAAGATTTAATATTTGATAATTATTTGGGATCAAAAGACGTAAAAGAATACAAAAAAACTATGCGTTTTCACGATCTAAGAAAATATTTTCAACTAGATACTGATGAATATATTCCTATGAAGATATATGTTGAAGTTGAAGATCCTGTAATTGGAAAAAAACTAAAAGAATTGGTTGAAGCACTTGAAAAAACTAGAGCTCCAGAACAATTTTATTTACATAAAAAAGAAGTAGATGAAGATGCTTATTTTGCAGAAGGTTATGGTCTTAGAATGAATGAGGAACAGAAAAAACAATGGAAAGATTTTTATGATGGAGAAGATGCTGAAAGTCTTGAAAAACTTTTAATAGAGAAAAAGTTATATCCATAATTTTTTTATATTTCAAAAATATAAAAAATAAAGGGAAATAGATATGTAATTGAAAAAAAATTCTTTTTAGCAACCAGCACAAAACACACGGTTGCTCTATGACTTATTTTATTGATGAAACAGGATTTTATTCTTTAAATGTTCAACCCCGCGAATCATGGGGTTGAACATTTAAAGATAAAAAAGCAATCCGGTAAATCACCGGGTTAGTATTTAGATAAAAAGAGCTGACGCCTTGAAACGGGGTGTTAGGTATTAAGATAAAAAGAGCTGACCCCCCAATTTACGGGGTCAGGTCCAAGGCAGATGGATCAAAGGGGGCCCCAATTCAGGGCCCCCTTGGAGGAGAAAAAAATTGTATAATACCTTTAGATACTTAGATTAAATACTATTAGAGTAAAAAAAAATTAATTATTTGTTTAAAGATTTAAATAAATTAATAAAATGACAAACATGTTGGAGAAGAAGTTTACTAATAAAGATTTAGGAATTGAGTTAAATTCTTATATTGACAAACAGCAAAATGTTTGGTTTCGCGGAAAGGATGTTGCACAGATACTTGGGTATAGTGATACTGATAAAGCTATTAGAAGGTATGTATCCATAGAAAACAAAATGACGCAATTTATACAACCAAAATGTTCCCCCGCCAAAACGGCGGGTCAACAAAGTAAAAGTGTTGGGGGTTTTAAAACGACTCCTCAACAAAAAGACACCAGAGGAAAATATTGTATATTCATCAACGAACCCGGATTTTATGAACTTGTATTTGGTTCTAAATTAGAGTTCGCTAAAAAGTTTCGCCAGTGGGTATTTAATACGGTTCTTCCATCTATCCGTAAATATGGGCAATATAAAATGTTTGATAGTCCTTGGAATAAGATGATAATGATTGGTAATGAGACAGATCTTCATTACAAAGTAGTGCAACTAATTAGAAATTATTATCCTGATTCTATATTAGTAGCTGGACTGGGAGAGAATCAAGATACAGAGGAAAAAAGACTAGATTCGTATAAGAAAGGATATCAACGAGGTCAACCAGATCTAATGATTTTAGATTATCACATTGAATATAAAGGTCTCTGTATTGAATTCAAATCACCAACTAACAATTACTGTGTATCAGAATCTCAAATAAAGATGAAAGAGAAGTATCGTAGTAACGATTATGCATTTATTCTAAGTAATGATTATGATAAGATTAGCAAACTTATTCATAAATATATGGCTGGTGTTCGTATTCTTTGTAAATATTGCCCAAAAGCATTTCGTAGTAAAAAAACATTAAATACACATTTAAAAGTATTTCATAGGATTGAGAAAAACATTTAATTTTGATATTTACATTAATATCAAAATGTTTGTTTATATTATATATTAAATTTATTTTTATACTTCTTCACAAAGTTATCCACACTAGATGGACATTGATCAATTATCATTTCATCTAATATTTTAATTCTATCTATAAATTCTTGTTTATTCCACTCATCTCCTCTGAGTGCTGATCGTAGTTCTACTAATACTTTTTCATAAGTAGTATAAGCCAGTTTTGTTGTTTCTATCTTCTTTTTAAAATCCTTCTTTTTTGTAATTCCAGCCACAATTATTCCTGCACCATTGATTACTCCAAGAATAATAGGATTGAGTGTCAACCCTCCTGTGATAGTGCCAACAGCAATAAGAGATAAACTAGAAATAGAAAAAATATTATCTAAAAATTTGTAACTTTTATAAGATTTTTTATAACACCAATGTTTCTTATGATAATGTTTATAAAGGTCTTTTATAGTTTCTCTTTGCTCTTCTGATAAAGATTTATCAATATGATTAAATTCAAAAATACTCTTTTTTTGACTACTATTTCTTTTCATTTATATTTACATTACATAACTTCCATTTAACTTTTCTTGAAGCATTACTTTATGATATTTCTCAGAGTCGATGTCGTAAAAGTTTGGAGGGTACATTAATCTTAATAACACTCCATCTTCAGTTGTAAACTTCCAACGTTGATCAGCATTGAATTGAGTAGTTGGTATAGTTAATGTTCCACTGTAGTTACTTATTGAAACTTTTGTAACACTTAAAGCTAAATCTTCTGCCAACCATACAACAATTTTTTTTCCATTAAAACTACTTAACATGGTAAAATTTTGAGTTGTTTTGTTAACAGTTAAAGTTACTTTATTGTTTGTCTTATTATAATCCAATTTTACTAAAATATTATTGTTTGTTGATAAATATTTAGTTAGGGTAAAACTTCTATTTCTCCAATGAGTAAAAACAATACATAAAGTATCTTCTAAATCATACAAAGGAGAAAAAGTAACATCATAACCATTAATATGTAATCCTTTTTCTGTTATTTCATCTAGGTCTTTATTTGGTGGTAGTGTAATATTAGGCTTTACAGAATTAATAATAATTCCAGATGAGCCTATATTTATTCCATAACTATCTGCATTAGCAAAGTCATAGAACTCACTAAAGTATAATCTATACAAAGCATTTATAGTGTAAGGAGCTAGTTCTTTTACTAATGCAACTGTTGCAGCACTATTATCATTGTTTCGGTCAAGTTTGATATTTTTAATTTCTTTTTGATTTGCATTAATATCAACATTATACACTACTTCTGTTGGTTTGATATCAAATGCGGTGTGATAGTCGTAAACTTTATCTGGGTCGATATTGCTAAATACACCCTTAAGACCATAAGCAATGATGTAAACCCCTGAAAACTGATTCGGATACCTAAATAGGAAATATCCACCCCGAAGAATATCAACCAAAATGTGAAGAAAGAACTTATTCCCAAATGTCAACTTCCAGAAATTAACTATTATTCTGTGGTAGTACATAGTTTTTGTTTTTCCTGTTGAATCAGTATAGTTATGGGATAGTTTTTTTACACTTACATTTCCAATTGATAATCCTTTTGAAGTTCCTTTGTCAACACTTATTTGTGTATTATTCCAAAGATTATAATCAGTGTTGAGTATTTCCAAACACAACGTGTATTCGGTATTTTTAGCTAGTCTGAAAAAATTAATTCCCATTTTATAAATATATTTACCTTGAGAATTTTTGATTATTTTCATGAAAATTACTTTGTGGTTATAGTCATGAAAATTACCTTTAGAGGGAGATAAGTCTCCTATTTTATTTATAACAAAACTAACTCCTCCATCTAGTTCATCAGTCCATTGAGCCCCACTTGACATAAGGTAACTAAATTCATCTTTATAATGACTTGGTTGAACTGCGGTATGATGAACTAGATTGTCAACATAACCTTTGTTTACTGCTTCATTGTCTTGGATTGCTAGACCTAGATTCTCTATTTTATTACCACCAAGGTTGACATTAGCTTTTACAATCCCACTTAATACAATTTTAGGTGTATTAATTTCTATTCTCTTAAGTGGTTTGGTTATTGCTTTTGGTAGATCAGTGAATAAACGACAAGTGATAGCTGTGTGATTGGAATTGTTATGGGTTCTTAGTTTTACTCCTGACATATTATAATTCCAAGACTTTTGTATATTTAATGACCAAGTGCCAGTGCGATTTCCACTTACCCAAAAATTAGAATTGGAATGAGAGACATCTCTGGGAATAAACCACAAAAAGTCAACGTTTATATTTCGCGAACCAAACTGAAATTCTATTTTGTTAATGTATGTGTTAGCAGTTGGTGCCCACCCTACAAGGGGTTGACCAGGTGTTGATGTTGTAAAAACAAAATCATCAAATGATGAACCTGAGATATATTGTAGATACAAAGTCGTAGGCGCTTCTGGATCTGTTATGGTAAATACACCACCTGGGGCGTCTCCAGAATGATGATCAAACCTTTCTATTTGTTTGCGAACCCACCCGCGATTAGCGGCTTCTTGATCTGTGGTTGGGTCACTGAGGTTAACTATTTTATTATTACCAAGATTAAGATTACCAGTCATAGCAACGCTACCATCTTTTTCCAAGTAATCACTTAAATCTGGACTTCCACCATTATCATCCACATATTTTTTTGTTGCAGCATCTGTATTTGATGTTGGTGTTGCGAGACCAACTATTTTTTTGTTTCCAAGATTTAGGTTACTTGTCATTGCAACACTTCCATCTTTTTTTATAAAAGAAGTAGTATTAGGTATTGAGTCATCTACATACTTTTTGGTTGTCGCATCAGTGTCTGATGTTGGTGGTCTAAGGTTAATTATTTTTTTATTATCCATGTTTAGATTATTAGTCATTTTATTTGTTCCATTAACGTGAAGATACTTCAAATCTGTGGAAGCTAATGGTGTTGGTTGATTACTACCATTTGGAGCTGGTAGATTAAATATTCGATTGTTGTCCATATTTAAATTTCCTTTCATTGGGTAAGATCCATCTCTGTCAAGAAATGTGTTGTCTACGTAATATTTTGTTGCTGGATCTTTAGAATCCAGTGGTGAGATAAGATTTTGAATACGGTATGTATCTTTCATATCAATGTTTGAATCAACTGTTAGTCTTGATGTTGAGGGTGTTCCAGTGGAGTTATCATCAACATACTTTTTTGTAGCAGCATCAGTATTAACACTAGGTGCTCCTACATTTCTTAGTTTTTTATTTACCATATCATAATCACCACTTGAAGTGAGATTAAATCCAACTCCTGGAGCACCTTGTATTCCCTTAGCAAAGGGATGATCAAGAGATTGTTCATTAAATATTCCCATTTTTATTATTAGACTAGATTACCAGTAAAGTTTTTTGCAATATGTTTTCTGGGTTTATCAACGTATAAAAATGAATACGGTTTTTTAGTTGCTGCGTGGTAATCTTCTTTACTAACTCCTAACTCAGATGATATTCTGTTGGCTTCCCTAGATGATGGAAATTCGTATAAACAGTAATGAGAACAATTCAACCGAATATCCTTTGGTGTTTTATAAAACGATTGACTGAGATACACCACCGAACAATTCTTATGTCGTCCTTGAATAAAATAATCAATCAGTTGTCTCTGGTTTTTATCACAAACATAGTCATCGAATATCACAAGTTTTTGATTGTCTTCGTAATCCATTTCTGACACTGGGATTATTTCATCATTACTTACATGAAGTATTTCATATCCCAGTTTACTACTCAACTCCATCATTTTTTGAATTAGCTTTTGATACTTATCCTGTTCTAGATTACGCGCGTAAAGATAAATCTCATCATAATACAGTAGTGGTTTAATTAACATATGATATAGCAGATTAGTTTTCCCACTTCCACTGTTTCCACAGATTAACATCCGAAATGTATCTTTGGGCATGTAAGGAAATAACTGTTTATATTTTTTATCTGGGTTGTCACCACTATCATAGTTTGGTATTTCCATTTATCTAAAGAATATATAAATGAATATTGAAGAATACAAAAAACTTGCAAGAAATAAAATTGAAGCTGATGCTTTGACTAAACAGGTGAGAGATGTTATAAAAACAACAAAATGGCAAAAACAAGATATGAGGGAGGGTTTTAAAGAAACATTTAAACCACTTATTAAATCTCAAGATAGCATTAAAAAAAGTATTGATGAGCAGCAAAACGCAACTATAGCACAACTTAAAGCTAATCAACTTGCTCTTACACAAGGTCTTAATCAAAACAGACTTGCTATAACTGAAGGATTTGATAAAATGGATGAGGTAAAAAAATGGGATTTGGCTCAATTACCTGGTTTTGAATCAATTGAAGAGTCTAAAGAAGATGATGGAGTTTTACCCTCTACATCAGATGAGGGACCAAAAATAGCAAAATTTAAAGCTGAAGACCTCGATAGATATTTAAATAGTAAAGATTCACAAGATATACTAAAAACTAACGAATATCACAAACTCCCTTCTGAGTATTTTAAAGAAGATGTTTCTACCATTAACAAAGTAATTGATGATGTTAACGAAGATTTAGAAGAGTTTAGTGCAAGAATAAAAAATACTGCAGATTTTGTACGAGACGCAAACGGTTATGTTTTAGCTCAACCAAAAAGTAAAAAACCACGAGAAGAAACATTAGATTACATAAAAAATTATAACATATTAAGCATATATGCAGCAAATTTAAGTAATCTTAAGTATTATAAAACAAAATCTGGCTCTGGAATGATTTACTTTAACAACCCACAAGAACTACTAAAAAAACTTGAATTGTTAGGTGGTTCAATTCTTGCTGGTAATAATGGTGTAATACCTGAGTTTTCTCAAATAGCACATCTTCTCAACCAAATGAAAGTAATCTCAAAAAAACAACTTAACGATCTACTAAAAAGTTATATATCAATTAAATAAATGGAAGAACGAGCTATCCACATTTCCTCTATAAACAGGGAAAAAAGAGGAAAAAACAGACCTGGTGATTTTACTATAAAGTTTAATCCATCTCTAAAACTTGACCCTGATAAAAAACACCAACTTGCTCTTGATCGGTTGTCAATGACCTACTCTTGGTATAATATTAGAAGTGATTATGGAAACAATAAAATCAAATACACTCATGATAGAAGGACTTGGCAAACAATTACTTTTACAGATGGAATGTACTCCTACTCAGATATTAATGATTACATTCATCAATATATGTCTCAAAAGACTCATCACTCAACAGATTCGGGTGGAAAGAAAACTTATTCAATCAATCTAACTTTTATACTATCTACCTATCGAGTTCTCATATCAATTGATGGTGATTATCAACTTGATCTAAGAGGAACAGATTTTGGAGAGCTGATTGGATTTGAAAAGAAACTTATTACAAAAACAGAGTATGGAACAAAACTACCAAATATAACAAATTCGATTGATGTGTTAAATATCAACACAACCGCAATAACTAATAGCATTGTAAATGGAATAAATACAAATACCATTGCTGTAATACCAACAGACAATCTCACAAGGTCTTTTCCATTTACGTTTGAACCTAAAAGACCATTGTATTGTGATGTCTCTTCATTTCACATAGATGAAATGAAAATCTATGTGACAGACTCACTTGGAAGACCTGTAAATTTTAATGGTATAGATTGGTATATGACTTTAATACTTCACTCGATGTAATATAACTATTAAATTAAAATGAGTAGACAATCAGAGTTTAAAATGAAACTTGACCCTGAATTGGGTAGATATACAAGACAACATATTTATGGTGAAGGAATAATGGATGTGTTTAAATCATTTGGTCCAAAATTATTTGGAAAAACAGTCAAATCAGCTGTTAAAAAAGGAGCTAAAAAAGCAGTGACAGTAGCTGCAACAAAAACTGGTGAACATGTTGGTAAAAAGGCTGGTGATAAAATAGTGCAAATGTTATCAAAAGAAAAAGCAAAACCAACTAAAAAAGTTAATTTTAATAAAAATGTTGAAACAATAAGTCAACAAGAGATAGATCAAATGTTGAATAACCTTCTTAGTGGAGGCTCAACACGAAGGAGAAAAATTATATAATTATTAAAATAAAATGAAGTCATTTAGAAATCCAAAATATTTAGATAGATATGAAGATGTTGTATTTGACCTGGAACAGTCTTTAGATACAGCTCCAGCAAATGCCGCACACCAAACTAAAACAGGTCTTAGATTTGTTGCTGATAATACAGGAGAAACTACTCCTTTTGATTGGTATAACGCCAGACTATCAATGGATTTTAAAGTAAATAAGCTAGCAGATGGAGGAAACATTGCGGTTGCTGACCATAACGGAATTGTTAATGGCAGTAACTCATTTATAGAAAAATTAAGTATCCTAGCAAATGGTCGAGAAGTTTATAGTTGTAATTATGCAAATCATGTTGTAAATATTAAAAATTTACTTGAGTATAATCCTTCATATGCAAAGAGTGTTGCTGCAAATGAATTTTATTTTCTTGATACATCAAGAAATGCAGAGGAAAGAGAATTTGAAGTTAGTGGCACAAATCAGTTAGCTAAAAGAAAAGCAACTTATAATAAAGGTTTTCATAAAAGAAAATTACTACTAGGTACATCAGCCACAGTAAACTGTGAAATTCCTCTTAATAGATATTCTTTCTTTGAAGCATTGGAAGACAAATTACTTCCAAATACAAAAATTGAGTTAAATATCGAAATTGAAAAAGATGCAAATTTAATTTTTCAAGCCGCTGATGATTGTAGAGTTATTATAACAAGACTACAACTTTTTATTCCAAAACTTACGTTTAATTCAGAAGGACAAAAGTTGTACATGCAAAATTATCTTAAACCTTACAAATGGGTATATTTGAATGAAGTAGTAGAGCGATCAAATAATTCGCAGCAACAGACAGGACATTTTAGAATTACAAATGCTATTTCAAAACCAAGACATGTATTTGTTTTTGGAATTAACACAGCAAGAATTGATTCACAAACAGCAAATCCATTTTTATACGACACTTTTAATTTACCTAATACTGCTAATATAAGAGATTGTTACCTGGAAGTTGCAAATGGAAACGAATATCCTGATATTCACTTTAAACCTTCTACAGATATGTCAAGAGTTTTTAGAAATGTAATGTCATTCGTCTATGCAAATAATGATTATCAAGGTGGGACATTACTTAATATAAGTAATTTCAAATCTTTATTTCCTTTTGTTTATTTTGACCTGACAAAACAAAAAATGGATATCAAAGATGGTGTTACAAAATTAGCATTTCATTACGAATTAACTGCTAATCCAAACGCTGATTATAATATTTATGCATTAGTCTTACATGAAAGAATAGCAGAAATATCACAACAAGATGGAAAACTATTGCTACGAGCATAAGTGAACTAATGAATCCTTAAATACACCATATATGTTTTAATATAAGAATAAAATAAAAATGGTAAATAATTCTTTGATAAAACAAAGATCTAAAGACCGTCTTAAGACGTTAAAAACAGAAAATGCTAAGAAAGCAAAACAATTAAAGAAATTAAAACTACAAAACCAACTTGAGACTTTAAAAAAAGAAAATGCTAGGAAAGAAAAAAAAAAAAATAATTTGAAAAATAAAATTGATATTGATATTTTTGTTAAAAATTCATTAAAAAAATATAAAGAACATAAACCTAAACCTAAACCTAAATCTAAGAAGAAAAGTATATGGGATGTAATTGATTTACCAAAACCACTTGTTATCTAATTATTAAAATAAAATATGACATCTTATATTGAATACGGTGTAAAACTTACAGATGGTCAAAAGTCAAAATTGGCTTCTGCAATATTAAATAAATCACCACTAACTCTTCAATTAAAACACTCTCATCTTCGAGGTTCTGATGAGTTAATGCTAACCCAAAGACAAATTTCTAAAATAAAAAAATCTATTGCAAATGGCACAGGATCAGATATAAAGATAAGTAAAACACAGATTAGACATTCTGTAAAACATCGTGGAAACTTATTTTCATCACTCGCATCTCTTGGAGCGCGAGTACTTCCTTACGCAATAAAAGGAGTTTCAAAAGTTGTTCCAGCATTAGCAACTGGTGCTGCTTCTGCACTTGGAGAAATTGGATTAAATAAAATATTTGGAAAAGGAATCACAATTCCAAAAAAGTTTTTCCCAATGCTACCAGCTATTAGAGGAGAATTGACAAAATCACAAATAGATCTAATAAACAAAATGTATCAAACAGGTGGGCGAGTGGTTATCAAACCAACTCATAAACAGATAGAAGGAGGATTACTGGGTACTCTTGCTTCCATTGGAATTCCAATGGCAATTAGTTTAGTATCTAAGATGTTTGGTGGGGGTCTTCAGGTTGATAGACGTGGATCATCTAATACATCAAATGTTTACGTTCCACCTCCTCCTCCACCCACACATGGTGAAGGTTATCCTTATCACTTTCCACCACCATTTATTGGATCATGGCCCAATCCAATTGGAATGGGGGTTAAAAAAAAAAAGTCCAAAGGCAAGGGTCTTCTTCTAGGAAAAAACAGCCCATTCAACTCAATTCCAATTCTCGGAACCATTTTGTAAATAAACCTCTTTCAAACTTTGACCTTTTGGATTGGATAAAAAGACTTAGTATTAAACATTTTAGAGGAATTTATAGTCGCGATGGACTACCTAATAAGATAAAAAAAGAATGTGGAATAATTAATCTAGATGATATAACAGGTCCTGGAACACATTGGGTTTGTTATAGAAATATAGACAATGTAGTTGAGTACTTTGATCCATTTGGACTATTAATGCCAAATGAAGCATTAAAGTATTTTCATACAGCTAAAAAACGAATAATTTACTCAATAGATGAAATACAAAATCGCAATACTGTTCTCTGTGGTTATTGGTGTTTATACTATCTGTTTGAGAGACAAAGGGGTAGTAGTATTCTAGATGTAATACATAACCCTCATTTTGACAACGACAACAGTGATTTTATAAAGGCGTACTTTGGAGGATAAAAATAATATTTAATAAATATTATTTTTTTATTCACTATCGGCTGGTGTATCCTTTAGTTGCTTAACTTTCTCTACTTTTTTATTTAAATCTTTAACACTATCAACTATTTCATCAAAACTACAATAAATATCAATAAGACGATAAAGTTTCTTCTTTTTATCATTATTTATTTTCAACCAAGAATAGTCCTCATCTCTGATCTTTTTCCACATCTCACATTCACCAGCCACTAGTATTCTAGAAAGATCATCGTTTTTCTTTCTAAGAGTCTCAAACTCATTATTTATTTGTGCTCGTACATCTTTCTCAAAATCTTTTAGTGTTTTAACATCCATCTTTTTTTCAATTTCAGAAAAGAATTTGGCTTCCATTTGTTATATGAATAGATAATTACCTTTTACAACTTTGTTGAGAGTACTTGATTTTTCACTTATTTCCATAAGCAACTCAAATACTTTTATAAATCTAGTGTCATTTTCCAATCTAGCAAAATCAGCATATTCATAACTCATATTTAGGTTGTTATATATCTTTTGAAGTTCACTTCTCAAAAAATTAGATCTAGTAGACATATTTATCTAAACATTATATTAAATGAAAGAATCATATTGTATTGTAGATAAAAGAGTAACTCCTTGCACAGAGCCAAGTGGTTACCAAACTGATAAAAGAGGGCGAACTCAATTTTTTTGTAGATGTGCAGTTTGTGGAAATAAAAAAGTTAGACATGTAAAAACTGGATCAGCTTCTCAAAGTGGAAGTGGAAAAAAGAGAAAACGAAAGTCAAAAAACTAAACAGCCCGTCTGAAGGGGCGGGCGTCTTTGATACTGTAGTTGGTACAGCAGTTGATGGTTTTGTTAATTACGGTTTACCTTGGATGGGTAAAAAAGCAGTTGAAATGGGGCGATATGGAGCAAGTGAGTTAATGAGAAATAAAAATATTCAGAAGAAAGCTGTAAATTATGGAATCAGTAAACTCACTCCATTTATTCAAGATTCTGTTGGAACAGCAATGGATCAGTTATCAACCAAAGTGAGACCAAATAAAAAGTATAAAACTGATAGAAAGGATTTAGACGGTGCTGGAATAGTTGATAGTGCATTAACATCAGGTGCATTTGGATCTCCGTATCATGTGGATTTTAAAAAAGGATTCCAATTACTAACCGACCCTGATTTATTTAAACAGCCAAGTGGTGATGAAATCAAAGATGCTAAAGCTCGTGTTAAGTATTACAAGGAGCAATATAAGAAAGCTAAAGCTAATGGTTACAAGGGATCGTATACAAGTTTCGTTAAAAAAAAGGGTTGGGCGGGAAAACCATCTTTTACATTCCCAGGATTTGGAGGAGCAATAGATATCCATAAACAGATTGGTAAATTACCAAAACCAAAAGGTGGATGGACCTTACCAGGTCATAATTATACAGGTCCTTATAACGATCTCGAAAACCAAGTGCGATACAATCCGGAAACTGGTGAAATATTAGAAATTTACGATCAACCTACAGGACCAACCGATGCTGTAGCCATGCAGCATAATGTTGATTATAGTGTTTGTGGCGATGACCGAAAGTGTAAAAATAAAGCCGATAGAAAGATGGTAAAATCTTTGGATGCAATTCCATGGAAAGAGCGACAATGGGGACATACTTTAGCTAGAACAATAATTAATACTAAACAAAAACTTGGTCTTGGTTTAAACGTGAGTCGGCGTTGAGTAGTGATTGGTCTCAACAATTAGCCGACGAACTTCACAAACCAATCACAAGAAACTTTCAAAAGAGATCAGTAATCTCAAACGGGATTGATGATATCTGGGCTGCTGATTTGGTTGAAATGCAAAAGTTTAGTAAATGGAATAAAGGGATAAAATATCTTCTGATGGTTATTGATGTGTTTAGCAAGTATGGATGGATAAAAGGATTGAAAGATAAGAAAACTGAAACTGTTAGTAAAGCATTTGATGACATATTCAAAAGTAAACGTAAACCACAAATGTTATGGACTGATAAAGGTTCTGAGTTTATCAGTAAACATTTCAAAGATTTTTTGAAAAAAGAGGGAATAAGGTTGTATCACACTGAAAACGAAGAAAAATCTAGTGTTGTTGAGAGATGGAATAAAACAATGAAAAACAGAATGTGGAAAATGTTTACTATGAATAATAACACTATTTACTGGGATAAATTAGATAAACTAGTTAATGATTACAATAATACGAGACATTCTAGTACAAAAATGACTCCTGTTGAAGCAAGTAAAAAGAAAAATGAAAGTAAAGTTTGGTCTAATTTGTATGGTGATTTGATTTACTTAAAACCTGGTAAATCAAAATTTGTGGTTGGTGATCGTGTTAGAATTTCTAAGTATAAGAGAAAGGTATTTGATAAAGGTTACACACCAAACTGGACAGAGGAAATATTTGTAATTGATAAAGTTTTACCAACAAAACCTATTACATATAGCATTGTTGATTTGACAGGAGAGGAGATTAAAGGTTCTTTTTACAATCAAGAATTACAAAAAGCAAAACAACAAACATTTAGAATAGAAAAAATTATTAGGAGGGATAGTAAAAAGAAAATGGCATTAGTAAAATGGAGTGGATATCCTAATAAATTTAACTCATGGGTAAGTTTGAAGGATTTGGTTGATTTTTAATACAAAATTTGTATTAAAATCCTATTATTTACTCATCTTCTTCATCAGATAAAATTAAATCTTCAGCTACTTGATCAGTTATCTCCTCACCCTCACTCTCCTCCTCTTCAATCGTTAGTAAAGATTCTCTAGGTTTTAATGGTTTGATATAACACTCATGTACTTTTATTTGTAAAGATGTCACAGTTTTACTTATAAAGATTCCTTCAATAATCAAAGCCATTTTAACATTGCAATATTGATTGATATATTTGAAAGGATTTAAATCCTTCTTTCCTTTTGTTTTAAATAGTGAAAGAATTTTCTTTGATTTCTCAGAGTAAATAAGTTTTGCATAAAGAACTGGTGAAGATGATTCATCAACTTTTGTTCTCTTTTTTCCTTTCTTGTCTGTGTATTCTATTTGTTTATAGTAAAATGGTGAAGATAGAGATGATGCTAGATCTGGTCCATATTCATTCTCTAAATGTTGCTGAGATAGAGTTTTTATATTATTAATAACATCAAAAAATGCTTTTTCTTTATCATTAGGTTCACTATCTTTAGCCCAAAGACATACTGGAATACTATAACCAACTAACTTACCTGTTTCTTGATTTTTCTTTTCATTTACACCAAAAGAGAAAAGAACTGGAGTTTCGATTACTAGTGGTCCTTTTTTGTTATTTGGATATTTGACTTCAATTGGAATACGTTTGTATTTAATCTTGCTATCTTTGACTTTGTACTCTTTAGCTTCATTAAAGATAATATTCTCTTGGGTAATATTTTCGTAGCTGGACAGTTGCATTTTTATTAATGTTTAGATAATCTTTAAATAACAATTCAATTTTATTTTTTTGGGGTTGAACAAACAAGTGTTTCTGCACCAAGTTTTTTAGCATTTCTGGTTAATCTCTTAAACTCTGGTCCTTTAAGAATAAATTTTTCGTTTGGAATATAATCTGGGTCCTCATCATGTCTATAACCATCATCAACTATAAATTCCAAATCCTCTTTGGTAGGAGTAGTCTCTCTTGATCTTGGTTCCATTTTTATTAGTTGGATATATTAATATTTTTTTAAACTTTTGTAAATCATTTTTAAAACTTGTAACAAAAATGTTAAAAGTTTAGAAATCATTACTTTCACTTTCACTGTATTCTACAATATTAATTTTATCAAAAAAATAAAAACCAACTTTGTAATCAATATTAGATTTTACAATATTGTAATCATCATTACATTTTACAATTTTGAAACTAAATAATTTTTTTGCATTTTTAAACAAATCATCCATTTCTTTACATGCATCGTAATAACTTTCTTTTACATTGATTCTTTTAATTTTATTAAAAAATTCTTTTAAATCAATACTACCATCTTTCACTAATTTAGCTGTTTGTATGATATTTCTATCAATGTCTTTGAATAATTGGTAATC
>OZ037995.1:18063826-18096326 GCA_964035705.1 Porites rus
CCAACATAATAAACAAATTATTATGTTTATTTTTTATCTAATGGTTTTATCGATCTGTAATCTTTAAAAGTGTTTGATACGCGCGGCATTTTGAGTACTCCTGCAAGCGATGTTCACTCAATGACTGAAAACAAACGGCACAGCAATTAAAATTACAAGAGAGACGACCAACAATCAATACAGGAAATAAAACTCGGCGAAACATATACAGAGACAAAATTTTTCATTCACGAAGACAAATATTAAAGTGTCTCTAAAAATCCTGAGTCTTCAAGCTTAAAGCTTAAGTTTATGTTTTAAGCCAGCTTCCCGGTATTTACTTTTTTCACAGATGAACTCGAGGCAAGAAAATCGCTCAAAGCTTTCTTTTACTGCCAGAATTATAACTAAATGATGTTCTTTGGAACGTTTTCTTTCTTTATGCGGTGAGAAAATGTCTAAAGACTTTTTAAAGTTGTGTAAGCTTATATCAAGTTTAACTGATTCTTGGTCAGATCAAATTGTCTCAAATCTTACAAACGTGCATAAACTACATAGCCGCATAAACTACGCTCGACTTCTTTAAATTAGATATAAAAAACAAACATCAAACAATAATTACTGAGGCTTACCATTCGAGATGCAGCACCTGAAAGGTATCAAGTAAGGCCAGTATCGCTTCAGAGTTTTCAACCTTTACGCATCAAGCAAGGTGAAAAACAAAAACGTTGACATCCAAAATCGGATTCCCGACTTTGACAAGTGATGTATTAATTTCTCAACCAAACAGCAACTAGCCATGAATAACGGAAGGCTCCTGATAGCAGCTAAATGTCATTTTGTGCATGCAGTGGAAAAAGACAGTTAAAAACATCACAAGTTGACACAAAACTCTCTCAGCTTCAGCTGTCAAAGTAAACAAGATTCAAGATGCTGCATAAATTTTCCGCATGAGCTCACCTGTCAAATTTTGACCAATCAGAGCATAAAAAAAGGACGTAGAGTGTGACCAACGCGTGACCATGGTGAGCAAAGTCAAAAGCAACTGTCTTGCCTGTAATAGCTGGCTGAATTTTCGGGTCTGAGGACAGTTTTAAATCAAAATTTTAATTGTGCGGCCCAAAAACAAAACACATTTCATATGAATGAAAAAAAAATCAAACTTGAGCCTGCGATCATTTGAAAACTAGTAACTTGTCAGCGGATAACTTCAAAAAAATACTTGACCTCGATGGGTTAACACCTGAGGCCGCGATACGGTCAAGTGATACTGGTCAGCAGATACCCTGTTTTGACAACTGTCAATTTATCAAAACATTGATGTCTAATGGATGTGTGCATTATCAGTTTTCCTGTGCTCTCAAACTAGCTAGAAAGTATGAGATTGAACACTGATCGCGATCTAGTGAAACAACTGGTCAGCAGACAGCTTCCAAATAACTCACGTCACCTTGATGAGTTGACACATGAGTCCCCGATATGGCAATGTGATACTGGTCAGTAGCTATCCTGTTTTGACAGCTGTCAATTGACCATATCGTGAATGGCCAATGTAAAAGATGTGGATTTGCTAAGACATGCCTGAGACACCCCTCCCTTCCTTTTGATAGTCTCCCCTACGCTACCCGTACAATCTGTAGACGCGTACGTACGTACGTACGCTCGGTCAGTCACGTGACAACCAAAAGAAAAGAGGTTGGCCATATTCCATGAGTGTGGGGCTCTGTCCCACGCGCACTTCGCGCGCGAGGGAGGCCCGCTATAAGTCACGGTATTATACTTTTCTATTATAGAAGAAAGTTATAATTTACCCAAATTACCCACTTTTTCCCTTTTTTCAAGCTGCATTTGGCGTGTTACGAGTCACGTGACGTGTCACGTGATGCCATTTTATGTTTAAAGCAGCTGCCTTTACCTTTTTTTATAAGATTAGTGAAAGTTCCTGTTTCCCCCATCAACACGCGAGAAAAACGCAAGGTAATGCATTCTCTAGATGCAAGCCTCGTTTCCATGCTAAGCGCCCCACTGTCTTCAGAAAACCCCCCTTAACTCGAAACCTAAACCACAATTTGACAGTACGAACTACCTAGCGTTAATCAGTAGGACTTGTTCTACAAGAATCCGTTGTCAAACCCTTTCTAACTCGTGGGTTGAAGAAAACCTTAATTTTCGGGTCCTGGCTGCTCGACTACAAGAGGATTTATGTCTCCACAGAGATTCTCATAGCATTCATCACCTAGTGGGCTGCAAATAGGAGGCACTTTAACAAGTGTCTGCCTTCTGGGAAGGTTTCCAGCCCCAGGATCTTGCCGTTCGTGTGTAATACTGTGAAGATAAGCAAGTGCTGATTGTTGTTATATAGTTGCAGTGGAGTTAAGTTATTCTCTGTAGAAATAGAATGATGGTTGTGGGCATTGACAAACTCTTCCGGAAGTTGATTTATTCTAGGAACATAGACATAATGTAAGCAAAATAAATCTGTGTTATTTGAAGGATCCAGGAGACCTTGCTACTCTAACCCATATAACTCCGACTTGATGACATCAGCACAATGAATGTTTAAATCGTGATTAAACTGCTCTACTCTTTGGTTGTGAACTGAACTTCCTGTGATTACTGACATCTTTCCTGCTGGTGATTGATTAACCATTTGTTTCCAAACACGGACATTTCCCCTACTTTGTCAGTTCGTACTTTAAATGGTCTTCCATACTGACTGACCGCATGTTAGAACAAAGTCAAAACAGTCTGGGATCCATTGTTGTTACTACATTGACAATAGACAATCAGTCTGCTAAAGCCATCTATACCAACATGTATGACAAATCGCCAACGAATAAGTTTATGATTGCCATCGAGGTGCCACATGAAATTTGGGCACGGTACAGAATAAACACAAAGGCGAATTCTTCTGCACCTATGATCATCAACACCTTGGGGATCAACGCGGTGAATGGACTCACATACACAGTTTCGTCGGATGATTATTCCTCTAGCCCTTAAGTGGCCAGTAATCATCACTTCTCCGCAGTTTGGATGCTTATTTTGATATCTCTTACTACTCTATCCAAATCGTCATTGCCAATACTGGAAAACCGGTCTTTGTAGCAAATACCCAGTTGCTTCATTCTAGAATACAAAGCTGATCGTGATACATCACATACTTCTGCAGTTTGAGACACAGAATAACCCATATTTAGGTAACCTTCAGTTGTTTCTTTTGATAGTGATATTCGGGGACGACCAACAATTCCCTAAATAAAAACAAAGAAAACTAACAATAAAACAATTACCAGACTCATCACAGATCTGATGGTTGGCAAGGTTTAGATTTAGGGCTAGTTAGTACAACTTGAAATCTAAAACTCAACAAAAAGGCTTTAAAATGGCCCTAGCAATGAATTGACTGTAAAATACACAACGCAAACAACAGGGAAGTCATTTTAGTTCAAATCTTTTAAAAAAGCTGAATTTAGAACGTAATTTGCTTGTTCTTGTACATTCTCTTTTAAAATTCAAATTACAACGATCTCCCATAGAATCTTGGCTATTTGTAGGTCAATTAACATGATGCGACCATTGGTTGGAGATACAGGAAAATTATCTTACGTTGTGTTGTTTTCTTGGACTTTTGTCTAAGGAAATTTGGGACTTCTTTGGATGTTTTGGACTTGAGGAAGCTCAAGAGACGCAGTAAAGCTTATTAACTTTGATTTTCCTTTTTCCACACCACATAATTTGACCACGGGGAGTGGATTCGTTCAAAGCATAATTTTACACAGATATGCATACACTCTGATCTCCCACGAATCAATGTGATTGAACATAAAAAGTTATTAGTAATAGTTTATGAAAGTTTAGCGTTGACTTAAGGCATTATCCTAAGGGTAGTAGGCATTCTAAACGAATGCAAACATCCAAAAAATATTTCCAAAAGTCAAAACATCACTTTATAGCTTATTTAAATTAAGACTTGTAATGTATGTATGTATGTAATGTAATGTATGCTGTATGTCTTTGTCAGTTATCAATTACTGACAAGATATTTTTGAAAACAGGAACCTCCTCAATATGTCTTGACACGTACCTGTTGTTGAGAATTTGCATTGCATACAACAGCCTGAACAGCCAAAGCGTTATCGTTGGAAGAAGCCATGTTGGAAATAAAAGACTGCAGGTCATTATGGGAAATGAGCGGGAAAATGGACCATGTGGTCACTTGTTATGACCAAATTAGGTAAATAACCGTTTTTGCACATTTTTGGATTTTTAAGCGTCCATGTTTGTTTCTTTACTAAATAACCAATTGTCCAGTTTGTTTATAAATAACCAATTTTTTCGTTCTGCCTGCATTTTGGAAATAACCATTTTCGCCATTGGTTATTTGATAAATAACTTATTTCGCATTTTGGTTATTTATTAAATAAACAATTTCCATTTCGGTTATTTAACAAATAACCAGTTTTTCATTTTTGTTATTTAGAAATGTTATTCAGTTATTCAGTTTTGGTTACAGTGAAACCTGTATTAAGCAGACACCCTCTATTAAGCAGATAGTAGCCGAAGTCCCCAAATTTATTTCCCTTACTTACTTTAAATGAAACCTTTATTAAGCGGACACCTAAAAAGTACCTGAAATGGTCGTTTCTATTGTTGCCAACCTGTATTAACGGACACTTGTAATTGGTCTAGATAGCAGCAACAATATAGATAGTCGTATGAACATAACAACTTTCTTTAATTTTCCAGACATGTTTCGATGGTACATCCGTCATCTTCAGTGTCACATATTTTGAAATCGCCATTGAATTTAAAGCGTGCGCCATCTTACAAAGTTCGTTACATTGCGTTGATAATATTGCGTACTAATACAAAAAAAAATTAAATGAGTGACACTTAGTTCTTTACAGGGAGAGAGTCAGGTTAATGTGTTTGACCTGCTGGTTGAGATCCGGCTTCTCCCATTTTATAAACATGGATTCCTTAAGTTTCACTTGGTACTAAGTGGCTGCAGAGTCCAGGATCTCGAAGCAATCCGGTGTGCAGGATGCTCTACAAAACTCTGAACTCTGCAGATCTTTAAAAACGTTCAAAGACCTGTCTGAAAGTAAGTGCTCGCGCACTCGTGTGGAGAAGTGTCGGCTGGTTTCACCAACAGAACAAGCATTACAACTTGCACACGAAAATTTATAGACCACACGCGTGCGTAGCCCCTCAGGGACCGCATCTTTCACATTAAAAAGATTCCTGACTTTGAAAGTAGTAAAGACTAACCTTGAATCAATAGGTTTACATAACCGGTTAGCAAGTTTGCGTATACTCCTCTGTGCCGTGACTGAGAAGTGCCCAACGTAAGGGATTTTAAAGAAGAACTTAGGTGTTTCCTGGGGCTCAACTCCTGAATAGGACTGTGTTTCCCCTCCCTTGACTGCTGTCTGAATATGTTTAGAAATATATTTGTTGATAAGGTTCTCAGGTAAGAGATTCCTCCGCAGAATGACAGACAATTTTTGAAGGTCAGTAAGGAACCCCATGCAAGTGTTGTTTGTCTCAAAAGTTCTATGAATCAAGGTTTTGATTAACCCCAATTTGTAGGTAAAGGGGCAAAAACTCAGATAACTGGTGAGCAAACCTGTGAATGTCTTTTTCCGGTAAATGGTGGTTACACTTTAATGTGGTAGTATTAAAGTAATTGGGTAATTGAAGAAAAGGGTTGCATCCCGTTCAGAGTGGAAAAGGCAAAATGTATCGTCTACGTAGCAACGATAGAATAATACCTCTGAATCCCCATATTGATCCAACCATATATATTCTCATTGTGACTCATAAAGAGATTGGCGAGAACAGGGGCAAGGGGGGACTCCATGGCTACACCATCCACCTGATCATAGAAGTTACCCTTGAACAGGGAGTGAGTTTCGTTGTGCACCCTCGAAGTGATCTCCACAAATACGTGTATTATCGGTGTCAAGTTTTAATGTTGCATTACGAACTAAAATCTTCTACTGTCTTCGTAATTTGTTGTCCTTTCGAATTTGGTAATACGAAAGCCCATGCTTGGTTCTGTAATTATTCGTGCACTCACGAACACAGCAATTAGCATACTTTGCCATTTTTCTTCAGTGTTTTGCAAAGAAAACGTTCCTTGCTGCCGCCATTTGAAGTGTCTTACGTGGACAAGTAATTCATGGTAGTCTCCATATAGACTCCCTAAAATTATCTCTTAAGAAGTATACTAAGCCACATACCCTTATATATCCTGTATACCCTATATACCCCTATATATCTTGCTTATTGCCCATCATACCCTCGCATGCGTTTGGTGCCTTAAAAGAATAACATGACTTTCACACAGTAGGCCTTTAAAATTATTATTTGGATTCTTAATACACTGTAACTTGTTTCAAAAGCTAGTTTTTTTCTAAATATAATGGTGGAAGACAAGACTGCTCAGTTTTTACTATATTTCTCTTGTAGATGGTACCATCCGATACAGTACTAGAACAATCAGTCCGAATTCCCTTGGTTATCAAGAACTGAAATACCATAATAAATATTCTTTAGAGCTAAATGTTTTTTTCTTACAAATTCCAGTTTTCCTTGAATATGCCCCTCTGTTTTAGAAGTCACTGTTAACTGTATATTATTTCCACGCAGACTCTTGGTCACAAAATTATAACGGAGCCCCATACGTAAGGAAATGTGGTAATCTACCCATCCGAGGAAATTTGGTAATCACGTGACCGTACGACTGTCTGTCCGCACCACAGGGAAACCAATGTTTACTCTCACACTTTAGTTTGGGAGCTCAAGAGAAAGGCTAATTGCACATCAATGTTGTGATCAATTGACAGCTGTCAAAACAGGATATCCGCTGACCAGTATCACCTGACCGTACCGCGGGCTCAGGTGTCGACCCATCAAAGTCGAGTACTTTTTTGAAGTTATCTGCTGACAAATTAATAGTTTCAAATGATTGCAGGCTCAAGTCTATTTTTGCCAATGATTCACATTTGAAATGTGTTGTGTTTTTGTCACTATGGCCCGCGCTGTCAAGATTTTAATTTCAAACTCACCTCAGACGTGAAAATTCAGCCAGCTTGTTAAAAATACAGGCGGGAAGACCTTTTCTTACCATGGTCATGCTCTACGTCCAATTTTTGTACTCTGATTGGTCAAAATTGGACAGGTGAGTTCATGCGGAAAATTCGTACAACATCTTGAAAGTTGTTTACTTTGACAGCTGGAGCTGACAGAGTTTTGTGTCAGCTTGTGATGTTTTTAACTGTCTTTTTCCACTGGATGTACAAAATGAAATACAGCTACTAACAAGAGTCTTCTGTTAGCCATGGCTGGTTTGTTTATTGGGTTTTTGGTTGAGAAATGTGTGGCTTGTCAAAATTGGGTAATCCGATTTCAGATGACTGACAGCTCGCACTAGAAATGAGAACCGGCTGGCCGTATGGGTGATTTTGGAAATTTTTTTGAATGGTTTCGCTAAAAGCCCACGATTGATGGTCCTGAACATTGACTAAGTGCAATTTTTTGTCTTGAAAAATTGTGAAATACCGTATATACTGTCCGAGGTCTGTATGATGAATAGGTACTGTTTCACCTCAGATGTGATGTATAAAAAGTATAAAAGGTTAGTTTACCCTCAGATTTGTAAAGTAAACCTATCGAACGCAAAAAAATTCGGCCTGATTTGTTTTCCAAGAATTTGTTTTCAAGGCCTAATCAACTGTGATCAAGAGCCATTATGGCTCTTGAATGTGATGGAAGATGTTTGTTAATTTTTGGGTGTACATATTTAGGCTATCAACTCAATGTAAGATGTTTCACTCCAAAATAACTTATCCTTTCCCTCAAAAGTCACATGAATCAATGTGCCCTTAAGTTAACTGACTTGTGGATTACAAGTTTATTGTTTAATTTAAAATATAAATTTATTGATGGGAGCTTCGCTTTTAGCCCTGGCTAAATCTATATATTACAATATGGAGCTATTTCTGTAACTTGGGTTAACACACGTGTTTAAAATGAATGACTGAATGGAGTCTAAGAGACAGCTCTCTTCTGGTGTCCATGGCCCGGGGTGCAAATCAGATCCCTCCTCCTCCAGGATAGCTGCTGTTCGGTGCGTCTTCAATGATGGTGGTGTAGAAGTTATTCTCTTCTTTTCCCGTGCCTTAGAATCGTCTGTCCTGTGAGTAAACCTTATTCCATATCTATTTTCACGCTTGAAACATGAACAGTGGATAGAGCAAGGCTTACCACTGAAGTAGCAAGGACATTTTGTTCACCTCTGACCAGTTACATCCATGCAAACGTTTTGACCTGTTTTCCATCCTTTAGCCCTGCTTTCTCCACACCGGCATGACAGCTTTTGGGGATTCTGACTGCAATTGTCACAGTTGTGGCACTTGCACTGAGCTTGGCAATTTTTTTGTTAGAAACACATGGGAAACGTGATTTTTCAGTTGAAACACAAAACCGCTCACCTCTGGATTTTGCCTTCTGTCCACAATAGCAAATTCGGGAAACTGCCTCTTCCTGAGCATGTTGAAGTTCAGCTACGATAAGATCTGAAAAAAATTTGTTCATTACTGGGTTTTATTATTATCATTATTATTTTGTTGTTATTGTAAGATTGTTTAGTATTGTTGCTGTTCCTTTTTGTCTTACCAGCTGTGTAACTACTAGCATGGCTTTAATGGACTACAGTGGTATTCATAGGTCTCGAGGTTGCCTAACCGATTGAGCTACACTGTCTGTCTCAGGTTTCCTGGTATATGCCAACAACTGAATGAAAACAAAAACTTGTGTGTTTTGAAAAAACTAGTGTTAGAACGAACTGAAAAGGGCATATTGAAATTACATAACCTGCCAATTTTCAGTCGTATATTTCAAAAGTAGTAATTGTAATGGCCTCTGAAAATTGGAATGTTCGCATTTAACCTTTTTAATTACGCCATATTGCGCCTTGTTTACCCCCCTAAGTTTTTAATAACCATTGTAAACAAGATGCATTATGGTCTATGTGAAAATAGCGGTTGGGAAAATAAACTCTTGCCACCCAGTCATGAAAACTGAGGCTGGCGAACCGAATCATCACCTGACTCTGTTTCAAATTCAGCATTTCCAGTTAATGCATTACAGTTGGTGACATTAGTTTCGACTGAAGCCAGAGGCTTGATTTTTGAACTACAAAAATGTTTTTCTGCAGATATTTTTTGTTTGTGATGGTAGAATAAGAGAGTGAACAATGCTATTGCTAGTTGGATGGAAGGAGTAGTGGCACCAGAAATCATCAACCTTTTTAAAAGTCAGTGCAATCCCTCGTTTCTCTCAGTACCACACCCTGGAGGTACCTCTGATAAACAGCCTTTCTGTATATCCTTGCATAGATTTTGAATTTCTATAAACGTTGCTTCGGTAAGAGGGCTATAGGGAACATTGCTCCAGCGTTCTATAAATGAGTTAAGATTTTTTTCCATCTTTTCCTTGTGCACAGTGCTTTTAAGACATTTCTCGCCTTGGTCATCGTCGTCACAAAATATTTGAACAAAACATTTTGACACTTCTTTATGAAGAGCACTTTGTTGAGAAAATGTTCTTGTTATTCTCTGACATGCATGAAACAGATCGAGTTTGAGAGAGACGTTTGGAAAGATATTGCTGTACTTGTTGCTAACATGACAGCAATCATCCACACAAACAAGCTTTAATGAGTTTCCAGAAAAAGACATCCTTTTCTTGAGTTGCATGAGGTCTTCAATTTCATTGAAGGACTTTGACTTTGTCAATTTCCATGCCACAACTTCCCCATGTCATTTAAGCAAATAAATAATTGGTGAAACTGGGTTACAAATTTGTTATCTTTCTCCCTGACGAACCCAATATTGCGACTCATTTTAAAGGTTTGATCACAAGACAAAATGGGTCTAGTCTATTGAACTAGCATTACCTGAGTTTAAATTTGTCAATCCAAAAAAAAAAGGAAAAAAAAAAAAGGACGAGTCTTTTGCGACATCATTTCTTATGTCTACGCGTAGATAACGGAGAAAGAGCTAGAGCAAGTGACTAAGAACAAAGGAGACCAATATCGTTGGAAGAAAAACATGAAAATTTCATAGCGGCAGTGAGAAAAATGAGAAATGCTAGCGGCCAGCAAGGTAAACAGGAAAACAAGCAACAAAAGTTTTGGTGAGCACATGCGAAAACTCAAGGACATGTGCATGCCACAGACCGCTGACCTCCAGCATTTAAGGCGCTCTTAGTTGATAACTCCTTTAAATTGCATTTAAATGCATTTAAAATTATTTGACTTAAGCTTATTTAACATATGTTGTTATTGAAACAGCCTCAGAATTGAACTGTATTTCAATATTGCGTTTTTAGGAAAGGAGAGCGACTTTTTAAAAACACTCCATCAAGCGTTGGAGGAGGCATGTGAAGCTGCAGATGCAGTCCAAGCCAACAGGTACAGGTTCATAGCAAATACATACATAATATATTTAATACGTTATTATCAAAAGGTACTTCAAAACAAAACTTGGAAAAAACAGTTTTCTGCAATGCACGTGGTATAAGATGGAAAAACAAAATGTACAAACTGAAAAGGGCTGTACTTAAAGTATGACAGGCGAGTGATTTCAAAGTCCCCCTAGAAGCATTTAGCTTCTCTTCTTTAGTACTGTTTCAGGTCGTCAGAGCAGCTTTCCCTAAATACCGACCAACGGTCAGCACAAGTTCAAAATTCAATTTCCTTCATTTTTGGTTTAACAGTAACCCTCAATGAGTATGTAAACCAACTGTACTTAGTTTTTCCAAATACAGCTTTCTCTCGATAAAATTTGAAGCAACCCATTTTCGAAACCCATTTTCCCAGATCAGAGGTCAGAATCTACTTCCAGTAACACGAAATTTCTCAAAAATTCGATCAACTCGCGTGTCAAACTGCAAGTAGTTTCGAGTCTTTGAGCAACATAAACAATTTCTCTAAGCCTTGCTGTTCGTAAAAAATGAAGCATTTAAAAAATCTTGAACATTTTTGGTGCCAAAGGTAATTGCTAAATAGAGGCTATAATTGTCTTTTTCTACGGAGCTAATGTATAACAGTTTTAACGTTGTGGTATAAGTAAGAATTTCCTAAACTGACCTTCCATGCCCTACTTAGATACTAATCTAACGGAAAGTCTAAAAAAATCTCTGGGCAAACGATTTTAACTGGCCTGCAAGACTTGATGTTTTACTCAAATTTTGTGAAAATTGCGGCTTTCGCATTGTAACTAATTGCATGACATGGTTTGCCACAATATTGGCTTGAGCAACAAATATGCCAAAACCATTCATTTTGTGGAAGAATTATTAAATTAAAACAAAAAATAAGTATTACAATGTTCAAAAGCGTGATATGTCCTTAAGAGCTTTGTTTTGTTTGTTTGTTGTTTTTTTTCCTGCAAATTAGCCATGTTTTTCAATGTGGATTTTAATGTCATGTTTCAGGAATTGCACATTAGCAAAAAAGTAGCAATGCATACACAACCAAAATGACAAATATATTTCACTGAAGCAGGAATACATATAGCAATTTTAATGGTTTGTAATAACATGACATATATTATAAATCCTTAGGTGACACAACAACACTCGCACTCTGGTTTCACATTGACATTTCTGAACAGCTAGGACTGTGATCCAGAGTGATGTTGGCTTAAAGGGAAAAATGTCTTTGTGATTTTTCTTGATTGAAGCTGTATCCGCGAGAGAACGCGGAACTTGTGGCTTTCTTGAAAAAAGCAAGACCCAACTATGTTTTCGTTATTCCCGATCGGGTCACTGGGTATTTGACTCTGCCAAGTTGCTTAGTTTGGGTGGAGTGGTGTTAGGATTTTTAAAATCTTCAGCACCACATTGGGGACATAACTGACAGTCGTTCTTCGTAGGGTGGGTAACCTCTTTGCTGGGTGGTTTGAACTATCCTTGGTAGGTCCCTGAACTAAAGATCCAGCTCAGACCTTGATTTAAATCAGCACATTCAATCAAGTACATTGTACCCAGTTCAAAACATGTTCTAATGGCCACTTTCTGGAGCTAAATTTCATTATATTCCACTGTGCACAATTTCGAAGGTTTTTGCATACAAAGTTAACATTTTTGTTGTTATTTGGAGTGAAGGTTGCTGCAATTAAAGGGACATAAAACTGTAAACACATTTCAACCGTAATTTGTTGAATGCAGTAGTACAGCATAAAATAAAATATATTTTATAGATTGTTTCCACACCAGCTTAACCCTTTGAGCACCAGGTTTTCTATTCCAAATCCTCTCTCTGCTTTTAGTTGTAAAATTTACAACTTTCAGGCAAAGCATTACACCATGGCATTACACCTGGGACATCAAGGGTTAACAGTGCTGTGCTGTCATTAACTCTTATTTGCTGTTTATGTGACATAAGTCTTGTCAAGTTAAGTAGTGTTGAAATTGAGGGTGAAAATGCCATGGCCTGGAGTCATTGACTTGACATGAATCCTGTTCTGCCAACGGCAAGCTTTTGAATAAATAAAGCTAGATGAGCAAGTTACAATGTAGAAATAAACCATTGTAAAACAGCAAGATAAGGAATTTGGTTTAAAAAAAATAGTTTAACACATTTGCCCCTGGAGATTTTGCCAAAAAACACATTTTGAAGCTAGTCGAGTGGTTTTCTGGTCACTGTCGTGCTATAATCAGCAAAAACTTACCGCCAAGCAATTTACAGGTCGTGCACTTCGCGTCCTTCTGATCCAGATGCAAAATGTCAGCATGCGAAGTTGGGGCATGCGCAGAAAGAAAAATTTGGGTTTAAAAGTGATGCAGCAGTGATCTTATGATTAGGTGAAAGGAAAGGCAGGCGAGTAGTGGAACAACATGTTCTTGGCAATTTTCTGATCATTCTTACACGTTTTTTTGCCTTTTTCTCTGGTGTCCTTGACCGAATTGTGCTCATTCTGGTATGGTTTGAAAGATATCTTTAGACACACGTTAGTGGGCAAAGTTGTCCTTGACCATTAAAACTGATAATGCCACAAGCAGTAGAAGGGAAGTAGATCCGCAGGGGCTGTTACAAGCAGCTCAGGGGCGAATGGGTTAAGAGGTATGGAAAAGCTTCATGGTCCACCAAACTTAACTTCTTGGGCTTTAAAGTTTTTAGCCTAAATCCCAACCAAACAAAAAATCTTAAAGAACTATTTTCTCATTTGTTTGAAAGTAACCTATAACATGTACCTGTAGTTATAACTCTTAATAAATAAACAATATAACAGGCTGTCACTAAGGGCAAGGGTAGGGGATTTTCTACAAATCATATCAGGATGAGCAGTGGATACTTTCCTGAGAAACAAAAGGAAAACATAAAACAAAAAGAACGCCTTAACTGTTCTGCTCATCACCTTTTAATAAAGTATTTCATATTTCTCACAAATTGAAATCTTAGTGTCAGCTTTGTGCTTTGCATGTTATAAATATCACTGATAGTATTTCAGTTAGATGGCGCTAAGTGACCAAGGACCCAAGCCTTATGGCCTTTATACATGTACCGTATTAATGCAAAATCATTAATCATATTGTGATGATTTTTTTGTCATGATACTGTCGATCTAAAGGTGATTTTAAACCTATCACAGGTACTTTAAATGACTTGCAACTTCACTTTAAAATAAATAAGGAAAAAATTAATACTGAGACACTATCATTAAAAACAAGTCTTCATCAACCCCGATTTCAGTCTACTTCCCCAATTAAAGATAACTCTGATTGATTCATATAGCTTGCATTGTGTCCTTGGTCTGTTATGAAATGTAAATGTATAGAACACTTCTACTCCTTTGTGCTTCGTATAAAACATTTAACAAAGCCTAAGAAATTCACTCCACACCAGCTATAGCATGTTTACAGTAGGGTTACACTGTGGTAAATTTGTTTCCTGTCATAACTGATCCTAAGAGGATTTCAAACTCATCATAAGATGTAACAACTGGCAATTTAAGCTCAAGTGAACAAGTGGAGGTAAAGAATCCTTGATCACTTTCAACCGACACTAAAATGCAATTAGGCTTCAGTGCTCCTGTATTTAGTCTACTCCCAGTAGTAAAAGATAAGAATTCTGAGAGACCCTGATGGTCTGCCTTATCTATGAATGTATACAACATTTCTAATGCTTTGTCAGAGTCAGGAGTGCTTATTTGAGGTGGTTTCAGAAGGCCTTTTACAAATCCTGCAGTGATTTCGTCTTCACTGTGAACAACTTTTCAAACCTAGCTGGATTCTTTTCAACTTCAGCCAGTAGGCCAAGTGTAGCTACCCCTTGGCGGAACTGATCCACAGTATCTACAGCCTCCGACAAAGATGAAGAGGATGTTGAAGGAGTTGTTGAAGGTTGATGTTCAGCATCTAGACGATTGAGCCTGTTTTCCCCTTCTATTTGGCGATAGCGTCTTAAAATCAAAACAACTTCGTTTACGTTTTTCGCCATTCTAACTACGTGTGTGAAAAACCGCGGGAAGAAGGTACACTTAAGGGTAGGTACTTCATGTAAGACAACCATTTTTTCGCCAAGATGGAGCGACAGTACTGCTGGCCAGTTTTATTGACGTCAGCCCTGTGAAGAAACAATCAGGAACCCAGCTGGAGAAAAAAGAATCACCTTATGAAGAGCAGAATGACCCTGTGACAGATTGACCTACCCTATGAAGCACAGTCCAACCCTACGACGAACTAGCCCAATCTACGATGAACACAATGACCCTACGATAAAGTGACCCACCCTGCAAAGAACAGGGCGATCCTACAATGAAATCGAAGGATAGTTCAAACCACCCAGCGAAGAGGTTAGCCACCCTACGAAGAACGACTGTCGATTATGTCCCTAATCTGATGCCATAACATGCCCTCAGGACTCTCTTAGCCTGTAAACAGACATTGTTTTATTATTTTTCTTTTCGATAATCTGCGAAGGCAGAGTGCAAGAAAGAAAAATAAATAAATTAAGAGAAAATAGAGGATCTGTGAACAGGCTACCTCTTAGATGTATGCCCCTCTGAGTTTGATGATGGATGTACTGGAATAGTGGTTAGTATAGTTAATCTCTCCTGATTTCTTTGAAAAACAAAGCAGTAAAGAAAAGCCAAAAAAACGGAAGAACAAAGTTGAGAACATCGCTAAGGATTCTGCACTATTTTAAAACAACTATCTGTATCAAACGTTTTACTGGATAATTAAACCTTGATCAACATCTCAGGTTACTGGGTGAAGGAATGACTGTAATCAATTGTCCCAGCCTCCTTTGGAATGTTATCAGACAAGTGACTTTGCGATGGGTTTGATTTCGATTCCACTGACTTCTGCTACTCCTTTTTAACACTCGTATTTTGGAATTATATAGATCAAAAGTTTTTTAGTTACTTGTTAAGTTTTTGTATCAGTTTAGCTTCTAAATGTATTTTAGCTTTTTTAAACAATTTTTTTAATCTTGTTGTATTTCTAACTTTTAGTGTATTTTAGTTACTGTTATTTAGGCTAGTTTTTATATATGAACATATATATAAACAAATCCAGGTAATTCACCGTTGGATCCAGAACAGTGCTCAACAATTAAGGAGCGGTTTAACAGTAAATAGACTACTCAATATGAACACATATGGATTTTAATACAGGTCTGTTTCGTAGACCAACAAAAAGTTGATCCACTCATCAGTTAAACTCCATACACACTGAAGCATCACAACGGTTAACACGGCAACATGATCACGTGACATATTTTTGCGGTTGTCATGAGAGAGGCATTATTCAGAAAGTACTAATTTATAAAAAACTTACGCGCGCTTATGATACAATAAATAAAATTTCAGGAATACTTGAGAATATATTTTCTTCGATGTCTACAATTTGATATGAGTTCGTTTCGTTTGTTCAGAGTGGCCATCTGTGGATTAGATAATATGAAAAACTTCTCAGTGATACATAGGTTACAGCGTTTAGTGGTATTAGAGTATGACTTGGCCTTTGCAATGATCTTCCACGAAATTGAATAGCCTTCCTTCTTTTCCTTTAGTTTCCACAAATGTTTGCTCAGCTCGGTGTTGTTCCGCCTTTTCTCATGCTTAATAGACATTTGGTGGTTGCGCCACCTTGTTTTGAAATCTGTTGCTGTAAGGCCGACGTACGTCTCAGTTGTTCCCGTTACCCCCTGGTAGTAACTGTGGCTTGGTATACAATTCCGTTTTGCAAGCATTCCCCTTCTAATGGACATTCTTTTTCGTTTCGGCAATTGCACACTTTTTTGGGTTGATTTTTTTCCGGGTTTTGGGCATTCTTAACGATGGCTTTGTTATGCCCATCTATAACCTTACAGCAACAGATTTCAAAACAAGGTGGTACAACCACCAAATGTCTTTTAAGCTTGAGAAAAGGTGGAACGACACCGAGCTGAGCAAACATTTGTGGAAACTAAAGGAAAAGAAGGAAGGCTATTCAATTTCGTGGAAGATCATCGCAAAGGCCAAGTCATACTCTAATACCACTAAACGCTGTAACCTATGTATCACTGAGAAGTTTTTCATATTATCTAATCCACAGATGGCCACTCTGAACAAACAAAACGAACTCATATCAAATTGTAGACATCGAAGGAAATATATTCTCAAGTATTCCTGAAATTTTCTTTATTGTATCATAAGCGCGCATAGGTTTTTTATAAATTAGTAGTTTTTGAATAACGCCTCTGTCATGACAACCACAAAAATATGTCACGCGATCATGTTGCCGTGTTAACCGTTGTGATGCTTCAGTGTGTATGGAGTTTAACTGATGAGTGGATCAACTTTTTATTGGTCTACGAAACAGACCTGTATTAAAATCCATATATGCTCATATTGAGTAGTCTATTTACTGTTAGATATACCGTATTTATTCGACTATAAGCCGAGACCCCAAACTTTGAACGTGTAGACTCGGCATAACGAGAACCAAAAATAAATCGAAAACACCCGGCTATAAGCCGAGACCCATTCATTATTACAAGACTGAATTGTTAACTACGGGAAAACCTAACATTTTCGGAAAAAAATCACATTGATTGTCATAAACAAGGCTTAGACGATAACACACACGCGCGTATACAAGAGATGCAATGGTGATTTATTATGCAAAAAGCTTCTCTCTTAGAAAACACACGCCAATTATTAAATATTACCCGTAACTAACTATTCAATTGAAAAGCAATGAATCATAACTCAGATGAATTAATGTGATCCAAAAAATGAATTTAAAACTAACTGTGTTGTTAAGCGGCATCACCAGTACCTAGACATCCGCAGCGTCTATCAAACAATCTCGTGTTCGCAATCGTTTATTTCAACTCAAGTTGTCATCATGCCAAAGGCTCGTCGCACGTCTTACAACCTCGCGCTTAAACGTAAAATAGTCACCGAAGCAGAAGCTGTTGAAAATAACTCTGAAATCGCCAGAGAATATGGCATCAGTGAGTCCATGGTCCGTCGCTGGAGGAAAAATCAAGCGAACCTTTTTAACGGCGAGATTAAATTTTTCAGCGAAACGAAAGACGATGGGATGCTTCACGCCGAAGTATCTGGAGCTCGATCAAAGAATACTGGAATGGTTTACAGAGCAGAGAAGCCAAGTTATAATGAATGTTTTTTAGCCAGGGTTATCTCTTCAGCATAAAATGCTGCTATCAATGAGGGCCCTGAAAAAAATATATATATACCGTATTTATTCGACTATAAGCCGAGCGATTTTTACACAAATTAACACTGAAGTGAATTAAAATTTTGGCTCTAGAAGGGGTCTCGGCTTATAGCCGAAAGTTTTTGAAAAAAAAATTTTTCAGGCGCATGGAAACTCTACCAAATCGAGATGTATTTACGTATAAGCCGAGCTAAAGTAAAAAAACACAATATGCAATCGTTGGTTATTAACTTTTAAGAATGTGGTGGCTCCTAAAGGAGGCGTTTGATAAATTTAATGTGTTTTCACAGAAAAGATAAAGATTCTTGATAGGGAATAACCGTGACGCTGACGGGATGTGATTACAAATCGATGGAACTAGACTGTTTGCTGCTCCAAATCTTCTGGGAGACGCTCAGCGAGTGTTGTTTTGGTGCGAAGGCTGACGGAATAGCGGCGCTTCCATTTCTGGTACCAGCCGAGGGACGCTTTAAACTCAGGATCCTCGCTGAATTCCTTTGCCTTTAGACGTAGCATCAATCAGCTAACAGCTATTCCTATGCAAAACGAAGTGAGAAGGTTACCAAACGATCGAAAGGTTAAAAATTGGACACGTCTTGAATTTGTTTTGACATTTGTGAAAACTGGCCAATGAGAATCTTTCATACACAATGTTGTCACATGATACTACGATAGTTTTGAGAGTCACACATTCAACTCATATTCACTCTGCAATCAGCTGATTGATTTATTTCATGATCTTGTTTCTGTTGTTTTAAAATACAAAATCAATGCTCGACCAAAAACTTACCTTGGCTTCTCTGCTCTGTAAACCATTCCAGTATTCTTTGATCGAGCTCCAGATACTTCGGCATGAAGCATCCCATCGTCTTTCGTTTCGCTGACAATTTAATCTCGCCGTTAAAAAGGTTCGCTTGATTTTTCCTCCAGCGACAGACCATGGACTCACTGATGCCATATTCTCTGGCGATTTCAGAGTTATTTTCAACAGCTTCTGCTTCGGCGACTATTTTACGTTTAAGCGCGAGGTTGTAAGACGTGCGACGAGCCTTTGGCATGATGACAACTTGAGTTGAAATAAACGATTGCGAACACGAGATTGTTTGATAGACGCTGCAGATGTCTAGGTACTGGTGATGCCACTTAACAACACAGTTAGTTTTAAATTCATTTTTTGGATCACATTAATTCATCTGAGTTATGATTCATTGCTTTTCAATTGAATAGTTAGTTACGGGTAATATTTAATAATTCGTGTGTGTTTTCTAAGAGGGAAGCTTTTTGCATAATAAATCACCATTACATCTCTTGTATACGCGCGTGTGTGTTATCGTCTAAGCCTTGTTTATGACAATCAATGTGATTTTTTTCCGAAAATGTTAGGTTTTCCCGTAGTTAACAATTCAGTCTTGTAATAATGAATGGGTCTCGGCTTATAGCCGGGTGTTTTCGATTTATTTTTGGTTCTCATTATGCCGAGTCTACACGTTCAAAGTTTGGGGTCTCGGCTTATAGCCGAGATCGGCTTATAGTCGAATAAATACGGTATTATTATTCTTCAAGGCAACGTTTTCCGCACTTTGAGGTAAGATTACAGCTTTATGGCCGCAGTCTCGCCCAGATTGGTTGCCTAGCATGTCATGGCGAGCGGACGTGTATTTTTCAGCTCCGTCAATTTGTAATGTTTTTCTCTTTGCATTTCTTCTACTGGATTTTTGTCTTAGCTTAAACATTTCTATTAGCATTTTGTCTTAGTTTAAACATTTACAGAGGAATTATTTTCATGGGGAAACCAAAGAAACATCAATTGTCTGATGCTGCAGCGGACGAATTGAACTTGGAAACTCTTAAAGATGAAGGAGAATTGGTCTCCATTGCTACACTGAAGCAAATGCTTGATGTTCAGCAGTCCATGCTTAAAACGCTTTTCGATTCCTTTATCTCCACTGTCAATGCAAGAGTTGATAAGTTGGCAGACTCAGTTGCGTCTCTCAAAGCAAGCCTTGAATTTACACAAAAGGATGTCGGAGATTTGTCATCCTTAAAATCAAAGCTCGTGGGCGCCGAAAAGGATATTGTTGAAATCAAAAACACTGTGGAGTTTCAGGGAAACAAAATAGAGTACCAGGAAAACCAAAGCAGACAGAACCACATCAGAGTATTCGGTATACCAGAATCGGCTGGCGAGACTTGGGAAATGGAAATGGCTGAAACGAAAGTGAAGGACGCCATCAAGGAGAAGCTCAACATTGAAGTTGACATCGAGCGCGCTCTCCGTGTTGAGCGTAGAAAGTCTGGAGGAATCAATCAACACCAAGCTGATGCAAAGCCTAGAGTTATTGTATGCCGACTGAGTAGTTGGAAGCAGAAAGAAGCTATAGTAAGAAAGGCAAGAAAGGAAAAACCAGAAGGACTGTTTATTTGCGAAGATCTTTCGCAAGCGACACTTGAAAAGAGGAAACCTCATTTGGAGAAGCTCAAGGCGGCCAAGCAAGCAGGAAAATCAGCATATTTTATCTTAGATCGTCTGATCATTCGTGATAAGCCCTCCGCTTCTTCAAATGATTAAGATAAGTATATTGCAAAATGTTTTTTTGTTCGACTCATTAAGGGAAGCATTACCGTTTATTCATTTAAACTAAGAAGACTTTCGTTTGGCTATATTTGAGCAGTTAAATGGACCCATACGTTATGATCCCGATAGGTTAGCTAGCCTCAGGTTTAATCCTTTATTATCTGAAATATATAAAAAATTTAGCCTTTCTAGCCATCATGATCCTGATGCTAATTTCTTCACGGAGTTAGTTGACTGTGAATATTATACCGAAGAAAACTTCAATGAAATGTTGCATCAGAAAAATATATTAGAAGTCAATAATTGTTTATCGCTTCTGCATCTTAATATTTGTAGCCTTCATCGTAATTTGGACAGCTTAACCACTTTGCTAAAGAATCTAGAGTTGAGGTTCTCTTTTATTGGTATAACTGAGACCTGGCTTCGAGACTCATCGCATCATACCGATATCTCAGGTTACACTTTTGTCCACAATCCACGTAAAGATAGGACAGGTGGAGGTGTAGGTCTATATTTAGCGGACAATTTTGATTTTAAATGTCGACCTGACTTAGTTTCTTGCACTGAATGTGCTGAGTCTTTGTTTGTGGAAATCAATAGGCCAAAAGAGAAAAATATAATTGTAGGTATGGTTTACAGGCCACCAAATTCAAATTTACGAGATTTTATGAATAGCCTGGATTCGTTGCTTGCAAGTATCTCTAAGGAAAACAAGATTTGCTATGTTTTAGGTGACTGGAATCTAGACTTAATCAACCACCATTGTCATGACACAACTGGAGAATTGTTAGAAACTATGTATTCAAGAATCTTTTTTCCATTGATCACACGTCCGACAAGAATAACTTCTAACACGGCTATGCTAATTGATAATATTTTCACGAATAATTTAAACAACTTATCTGTTAGCGGGCTGATGTTTTGTGATATATCTGATCATCCTCCGATTTTCACACTGCTTCTTGATCAAAACAAGGACTTAAATAAAACTTCTTGGCTTTCTTTTCGTGACAAAAGTGGAAATAATGTCGCTAAGTTTAAAGATAGGCTTGCAAACGTTCATTGGGATGAATTATCTGAATGTAAAGATACTGATTGCGCTTATCGGTGTTTTCTTGATAAATACACTACCATTTACAGTGACTGTTTTCCTCTCAAAAAAGTGAAAGTAAAGAATGTTACTTTGAGCAAACCATGGATAACTAAAGGTCTTCTTAAATTGGTAAGAAAAAAGAATTTATTATACAAGCGTTTCCTTGCTAACCCAACTCCATATCGTGAGAAACTTTACAAGAGTTATAAGAACAAATTGACACATTCCCTTCGCGTTGCTAAACGCCTCTACTACAATAAAAAGTTAGATGAATATAAATCAAATGCAAAATCAACTTGGAAATTCCTTAACGATCTTATTAACAAGAAGAAAAATAAGTGTAAGTTGCCTTCCATCTTCAAATCTAATGAAGAAGAAATATGTAATCCTACTCATATAGCAAACCGTTTTTGCGAGTATTTTACGAATATTGGACCTAACTTAGCTAAATCAATTCCAGCGTCTGACAAATCTCATCGTTCTTTTCTGAATGGAGGCTTTATTAATTCATTTTTTCTTCAATCGGCATCAGGACAAGAAGTCACTGAGATTTGTAGCAGCTTTCGATCCGGTACTGCTCCAGGATATGATAGTATTTCAATGAGTGTTATTAAAGAGTCTTTTAACTTAATCTGCGCACCATTGACGTATATAATTAACTTGTCTCTTAATTCTGGAGTTGTGCCCCAAGAGATGAAAATTGCACGAGTTATTCCATTGTTTAAATCTGGTGATAAATCTTTGTTCACAAATTACAGACCCGAATCAGTGTTACCAGTTTTCTCTAAATTCTAAAGAGAGAATCGTCTACAATCGCCTCATTAATTTTTTAAATAAATATGATATTCTTTCCCGTAATCAGTATGGATTCAGAAAAAATTATTCTACTGCACATGCTTTAATCCAATTGTATGACAAGATCTCAAATGCACTTGATAATAAAAGGGTAACTTTAGGCCTATTCATTGACTTATCTAAGGCCTTTGATACAGTAAATCATGAAATTTTGCTCGACAAATTAGAACATTATGGAGTATGTGGTATTGCTTTACAATGGTTTAAAAGTTATCTATCTTGTCGAAAACAATTTGTGCAATATAATGGTTACAACTCTTCATCATTAGATATCACTTGCGGAGTCCCTCAGGGATCTATCTTAGGTCCCCTGTTATTCTTAGTATATATAAATGATGTATGTAATGTGTCAAAGGTCTTAGAGCTGATACTATTTGCTGATGACACTAATATCTTCTATTCGCATACTGATGCTTCCTATCTTATGGAAGTTGTAAATTTAGAATTGAAAAAGATGACGTGTTGGTTTATACAAATAAGCTATCTATTAATGTTAAGAAATCTAATTTTATCATATTCAGACCGAGACAAAACAGGCAAACACTTGATTTAGCTTTTAATATTAGTAATTATTCGATTGACAGTGTTAAGGAAGCTACTTTTCTTGGTGTAATTTTGGATGAACATTTAACATGGAAATCACATTTACATAATGTTGCTAGGAAAGTGTCTAAAGCCATAGGTATAATTTATAAATCAAGTTTTTGCCTTAATAATTCCTCCTTACGAATGCTTTATTTTAGCCTTATCTACCCATACTTATTCTACTGCGTGAGCATCTGGGCATCGACCTACCCATCAAACCTCAGAAGATTAATCACACTTCAAAAACGGGTCGTAAGAATAATGTTGAGGAGTGCTTTCGATGCTCACACTGACCCCTTATTTAAAAATTTAAAAATTCTGAATCTTGAGAGTATCTACAAACTTCAAATAGGAAAATTTATGTATCAATACAGATCTGGCTTACTTTCTTATAGCTTCAATAACATGTTTCTGGTGACACGCCAGGTGCATTCTTATGGCACTAGAAGTTCAGAGCATTTTTATTTACCACAATGCAGGACTAATATAAGAAAGTTCTCCATCAGTTTCCAAGGTCCTAAATTTTTTAACTCTCTTAGTTTTGACATTCGAAATGCAACAAGTACCACTTCCTTTTGCTGTAAGCTGAAAGCATTCCTCTTATTAGTCCATGAGCCAAGTCCTGAAATGTGGCTAAAAATCAATTTTCGTAGCACCCCCCGTAAGACATAGTGAATTTAGTATCAAATTAAAGCTTGATTTCCATATTTTGATAATCTACCTGTTACTTTTTATGTAACCTGTGCCTAAGTGAGAAAATCAACTGTTTCTGAGGGGGGGTGGGTAAGGACAAATTGCGCTTCCCAAATGTACAAAAGTTGCAAAAGATAACTTTCTGTGTAAATACCAAACGGTTTTACACCAAACTGGGCAAAAATACTAACCTCACCATATTTTATGAAACGAACTCATCGAATATGTTTTCTTTAGTTGCCATGACAACCGTCAACGTTTAAAAAGCGCATTGGGCTACACTTCTCACTTTAACCGTGTACTTTGTACTAGTGAGTGTTTTTTGAACACACGGAATTGAGAAGGAAGCACAAAAATGTATGATCTTACTGGCCTGACATTTTTCGGGAATACTGCTTAACTGAAGCCCTTGCAGGTAAATACAAATTTAGCTGGGGGTGGGGTGGGGAAAGAGCTTTGTGACCTCTAAACATAAATATCTTTTAGAAACTAGTTATAATCATTGATTACGGATCAGTGTTCGTCACTTACGGAAAAATTACCGAACTTCCTCGAATCAATAGAAGTCCAGCTTCCCGGCTGAGATGCCCCTAAAAAAATTTATAGGGGCTACTAATCTGCAGTCGCCTGTGATAGCTCGATAATTTCTGCCTTAGTGCCACAGGAACACCAGATTAGGATGTGTTCTAACGAACGCGATGAAATGAGTTTGTAATGAAATTTGCCGATTTTTATTATCATAACTAAAAGGTTATAGTAGCTGTTTAAACTGTTTCCATGGCAACGGTTGCCTACTGAACTTCTAATACATGTACATTACACTGTTTTTGTTTTGATGATGACCATCAAAGCATTTGCAATTTCAAAAGATCCTTACATCCTCATGACTTGGCCTTCCATTTCACAACTGGCTTTTTTCTGACCAAAAACTACTTTTAAGTCATACGATCAAATTACATTTTTGTAATCATTCAACTCATAGATTTAAATACGTCAACTAGACAGCCGATACTAATTAGCGTCACCAAATCTGAATTTAACTTTCATTTTTATCTTCGGTATGTTCATCATTATCATCAACATCAGTATTGTCATCACTATCATCATCTTCTTCACTATCTTCCTTGGTAACACAATTGACACAGTTATCTTGGCATGTACATGCCTCAGTGCAGGGAAGACCATTGCCAACACAAGAGCAGCTTCATGTTTGACATAATCCTTTGCAGCCGCAGCATATAAGCTCCATCACAGCATTGGGGGCTGGTGCCTGGTTAGTCCAGTAGATTTCCAGTTGGCCTTCTTTCATCTACCAACCATGGCCATCGGGCGCCTGGTCCGTTTGTGTCTCTAAGGCATGCTTCCAGAGGAAGGCCTGATAGTTAGCACGCTTGAGGTGGTATGTCAGAGCTCCTTTTGTTGGTGGAAGCTGGTGTGACTGCAGGTTTTTGCTCTTGCAAAACAACTTGTGCCTGAGTTCGTTTACATCATCGCATCTAGGGTCATTGTACAAGGCACAAACAAATCGTTCCATCTTATTTAAATCTTCTTCATTAGGAGGGAGCCTCTCACCAAGACTACTGACAATTTGCCTCAGAGCTGGATTCAACTGTACAATATCAAGTGCTTTCTTCTTTCCTTTGGTAGCAAAGGCACTGACACTATCACAACCGGTTATGGCATGTAGGCTTGGAAGTACTTCACATATCTCTTGGCCAAGCTTTTCACATACTTGTCGGATACTCACAATGCGAGATCTGCTTTTAGTGCCGCTGATCAGTGTTATGTCAGCAGCAATGACAGCTTGGTAATAGCAAGCAAGAACTTCTACATCTGTATCAGATGACCTTATAGCAATGTGCTGATGTCCATTTTGAGAAGCATGATTTGCGTGGAGGAGCATCCTTGTATCAGCTTCCTCTTGATTGCTGCAAAGTTCGAAGACTGTGCATGCAGTAATTGTACCATCAGAGGCGGAGAGTTTGGTGCAATTGTCTCCATGAGTGATAAAGAGAGTGCGTTCTTTGATTTTCTCGGCGTAAACCGCGTTTTGTGACCACTCACGTGCAAGGAAGTTTAAGAGACCGGTTTTGTTGCTTCCCTTTGCCATGAACTTTCTCCACTGACGAGGGCAGAACTGTTGACCATTGGTAATGTTGATGACTATCTCACCATCTCTGCCTCGCTTGTTCCTCTCGGTGTTTTTAATTGAGTTAGCTGGATATTGATCTCCTACAAAGTCGATTCTTGCTGCCTCTCCAGCCTCTATCAGGATTCTGGTCATCACCATGTCTGCCAGCTCAGAAAATCTATCAGGTATCCTTACTAGCGTCTGCAGCATCGCCATGGCGTCTATGACGACAGCTGTTATCAGATCAGGTAAAGTCGGCAGGCATTCTACTCCATTTTCGAGTAGCTTGGAAAGAATTGCTTTGTTTGTCTTGGCTAATGAACCATCGGATGAAGCCAACGACCATGGAAGGGGACCAAGCTCGTGACTCAGCAAATCTTTGAGGTCCATCTGGCGACTCTGTCCAATGACTAGAAGGCGGGCAAATAAGTTCCTGTTGGCTCTGATTATGAAGTTCCTGTCTCCTGCTGTTACAGAGGTCTTCTTCTGTGCATCACGGAAACTTCCTAGCTTTAGTTTGGGGAGTGTTTGAAAGAATCCTGTTGAATTTGTCACCAGTCTTTCTTCTACGAAGGCCGTCAAAGCTGTTGTGCCCTTCTCTTTTGCCAGGAGCAGGTCGGCCTTCATACTTTCACTGGCAACATACCCAGAGCTAAGACTAAGAAGTTCCTCAGATGGTTCAAACGGGTTGCGCCAGTTACTGATTACTTCGAAAACTTTCTTTACGTCGTCCTCATCTCTTTTCATGCGAGCTGGGCTTGCCTCTTTGTGCAGTCTGCGTTGGCTTTCTTGAACATTTGTTGTCATCTTCCGACACTTGTCTACGAAAGCAGCATGGGAGTGAGCAGTAATCATCCATCACTGTACAGCACCTTTCCTCAGGCTGAACCCAACAATTCCTCCCTTTGTCTTAGTGCTTCTGTTCAGGGTCTGCTCAATTGTTTGATCTACAGGTATCTGTGAAAATCCATGTAATGTTGTTCGTTGGACTCCAAAATAACCATTTAACAGGAGGGTATGTGCCTCTGGGTGAGTTTCTGGTAGCAACATCATGTGGGCTAAGTACACTGGAAGGTAACGAGCATAATTAGTATGGTCGTAGGCGAAGAACCATGGTAGCATGTCCTTGATGCCTTCAAGATGCATGGCCCAGTTCCCTTCCCTGGTTGCTCTTACGAAATTTATCAGCACCTCCACCATCTCCAGGTAGCTATTCCAAAACACCTTTAGCGGACCATTGTCTTCTTTACAGTATTCCTTGTAAAGATTGAAAATTTCTAGGAAATCCGGCATGGACAGCATCCTGTTAAATTTCTCTGTGCTAAACTCTTTGCGGATGTCCTCTATGGCACTGACAAGGATCATGCGCTTGCTACGGTGACCACTACGTTGCAGCCATGACTTGAAACCCATCCACTGTAGTCGGTGCATTGCTTCAAACACAATCTAAAATAATGAAAGGTTAAAAAAATTGTGTTTATTTTATTTACGTAGCATCGATTAAAAAAGTTGAAAGTGAAGTTATGATCCTGTAGGAATCATCAAGATATTATCCACTCAGCTCTATAAAGACCTAATCAAGCTATGTGTACCTTATGTGTACGTACAGCTCAGTTGTAGTGACGACTTTCAATAACCCCAGCCACAGATCCTGAGCCCACGATACCACTTTCAACCAAAACATCTGCAAGGCCGGCATCTCCAAATCGCTTGCCAATAGCAGCAAGGAAGGCACAGATGGTGTGAAAGGAGCCAATCCGGATAACCAATCGCTGAAACTGGTCCTTGTTCTGCCATAGTACCTCAAGTGCTTTTGCATAGATCGCTTGATCGAAAACAACAATTACATCATGTTGCCCTAGCTGGTCAGCCATTTGTAAAGATCTTTGCAACACTGTGTACACTGTGGGAAGTTCTGTGGGACTGGCTTCAATAACTTGGCAATAGCCAACTGAACATTCACGTGGGACACTGTCCTCGCGTAGTTTGATGTTGAAGCCCGACCACGCTGGTATAACCTGCCTTTGATTGTCTTCCAATGAAAATAGCGTGTCTTTGATCGACATTCTGCAGAGTATCCAGCCAAAGTCGATGACCCTTGTATAAGCTGCAATTTCCGGGGAGGCTTGTTTAATGGTGGTGAGATCAATTTCGAGCGTATCAGGTCCCTGTCGAGGTCCCGAATGATATGGAAGTACGTCAGTAGAGATGCAGGAAATAGTACGTTTTTTGGAGCGATTCTGGTTATTGGAAGTTTCAGGTGGTAGATCACAGCTAAGAGGTTTGCGTTGAATAACAATGCCATTAGTGCAATGAGTCGTTCCCTTACCTGCAGAGCAAATAGCAGAAGAAATATTGATGTAAAAACGTGCCTTAATCAATACTAAAAAGGACTTAAATCAATACTACAAATCCTGGCTGTTGGTTGATATTTTAACCTACCTAACCAATTGGTCGAGAACGGAAACTATTTAAGTCTACTTTTAAGACTACTTTTCATAGTTTTTCTAGTTACAGATTGGAAACGTTTTTCTCATACGCTGAAAGAAAGTGTATGAGCAGTTTACTTTCAATTTGGACTACAATTTACCTGACAAGGTTTCCTCTTGTAGGTCGTTGTTATCCCAGCAGAAAACGCCTGGTACATTAGGGTAGCAGACACTTGGTAGAAAGATCCCATTCTGTCGCTTTGCAATCTGCATCTCTGCCAGAGCTGTCTCCACTTCCTCTATTTGGGAGTATGATAAACCATGTCCAAATCTGTTTAGAATGGTTATCAGTTCAACATTCCCCGTCAGGCTCTTTACAGTCATCGGAAGGACGACATGTTTTGGTGTTTTTATTCGTCCACGAGTGGCAGAATGTATCAAATCCTGAGAAAGAGAGAGGGCGAGGCGATGGACCTCCGGTGAGATGTCTGAAACTCTTTCAACAGAATATTCGGACTTTGTTGATAGAATCCATGCCATCATATTGTAGAGCAGATCAGGTACCATCTCAATCTCACACTCTAAATCTTCTGATGATGGTGGCCATGGCATTGTTGGTTTCGTGTTAGCAACTAACTCTTGTATTGTTTTAGCCGTATGGTAAACTTGACGGCTTACCTCGTCTTGTGCATTTGTTAAATCCGGCTCACTGTCACTGTTTGCCATTTGCTCTTCATCAACAGACGTAGTACTCTTGAACACAGTTTCTACCACCTCTCCTGTTTTGACGTGCGAACCATAGACTAATTCTGATTGGTTTTGGTTCGAAGGTCGATGAAAGGACAGTCGTTCTCCAAAAAAACGCGTAAGCCGGTTCTTCAGCTTAGTGGACCTGTACGTCACTACATCTACTCCTTCTTCGGTAAGGAAGGAAGTGTATTTTTCAATAAGGGTTGACATCGGAATGGCTTTTGCCGCAGCAATGACTTCTTTTTCAACAAATTCTTTGACTTTACCAAATGCTCTGTCATAACCTTCAGTTCCAGCATCTTCTTCTTGACAATTCTGCTCTTCTAACTTAGCCAGTTGCTTTGGGTGGACATAATTTTTGTAGCACGATCGATGATACTTGATCTCCATAGCTATAGTGTCTCGTCCATCAATGTGCAATAGCATGCGGCTGTCATTCCGAATCCGGGCTGCTTTTATCAAAGTGGCACTACCAAATTCACTAATGTTTAGTGTAAGAGTTTCTCTTGTTCTTGCTCCTTTGCCGTAGGCTTTCTTGACTTTGTCCTTCTGACAAATGGCACATTTATCAATGTCAAATGTTTGAAGTTGTGACCTACAGACCCTCTTACACGAAGGCTCAATGTCACTGGACAGCCCAAGAGACTCTCCATCTCGATCCTCTCTGGTATTGCAATGACTTTGTTCCTCCTTAGACACTTTGTTTATGTCTGTGTATTCTTGGTAGCATTGCCGGTGATATCCCCCTTTTGGTCCCTCATTCCAGTAGTCCTTCATTATCAACCAGATTTCATCCCTTCTCCGACTCGAGCAGCTTTCAAACTTCTCTCAGCTTTTGCTAGTAAATGCTGTTAGTTGACCTTGAACATTTTCTTTTACATGACAAAGGCATCTATTCCAGTTAGGTTTCTGTATCGAGCTGGACATTGAGCGCTTTCTAGTACAACTTACTGGTGTAATTTCTGCCATATCCTTGATTACATTAGCTTGTTTTCTGAAACTCTTCAAATGTCACTAGAGAATTAAAAGATGCAAAAAACCTTATTTCCTTAACACAAGCAAAAACTTATTGAAAACATAACTTCTACGTTTGATTTGACCGCTTCCACGCCAAAAACTTCAGTATCGATGTTGTGGTAAAAACAAAATCTGACAGACTACTTACAGTTATTCTAGTAATGTTCTGTGGGAATTTTAGCTTTTAAAAAATAAAATATATTATACAGAAACTTACAGACGTTACTTGAGTTTACCTTGCACAACCAAGAATCGAAATTAAGAGGAAAATCTGTATAAAACCACCATTCTCTTACCATTTTGTCTGCACACCATTTTCCAAGATGGCCGCTCATGGATAATAAGTTTGAATTGCATCATGGGATATACAATCTGGAATGGAACTTTCACGGAATAGCGGACACTGGATTATTATCAAAATGTGCCGGCTTTTCTTTCATTTAAAAAAATAATAGAAGAAAACATTTTACAGATTTTGGTCTGTCCAGTAGTCTCAAATCTATTTTGAGTTTTTATTTTTTTTCTTTGCTATTAAAAGAATTATGAGACAAATGACCTGGTTGACTTGCGGGAATATTATTGAGCCTTAAAGCCTTATAGTTCATAAAAAGTAAATAGTTTACAAAAAGAATGATGCTAATAATGCTTTGGTGTTCAAAACATAGTGTCTGTGAAAAATCCTGTTCATAATGTACATATTAATGTAATATCCCTGTTTGAAATATTTGCCTAGCAACGGTTACTATGGTAACACCCTATTGAGATAGACAAAGACGAGTACAGCACTTTACTTAAAATAAACTTTTCGTCAGTTTTCTCCATATTGGATCAGCAGTTTTTGAAGTAATTGTTGTTTTAAGCCTCAAAAATGTATTCGTGCCAAAATGTAAAACCGTCCCCCCACCCCCTCAGAAACAAGTGATTTTCTCACTTAGGCACAGGTTACATAGAAAGTAACAGGTAGATTATTAAAATATATACAATAAGAGTTAATTTGATACCAAATTTGCTATGTCTTACGGGGGGTGCCACGAAAATTGTTTTTAAGGTGTCCTGGCTCATGGACTATATCATAAATAGTAATTTATATATATATATTTATGTATATTTTTTTTCATCCTTTGCTCTTTTATTTTCATTTGTTTTGTTTTTTTTTTCTTTTTGTCATTTCGCTTTTTTTAGCCTAGAACTATGATTAGTACGACTATCTAATATACTTATTTTAAGATTTACTGTAGCTCTGCCATTGATTTTCCCATGTGTAATTATGATACTATTTTGTTCTAATTATCTAACTGAGGGAGCCCATTCCTTATAAGCCCGGTGGCTTCTCTTGGGCTTCCTCGCCATGAGAGTTTAACTAATTAGATTTTATTTGATTTGTATAATTTTTGGCAAATAAAACAATAAACAGTTTGACATCTGACATTTTTTATATTTGATGTGAATACAGTTCAGACAGTCCCTGTTTATTGTGTTCCACACATCGTTATGCACCTATCAATGTAAAGCTGGCGCGGCAGGAGGCAGGGAATGGGGTGGGTATTTGATTGTTTTTGTTGGCCCAGGGGTAGGGCGTTTGACTGATCTTGTTCTCCCGGAAGAGGGGATATTTGAATCTTTCTTTGCCAGACGACGTGGGGATATTTGACTGCCGACTCGTACGAAAGAGACTGAGACCGAACATCCGTGCCTCACGCATGCGCCACGCAGTCTGGAAAGATCTCGAAATCATGGAGGCCAATGAGAACAAGCAAAAGGTGAGTGGATTTCACTGTTTTATCTTCAAATTTCGTTTGTGTTAGCGTTTTTTTGATCAATTGATCCTTTTGAGATACTGTGGTATCAAAGTAATGAAAGTAAAGAGAAACCAGTGGATTTTGACCAGTACAATTGACCTGTGTATGGCTCATTTGCTACATACGGTATATTTAAACTTACAAAATATGGACTTTCTCTTAAAGGTTTCTGTATTCTACGCAGTGTAACACCAATCGAATGATTAAAATGTATAATTGCAACAGGAACATGTATCTTTCGTGATGCAGCAACATTTTAAGAAAAAGAGCGTAGAGTTTTATTTGGACTGAGATATTTTTGTGCCTTTAGGTCCAACCTTGCGTTATTTGACAGCTATGTGCAGCCTGGGGTGGGGAAATTTGGCTACATTTGACTGGAATGATCTTCCTGTGGACAGGGAATTTAACAGCAAATTTTTGGAAATGTCAAATCCCCACCCCATGCCTTGCCTACCCATCCCTGTCCCCCCACTGCCAGCTTGTTGACATTGATAGGTGCATTATGTCTGCTCGTTGTCTTTTGAATTGATTTCACTTTATCCCTTGTTTGTGTTATTAGCTGCATATCATCTTCCTAAAGTCCATGTTTTGGGATGATCTTTCAACGATTTAAAATGGTGGATTCCGTTGCAGCATATGGCTAGGTGTTTTACAGCATTTCTATGTTGTGGGTTGGCGCACTGATGAGAAACTTCGTGCTAGGGTTTCGACTTCGGCATTAGGAGTTCTCTTGCCCCTGAAATTTGACAATCTTTCACCCCCCCGCTCCCCACACTCTCCTCCGATAATTAGAAAAGATAGATAATAACAAAACAAACAAACAAACAAAACCAGTCAATACCAGGA
>OZ037995.1:18113826-18121326 GCA_964035705.1 Porites rus
CAACCATACCACCCTTCCCCCACGTGCTTGTTATAGCTGATGACAGATCGCTGCTCTGCATCTTCGCTCCTTTCCAGTTTAAGAACAAGCAAGGGGATCCAATACCGTTCACAACTTGCTGCCTTGCATGTTCGATGTAAATGTCCAACCAACCTTTGAGGCTTTCATCGAAGCAGAGATTTGCTGGGCCATGCTGACTGTATGTTTTATGATCTTTAACAGAAACCATGTTTGTTTCATTGACCCTGCTCATTTCCTTGTATTCATGTAGAGTACTGTTTGTTAAGACACCGCTTCTATGTCCATTCTGGGAAAGCAGCTGTATGAACAAGAAGTTTCTCAAATCACAGTACTCAATTTGGCTTAGAGATGTAGAATTCTGGCCTTTGTCTATCAAATCGCCAATGATCTTTACTTGATTACGAGCAAACTCTTGAACTTTTTCTGGGGTAATAAGACGTGCATGATCTTCCTCTTGTTTCTCCCAAAATCTCTCTTTAACCTCTTTGCGAAGACTTTTACACCACTGCCCACATTTTTCAAAGAGGGTGTCTGCTGTTTTTTCACATCCTTGGGGAAGCCCAATGTCATCCTCTGTTGTGGCGAAAGTATAAAACTTGCAAGAGAATGAAGATAACTGATCGTTTTTGCTGCCTTGTGCGATGCTCTCGACTCTGGGTAAAACTTGTCACGAATTAGCTCTTTGTCAAACAAGCTTTCAACAGTTTGTGTTCCTATCATTGACAGTATTGTCTCCACTTGTCTGACCACTAGCGTAGCTGGCCCTGCATCTTTTTTCCCCATTGGGGCTAAGGATCCATTTCTCAAAAACGTCGAATACTTGTTTACTTTGTTGATCACAAGCTTCGGTTTGGTCCTCCAAAGCATTGTCGCTTTCTTCACACCACTCTAAATGTTCAAAGCCGTCTTCACCATCACTTGCCGATTCGTTTTTTTTTTTTTTAATTTTTGTTTTAACAAACATAATGCTGACTTACTTACATAGTACTTACTTAGTTACATAAAGCTTTAATACCTACTTACATATAACTTGCTAAGTTAAATACTACTTACTTACATAATATTAACTTACAAGATAATGCTTACAAAACAGGAGCCGATGAGTTGGAGCCTGTTACAAAATAATGAAAAAAGAATTCTAATACAACTAATTACTAACTTACTATCCATTAACGAAGAGTAAATACGCTAAAAACGACAAAAAATAAATAAATAAATAACAAACAAAACTAGCTTTAAACAAGCTTTTCTGAGTCTTTTTTTGGCGGTGGCAGGAACAAATTTCCTTTCAACAAAAAAGTTGGTAGCAAGTTTAGAAGAAAGCTTCTCAACGGGAATTCTATCCATACTCATGGATTTATTCGAAGGCGGTTGTAATTTACCTTTCATTATTTTAATCCAGTTAGGAGGAGTTGCTTTGCATAAACCGTAGTAGGTAAGAAAATTAGTTTTAAGACCAAAATAAGAGCAGAAGTCTTGGTGAGATAGAAAGGTATTGCCGTTGAAGAGATCACCAATTTTTTCAACACCCGCTACATGCCATGCTTTATAGTAAACTGAATAATCGTTGATCCTAATAAAGCGGTTGTTCCATAAGATTTCATTCAGTATTTCTTCTTTTGAGGAGGGAGTGAACGAATTTATAGATTGCCAGGCCAACAAGGCTTTCTCGTAAAAGATCAATGGAATGTGTATGTTAAGATGTTTAAGTTCAAAGTTACATTTAAGGAGAAAGAGACCACCAACTCGCTCTAGCAGGGAAACAGAAATGTGAGTCCAACTCAGGGTGGGATGACAGCTGTCTAGTCTTCTGTGTAAAATGGGGTTGACAGGCCTACACGACTCCCCAGCGCGTGTTTAAAATAGCCTTTTTATAGTTTGGCTCTCACGAGTATGTCTTTGAGCGACTGCCCTCTTTTATAAGATACGAGGGGCGGTTTTTTGTAGATTTCGCTCAGTAATGGTTGTTGTTCTATTAAATGCCAGTTTTTCATGAGAATTTGCTTTAGGTTTGGCACTGATGGTTGGTATTGTGTGACAAAAGGCAAGATTCGTTGGTTTTTCTTTAGTTTCTGTTGAAGGGCTAGTTTCCTGTCTTTGAAGTTCACCTCTGAGAGGGTTGTGTTAATAAGATCCTCTGGGTAACCCCTCTGTAGCAGATGCGCTTTGAAATTTGTAATTTTCTCTTCGAATATTAGTTTGGAAGAGTTTGTTCTGAGGAGTCGGAGGGCTTTCCCTTTAATGAAGCCTTTTTTAACTCCTTGCGGGTGACAGGAAGCAAAATGGGTATACTGAAATGTCTCAGTTGGTTTGAAATGAGTACGCACATCAAGGATTGCGTCTCTTTCGAATCTTTCCCCTTTGTAGATGTAGGTGTCCAGGAATGTTGTTTCCTTATCGGAAATTTCAGCCGTAAATTTGATCGTAGGGTGACGATTGTTTGCTTGTTCAATGAAGTGTTCTATTCTGTCTCTGTTTGTAGTCCAGAGCGAGATGTCGTCTATGTAATGTTTCCAAACGAGCGGTTTAAAAAGGCTTTGGCTACGGATTTCCGTCTCTACCTTGTTCATGAATATATTAGAAAAGGCGACTGCTATTTTCGTGCCCATGGCCGTACCATGTGTTTGAAGGTAGTTTTTCCATTAAACTGGAAAGAATTTTCTTGTAGAATTAGCCTGAGTGCTCGTTTTAGTAGTTTTGTAGGGATAGGAGGTTCGTTTCCATAGAATATTTCGTATGCTCTGCATACCGTGTCTATTCCCTCCTCTTGTGGTATATTTGTATACAAGCTCGTAACGTCCATTGAAACAAGTATGACGTCCGCTGGGACTTTCTTTCTATGAAATTGACGAAGTCGGTAGTATCTTTAAGATACGACTTTTGTTGTTGTGCTATCGGCTGAAGGAGTTTGTCGACAAATGATGATAATTTCTCTGTTGGGCCATCACACCCTGATACTATCGGTCTGCCGACCGGGGACGGCTTGTGTATCTTAGTGAGGGTGTAAAATTCTGGAATTCGAGGCGGATTTGGCATTTGACAAAGCCATTTTTTAGTCATGTCGTCTATGTGATCCCCGTTGTGGAGGTCTGTAATAAGTTATTTAACTTTATGGTTTGTCTCAGTGACCATGAGTGATGCAAGAGGCCTGTAGTTGTCTTTGTTGTCTAGTAGAGTTTGGCCTTCTTTAATTTTGTCTTGTGTGTTCATGACTACGGTTGTTGTTCCTTTATCGGCCTTTTTAAGATTTATTTCAGTGTTACGTTTTAGGGCTCTGAGAGCCTCACGTTCGGCCGGAGGCAGATTGCTTTTTGGCTTTGTTATTTCTATTTCTGCAGGATCGCTCTTAACCTCTTCTAGGTAACTTTCAAGGGCTACTGATCGTTGTATTGGTGGTTCCTATGCAGATTCGACATGGTAAGGATGGGGTTCGTTGTTTTCCCCTCGAAATATGTACATAAGACGCATTCTTCTTGCAAACTGATCAAAGTCACGCAAGAGTTGTTGCCTGATTTGTGTTTGTTTTGTAACGGGTGTTGGAATGAATTTAAGCCCTTTAGCCAGTAAATTAATCTGGTCATTTGTAAGTTCTTTGTTTGAGAGGTTTTTTATGTGTTTTTTGTTTGCCTCTATTGTGATAGTTGAACGTTTCTGGCGTCTGACCTTTCTGCGCTCTTTGCGCTTATTAGCTGCTAGCCGTTTGGCTTTTAAAATTTGTGTAAAATGGGGTTGACAGGCCTACACGAAATTGTCTAGTCTTCTGATCCAAGTTGCTTTGAGAGCATTGTTGATTATGTCAAAATCAGGCAATGTGAGACCACCTTTTTCTTTAGGGCCAATCAGGGTAGTTTGTTTTATTTTTGGTTTTTTCTTTTGCCAGACGAATTGAGTAATAACTTTATTAACTTTTTGAATAAATGTGGGGGTGACAGTGAGGACAGCAGTGTTTTAAATAAGTTTGGAGAGGGCTAATGCTTTTAAAATGACAATTCGACCATGTAAAGTTAAGTTCCTAGGGTACCACAAGTTTAGCAAGGAAGCCATCGAGGACAGCAGCTTCGTCATCATAAGAGAAGTGAATACCAAGTGCAAATACGGGATCTTTTGGCCATGCAATATCAAGAGGTTCTTCCGGGTTGTTTTTGTTCGCGCCTAGCCACAAGCCCTCTGTCTTGCTTCTGTTTACGTCAAGACCAGAGCATTTTTGAAAAGCATGGAGCAGATGGAAGAGATTTTGGGCAGATCTTGTATCAGAACAAAAACAGTGGTATCAACTGCGTATTGTGAAATTTTGAATTCCTTTCCATATATGTTGATTCCTTGAATATTTGCATTAGACCTTATTGCATTAGCAAGAATTTCAGCGCACAGCACAAATAGGGAGCTGGAAAGTGGGCACCCTTGGCGAACACCTCTTTGTAGTGTAAAGAAGACAGAGGCGTAACCATTATTTACTACACAGCTAGGACAGTCAGTGTAAAAGGTTCGGATCCACTGTAGTAACTGAGGGCTGAAATTTAATGCCTCCAAGGTCTTAAAAAGGAAGTTCCAGTCGACGGTGTCAAAAGCTTTTTTAAAGTCCACAAAAATCGCCATGCCGGGAATGTTTTCTAGCTCAGTTATCTTCATGATATCGTTAATGAGTCTAATGTTCTGTCCTACATAGCGGCCCTTGACATAGCCAATTTGGTCTTCATTTATTAATTTGGGGAGGACTTTAGCGATTCTATGGGCTATAGATTTGGTTGCTATTTTATAATCGACGTTAAGTAACGTTAGCGGTCTCCAATGTTCCAAATACAACCTGTTCTTGCGTTTTTTCGGTATGACCTTTATTATACCTTGTCTTTGTGTCATGTTGAGTTGTTCTACTTTATGAGCATAGTTAAAGCTTTGGACCATCTCATCACCAAGTAGATGCCAGAAGTGCAAATAGAACTCAACTGAGAGACCGTCACTGCCCGGACATTTGTTTTTAGCACACTGTTTAAGAATGTTGAAACACTCGGTTTTCGACAAAGGCTGTTCAAGTTCATTTAGCTCGTTTTCGTCGAGTTTGACAAGGTTAGGGTCTCCCAGGAAAGCATCGCGTGCAATAATATCACAGGGAGCGCTCGTATATAAATTTTCATAAAATGCTCTCTGCATTTCCAAAATCTCTTTTTCGCAAGAAGTTTCCGAGCCAGTACTTGTTTTAAGCCTAGTTATATGAGTTTTTGCAAACCCCCTTTTCTCAAGATTTAAGAAGTATTTAGTATTCTTTTCTCCTTTTTCGTGCCAGTGTATCCTACTTCTAATCATTGCACCCTCGGTTTTATATTCAGCAATCTGATTGAGTTGAGCTCTTAATTGGTAGAGTTTAGTGATATTTTCTTTCCATCTGTTGGATTGCAGCAAGGCCATTAGGTGATCAATTTCTTTCTGAAGGTCTCGTTCCTTATTTCTTTTTATTCTGTTTTTCCTTTTTGAGTACTGTACACAGAAACCTCTAATCTCCATCTTGAGCATGTCCCAGTACAGGCCTTCATTAGTAAGGTAACAGTGTTTGCTTTTGTATTCGGGTATTTTGCTTACGAGCTCGTCAATGAAATTTGCATCTTTCAGCAGAGTGTTATTAATTTTCCAAAACCCAGGTCCACGTTTAGCGTATTCTTTCAATTGAAGAGTGAAAGTGATAGCGCTATGATCAGATATTGTGGGATTGGTGATGTTAGTATCAATGACAGACATCAACAATTCTTTCAACACAAGCCAATAATCTAAGCGGCATTGCACTTTCAAGGAATTGTTACGCCATGTAAATTGTGTTTTGTTGGTATGTTGATTTCTCCAAATGTCATGAAGTTTAAAATGCCGGGTTAAGCCTTCAATCTTGTCAATTACTTTTTGTTTTTTCTAAACAGTAGCACCACCCATTTTATCTGTAGGTGTTAATGGCAATTCATGTCACCTCCCAAGATGATTTGTGCATCTGCAAATGGTAGGAGAATGTTATCAAGATTGTGAAAGAAAGCTATCTGGGCGGTAGAGTCATTTGGTGCATAAATGTTGCTAAACAAGAAGGAAGATTCTAGCACGTTGGCTTTTAATAGCAAGTATCGTCCATTCTTATCAGCAAAGATGCTTTCTGTTTCGAAATCCAGACTCGGTTTAAATAATATCATCACACCTTTTGAATGTGTTGTTCGATGACTGTAATAAATTTTCCCTCCCCATTCTGCTTTCCATATTTCTTCGACACTTTTGGAAGAGTAAGTTTCTTGTAAATAAACAACGTCAAATTTTTTATTGTGGAGCCATCTAAACACCAGCCGTCTCTTTCTAGCTTGATTTAAACCTCTTGCGTTTAAAGAACAAAAGGAGAGTCTAAACGGGGCAGCCGTGAATTAGCAGCATAGAATATTCTATCGGTTTCGTTTGGGAAGATATTAAAAAACTTTTCGAATGTGAGCAATTTTGATTTGAAGGTGTACTTAATGTAAATTAAATAATATACATTAGTAATCAGCCTTATCGCAAGCTGAAGGAGTACAAGACTAAGCTGTAGGGAGATAAATCTAAGTATATCAAAATAGATTCTAAAAATGTAAATAGAAACGGCTATACAGAAACGCTAAGACACAAAACGTACAGTTACTAGAGCACAAATTGCTCAAAGTAGGGAAACCTCTTCTTACATCTAAACGGGTTCCCTATGAACAGTTTAATGCTAAATAAGTAGGCGCTACGAGTGAAGCAACTCTTGAGAGCGCGAAAGGAATCAATTATTTACAGCAACTGACTAATCATGTACCATAACTTTACCGTACAGAGGAAGATCTTTAGTTTCTTTTCCACAATAAATAATAAGTTTGTTGACATTAAAGAAAGCTTTTTTCTTCTGGGCTTTAGCAGCTTTCAAGATTGGGTAAAGTTTCTTGTGCATATCGGCGATTTCTTTTGGGAAGTCACTGGCAACACTGATCTTTGAGTCTTTTTGGTAAGCTTCTAGCGTATGAAAAATTTGCTCCTTGTCTTGATAGAACCTGACTTTGGCGATTATTGGGCGCGGACTCTTAGATTTGTTGGTTTGATTAACAGCTCAGGTGTTAGAAATTCGATGAACTCTTTCGAAGCTCATATTGTTTAGGTCTTCTTCAGGTATTTGAAGCTGTTGTATCAGGACGTTTCTCAACACTTGCTCGGTTTCTGCTGGAGTTTCATGTGAAGAATCTCTGACACCGTAAATTCTGAAGTTGCTTCTTCTTGACTGAGCTTTAAGACGTATGTTGCGACATACTAATTTGTCGCCTTCAGCCTTCAATTGATCATTTTCTTTGCGGCAGCATTTTTAATTTCTTGAATTTCCTTAGTTGCAGAATTCAAACTTTCCATTAGTTGCTTGTTTTCCTCTGTGAGTTTAGCAATTACTGAATTTAGGTCATCAACAGCTGGTTTGAGAAGAAGTAAGCTTTCTAACTTATTCCTGATATCGTCGAG
>OZ037995.1:18131326-18163826 GCA_964035705.1 Porites rus
GCTACAACTGTAAAGGCCTTTAAGAAAGCCCTGAAACTTGTAATGAATGAATGATTGTATGACAGTTAGCATTTAACAATATTAGCTTGTTAGATATAGTTTGCATTTATATTTGTAAATAGGTACTGAAAAACCTTTTTTGGGAGTATTTATTAAAGTTTTATTTGTTTATTTATTTTAAGGCTGAAAAAATCTTGCCCCTCCCCAGACAGAGAACCTTTTCACAGGCTACCTTCTTATATGCGATAGTCCAATTTCTTTAATCCCTTACTGAGTTGTCAATAGGTAATCATAAATGCCACTAGAAGTGTCCAGGTTGTCAAACAATGTTAAATTTGTCATTCGAAAAATTGTCGTGGTATTTGTAAATTTTCTGTCATTTAATGTCAATAATAAGGCACTCTGATTCCAATGGTTTGGCTGTTTTTAAAACATTACTGTGTAGCTTTCGATTTATTTTATTTCTGAAATGGATTTGTATTTAATAAGAGTTATCAGGTGTTTACATATTCAGTTACACCTTAACTGACTGTTCTATTTTTTGCTTTAACAAGCTTGGATACTGCTCCCGTAAGTTGATGTTGTGCCTATCAATTGATCTTGGTGCTAATGAAAAGCCAAAGATAGGGCCATTGTTCAAGCAAGCTCTTGAAAGGCCATGTTGGTGCATGTACAGACCCAGGTCTTTTTGCAAGAGACATGACTTCTGGGATCTAGACAAAGATGAACAGCAATTTTTTTTTGACCACACGATCTCACTAGAGGTCAGCATTGTTTTCTATTTCCTTCCTTGCCAGATACCTAAAATATTTCATAATATGGAGACGAGCAACTGTTCTTTGCTCCCGCAGTGTTTTCCAGTCTTCTGACAGCCTGGAGTCATCTCTAAGAATTGAACTGCCTTGTTTACGTGGAATAAAATGTTTTCGGAGGTTGCTGATCAACACGCACCAGTCAAAAGAAGGCGTGTCAAGGGAACACCTCTTCCATGGATGAACAGTCAGATAAGTGATTCTATGAAAGAACGTGACTGGGCGCATAGAAAGGTGCGAAAATCGAACTCGGTGCGTCTTTGGTCAATGTATGCAAAGTTTAGGAACAAGGTTAATGGCTTAGTACGAACTGCCAAGTCTAAATATTACTGTGACATGATCGAGGAAGCCAAGGGTGACTCAGATAAGGTGTGGAAAGCAGTGAACGAAGCATGCAATTGGAACTCATCTTCAGAGAGTATTCAGTGTATTATCTCTGATGGTGTTCAGCATATAACATCCCAATCCATTGCTTCTTCAATGAATAGCTTCTTTGCTTCCATTGGCCAAATTCTAGCAAGTAGAATACAGACTTCCGTCTTGAATTTAAATTCCATTTCAAAACACCTGCTTTTCCAGTTCGAGTTGACTGAATTGGATCGATCATTTGTGCTTGAGCAGCTTTTGTCATTGAAAGCAAACAAAGCGATTGGTCTTGACAAAATTAGCACGAGACTTCTTAAAATCTCAGCTCACACAATTGCACCATCTGTTGTTAAACTTTTGAATCTTTCAATTCACACTAGTCAATTTCCCAAATTGTGGAAATGCGCGAAAATCACGGCATTGTTTAAGTCAGGTGACAGGACCAACGTTTCCAACTACCGCCCCATCTCAATCCTCCCTACACTAAGCAAGATTTTGGAGAGAGCGGTACACTTGCAGTTGTATCATTACTTGATTACCAATAATCTATTGTCCAACAAGCAGTTTGGTTTCCGGAAGGGTTTCTCAACTACAACAGCTTTGACCTCATTTGCTGATGAAGTGCTCTTAAACATGGAACAAGGAAAGCTTTGCTAACCAAGGCATTTGACACGGTAGACCATCAAATAATGTTATGCAAGCTATCCGAGATCGGTCTTTCTGAAACAGCTCTTCATTGGTTCCATTCTTACTTAATTGGTAGACAACAGCGCACATCATGTGGAAATGAGTTATCTGAGGAACTTCCAGTCACGCATGGGGTGCCACAGGGTAGCATTCTAGGGCCTCTGTTGTTTGTGATTTACATAAATAACTTGCCAAATGTGCTTAACTCCTGCAACGCGTCACTTTATGCAGACGACACTGTAATTTATTGCTATGGTACATCCTCAAAGGAGTTGAGTGATAAGTTAAATAACGATCTACTGGGTGTGGCGAAATGGCTTCATGATCACAAACTGACTTTAAATTTGGACAAAACTAAATGCATGCTCATCGGTAGTAATAGGAAACGCGAAAGCAAAGTAGATTTGACTGTTTCAATTTTAGATCATAGTATAAGTAATGTTCGCAGCTTTAAATACCTCGGTATACATATATCTTCGGATTTCACATGGACTGATCATATTGAACACCTAACTGGGAAAATCAATCAGAGGCTTGGGCTTCTCAAGCGTATAAAGCATTTATTGCCTTTCAGGGCGCGTCTACTTTTCTATAAAAGTCTTGTTATGCCCCTTTTTGAATATGCTGATCTAGTATGGGGCGATAAACATAATATTACCCTTATGTCTAGTTTGCAAGTTTTGCAAAATAAGGCCGCTAAAGTTATTTTAAATAGACCATTGTACTCATCCTCCACTGAGGCATTAGCCGTTCTCAAGTGGCTGCCTCTAGAGAAAAGGCGATTTCAAAGAAGGTGTGTACACGTATACAAATGCATCAATGGCCTAATTAATCACGATATGGACTTGATTAGACAAGACGTACTTCATAGGCATAATACACGTAACAAAGGCAATTTTAGATTACCACGTGTCAAAAGAAATTGGGGGAAGCAAAGAACACAATATCATGCCGTTTCCGATTTTAACTCCCTCAGTCAGACGATCAAAGACTCAAGGAATGTAAATAGTTTTAAACGTAATGTTTTTAAGTTTTTGATATAGCTACTTACGTTTAATTTTTACTTATACTTATTTTTAATTTTTTATGCATTTTTTGTATCTTTTTAATCCCTTTGCAATTTTATAGCTTTTTTTGTTTTTATAATATATATCTAGTTTTGAGGTCCTTTTTGAAAACCATATCTTTTATGAAAAAGTTTCCTCAATAAAGATGATTATTATTATTAACTGAGGAGGACATCAAACAAGCCTGGCGCATGAATCTCGGAAAACTTCCTCATATCTTCTGCATTGTATAATGATTGGCCACTATTTTCATAGTTGCTGCTGAGGGGCTTCTGAAATGTCTCCATCATTTTCTCAAACGAAGGCCCTAAAAAATATAAATTTCTTCAATGTTAATTTTGTTAGCACTTGATTTAAATCATGTTATGTTGTGTTGGAAAATATTTTGAGAGATAAAAACATCGGTCATTGGGCTTAATGAGTTGAAAGAGAGAGGGATGTAAGTTTTCTGATTTCACTCAGGAAAGTTTCTTCTCTACTCAACCTTTTTGGGAACTTGACATTTGCTGAATGTCCTTTTTTTTCTGAGGTGTTGGCTGGTTCATTACATTTTTCCTATAGAAAAATATTTTTGTTTATATTCTTTGTCCATCTGTTTTAGAATAAATTATTATTATTATTATTTTTAAAAGAAGACAGTGAATTAAAATTGCTGAAATTATAATTTTAATTAGTGTGCTTTACCTTATTTTCTGATGTCACTTTTTTTTCCTTGCTGGTTGTAAACATGGGGTGGGACACAAATTGTTTATCTGCGAGGATTCTGCATTTATTATACCAGTTTGACCTAGGTTTGTATTTGGTAATGTTGTTCCTGCCCACCTCATCAAATACTGCGTACAGCCTCTCAGGGATCGGACGTTTTCATAAGAATTTACCATGTCCCCACAAAGATGGGCAAGAACAGCATTTGCTCTCTGCAAGTATCAAATTTCTGTGGCTTAGACAGATCCATGATCCCTCCGGTACATCTCCAGCTCTTGATAATGCTTTATCCACCCTCCTGAGCTGCTGTTGACTACACTTTTTTCCTGTCCGTGTTCTCTCTTCCTTTACACATCTGCTTCCGGTGGTCACGCTCAGTAACAGCGACAGTAAACAAATCGTGGCAGCGACAAGCTTTCACATGTTGGAGCTTTTACCACAAAGAACTTTTTTAGTGAATGTCAAAAAAATTTAGTGAATTAGGAGAATAACGAAAAATTATTGAACTATCAACTGTGAAAACGAAAACCTTCTCTTTGCAGTACTTTGCTTCACTTTAGCAAATTAATCACTGTTGTTCAACTTTTTTTCGTGTGACACCGGTTTCTGCAATGATTTCAATTAAATTTTTGTGCGGGAAATTTTCACGGCTGGTGACTGGGTATGAGTGCATTGCACATGCTCCTGCGTTTGACCGCTGTTAAAGGGGCAGTCTCACGAGTTGCGCATGCTCAAGAAGTCGCCCTCACAACGCTCTTGTTTATCATGGCCACCATGATGGATTCTTCGGTATTGTGGAAATATTTTGCTTGGAATGTCCTTGGTTTCTTTAATTTGACTTTTAGAACATACCAAATCACACTCTTATCGTTAGGTAAGATCACAAGGATGTAGTTGTAAAAGCTCTTTCAGCACGAAGCGCAAAGGAAACAGTAACAGAGGATGTTCATGCAAAGGCCAGTGTGGAGACAGTTGTAATTCCAGATTTATCAGGAAGATACGTGTTAAAGCAACAAAAACTTGAAGGTCCTTTGATGACTGAAGTGGTCAAAGGTTTATCATCTGAGGACATGGACCTAATGGACTGGGAGAGCAGTAGGAAATCTACCAAGGTACTATAGCCTGACATGCTATCTTTCAATGAATAGGTATATTACACGGACGACGGTGTCCACTGAAAGAACACTTTAAGGTCGAGTTTGGAACTGTTTAAAATCATCCCCGCCTTTTTAATAAGAAGGCTTACAGTTTGGCACTCAGTTAACGTTCTATTCTATCTTTGTCATATTCAGTTCCCAGGGCTGTCAGATTTCAGCTGTTGCTAATGCCCTTTGCCAACACTACAATTTGAAGTGCAGGCAGATACCTGATTACGGCAAAGAAATAAGGTAACGAGAAAATGTCTTTGTCAGGGGTTCAGACAGCTTTGGCATAGGTTTGCAGAAATGAAATCTGTACATAGAAAAGATTCTTAGATGCAGTAGGGATCAGAGAAGCCAGTACTAGAAAGCAGGCGATAAGGAATCGTGAAGGTGGTGGCGGGGCCTCTTCCCGAAGAGACATTTCAGAGATATTAAATCTTCAAATAATCGTGCATTTTTTGAGAGTCCGGTTACAGCAGTTTGTACCTCCAATGGCCATAGATCTGGTATAGCCTATGCCTATAGTTTGGCTAGGACCCTTCATTCAGTTTTTGGGAGTGTTGTGAATTCTTTCTCTCTTTTTTAGGTATAACCATCCTTATTCTGGCGAGATGAATTAAAATTTGTTCCAGTTTGTTTATAATTTTGCAATTACGCAATTTTAATCTGTGTGTTGTGAATACCCCTTTCATATTATATTAGGGTATTACCATCACTATTTGTAAAGATGACTGGACAGTTTCCTTCTTGTGGGATTTTGGAACACGAAATAGAGGGAACTTGGCAAAAATTCCCAAACAATGACGGCCTGGAAATGGGCGGCGAGGAGAACCAGTTCAAACTGAAGGCACTGGCGTTCCCACACTGGACTTAAAATAAGTTTGATGGCAGACTTCTCGTTTGTGACCTACAGGGTAAGTTGAAATTTCCCCACTTTCAAGAGAACCAGTTCCAACACAGCGGCTGACTCACTTTTAAACAATCGACAGAGGCCAATTAGAAGAGACAGCTTCAAGCAGTTAATCAAGGTTAGTATAGTATTTCGCGAGGAGTAATCTAGAAGTACTAATTAAATTAGCCAATGCTTGCCATTTCGACCATTTAGTCAACATAAATGTGTGCTTGTTAGGATATCTCCCTTACCATGTAAACACTTTTAAAACCTCTTTAGGAGCCGACTACACTTTTTCCGATCTGGAGATCGCTTCTACAACAACAACAACAACAACAACGTATTTATTTAAAGAAATATAAAGTTTACAATACTTCATGTCCTGCAAATAGCTACAATGCTAATCTAGGCAGGACAAGACTTTAACTGAAGACGTTATTAAATTACATAAGAAAAAAAGAAAAGAAGGAATACAAAAACATACAGAAAGAAACACCTTACATATAGATTCAAGTACAAGGGATTTTGTTATTTGAAAAAGACTAAAATTACAACTGGAGGTATATACAACATATCAGGTTAACTTCACAAAATATTCTATTAAAAAATTAACATTCAAATAATTATCTTCATTACCTAGAACATTAAGGAGTAGTGATTTAATTTTTTTACGAAAATTAGAAACGTTGAGAGTCTTAACAGAAAGTGGAATAGAATTCCAAATAGACACACCGATTCTAGTAAAAGATTTTTTCATTTTTTCAGTTCTAGAGAATTTGACAGAGAAGCATTCTTTTGCAGATAATCGCGTATTATAATGATGTTCTGTATTGATTTTCGCAAACTTATCGAGAAGACTTTTAGGAGCTGTCTTAGCATGAACGTCATACATTAAATAGCTTAACTGTTGAAAGAACAAAGACTGCAAAGGAAGGCAGTTTGATTCAATGAAAAAAGGGATTGCATGGTCTCTGGGTTTAGAAAAATAAATCAAACGCAGAGCACGTTTTTGCAGAACAAGTATCTTATTGAGGTAGGTCTGTGGACAGTTGCCCCATGCACAGATACCATAATTTAAATAAGGAGAAATAAGTGCATGATATAAATTCAAAAGAAGACGCCGTGGAATGTAATGCCTCATTTTAGCAATTATTCCAACCGATCTACTAATTTTGTGACAGATAAAGTCAATATGATGCTTCCATGATAGTTCAGAATCAATCATTATACCCAAATATTTAACAAAGTCCTTCATCTCTAGAGTCACTCTAGTATTTAAAGTTGGATTAAAAATCTTAATTTGAGGAATGAAAGGCATTCTTTTTTGGTGCGGACGAAAAATGACATAATTAGACTTTTTGACGTTGAGCGTTAGTTTGTTAGCATTAAGCCATTCACTTACTTTCTCAAGTTCATTATTGACAGTTAGTTCAAGAGTACGTAAGTTGTCATTTGCATAAGTTAGACTTGTATCGTCTGCGAAAAGATAAAAAGTAAATTCCTTGGAAGATTTATGAGTGTCATTAATATATAACAAAAATAACAAGGGTCCAAGTTCAGAGCCTTGAGGCACTCCACATACGATCGTTTCAGTTTCAGACATGCATTTGTCTATTTCAATAGACTGTCGGCGATCTGAAAGATATGATCTAAACCAAGAATTTATAACTCCTCTTATTCCATAGTGTTCAAGTTTTGTCAAAAGAATCTCATGGTTAACAGTATCAAATGCTTTCTTAAGATCTATAAAAATTCCACATAAGTACTTTCTATTGTCCATATTAGAGTGTATGGTGTTCACAATATCAAGAATCGCGTGCTGGGTACTATGTTTATTGCGAAAGCCATATTGCAAATCATGAAGAATATCATTCTTGTCTATAAACTTTATCAGTCTACGATATAAAATTTTCTCAAATAAACGATTATAAATTGATAACAAAGAAATTGGCCGATAGTTTTCAGGTAACGTCTCGTCTTCACCCTTATACACTGGAATTACTTTTGCATATTTAAGGTTTGCAGGGTAAACCCCAGTTAGTACAGAGTGGTTAAAAATTTTGGTTAATGGTATGGATATGACTGATTTGGCAAGTTTTAACAGTTTAACAGGGGTTGAATAAAGCCTCAGGGCTTTATTGTATGGCAACAAGCTAATTTCTGTTTCAATTTCTTGCGGTATAATTGGATCAAAATAAAAACTGTTCTGCAAAGGCGGATCAAGCTAATCAGAAAAAGTAGTGTTAACTTCAGGAATATCGGTTGCAAGTTGATGCCCTATTGACGAGAAGTATTTGTTGAGTGTGTTACCAATCGTTTTAGGATCATCTGATAAAACGCTATGCTCGTTAGAACGAATGAAGTTAATTCTTTTTTATTTTTTCCTTTTCTTCGCATCTCCTAATATTTCGTTAATCCCTTTCCATGTCGATCGTGTATTTTTTATGTTAGAGTCGAAAAATCTTTGATAGTGACGTTGTTTACTCAATCGAATAAGGGTTGTTAACTTATTTCTATATATTTTATATTTCGGCCAGTTTGATTCAAAGAACAATTTATTCTTCACCTTTATAGATTTCCTTAGTCCAGCAGTTAGCCAAGGTTTAGTTAGCATTTTTAGTTTTCTCACTGAAGCATCCCTGAGCGGTGCATGTTTATTAACTACATGATTTATGGTTTTATAAAGGTGAGAGAACGACTTGTTTACGTCGCAATTACCAGAAACCTCTTCCCAATTAATTGCACTTAGGTCATTCATGAATTCATTAGCATTAAAGCTGGAATAATCCCTAAATTTAGTCTTTTTTGTTTGTGGTAATTTTTGCTTGTTTACGTTGACAATACAGACTTGCGAAAAATGATCGGTTGTGTCGGTGACGATATTGCCACTAGAAATATTATTCGTCAGGTTATTTGTGTAGATATTGTCAATTAAAGTCGCTGAGGACCCATACACTCGCGTTGGTTTATCAATTGTAGGAAGCATAGAAAAACTTTGCATACACTGAAGCAGTATCTGGCTGTATTTACAGTTTTCATATTTTAGCAAGTCTATATTGAAATCTCCCATGAGATATATATTATTATTGTGATTACTGAAATACTCGAGGGAATCCGAAAGATAGTCAAGAAATTGATCTGCATTATTATGTTGTCGGTAAACAATGCCACAGATATTTTTCTTGTGATTTGGTAGTAAAATTTCAATCCACAAGGCTTGATAAGAGGAATTAGTAGAGCATTCTAAGACTTGATATTTATAGTTTTCATTAATAAAAAGACCAACACCACCGGCAGACAACGGGGTTTTAACAAATTCAAAGCAATAGCCAGGTAGTTGTGGTATAAAATCAATAGATTTGCCTTCACATAGTCGCGTTTCTGTAACACCTAATACCGTGAAATTATGTTTTACCTCACTGAGTACGTGACACTGAAAATGTTCAATATTTTTTCTTAAGCTTCTTATATTAGTGTGAAGAATAGAGAAATCGGATACGACATCCCTCTTGTGGTATTTTCAAACTTCACGGAGAAGCTATGAGGCGAATAGTAGCTCGAACGAATTTTACTCGTTGTCATTAAGTTAGCATCAGGATCAATCGTTTTGTCTACAGAATCGTTCCGAAAAAGACCAAGATCATACAAGCTATTAAATGAATAGATCGATTTCCTGGAGGCTAGATTAGTGTCCAGTAAAGCGTTATACTGCGGGTGGGCATTTTTCAGATCTTTACAGTTATAATATGGCAATTCCATCAACAGCAATTTGTTTTCTTTAGCGAGATTTTTCATCTCTTTGTGCGAAGTCATTTCCAATAACTGTATCACATCATTAAGATTATGAACGAATAACAATTAACACAGTACACTTATCTCCTTAATCCTGAGTTGGATTACTGACCAAGCTTTGCTTCAGATTGTCAAGATCGGCCATGCGTTTTAATTTGAAGACCTGAGAACTACTAGATTTACGAGCCAGAATCTCAGAGTTCTTCACCCAGACGTACTGGAATTGATGTGTAGATTTCAATTTGTTTGCCTCGCTAAGAAGTTGCTGTAATCTCGGGATCAGGTGTTCATGAATTCGGATATTTCCCGTGTGAAAATCAGCAGATAAATCCAGATCATCAGGGTTTAAGTTGGAAGTTTCATTGCGATGAGCCATGACTTCTTCTTTGGCCAGTCGCCTTATAAACTTGCACACAATAGGTCTTGGGTAATGGTGGTCAGCCCTTCGGCTATTCACTCTATGAGCGATATCAATGTCGTTTTTCGTCACTCCCTCGGCTCCGATAGCATGGAAAAGCTTTAAACACAACTGTGTGGTGGTTTCAGAAGACTCGTGTTCATCCTGTTCAGGAAAGCCAATAATTTTGACGTTATACTGAAAGCTGTACTTCAGTAAGTCATCAATGGCGGCGTCCAAACTGTCAACTCTCGTAGAAATCGCTTCAAGCTTACGGCTTAGATTGTCAAGTTCTTTCGACATTTCCTCTCGAAAGTTTTTCGTTATATGATGGTCCTCACATAAGAAATCAACACTCTTTTGGACACTGTTTCCATATCTTGTTGCAGCGTCTCCAACCTGCTCGATGTCCGCTTGAAGTCGTTGTTGCTCGATGATTGATTTCAGCTTCTGGAGTTCACTATTTACAGCGGAAATCTCTCCCTTTAGTTTAAGGTTTTCCTTCTGTAGATTTTTAACTTGACTCATTTTAGTTTACGACATAAAGCATTGGTACGTTTTGAGTTTTGAGATGGGAAGTTCGTATGACTCATAAAATGAGACAGTAACACCTTTAGTTACAGTATTAGAGAGACTTCACTGAAAAATTGCAAAATCCTTCACCCCAATGAAATTAAGGGAATAGAATAATATATTATTAATTAACGTTCTACTGGCGGACTATTACAGAAAAGAGAAAAGTTCACACTTAAGAAGAGATACCCATAAGCTATTTGTTTAACTATTTATGTGCCTTTTATTGGCGAGACCTGACAATTTTTATTAGGCTGCGAGACTAGTAGATGTCTAAGGTACACAGAGTTTAGATGTTGTCGCTTTTTGTTGTTGTAAGCTCTTATTACAATATCATATTGACGACGACTATGGCTGTTACCCACACATACATATACATGTGCAAATGTCACAATCAGTGATTTTTAATATCAATTTACTGCAAATATATTTCATTGTAGGATATTCGGGATTGGCAATCTTTCCTGTACTGCGCTTGAGGGATTCAAGTCAAGCCACCAATTTAATGTGTATTGCATTGCATTGGAGTTGCCTGGTGAGTATATGCATGCTTCTTTTTAAACTGGATCGAATCTTCCCATTGTTTATTCTTAAGACACGAACGGTCCATGAAATGCACTCAGAACTTAGACAAGTTAAATAACTTACGTCTTTAAGTTTTTTAAATAATTTTTATTGTTTTCCATAAAGAGGGGAAAAAACAAAATCAGCCTTTGCTGAAAAAGATATTTAAAGATCCGCCAATTATATCCTTCAAGAGAGCACAATCTCTTAAAGACATGCTCATTAGGGCAAAAATATAGGGCAGCGTTCATAACAATGACCACATCATAACACAGTGGGTCGTGCAGGCCTGTCATTGATTATTATCACATGCTTGTTAGGACAAAAATATAAGGCAGCGTTCACAAAAATGACCACAACATAACGCAGTGAGTTGTGCAGGCCTGTCATTGATTATTATCACTGTTATCTTTAACATGTTGTCTTAAGTGTTGATACACAGTAGCTGCATTTGCAACTGTAACAGTGACCCCATGACTCAAAACAAATTATTATTGATATTAATATATATCAATTGCAATGATACTTTACAGAGCCTTTCACATGATTTGTGAATACTTTGACCGTGGATACATGACTTATCTATCTAAAGGCCTATTACTCACCAAATCGCTCTGGGAAGTAGTACAAGTCATCTGGTACACCATCTGGTCTGAGTTTTCCCTTCTGTTTTCTGATTTTGTGGGCATTGTAAGCCATTTTTAAATCCGCCAATTCCGTTTCCAATAGTGGAATGTATACGTACAGCAATATCCATCTATGAATAGACAGGAGGTGCACTGAGAAAAAACAACAGTTGTGGAAGGTGCATGTAATACTAATCATGGCTAGTTCGTTCTTCCAGAAACACAATGCAAGTCAACATTTTTAACTGCAGCATGGATAAGTAGACTCATTCTTGCTTTCGGTCCTTAACTTACCGGTCAATAATATCATCACGCTCCCAAAGGCCACTCCCTTGAAGTGTCTGAGAAAAAAAATGATTCAGTTTTAACTTTGATACGGTAATACTGCCGCACAAATACAATTACTAGTTGTCAGTGCACAGTCACTTCAAACATTTCTTACTTGAAGTTCATCAAGCCAGTACTGTGAATTGTAATGGCGCTGACGAGACCACCAAGCCTCGATTGTCTAAGAGGAGATAATAAGGCGTCTCTATGTTGCCTTCTGAGAAAGATCTGGCATTGGGCGAGAATGCACGCTTCTACACCATAGTCCATTCTAGTCCTGACCGGAAACACTAAAAAAAGCCGTTAAATTAGGGCGGGAAAATCGGAAATTTTAAAACCCAAAAAATAAATATCCACGCAGTACCTTTTTCTTCCATTATGAAATTGAAAAAAATAGGAAGCGATCACCGCTGGGTCCTTGTTGCTATTGTAAAGCCTTAGCCAAAGTAAGCGTTGGGAGAAAGTATCCAAAGCACCGTGGATGTTAATGCCAAATGCCTGGAACTTGTCATATCCATCGATAGACCAAACCCAGTTACTTTCCTGAAGGCCAAAAATTGCATTTATTTGTGTGTGAATATATCTAGCAACAAAGTGCTAATTAAGGGCATTATTTTTTACCTCTATTTTACGTGGTCATTAAAGGAACACCAAGGTCGTAACAAAGGGAGTGCCTCCATTTCTCAGTTTTTAAGGTTATCCTTCCACAATGCATAGCCATAGGCTAAATAACAATCTGACTAATACTCGTCTATTGAGTAATTTTTCCTTGATTTGAGTTCACTAGTGACATACACACCTTTGAGAAAAATATACGTCGCTGTAAAACACGATGCCGCCTCTTCTGCAAACCATCATAATCAGTCAAAGTCATGATGCTATGAACTTGGTCTCTGCGGAAACAAGTAACAGCGTTGGTGCATCTAGCACGTGCAAAAAGAAGCAGAAAACTAAAAATATACAAACAAACGACAGACACAAAAAAGCTGAAACAAAAGCAATACAAAGTCACCCCTTGTATGTAGCAAACTACTCTCCATATTAATAGATATATACATCCGATTTGTTTTCCTAGCCTTGGCATTTTGGTCTTCGTTCTACTAACACTAACCTTGTGACCAACAGATCATGCTGCATTCGCAGCCTTAACTGCATTGTTCGAATTCCAACTAATTTCCTTGCACTATCAAGTTCAAATTGCAAATGAAAAAACTTCAGTTAGTCTCCTCAATGGTTGATTGGAGACTCGTCTACTCTACTGATAAAATACGTTAAACCCGACACGATTAATATAAAACCATTTTCTTTCAGCACGTTTAATTATTTTACCTGTATTGCATTCAGAACATCTGTTGGACTCTCATCGCGATAGTATGTGATACCAAATTTAGCCATCTTTCTTTTCAGCGTGGGCACACTTAGTTAAGCAAAGAGAGGCAATAGATCTTGAAATTTCATCTCGTCTCTGTTCATCCCATTAGGTTCAAGTCTTTTGCCTTTAATTTTAAAGTTACAAATTAAAACCTTCACGTATTAGGACCGGGTTTGTGACGCAGATTAAGAACACTATGTGTCGAATTATCAAAATGTAAATGAGCCGCTTCATTGTTCGAACTTACAGTACGATGTTTTTATCGTATGGCTTTGAAAAAAACATCGCAGCTTTAATGGAGATCAAGAAAAGACAGTACATTTAGAGCAGGCAAAAAGGAATGCATATACCCGTCCACGTACCATTTATCAAAAAAGGGTATACTAAATTATACCTTCACACTGCAACAAAACTTTTTGAGTGATACATAATGGTATGGGGTAATGGACCCCTCTCCCACGCCCCTCCTCCCGGATTTACAGATGGCGGATAATGTTGCATGACCAGATATGAACCATTGAAATGGAATGACGGGGAAAAAACTTGACCATTTATTAGGGACTGTTCATTTCTTAAATGAAGGGGGGGGGGGGGGCTAGTGGGATTCGACCTATAGCTCCTGTAAAACATGATGAACCCCCCTCTTCATAAGAATTTTTTGTGCGGCCGCCGCTTGTGTCGCAAATGGCATTCTGTAGGCTACTTGAATTATTACAAAAGTCATTTTTGGTGACCCCTCATTAAACCCAATATTTTTCCCTTCTGAATCCCACTTTTAAAGCCAAATTTTTTTCATACCCCCTCTCAAGTCTTACCAGCCCCTCGCCCCCCCCCCCCCCCCACCTACCTGATAAACAAATGAACGATCCTCGATCCTTATATTTTAACAATAATTTTGACAATCCCTTACCTCCAGTTTATGCCAAAATCTTTCCAGACATATTGCCGGATCATATCAATGGTTTTTAAGGACCGCACATGATGTAGAAGGTACTCTCTTAGATCTAAAACAAAACGTGCAAATAGCGCTTCCCTTTAATTATCTTGTTTCCTTTACATGACGTTGAGAAAATGTCACGACTCCAAGATCGATATTCGGATCCGATACAACATATAAACTCAAATATACTGTAACTCAGTTTGCCACGCTAACATCGAAGGTTATTGTTTACAAAGCTCCTGTTCATTAGTGGTAAATAATGTTTCTTTTCTCACTCTAATTTTGATCGTATCAAAGAGTTGTAAGGTTACATAAAACATCGAACAATAAACGTATATAATAGTGACTAAATTCCATAACAGAACGTACCAGCCAAACACGAGCAGAGAACAGAAGTATAAACTCATCAAACAAGTGGGCTACCCCCAGCTGGGAGACTAACGAAATTTTGGAAATCAAAAGAGGGTCGTGAAGGGGGGTACCAAATCCCAGGCTAATTTTTGCCAAAATCCCAGTTAACAAAAGCTTAGAGTTTTCGGTGTGTATAACGGCGTTATTTGCATTGACGTACTTGATTTCTAGTACCATTTTGCGAGAAACCTCTTCCGAAGCCATTTTTATCTTCCCTTCACAATATCTTCCCGCCATATGCAAACTTGCAGAACTTGTCCGCTGACCAGGAAAACTGACAGAACGTAACTATGCAACCGTGTAAGCCTGGTACTAGACCGCGGGCGCGAAGGCGAAAAATACTGATTTCACGGTCTCTACTGAGGAGTGCAAGGTCTATTGCTACGAAATTTTATTTTTCTATTTCAAAATATTGGAGCAAAGACCACTGAAGAAAAGAAATCCCATTCCCATTTTATAATTGTTCATCCCATTCCCAGTGGCTAAATCCCAGTCCCAGTGAGTAAATCCCATTTTCCCAGTCCACAATAAGGCTAATCCCAGTTCCCATTTTACCCCTCACTACCCTCTCAAAAGTGTCATTTGAAAAATCAAAGGCGACTAATTTTGGAAATCGAACTGTCTTGTTTTATCGTTATTTGTATTTTGTGGTAAAACAAATAAAGTTATAAAGTTTAAGGTAGTTGCACTCGGTAATTTTAAGTATTTTGGAATCTACCTTAAGATGGGATACTATCTTAGAATTTCAGCTAATAAATTTGAATACTTGTCAGTGACTAGAATTGGTACTTGACTTTTTTATGCCAATATAGTTGTGGCCCTGTACCTGTTAATTATTAACTTATTGCCTTGCCCCCATGGGGCCTATAAATTTAAAAAATCTAATTTTTTGTGGACGTGAGATAGAAATACTTTCCCTTTTTTTGAGAATCCTACAAACATTAACACTCTGAATAATCGCGAGCATGCAAAACACAAAAGAGGCGATATTTAAAAAATCATCGTGAAATTTCCAATTTTTGCCCAAAATTGACGGTAGTCGAGGAATTTTAATCACAACTTAGTTTGCAAGCAAGCATTCATTTATTACAACGAGTTGAACAAAATGGCCATATAGGTGCTATACTTTTGAAGAAAAACGTTCTTAAAAATATGGATAACCTGTCTTCAGTCCACTTTTTGTCAAAAAAACGCCCAAAAAGGCTCGCTGAAGTCAATTTTGTAGCAAGACATCGTAGTTTAATGTTTGACCGCCATCTTGAACAATGTTTTACCCTCCTCACGGGTCTCAATTGCTAGATTTGTCTTTGTTTTGACCCCTAACACTACCCCCTGCATTACTTTGTTTGTCGGTTGCTAAGGACGAGTTATTAGGAAGTTTAAGATACCGCGACTACGGACTACGACTACGGTTAAACATGCTACTGCGCATGATCAAAGCCACGTGACTGTTCATTTTTCCCGCGTAGTCCTGCGGCTACGGTGAGTTGTTGAGCTGTTTCGCGTAGTCGCGACTACGGAGAACATTTTGCTCGCATTTTGCCGTCTCGGTAATTCAAGAATCTCGTCTTTTTGCACAAAATTTTTCAATTCACCTACTTTAAGTGCGAAGGAAACGAAATATGTAAGTTTTGTCTAATTTCTCCTCAAATTTACGCTTTTAATCCACTGTTGTGACTATATTTTTATCTAGCTAAGCTCATATTTAAATAAGCTTAGCTGTTTATACGCAGAATTCAGATTGACGGCCGAGAAGAGAAATCATGCAGGTAATCTACTTTCTCTTCGCACATGAAAAGTTTCAATGTTTGTTCGAACTGATTAGTGTGTCTTTCTACTTGTGTAAGCTTTGTTTATGCGATTTGCTGAATGAAAATGATGCACTCTAAAACCTGTATTTTTCAATTAAGGAGAAGCTGCTTAATTCAATGAAGCTTTTTTCTTATTTTAAGAAAGCTGAATTTGTTTTAAGTGGTGTGTTTTGGATTCACGTATTTACTATCTTAAATTGAGAGCACTTATTTTAAACATATCCTAATCTTAAAATCAAATTTTAAAACAAGAATTTAGATTCTCATTTTAAGAGATGAGAAAACACGTTTCTTAAATTAAGGATTTACTGGAACTTACCGATATTCGCGTTGAGCGTTGATCGTTTGTTTAATTTTTTCTGTATACCTAGCCTGCGAGCAGGGTTATTTACAAGAGCACTTGGCCGAATTCGGGAAAATTATGCCGGCTCGAGGGTAGCCTGGTCACTAGCAGGAATGCGTGACCCTGAAACCCATAAATGAAAGATTAATAATAACGTCAGTATTCTTCCTTCACAGGTACCTCCAAGAAAGAAGGAAAATAAAGACTAAATAGTTTTCAACAAATTCTTCACGCCGAGAAATAACCACATTAATGCGCTGTGAACTCCGCTTACTCCACACTTCTCTTCTGAGACTCTTATATATCAATGACTATGAAAATAACGAATCGGACAAGAATACATTGAGCCTTGTTCTCATATATTTTCCTGAGTTGTGATGTTGATAGAATTAAAAAAGCAGTGACGCGTTTAGATGTACCCGCCACGAAGGGCATGAGTAAAACCATGAAAAGATATTAAACTCGCTCTGATAATTTCTTTGATTGCGGTTTGTTGTTGATGTTTTAGAAATGTTTAGTTTCCTTCGGAGATTAGTGGGTTTAAATCCTGGGGGGATAGTCCCCTACAAAAGCGACGGGGGTGCTTGTTGGAAAATTTCTGGAACACACCTAAAAAGTACCAGAATCTATTTTCATTGGTGTGACCCAAAGTCATTACCACCCCTAAGAGGCACCAATTTAACAACAACAAATTATATTACTGGCACTGCAAATTTTAATGGTAATAAAGATGACTTTCGAACACTTTCTTCTCAATGACTTTGAAAGTATTGTCATAAATCTTTATCTGGCAGCGGTCATTTTAGGTATAAGCACCCTAAGCGGTACCAATCCATTTTATAGGGAAGTGCCCCCCCCCCCCCGGGTTTAAATATAGTCGAAAATGAGCAGTTTCTACCGTGGACAAACATATAAGACTGTGTGTGCGAGAAGTTCGACGTGTTATATTTATTCTTAATCGAATTTTACATGTGTAACCTCCCATCACAAAAACTGGGGCAGATCCAGGGGTGGTTTGTTAGTTTGTTGGAACCCCAAAACCAAAATGACGAACGTTTGAGCACGAGCGGTTTCTGCCCAAAACCTTTGGTAGACATACTTAGCTAACAATTATATGTTATCTTTTGAATAATGACTGTGATGAAAAGACAAAAACATTGACAGAGGAGAGTCCTTTCCTTGTTTTAAATGTCCTGTTGATCCCATTTTTGAAGAAACCAAAGCCCATTTTCTAGAGCACATATCATGGCAAATACAACCGTTACATCAGATGATTTATATTCGTTATTAGTCTCGATTATTGCAATTTCTCAAGAGAAGTCCACGTTTAAAATAGCTAAAAAGAGGAAATTTCAAAGGCAGATAATCTACAATTATCCTTCAAAACGCTTGAAATCACCTCTCCATTGACCCAAATTTTAAATTTTTTTTCCGGGGAGCATGCCTCCGGACACGGGCCCCCTAGGATGGGCCACCTTCGGTGGATATTTATCCGAACCTCCCTCCACAAACTTTTGGATCCGCCCCAGAAAAGGGTTCATGTTTGTATACATTAACATAAGTAACAAGGCCGGTAAAAAGAGACCAAAACAAGACAACGTATGACAATAAGCCATTTGCACTAAGAGGTCATGTGACATCATTTTTATGAAAATGAAAGCTCTATGATTTTGCCTTGGAAAAGCGATTAGTAAATTATTAAAAAATAATAGTGATTTGGTTTTGAAACCCGCACCTTTTTCTTAAAATGAGTAAGCTCTAGCTGATCACGTGATCAAAATGTGATTTTTAAAATTATGACTGAATTACCTCTTTCTGAACACAAATTTTGCACTTAAAACTTCAAGGAAAGTGTTGACAAAATGATTTGGTAACGTTTACAGCACATCTGTGCGTAACTATCAAACGTTTAACAAGGTACGAGCAAAAAGTAGTTTTGCCCGCCATGTTGGAGGGCAACAGTATGCCCTCCAACATGGCGGCCAATACAAATCATACTAATTTGTTGAAAAATCAAAGTGCCATAAAATATCGCCCTTAAATGCGCTTCCTCTCAAATTTTGGGTGTAAGATAATTTTTATGTCGTATGTCAATTTTTGGCATCAGCAAGATTCCAACTCTTTGGTTAAAGGAAGTATTGATTACGCGACCTCTTAGTGAAAGTGGCCCATCAGACAATCTCGTATTCATTTGAGAAAAATAGGCGGTTAAGACATTACTTAGAGTCACAAATGTATTGTTTCAATGGGACATGCAGTTTTCCAGATAGGGTGTATGCGTGGTGGACATGGTATGAAGGAAGGTCTTCGTGACGACTGATTTGGTTTCCTTGCGGCAGACTTGACTCCTCGATAATAACAGCATTCATGTCCAAGTCAAAGGCCACGGTTTCCATCGGCTGCATAACAAAAAATGTGCCAAGGTCTAAAACTTGCCAAATTTTGATAAGGCGACCGAATTCTGGCAGGCCCTCCTCATTGTTAGAAAAATGCAATAAAGTGTTTTTTCCAGGCTTGTAGAGTGTCCCGGTGATTGTGACAGCGTTGGTCTGGAACAGGTGGTTTTCGTCTGATCATTCTACGTTATAAAATCGCTCGATAGAATCTTTAACTAATGTCGCCTCTGCGCCAACAAGGACCTTGACCTTTCCATTGTGTTCCTCGCGGCCAAATAGTGGACTGGTATCGGTGTATTCGTCAAACACAATTGAATTGGCACACTCAACCTTTTGATGTTTCATGGCTAGGGAGTAGGGAAGATTTTTAAAGTTCTTAATGTTGCTTGCGAGGTCTTTAAAAAAAGAATGTTTCCCCTCGTGGCGCATACACCAGGTCCTGATCAGGGAGCCAAATTTGAGCACCTGGCTGGGCAGGTGGACCAGGTAGTGCTGCTTTGGGATCAATCTTGCACTGTATTCATTCTTAAACAAAGACAAATGTTCCTTTATAGCCGTCTTTAGGTACATAACACTTTCAGTGGATATTTTTTCAGAAAAAGCCATTCCCATGATTTCAAGCAGGGATGATAAACATTGCCAAGGGGTGCTGTTTTTGTCCACGTACTTCGCGAGGATCATCGGGAGAATAGAGGCGAGTAGCCACATTTTCGATGCCGTTTGTCCCAAGTTGGTAGCACTTTCTCTCTGTAGGTCGGTGTCTTTAATAACAATAGGTCGGTCTTTCTTATGGGCGTAGCCTAGAGGTAATTTTTCAATGTCTTTGTTGAGCGTCGCAAGGGAAAAATATCTCTCATCTATGCAATGTCTCAACAAATACTTTATCTCGTACGCCAGTACACCTTCTAAAAAAACGTGCATAATGTCCATGGGGAGCTGCTGGGTAACGTCAAAGAACGGTGCCTCCATGAGTTTACTTCGAAAGGTTACACCACATTTTTTGGAATAAAATTCATTTAAAAAGTTTGTTGGAGCGTTCTCAACGAGTTCAACATGAAGCGCGTGGTCCTCTTTTGTTCTCAAATTAAAATCCTCTTCTATAAACAATTCTTGCATCCTTTCAAAAGTAGCATGACAAACGCGGCATTTTCGGAAAGCCCCACCAACGCCTTCTTTAAATCCACCGCACAACTGACTCGCTGGGGTGTCGGCCAGCAGGGCTAATAGACTTCCTCTGAGTCGAAGAACCCCACCGTATATTTGGAATGGGTGTCCATTTGCAAGTATTTTGAGATCTTCCACGATTGGTGAAAAGATGGCGTTTATTCCATATTTCTTCATGTAGCTAGTTTTGCAGATTGCCAGCAAATGAACTGATTTAAGTTTGGACCGGTAGATGGGCTTTATATTAGCCAGTTGGTAATAAAAAAAGCTTAGCTTGTGTAATTTGTTCGTTAAAGGATTGTTAATATTTACATCATCATAATAGAACAGCAGCCGCAAAGCGCTGTCATCGCAGGAGAAAAGTTCATGTTCTTGAAGAAAACTGCCGTCTGGGAAATCTTCGAACGTGTTAGCAACTTGGCTCAACTGTGGGCCATCAAGAATCATATTGATTATGTTTTTCGACAATAGCTGAGCTTGCAAGGTTTTGATGAGGGGAATATAATAGAACTCCTCTTCCGTGAGAACAATTCTCCTCTTGTTGCCCACCTTTTTGTTAAGTCGTTTTCTTCCAAGAACTATCTTCCTCGGTTCCTTGGAGAGAAGAATGAAAAAAATGTACTAACTCCATTTTACTATTATATGTAGTCTCTATTTCGGCAAGTAGGCATATAATTTTAATCGTTTTTGTTAATGTGGCTGGGAGTTTGATTTGACTTTTCAATTATTTGCAAAGTAGGAGGACCAGGACCATTATATAAAATTTCTTGTTTATTAGAACTATTCTTTATTCAAAAAAGGTCTTCCTTATCAGCAATGTATGTTTTTATAAGTCATTCAAACCCGCTGAGTTTTATAGGGTATTAAGGTAATTACACGTGATAAAATTCACGAAGTCAAGAGGACAATTTGACTGCTGGTATATTGTTAACTTGTTTCGCTATTGTAACTCCTTTCCGTGACACGTTCTTCTAATCTAACCACAGGTCGCCCAAGCTCGAAATATGAGCATTGGCAAGCATCGGTATTGTTGCGTAACATTCGAAATATAAAGATTTGCATGGGAAATAAGTTTACATGACATTCTTTCATTTTCATAGGTTACAGGAACGATATAGTTTTTTTCCATACAAATCCTTATATTTCGAATGTTACGCAACAATAACGATGCTCGCAGATGCTCATATTTCGAGCTTGGGCTACCTGTGATCTAACTGAGTCTTAATTGTCAGCTTCTTAAAATACTGTCCGCATATTTACTTGCTGTGCATTGTAATGAACAGCTTATGAAAATGAAAACCTGCATATTTACCACGTATGAGAGATTGTTGTTTCCTTCCTTTGGGCTCTCTGTTATGTCGGATGATATTGTGTCAAACGTTGGTGTGGCATTGTCAAAGCAGTCTTCGTAACCTTCAATACCGTTCACGTCGATGCCTGCTTCAGTGAGACATTCATCAATTTTGCGCTTTAAAGAGTGTAACGACTCGCGTATATATAATTCTGTAACATGAGCAATCTGTCGCGTGCACCTTTGGGAAAGTTTGTTCTCTTCTCTGATTTTTATCAAGTACTTTTTCGCCACTTGGTCTGTGTTGTGACCATCACTACATGTTTGAACTGCAGGGCTAAGGGGCGTCCACGTTTCCTCGCTGTCCTCGAAATCGGAAAGAACAGATTCCTCAGTCAAACTATGTTGCTCTGCTGCCTGTCTTTCGGAGTCTATACTGACGTTATCTACCAATGAAATTATATAGAAATCATCAGTCTTACTCAGTTGAGGTGCTGGTAGCTGGTGTCCAGATGTCAAGACGGAAGACTTAATTAGCCCTTCCGCTTCTGACGTGAACATTTGAAAGAAAAAACTACATTTGATTCTGTAGAGAAAAATTAATAATACCCTACAAAGTAATGCTTAAGACGGGTTTCATTTAAATACCAAAGCTCTACCATTTCAGCCATATACAGGCTCAAAAAAATGAGAATTAACTTTTTTCCTTTCAAAAATTGCTTCTGAGAGTGCGATGGACAACGGGAGCTTCCATGTGAGCCGAGTGAAATGTTTTCAACAAATCGTCCAACATACACTGGCGATCAGGATTTGAATAGCTTAAAATACTGGAGACCAATAGTAGTGCGGTGCCGAAGGTGCATGGAACCAGTGAGAGAGGCCATGCCCTCCAACATTATTTTTTTCAATAAACTGAGGCCCTTGAGAGGGCTTAGCCTGATGTTTTCTTAAGTTAAAGTGGCTGGGTATTGGCCAATTTCCCATTCCCTCTATGAACGGGAAAGTAATCTCCACTACAAGAGGGTAATTAGTTTATTTAGCCATCTTGACTTCGCGCGAAGACTAAGGAAAGGGTAAACTAGTTTCGCCAGGACGAACTCCTTGGCAGGAAAATAGGTTTATCAAGGCCACTTGAGTTTCCCGCAGGCCATTAAACAAATTTCCGTCCTAACTGACATGCGAGCAAGCACTTTATTTGGGAACTCACAGAAGACCAAGATTACGTGTGATATAAGAATTAGTAGGAGCTAATTAATCACTTCATAACTGATTTCATTTCAACAACTTCCAAATCTATGTTTTCTCAATAATCTAATTTTCAATTCGTCCTGGCCGCTGTGCCGCTGCTTTGTATAGGGTTAGCCTCGACCTAAAGTAAAATATAGACTATTCCCGGCGAGAAGGTGCAGTAAATTGAAAGCAAGGTCTTTGGGACATGTTATATTTACATTGAGACGATCGTAACCCTGAATCAGAATGAGTCTTCCCTGATTTCAAACATCTCGCGCCTCAATTGCTATGCATTCAATCATTCTAAACATCATCCCAAAATGACTCCAAACCAATCGAGTCATGTTTTTGTTCGAACAAAATCTAAGCTAGATTTGTAAAAATGTTCAGAATTGAAAGGAACAACAATGTGTTCAAAATGTCCGCTTACTTCTTTAAGCACACTTGCTCTGAATTTCGTCTCTTGCTATTTGGAATTAGGAGTTCATCCGTTTCATCTTTTATAATTACCGGTTTTAACTTATGTATACGCCTCTCTTGAATTTTTAAAGCTGCTCTCTATTATTGACATTTTGTTCGTATTGACTGAATTTGGCTGAATATGGCAAGTCTGTTTTTTTATGTTTTTAATTTGCGGTTCGTTTCGTAAAGTAAGAGATATAGAGCCACGCGAAAGCTGAACCGAGGAGGAAACAAACGATCGGGGTTTCCTCTTTTGTCCTCGCGCGTCTTCTCGTTTGATCTCGCGCGCGCGGGTGACTATCGAGCACACACTCGACAGATTTGATCTATTCACGCGGTAATCTCATGTAATGATGATTTTTAGTGAAACTTTTGGTTAGGTGAAAAAAGGATGCTTGATCTATTGATAAACTTTTAATCTCTATTAATATCTAAGTGTACCTGGTTCATCATCTGGAATTAAAAATACTGGTTCGCCACCTGCCTCAGTTGGTCCACAGCATTGAAGAAACGCTGCATGCCTTTCATGGGCATGTGCAACAAAAGAACTGACCCTTTTATAGTCTTTTTCACATCCATTTAAACTACATCTTATTGATCCTTTGAACTCGGAATGACGCTGTTTCAAATGACCGATTAGAGTAAGAAGAAGTACCGCAGTAAAAGAGCACAGTGCACATTTCCATGCCATGTTGTCTTTGAATGGCTCGACGGTCGATGCGCGATGTTTTTTGTTCATGGAAGTGATGTCAAAAGTGCGCAAGGAGAGAGGGAGAGAAAAGCGAAGGACTTTTACCTAGAAAATATCAGACTACCCCTATGCGCAGTTTTCTCTGACGCAAACCCTAAAAGCATTTGACCAATAAGACTGCGTTATTTTCCCGCAACTGGGATGAGCCAATCAGATTCACAGTCTTCCACGTGGCCACCATCAAAAAACGCTGACAGGGAAAAAGACAAAGCGGCAGAATTGTTCCTAGTTCATTGAGGCACTGTGGACTGAAAATGTTGTGCGCAAAATACAGCGTGGAGGAACTAGAAGATTGGCTCAATCTAAATGGTTTGTCCCCTCAAGTTAGTGACGCCCTGCGAGGTTAGTGGACAACACTTTTCTCCAGAAAATGTAATTGAGTTTCTCTGCAAGTGAAAGTTTTCACCCTGGCGCAAAGTTGTGCAGGCCAAAAAATGGCACACGTGTTATGGTAAGCTCAGGCGCGGAAAGTCTTGTTTACTGATTTAGTCCGTCCTTGCATCTGATACAGATTGGATTGGCTTTCTACAAAACAATATCGACTACCGACTTGTATTTTAGAAAAGATTCTTCAAGGTGGAAAAGCTTATTTGACCAAAACATCAGAAAAAATATTTTGCGCGCGCACAGTTTGAAAACTTTCCATTCAGCCTTTTCCAAATTTTCATATAGGGATTTTCCTTAGATTTCCGATAGAGTCAGTTGTGAGTCTATCTCTAGATAAAATTCTTTGTAACAAGGCGAATGGCCAATTTTAAACATGATTCTAAGCCATGAATATTGTCAATTTTCACGTACTTGCAGGCTTGCTTTCAATTCATTGATCATGACGCCATGACCCGAATTTTTTCATTCACCGTTGCTAGCGCTGCTGCGCTGCTGTCACTCTATAAACCGAGAAGGGTTGGGTACGAGTCTGTTTATTCTGGGATAATATATAGATTTAGCCAGGTCTAAAAGTGAAGCTCTCTTTAATATTTATAGATTCCTCAAAGAAAATATAAAATCGAGTAATGCTAAAGACAAGTTGAAAGCAACGAGAACGGTAAAAACAAGAACAATAGATCTAATTAGCAAAAAAAAACAACTTTGCACGTGCAGCACACTTTTTTTTTCTAATTAGCAAAAAAACAACTCTGCACGTGCAGTAGTTTTTTCTGTACATTTCCTTACCGTTGTTTAAACGTGAAACTTCTTTTACCCTCCTATTTACGCGTTTTATGGAGAAAATGTTTGTGTTCCTGTTCACTCTGTTTTTCACTGCCGCTCCTTTTTCACATCAGTTGCCGCTAGCATTTCTCGTTTTCTAACCGCCGCTATATAATTTTCATGTTTTTCTTCCAACGAAGTTAGTCTCAGTTGTTATTTATTTCTCACTCCTGACAAGTGGGACACTTGACATCGGCTTACATGAAGTGTGTACGGGTGGGCGGGCGCTTGCGGCTGTCGGACAGGCCCGAAAACTAGTTCCCAGTCTCCCCAAAATCTGCGAAGTCTTAGCAAAAGGGCACAAGTCTCTCATCTATCTATCTTAACCTTTTTTGAGACAAGCAGTGGACTAGCTGGGTACAAACACCTCAAATTTGAACCTAACTCCTCAAAGAGCACCCAAGCATTACTAAAAAATCAGTGTATAAATAATAATTGCAAAAAGGAAACTCCAAGGTTGGCATTAGATGCCAGATTAAGATAGACTTATGTGGTTTACAAACCATATCAAATGCCACCAAAACACTGACATTGGTAACCTTACTAACATTTGGATACTCTTTCAGGTGTCACACTCAGTTTTTTTCTATGGTTATTTTGCATGTCTGTTCCCAGTCCCCTACTTTTTTACTCTCTGCCCAGAGCAAACAGGAATTCACAGTGGAAGGTGAATGGGAGGGGGCAGGGGGGGGGGGCACTGACACTTTATCTTGATCAACAGAATGTCTAAATGGGAAAAAGGTGAATATAATGTAGCAAACTCTATAACAGAATACCAGTTTATTTAAAGACAGGTTACATAGTATACTGTTTCACATAAGATCTCTGAACAACAACAAATTTGAAAAGCAACAACATTAGAATTCTTTAAGAACTTGGTGGAAAATGTTTATTGGTTTTTAAATGTGGCAGGCTCAGCAGTTGGGAAAACAGGCCAAAAAAATTTATCAGGGGTGGGTAAGGGTGGGTGTCTTCATTCCTTTTTTTAGACATTTTTCCTCACAGCGGAGCCTTAAGTACAACGCTAGGATATGTTTCAGTAAGTTAGTAGAGGCATGTTCGTAACAGATTGGTGAAAGAGTCATACCATAATGTATACCATGCATGACTCCATTATTTACACAAAAAGGCACATTATAAAATGACCATGAAAAATCCTAAGAAATAAATGATGCTTATCAAAAGTCTGCTGAACAAGTTTTATTTTGAATGTACAGAATCATGATCTAACACAACTTAGAAACATTAGACTGTCACGCGGCATTATTGTAAAAGGACTATTCTTTGCAATTTTTCTTCATTAATGGACTGCACGTAATAAGATTTGAATGAAATTATGTCTTTTTCATCTGTATTATTTTTTTTAATGCCAACAGATAACAACATAAATGGCAAAACCTTCCTGAAACTGAGAAGATCAGACCTACTTGATCTGTTCCCTGAAAATTTTCTGATGAGGAAAGAAGTCTCTGACTTTTTGGACGACTTGGTAGGAGAAATATTAACTAGTGCATTTTATTCTAAATTTGCATTCTGTGTACAGTTTTCAGCATCCTACTTACAAGCACAGTCATGCATTGCTGCTGTCTGTTTTGTTAAGATCCTCTCCTTCTTTCACTTGCCAGAAAACAGGGGACTTGCAGCCAACACCATTGCCATTGGATTTACACCAGGCACGTGTAGCTATGTTCTTTATAAATTCTGTAACAGCTGTACATGTACTTCTCTCAAAATTTTAGTAGTTGAAAGCTTGCAGCGAGTTCCAAAAAAAGTATATAATACTTCAACCACCAAAGGACAAAAATAGAAATGCCCATTGCTTTCATAGTAACATTCTCGCATATCATTGAAAGTCCTGTTCTTAAGAAAATGGCTCCTTGCCCACAAAAATGTTCCATCTCATCAGTTTAGAATGATATTTGTCAATCATATGTACTGCAGGCAACTTCTGATACACCAATTCAAGCCATCCAGATGACGCAAAGTGAAAAGCAGGGGGCTACAACATTAACAAAGAGAAAAGAGAAGGTATGAGCTAACATGTATTTACTGGCATTGTATACTTTCCTACAAAGTTACATTTCAGATGTTACAATTACCATTGAAATGGTATACTCTATCTTTTATGACCAGCTATTTAGCATTGGTGCAGGCCTGTCCATCATACACTGTAGTTTTATGTTTATCAATGGTCCATATAGTTTTCCTAAACTTAAGGTATCCTTTTTCTCCGGCAAAGGTATGACTTTTTTCCAAACATTTTGAGAAAACCAAAAACTGTCAAGTAAAAAAAAAATAACCCTTGCGCTTTGTTGCTGATTGGTAACATAAGATAGCATCCTCAAAAAATATTAACAGAGCAGATACCTAAGAAAACTGCACCTTGTTCACACATAAATTTCCTCTCATCAGTTCAGAATGATAAATTATTGTCAAATCACATGTACTGCAGGCAATTTCTGATGCACCAATTCAAGCCATCCAGATGACGCAAAGTCAAAAGCAGGGAGCTACAATGTTGACAAAGAAAAAAGAACAGGTATGAGCCTATTTACTGGTATTTTATACTTTACTACATGCACTTCACAAGGGCGGATTTGGGGGTGGGTAGAAGGGGCCCTGGCCACCCCTTTTCTTTGAAATTTTGTAGTATTTTTATAGAATTCTCGCAAAAATATAAAGTATTTATATATAGCTGGCAAGTGGAAAACGGGCCTGGTCACCCCTTTCTGAATTTTCTGGATCCGCCCCTGCTTCAGATGTTAGAATGACCATTGAAATGGTGAAGTACTCTATTTTATATGGCCACATCAATGAAAGAATTTAATAAATCAGCTTTTGGAAAATTAAATGTCACTTTAAAATTTCAGAATGAGTGTGTAATAGTCAGAGAGACGGGTGAAAATGAGAGGAATGCCAAAGGACATACAATGGTATGAGCTAGCACATAAAGTCATATTTTTAATTTTATTCATGTTACACATTGAATTCAAATGAACTTTTGTCAAAAACAAAACCAAAAGGTTTTGAAAAGGGTTTTACAAAGCTTTATGAAGTTAACAACTAAAAAAACTGACACTTGAAAAGACTGAAAAAAGGTACTTACAAAACTAATAACAAACAGGGTGTATTCTACTAAACCTATGAATTAATTTCTTACGTGCAAAAGTGATCAAAGAGCAAAATGTTATTTGGAAAACTTCCAAATATTTCTTTGAAAACCAAGGGAAAAATACATTGGAACTATGTGTGTCTGAAAACGTTTGTCAAACAACCATCAGTGTGGAAAATTATATACAGTACGAACTTGCTATAGAAGAGAAAGGGTTAGAGTCAATGTACACCATACACCCTGTATCATTGCATAGTGTCATTAAGGGACTTCATAATTGTTTCATCAAATAATTTTATTGTATTCTGTACAATGAAGAGCCGATCAGTACAGTGAAATGAACATATATGAATCAATGAATTAATCGATACTAACATATTGCCCACGGGGGAGGAGGCTGGCATATATTGGCAATAAAGGTATGTGCTGCTGTGAAGGGTATGATTTTTAAGAATGTAAGCCTGGGATAGGATTTAGGAACCTTATTCAGAAAACTGATCAATTGGTTGGAAAGTTTAGACTAGACTAGGCAAACCATAAGTTTAAACACTAAAAATATAAAGTAAACCAATTTAAATTTACCTGCAACTCAATTTAGGTTGAACATCAGTTACAGAAATCTTTGCCTCGAGCTTCTGATTCTGATGATGATGAGATCTATTACGACTCAGATGAAACTTTTGATCCCAACCTCGAAGAACTGACCCAGAAGGATTTCAGTGATGATGACTCATTTCATTTTGAGTCATGGGTTGAACTGCAGTTACAGAAATGCAGGGACATTCAAAATGAATCTTTGCCACAGGCATCTGATTCTGATGACTCAGATGAAACTTTTGATCCTGAGATCGAGGTACCGCACCAGATGGCATAGCTGTCAATGCAAATATACAGGCACAACAGAATTAAATTTTGGATAGAAAAATTAAGATGGTTACTCAAGTTTTGCCTTACTAAGCGGTCATCAGATTGTTCCATTAGAAGTTACCAGTGTACGTTAAATTTCAATCACATGAGTTATAGAAATTTTGAAAGAGAGAGAGAGAGATTGTAACTCTCCTCAAGATGAGAACTGAACTTATCGCTAAATGATAGCAAGAGAATACTTTCAGTAGATCCGATCAACAGTATCTCTATGACCAACATAATTACATTTTATCTCTGCATTAACTTCTGACTGCACATACTATCAATCATGGCTAAAAGCATGAACATGATGAGTACACGGTGTTCATTTTTCTTCTTAAAGTCAATGAGGACATTACACACTGGTACTCTGTTTTTATGATCAATAAGCTGTTTGTTATGGTTCACTTTTTTCCCTTGGTTTAAATTGAGTGGGTTCATTTGGAACAATAATAATAATAATAATGATAATGATAATAATAATAAAATGATCTTTACAGAGGAAGCTCCCATCACATTAAGTGGTTTTCAGGGAGGACCCCTGATTAAGATTAAGTAATGTTAAAACTACTAATAACAATCAAATCTAAAAAGCTAGTGGTTATAAACTAAGTTAAAAGGCTAAAAAGGCTAGACAACTAAAAATATGCATATGGCTGTCGCATTTGCCTGTTGGAATTTTTCATTGTCTTGATTGTCAACTTATCATCATACATTACCATATTTGAATACTAAGGAAATAAAATTTAAACCAAGGAAACAAATTGAATCACAAGATATTTACATATACATAATTCTATTAAAATAAAGTGCCAAAGTTATGTCCTCGTCAACTATAATCTGAATGCTCAATAGTTAAAATATAACAGAATACAAGGAGCTAGACTGAATTAATGGCCTTGAACATTATTACTACTCAGAGTTTCATGTAGGATGATTGCTTTGCAAGAAGCATGAAACTCTAACTCACAATAAATATTCAAGACCACTCAGTTCCATTAGTCTACTTATATTACAATATGTGTTTTATGTATTGTGTTTATAATTTTCCATTTTTTTTTCAGGTTGCACAGCTGAATACATCCAGTGAAGAAGAGGTAAAAGTATAATTTATTTCTATTTACTGCTGTATATAAGATTTTAGATAGTGTGACTGAAATGCTTTCAACCCTGAAATGGAAGACACTGGAAGTAGGCGAACCATAGTGTGCCTATCTACATGTATGCTCTATGAAATGAGATACAGGCTAGTCTCTCACGAAGATGCCAAACTTGGCTTTTATCCCAACAGATGATGTGACATTGAAGACAAGTCTACTTAACCTAGATCTGTCTTCATGGGAATGAATAAATAAATAAATAAAAACTGTTGAATACTGTGGCTGTCTTTCTCAACAGACAGAAGAAAGTTGCTCTATACTGAAGGAAACAGAGCTTACCCGGATTGAAAAGTTCTCGAAGAAGTTCAGGTTTCCGATACCACAGGAGTTCTCATCTGGAAGAAGGCCAGCTCCTGCAGAAGTAAACAAGTTTATCCGGGAATGCGTAGCGTGCTTGCAAGCCCAAGAAGGCATCACTCTAGGGACAGAAACACTGCGAATGGGGGCCCAGGTGATATGCACTCGTGTTCCAATCCTACAAGATCCTAAGCCACCTGGTTTCCCCAAGGACAAGATGTTTCCTTATTGGGTTAAGTATTGACATTTTATTGACTTATTAACCTACATTCACTAGCAGGCCACATACAGGACTTGTTTTCATAAAGTCTTGGGACGTGTGATTCTTATGTGTAAATGATGCACCTTCAAAGGAATTGACAGAGTATAACATAAATATTTTGCAATGGAAATGAGGCAAATCTAAAGAATGATTACATGTATGTGCTTTTGTTTCCTCCACTGACATTTTCACTGAAGTCTTTTGGATACCTTACTGTAATGGGACCTTTGAGCCACTGGCCCTGGAATGATAAAGTGGTTTTGGATAGACTACTTCATTGATCCTTTTGTCAATTTCTTATCAGTAATGAAAGGGAGCATTTACTTTAGCAGCCATTAAAGCTGCCCGATTATTCTGATAGATATTGTTGTACAGTATTACATAAAATTTCAATAACAGGATGAAAAGATATAACTCCTGTCAGTGCTCAAGCACTAAAGGCTGGTTTTCACTAGTGACAGAGTCGGAGTCAGAGCTGTAGGCGAAGACGTAGAGCTTATGATCTAGTGAAAACAGCGTTCCAATTCCGCTTACAACTCCGTCACTTATGTTCCTTCTTAAGAACTAGTGAAAACCAGACTGTCAGAGTTAGAAGCAGAAGCAGAGGAACAAAACTAATCACAAAGCATAGGAACGTGCATTGCGATTGGCTTATCCTTCCGCTTCCGCTTCTGACTCTGACAATCTGGTTTTCACTAGTTCATAAACGGGAACATAAGCGACAGAGTCAGAGGAAATGGAAATGTTTTGATTCTTCTAACCCTGATTCCGTCGCGCTTATGACTCCACTTACAACTCCAATTTTTGATTTTCACTAGGTCATAAGCGCTCGACTTACAACTCCACTTACGACTCCGACTCCGTCGCTAGTGAAAACCAGCCTTAAGCAGTCATCAAGAAAAATAGTTCTACAATAACAGATTTCGGTTTGAACTTAGAAATTTACTGCTCTTTCCAAAAACATGCAACTTCTGTCTGCAGTTTTCGTTGCCCTCAGTCACCTTAGTGGACCTTTAAGGAAACAGAACTTTACTTTAATCATGCAGTTCAAATGGTCATGGTTTGTGATTAATGTGACAGGTGGATTTCAATTTTTTTCGTGTTTTGGTGTTTCAATTTTTGTTGCTTGTGCTTGTTATAATTTCTATGATTGAAAGCAACGAAAAATGCAATTGTGAAGGCAGCTTTTGAACTTCAGAGTTTGTATGTTTTTGAAAAGTGAAGCACAATTCATGGACAAGATTAGTTTGTATGTTTAGTCTCATTATCTCACCAGCTTTAAGTTTTACAAGAAGAATGCAAGTGCTAATCAATGCTTTTTATGGCTTATTATTTCAAATTTATAGGCCAATGTCTTGTATAGCATGAAGAGACGGCTATACAATTCAAAGTATTATTTCAACACAAACAAACAAAAAAACCATTGGCCAGCC
>OZ037995.1:18168826-18176326 GCA_964035705.1 Porites rus
GTTCGTAGTCCGTAGTCTCCGTATCTTAAACTCCCTATTTTGGGGGGCATGACAACCTCGTCCCCAGGGGTCCCTTTTGTTGTGCGCTGGAAAAATCGGAACCCCTGGCCAATCGGGTTTCAGGACCAATTCCTATTGGCTGTTGAAAGACAAAAGCGTAACAACCGGAAGTCCACATAACCCACAACATGGCAGAACCTCCGAAAACACCGACTAAAGCAGCAACCCGGGTTTGTCGAACCTGCAACGAAAACATAGTTGTGAAGAATCATCCTTTAGATTTATTTGGTGCAAAGGCATCACAAGAAAACATTCCTTCAGTTCTGGAAAGGTTCTTTGAGTTAAAAGTTGCGTTAAACGATGGTCTCCCGTCATATATCTGTATATGTTGTTACCATAAAGTGGTGAAGTTCCAGGAATTTTTTAGAAAAATAGCGTTTTCGAAGCAACAACAAGAGTCAGTTTTACGTGTCAAAAGAGGGAAAACAACGGCAGAGAGTCCATCGGGAAGATCCCCGCAAAGGAGACGTGACCTAAAGAAGAGCAGAACTTACGAAGACGCACCTGCTACAGAGCCCCACAGCAGATCGCTTTTTCAGATGCACATGGACAAACCTTCGAAAACTCTACCACCGCCAATACTTCCTGCACCTTCATCAGAATGCGACGGGAAAAAACGAAAGCCTGCAAAGAGAGTTAAATCCTCAACAGAGCGCTCAACGCTATCAAAACAAGAAGAAATCCTCTCTGAGTCTGGTTTGCTGAACCCATTGGTATTTTATATTCGCTAAATTCAATACCTGTACACCATTACATATAAGGTTAGATTAGTTCTTGGCTGCTAGGCCCTTCAAGCTGTGATATCAAAATTAACATTTTCCTTACTGTTTTTCCAACGTGTTTAATATTCTCAAGCTGAGAAGCAATATTTGCCATGGTATATACCGTACATAATTTTTTTCTCACATGCATGATACGTGATACATGATACTGATACATGCAAGGTGAGGAGAAATTGCATCCTGATCTCTGTACGAGACTACAAAATAATATACCCTAATTTTTAATCAAGCTTTATATGTCATGCTAAGTGGCTTACATTAGCTGTCAAAGAGATACTTATTTACGTATTTATAAAGCAATTATAATATAGATTATTAGCTTGAATTATAATAAATAATATAAAAAAATGCTTGTTGGGTTGTACTTAAATGTTTTTTTTCTCTCTTGTATAATCTAATTGCATAATGGTTGAGTTGTTGAATTTCAGATGACCTTAATTTAGAGACCATCCTGTTGTGTTTGAAGTAAACATTCAAGCCAAAAATGTAAGTAACCAGTAAGCTCTACTTTTCTTTTTTAATCAAGTAAAAAGTGGTATCAAATTATGTGTAATACATTCGTTATAGATAAAGACAATAAACAGTTACTGAATGTCTGTAATTTTATGGAACTCAATCTTGACTGCCCTTCACCCAAAAAGGACCTAACTAACTAAATAAATAAATGATAAAATTAATAGAGAAATTAACTTTAATATATTTTTCTTTCTGGCTTTTTAAAATTTATATTAGCTCAAAGATGAGCCACTTTTGGAGGAAGGAACCAAAACTGTTGACACGTTGGCCACACTAATGTTGACTGGATGCACAACCCATCAGATTGCTGAGATAATCATGCAATGCCGACCTTAAAGAAATGCAGTTAAGTGTTTGTTCTTGAACGATGTGAATGAACAGTGTCAGAAACTTTGCAACAGGAGTGCTGAGAATTCATCTGTACTTCGTACTCCACCTTCCAAGCATAAGGTAATTACTAACAACCTTATGGTTAAGGGCTAGTGTAGAAAGTAAAATGCACTCAGGTATTGTAATTTTTTTATAACCAATAAATTTAAAATTCACTTGAAATTGGAATTTAATCAAAATAATCTTTTGGAACCCTAAATAAAAAATAAATAAATTATGATGCATTTTTTAATTAAGGGAAATAACATGATAACATACAAATGTATAATTCTATGTTCTACAAAAAACTGACTGTTTATCTAATTCAAATTGATTTCTAAATAGGAGTTGAAGAATTTCTCCTGGGAAAAGGTTACCACAGAAATGAAGGAGCGTGTCCCTGATTTACTGGATGTCCTAGCTGCTGTAGCAATTCCAAATGTCACAGCTCATGAAGACAGTGCAAAGCAGATTGCCCCACTTTGTACTGCATATGGCATACTAATGTTTACCCGGTGGAAAGAACTAAGCTTGATACAGAAGATGAACAGTATATTGCTCAGTACTGGACATGCCACTGAAAGGGTATCACCATTAACTCTGCTTTCATGTGCATTATTGCAGCCATACCGGGGCTTTAAGGGGCATTATAGTTTATTTTTGATTGGTTAAATTTTATCTGTAGTGAATCTTGCCAAAGACAAATGCAGATCTGGTAATTTGTATTTTAATATTCTGCAAACAATGAAGAGGCTTAACAGAGCAGGTGTAACAATGACCAGGGAAACCTACAGGGGCATCATGGATGACATTGGGTCTGACTTAACAGGTAGATGAACATATTAAATATGTTAAATAATAATAATTAACCCTCTTGAATTTACATGTTACTAGTTTTTCATTATTTACTATATGCTAGTAAGTCAGTCTTAAATTTGAAAATAAAGTAAACAATTTGAATACATGTTTTACTTTAGAAACTCTGGAACAATTCAAAAAAAAAATCTGTAATTAAAATGTATTGTGTGTTAAAAAGGAGAGAATCTGTCAAGTGGCAAGGATCAGTCCTTAAAGGAAAGTTAATAATGAAACTTATTTTCTTCCTTTTTAATATTTCAATCTAGGTCTATACAATTATGCATAGAACTTCATAAGCTGTTTTAAAGAAGTTCAATTAAAACGCTTTGTTCTTCATTTTTTAAATTAACAGTCACTATAAGAAGGCATGTGTCAGCTGGATGTGTACCCAGGTTATTGTTTGATAATCTGGACTTCAAGGTATTGGTTAACATCATACTACAGAATCACCGCCACTCAGATATGCATTGGATTGCTCATTATGTAACATTCGACAGAGTACCCTCTGATCACCTTGATGATTCCAAACCTATATCTGATGGCACACGATTTGAGAATATTGAGTACCTCCTGTGTCAAAGTGAACTTGAGAAGTTGCGAAGTGATTTCATCGCCTTATTGGCCCGTATTCTTGCTGAATTCTTTGAATTCATGGAGCCTCTCAAATCTGCCATACCAAAGCATATCCAACACAGGTAGGATAACTATAATTAATTATGATATGCTATACATGTATTTAGTTTAAAAAAAGCCAAACAAGCCCAAAAAGGTTATACAATCCCACACTGGTCTGCCGTCTTACTCTTGGCCGTAGACATCTTTGATTTCCCTTTGTTCCTCAAGCATAAAAAGGAAATGGTCGAGACAATGCCTTGCAGTATTAATATATATAGATTTAGCCAGGGCTAAAAGTGAAGCTCTGGTTAATAATACTTGACGTAAACAAAAAAAAATTAAATCATGTAATGCTAAATGGGGAGGGCAATGAAAATGGCATCAAGATCAATAGATCTAATTAGCAAAGAAACAAATTCCATGTGCAGCACACTTTTTTTTCTAATTAGCAAAAACACAAATTTGCACATGCAGCACGCTTTTTGGCTTTCTTTGCCATTGTTTTGCACAACTACAATGCTGTTTTGTAGGACTAAAACGTCAAACTTCCTAGTTACACATTATTTTTATGGAGAAATTGTCATATATGTGCTTACCCAATATTTTGTCTCCTGTGTTCATGCATGATTGCTTTTATTTTTCACTGCCACTCATTTTCACCTTGCCGGCTGCTAGCATTTCTCATTCTCACAGCCACTTTGAATTTTCATGTTTTCCTTCCTACAAAATTTGTCTCTTTTGTTTTCAATCACTCGCTCTAGCTCTTTCTCTGTTATGCACATGAGTGTAAACATCAAAAATAACGTCGAAAAAGACACCACTTTTTGTTGTTGCTTTTTCTTTCTAAAAGTCTGGGCAGTCATGCGATTCTTTCCAAATAAAACCTTGAGTTGCATTTGGGTTGCCATACCTGTTGATTGAATTATTTTAAATTAACATATCTGTGGTGCGGACAGATGGTTGGTCGGTCAGTCGGTGTACGGTCGTGTTTTTTTTGAATGGGTAGTTTACCACATTTTTTTACCCATGGTGTTCCGCTGCGCGTGCTTCATGCATGCAAGAGCTGAAAGAGCTGAAAATTACACAAACTGCTCAGAATATCCAGCTCTTTCAACTCTTGAACCTAGCTTTTACATACACTGACATTTTCTATGGGTAAACTCTCATGCTAATGAGCAAAAATGCAAATAATGATGTCAGCAAAGATTCGCGAATTATTCTCAACAGAACCAAGACATGCCAGTTAATGCAGATGAAGTACTCAAGAATGTTAAAGTGCCACTGGGAGGAGACCTCCTTGGACGAGAAAGAATTACTGGGGAAAAAAAAGACTAGACTTGGGTGTGACAGTGCAGCAGAGAGATTTGAAAGTATTGTTGAGATGCCTGCACTTTGGCATGCAAAACAATCCTTTCTAGGGGTTAGTTTTTTAATTATTACATAATCTGATTATTCTTTATTTTAACCATTGTCTTTTGCTTTTTTTTTCTGGTTTTGCCAATGTTTGATAAAAAGATACTTAAGTGAATGACTAAGTAACTTTATTCCCAATTAAAAATGAAAATAGCAGGATGGGTCCAAGGGACAGCTATTCAAAATATTTTAAAAATATTTCTTGATCTTCAATTACCTGCTCAGAATGCATGCAGGTGGTACTCTTTCAAGATTTAAATAATTTGCCTTTAACACAATCTCATTTCCAGAGGCCAAGGCAGCACTTTTTCCTTAGTTATATGTCGAATCTGAGCATTAGCCTGGTAGAGGTTTGAACTCACAACCTCCCACTTGACAAGCTGGCAGTCTTCCAGCTGTGCAAGGTCCAAGGTTTTCCATGTCCAAAATTGAATTGTCATTAAGGTCAAAAAACATTTTCACCCTAAATTAAAATTTCTATAATTTAAAAACTAAAGAAATTCAACATGCAGTCTAGGTTGAAAGCAACCTGAATTTCCTTTCAACTATATAAACAACAGATATTAGTCAGACAGAGTTCACATATAAATCAAGTAGACAATTAATAAACATTGCTTATTCTTTTTATAGTATATCTGGGAGCAACTTTACAAGCCAACTCCTGCAAGTGGTAGAAGAGACATTGGTACCTTGTATTACTTTAGGCAAAATTTTGGACTTGTTAATGTGCCACCAAGGGTTCAAGACAACTACTCAAGTTGTGAGTCACTGATGTTGTCGGCAACAAAGGCTTACATTTGTGCCGCATTCATGGCATGGGCAGGGACAACAGACACTGCTACCTCTCCATCATGGGTAAGCTCTATTGCAAAGGAGAGAAATTCAGCAGTCCAGTGGGAAAGCCTGCAAATTCAAATTGGCAAGTTTGTTGATGAGTACGTGTTGACAGAGTTTGATATTGAAAGAACCTGGCGGGAGCAGCTAGAACAACAATGCCAACAGAAAGAAAACCAAAGGAAATCTGCTGGCAATGATGATGAGATAACTGCAATTTCATCCCCTGCTCAGCAACCATACTCTTCTGGTATGTCTATAAACAATATTTTAACATACAGTACAGTGCTGTGTGTGTGAAAATGAAGAATTAAACTACATTATTTCTATTAAAATTTTCAAATATTGGTATAAGGCACCGTGGTGCAAAGAAAGTCAGTTTTGTGGTTTGCCATTCAGGCAAGCTGTAGTTAAATAGAACATGTACTTGCCCGAGAGTCATTTTAACTATAGCCCAAAAATAGATTTTGATGAGCAGGATCGATCGACTGATAACAGTTCTGTAATTTGAATTCTCCTAAAAATTTCACTTGCCCATCAGGCAAGTTAAGAAAAGAATTCACTTGCCGGATAGTAAAATCCACGAGCCATGGGCTATCAAAAGCGACTTTCTTTACACGTTGGGCACCCCTAGTTATTATTAAGCTCTGTTAGTAAGAATAATAATTACAACTATCTTTCTGTCTTTATAAAATACAGCTCTGATCTTGTAAATGGACAGCTCACCTCAAAATCTACTTCACTGGACTGGATTAGTCAAGTGAAAATAGTGTTTTGCAACGTTATTTATATGTCAAGTAAAATTCATATTTTTATGGTCACTATTCCGCAGGTTCTGTTGTCATTTTGCTGCAAAAATCTGAAGATTACAAAGTTCTAGCAGTTGGAAAAGTTGTTGAAGTTGATGCCCACATTTCTGTGCCAGAGAAGCATGTTCCTGTCTTTGTAGCATCTATTGAGGAATGTGCCTCTGCTATACTTGCACCTGGCAATGTTGTGTTTTGGCCCACAGATCTGCTTGCAGTGTACAGGTCTCCAACAATGAGAACTGTAGAAACATCACAGACATCCAACAGTAACCTCAACAGTAACATTTCTGACATCCCTCCTGGCAGTGAGGAAGATCGCTATCTCAATTACGGGTTGCGGGTAATTCAACTGGGAATGACGCTCATGCAGCTTAATGATACAGAGGGTGAGGGAGATGGAGAGCGCAGCCTAATTAACTGGAAGATGCTTCTGTTGTATTTTAGAAGTAGGCCAAGAGGGAAAAAATATGCCTTTGAGGCAATGCGATTCATAACTTGTGTCAAGGGTTTATAAACAGAGAAGATTGCCCATAGAGTGTTACATGGCCAGTTTGTAAATCCAAAGGGAGGAGAAGGATCCAATTATGCAAATGATTTAAAAATGGAACACCTGGTTGGAGACAACAAGGTCTCTCTTAGGGGACTGTGTGGAAACAAAAAGCTGAAAGCTGTCCAAAGATGTTCTGCTGCAGCATATGGTCTTAAAGAATGTTGCACCCAGTATGACGATGAGTGTGGCATACACCCAGAGTCAACCAAGCACACTCATGCTTGTACCACGCAAGATGTCAAAGCAATGTTAACTATTGTGCAACAGGCTAGACCTTTTCAGTACCAAAAAGGTAGAACACTTCAATCATTTCCAAATCTAACAAAGAGTCCTCTTGACCAGTTGGATGTAGCACTGCTTAACACCTGGCTGACAAACCACAAGCGCAAGCTTTTTTCTGGTGTCCATGACTGCAATGAGGAAGACAATGATGAGGAGAATGAATTGAATGATGGTGATGAAAACACACCAGAAGAAGATGATGTGGATGATTAATGTATCAAATTGCTTTGCCTCAGTTATTTCATAAGGACAATATAAATTGTGACAATGCTCAGGCTATTATTATGCAACAAACAGAAATTACAATGTGCCTGACTTCCTGTTAGCTTGGCAATCAACCAACCAATAAGAAAATGGATGCTTACTGAAAGGAAGAAGTTATTGGTGGTTTAAGACAATCATGGTGAAGTTT
>OZ037995.1:18181326-18198826 GCA_964035705.1 Porites rus
TGATGCATGTAGACACTGCACCCTTTACTCGCTTACTTTGTGTCACCAAGAGTAACTAATCAGTCTATATCTAACTATATAAAACAGTATATAAATCTTAAACAGGTTTTCAGTAGTATCATCGTTTCTACTAACTGTGGTGGTGTAAATAATATGGTAATGCTAATCATTTTCTGTTTTTTTCCTACAGGATTAACACTACTTAGACCAATGACGTTTCCAGGCTTACATGGCTCACATGTAAACTGAATTAGAGAGTAGACTGGCAGGCCTCTCATTATTACTGATTCTCTTGGCCTCTACATCACCGTTTGATCAAAACATCTATGGTCACTCCAGAACTTAACATTACTGATCATCTACTTGTTCTTTTTTTTGGTTATTGACAATGTGAGGATTTATACCAAGAAATTATTTTCGTGTAACTGCTCACAAACAGGATTTTAGAAGAAAAGTAATGAAGAATGTGTTTTAACAGGCATAGCCCTCGAATCAATTCATTACTGGAAGCTTTAGCCTGGGAATGCAGACAGATTTCCAGTTGTATTTTTTAGTGATGTGAAACTACAACCCAAAATGTGTTGTTTAGTTTGATTATTTTTCTCTTTGCCCAGTGCTTCATGTATTGTCTTCAGTAATATGATCTGTCTAGACATTTTTCCTGACTTTTTCTTTTATTTAGTAAGATTATCTTGCATACTTCCATGGAAAGTAAAAAAAAGTGTCAATAAAAGATTTACACTATAAGTATTTTGTTGCTGAGATACTTGGGTATCAGCTCTAGAAGCATAATTTCAAGTGAGGTAGATATACTCCCACAGAACAACAGACTTGGGAAATAGTTTCCTTATACTTACCTCTGAGGAGCAAATGAAGCAACTATTATTTACCCACAAAAAACTTACACCCGAATAGCTTCGGCAATCGAAGCATGTACAGTGTAGTTTAGGTGGGTGAAATGCTTGAATCTGCACTGCTGGTTGGAATATGCGGACCCCCATGGAAACAGTTACTCCAGAATTTTCGAGCGTTTATTGACCAATTTAAAAGCCGTCCTGGTTACCACTTTTTTGGGGGAAGATTGAACGGTATAGCTGAACCTTGACAGAATATTTGTCTTCTCATTAAAAAGCGATTTGGTACCTTCAGGAACTCTCTCTTCAAGTCGTAAGCCGTTATCAGATAAGCTTCAATGTCACTGTCCAGGTTCGAAGTAAAAATGTTTAAATCGCCGAGTCACTAGCCTAAGCGTTCCGTTCCCAATTCTGAGATATTTACCACCTGTTTATAAAAGCCATTGTTTTGATTCTGACTTTTTCTTGAAGGTATTGTTTTCAGTGGAAGGCTCCTGTAGAATCTTGCGTCAGCCCAACTGGCTATAAACGGAGTATGGGTGTAACCATATTTCCTAGGCAATTTTGTACACTTGAACTGTATTCAAGCACTTCTCAAGTTCAAACATTGACATAAAAAGATACTCTCGAATTAATGGTATTACTTGTTTCAATTCGAAAGCTTTATTGTTGGATTAACTGGTTTTACTTCGCGGCTGACTCGCAAGGTACCTGCGGAAAGTAGTGTTTAAAGTCACTGATCATTTTTATGAAATTGTTATGAGATTTAATTTTTCAAAAATGAGAAAGAGTTTTGACCCATGTAAGTTATGTTTTTGTCTTCAAACGCAGTGTTGTGGGGTTTCAGAGTTACAGGCCATTAAAGATGATCTTGGTGATGATTTTTATCGATCTGTAGGAGCGTTTGTCAACACTTTTGAGTCTTGTCGCCAGTCTGTTTTTTGTTTTCAGGTTAGAATTGCGTTATTGATACTTTATATGATAACATCTACAGCTTCGCTTTAGTTGTTTAAATGATTTGCTGTACTGTTACTGAGAAATTGGACCGTGAACTTTTCTCGACAATCACTTTGTTTACCTTCTTTCAAACCTTCCCGGCCGGCTTGAACGTGACATCACGATGGCCAGACACATCGGATTTTCATTCGCCAATATCTGCTCTAGTACCCAGGCCTAAGTTTATGCGCCAGTACCGGTCAGCGGTACTGTAGATAAGGACACGCGCCCTGGACGCTCTCGTGTCTCGCTCTTGAGTTTTGTTCTGTATTTCGCTGTTGTGCCCACAGTAGCATTAAAGTAGCAGTTGCTTTACCTGAACCGTGTCATCGATCGACCGACTCTCTCTTTACTGGCGTGGTGGCAGCGCTTCCGGATCTACGCCAAGAAACCGAAAAGAAAACAAAGCCAGAGCTACCCGTACAAACGTCGGTAAGTCGATACTTCGAACACCTTCGTCGCCCAAGCACGATTTATTCGTAAACTTGCAACCAAACCACAACTATGGCGAGTACCCTCCGAGCCCCAAAACAGTGGAGCCTGTCAAAGAACGAGTCCATCAACAGCTTCGAGAACTGGAGACAAAATCTGTTGTACACTTTATCCCTCGACAGCAATTTCGCTCCTTTCCCCGCAGAAAACGCTACGTGGGGGAAAAAGACTAAGTCCCAGCCCCTACGCGGCCTCACAGATGACGGGGAAACCATCCCGATCTCCAGACGCAAAACGGCCCGTCAGAAGGTCAATTTTCTCGAACTAATGCTCGGACAAATAGCCAACTATTGCCCAGTGATATCCAGGACCTCTCTCGTGAACAACTCGACTTCGATTCACTCTGTTTGGAACATGATTCGTGCACATTTTGGCTTCCAAGTCACAGGCGCCCACTTTCTAGATTTCGCTGGCTTACATTTGGAAGCAGATGAACGCCCAGAGGATCTCTTTCAGAGACTGATGGCCTTCGTGGAGAACACTCTACTCCGTGCAAATAGCCTGTCACACCATGGTGAGGTTACCACAGAAGATGAGGAACTCACCCCCACCCTGGAGAATTTCATCGTTCTCACCTGGCTTAAACTGATCCACCCCGAGCTACCTAAGTTAGTGAAACAGCGGTATGGAACTGAGCTACGATCACGGACTCTGGCCTCCATAAAGCCAGAGATATCTCAGGCCCTTACTTCCCTGCTCGACGAAATACGCACCGCTGATGATGCCAAGATCATGTGCACCGCTGTCACTAACTACCGCAGACCTCTCGGCGTCAAAACCCCGTATAAGGCGACTACACGACCCAGCCGCCCCACTAAGTCCTGTCCCCTTTGCAAACAGGCAGGTCGCTCCGACAACCATTTCTTGAGCGAATGCAATTTCCTTCCAGACCAAGACCGCAAATACATCGCGAAGGCCAGACAGATCGCCGACATCTTTGATGCTCCCCATGAACCTGAGACCACACCCGACATGAGCGACCCAGAAAGCGACACCGACGACGCTAGGCCTGGCCCAGGCCCTAAGGTCTTCCGCATACAGACCCGCCAGTCACCGTACCTAGACATGTTCTACTCCCACTACCCCGTATGAATCACCATCAATAGTGGGGCTACTGGAAACATGATCCGCCACACTGTCGTCCAACGTCTTGGCTGCCACATGACATCTAGCTCCCAGTCCGTCCACCAAGCAGACGGCTCATCCCCCCTTCAGGTCGTCGGTGAGACACGCTTCTTATTAAGCCGCGAAGGCCGAGATTTCACCTTCGAAGGACTCGTCGTTGAGAACCTCGACGTGGACATACTGGCAGGCACCCCCTTTATGGAAACCAACGATATTGCAGTACGCCCAGCTAAGCGCCAAGTGATCCTCCACAACGGTTCCATCGTCAGTTACGGGTCCCCACACCCGGCTACAGTAAACCCCGCCGCACGTCGTGCAATAGTACTCCGCTCTCCCCCCACGTCAATGACCGTCTGGCCCGGAGAGTTTGTTGAAGTCGACCTACCACACGACGTCCCCACTGACTCTGAATACGCCTTAGAGCCTCGAACAGATGCCCCCAGCGTTAGGCAGTTGTCAGCTTCCCAACTGTGGCCCACCCCACGCATAGTCTCTAGCGTGGCAGGAAAGATACGTATTCCCAATCTCTCATCCGAGCCGCACTTCCTCAAGCGAAATGAGCACTTCTGCCAGGTACGCGCCACCTTCACACCAGAACCCCTCGGCGACAACTCACCCCCAACAGCCAAGCCACCTCCCAAACCATCAGTACCTATCCCAAGTACAAAACACTCGTCAACCGTACGCCTTGACCCAGACAACTTACTTCCCCGGGATATAGGAGCAAAGTTCACTTCGCTGTTGGACGAGTACGACCACGTGTTCGACCCAAACATCAAGGGCTACAATGGTGCGGAAGGTCCGTTCGAAGCAAGAGTCAACATGGGACCTGTAGAACCCCCCCAGCGGAAAGGCCGTCTACCACAGTATGCCCGTCACCAGCTAGTGGAGCTCCAGCAGAAATTTGACGAACTTGAAGCTTTGGGTGTCTTCAGTCGCCCCGAAGACATAAACGTCACGGTCGAGTACCTGAACCCTTCATTTCTCGTCAAGAAACCCAATGGTGGCTCCCGCCTAGTTACTGCATTCGCTGATGTCGGCCGCTATAGTAAACCACAACCTTCACTCATGCCAGATGTGGACTCCACGTTACGCCATATCGCCCAGTGGAAACACATCATCGCATCGGACTTGACCAGCGCTTTTTACCAAATCCCCTTCTCGCGTGCCTCCATGAAGTACTGTGGGGTAGCTACCCCATTCCGGGGAGTGCGCGTATACACACGGTCGGCCATGGGCATACCCGGCTCTGAAATGGCACTGGAAGAACTTATGTGTCGCGTCCTTGGTCACCTTTTAGAAGAAGGCGTCGTCGCCAAAATCGCAGACGATCTATACTGTGGGGGAAACACGCAACAAGAACTCCTACGAAACTGGAGGAAGGTTCTAGCAGCCCTCCACAAGTGTGACCTCCGCCTCTCCGCATCGAAGACGATCATCAATCCTCGGTCCACAATACTGGGATGGATTTGGAACGCTGGCACTTTAAGAGCAAGCCCTCACCGCATCGCCACCCTCGCCTCGTGTCCTGAACCCGAAACCGTTGGCCGCATGCGATCATTCATAGGAGCATACAAGGTGCTCTCCCGCGTAATTCCTGGGTGCTCGTCACTCCTTGCACAACTTGATGACACCGTAGCTGGCCGCGAATCTAAAGAACACATACAATGGTCAGACGACCTCCGAACTTCGTTCCTCCATGCCCAGAAAGCCCTCTCCACTGCTCGCACCATCTCGCTACCCAAACCAAGTGACCAGTTGTGGATTGTGACCGACGGGGTGGTCCGTAAGCCTGGAATAGGAGCCACGCTTTACGTCACCCGTGACAACAAACTTCGTTTGGCAGGGTTCTTTAGCACAAAGCTACGTGGCTCACAACCGACATGGTTACCGTGTGAGGTGGAGGCCCTAGCTATTGCCGTTGCCACCAAACACTTCAGCCCGTACCTAATCCAATCCCTTCACAAGGCCTGCATCCTAACCGACAGCAAACCGTGCGTACAGGCATTTGAAAAACTCTGTCGCGGGGAGTTTTCCGCTAGCCCTCGCGTCTCCACCTTTCTATCAACTGTGAGCCGGTATCAAGCGTCCGTCAGACATGTATCCGGATCTGCGATCCTACCCTCTGATTTCGCCAGCCGCAACGCACCCCCTTGCGAAGACGAAGCCTGCCAGATCTGCGCCTTCACAAAACTCACCCAAGACTCCGTTGTCAGAAACACATCGGTACAGGATATACTGCGTGGTGATGAGCACCTACCCTTCACCAGCCGCACTGCCTGGTTAGCCATTCAGGCCGAATGTGCCGATCTGCGGCGTACTCGCGCCCACTTACAACAAGGGACACGCCCTTCGAAGAAACTTACCAACATAAAAGATCTTAAAAGATACCTGAACGTCGCTACCATTGCAAACGATGGCTTGCTCGTTGTCCGGCGTGATGAACCCCTTGTACCTAGCCGCGAGTGCATCATTGTCCCTCGACAAGTGCTTGATGGACTGCTGACAGCCCTACACATACAGCTCACCCATCCGTCGAGCCATCAACTCCAGGCTGTAACCAACCGGTACCTATATGCCTTAGACATACACAAGGCCATCGACCGCGTGACCCAAGCTTGCCACATCTGTGCCTCTCTACGCCAAACTCCGAAAATGCGCGAGGAGCAGTCGTCCTGCCCCCCTCCCGACGCAGTTGGCGTATCATTTGCCGCAGATGTCATCAAACGCTCAAGACAACTTGTGCTTGTACTACGTGAGTGCGTGACATCGCTTACAGCCACAACCCTGCTGGAAGACGAGCATCACAACACTCTGCGCGACGCTCTTATCCGTCTTTGTGTCCAACTACGTCCACTAGATGGACCAACAGCCGTCATACGTACCGACCCAGCCCCAGGATTCAAAGCACTCAGGGATGATCAACTACTGAAACACCACAGGATCACCCTTGAGATCGGCGACGCCAAAAACAGAAACAAAAACCCTATTGCAGAGCGGACAGTACAGGAGGTCGAAAGCGAACTACTCCGCCATGATCCACTAGGCGGTCCAGTAAACCACGTGCAACTCGCCGTGGTCACAGCCAATCTAAACGCGCGCCTTCGCTCACGTGGTCTTTCCGCAAGAGAGATGTGGACCCAACGTGATCAGTTCACAAACCAGCAGATCCCCCTACAAGACCAGGACATCATCCTACGACAACCTACACAACGGTTGTCTAACCACCCCCACAGTGAGAAGTCAAAGACACCTATCCCAAAGAGCACCCCCACTGACCGCGTTGCTGTAGGTGATTTAGTCTACCTCTATGCCGATCGGAACAAGACCAGAGCCCGCGATCGCTACCTTGTCGTAGAAATAACCGGCTCGTTCTGCAACGTCAAGAAATTTGTTGGCTCCCAACTCCGCAGCACGTCTTACCGAGTGAAGATGTCTGAGTGCTATCGAGTCCCATCCGAAGTCGTGAACCACAGACCACCTGCTCCCAATAGGGATGCAGACTCATCATCTGACGAAACTCCACCAACACAGCCAGAACCACCACCTCCGCCAATCATTCCGTGCGCGATCTCGACACCTTCTACCCAGGAATTCCCTCACCTTGATGACTTCCCTACCAGCCACGATGAGTCTCACGATACCGTGACCGTGACCCACCCTGATGAAACCAGAGACCCCTATGCTAGCGACAGCGAATCAGATGCCACCCCCCCTCCTCGCCGATCCACACGTGAGCGACGCCGACCCGCACGTTTTGAGGACTTTGATATGGATTAATTAGCCAGTGGTCCTCGTGACCCACACTAGAAACTGTTCAAGTTTTATTGTTATTCATGTTAGCCGTTTACATGTACCTAAATTTTTCTATAACCATTGGGCTCATACCATATTTGTAAGAGTAAAGAAAGGAAAAAGAGGCCATGCCAGTACCGGTCAGCGGTATTGTAGATAAGGACACGCGCCCTGGACGCTCTCGTGTCTCGCTCTTGAGTTTTGTTCTGTATTTCGCTGTTGTGCCCACAGTAGCATTAAAGTAGCAGTTGCTTTACCTGAACCGTGTCATCGATCGACCGACTCTCTCTTTACTGGCGATGACTCCCTCCTGATCTGGACCACTTCTTTCCGCCATCTTGAGTTTTACTCATGATTCTGCACAGTGTTACCGGAAGTCCGCGATTTGCGGACTCAAAATCCCATCTGGCCAGAGGTCCCGATCCCCGTCGCTGACCAAAAGGATCCCGGCTCTTAGAACGAGATTGGGGGCATGACATTTGAGATCAACTTCCGCTAGCGAAGTGCGCATAATCGATCGAATTGTAAGACGCCTTTGTTTACAATGGCGTCGCAAGATAAAAAGAAGAAACTTTCGAAGTCAGAGAAAAAGAAATTGTATCAGGATAGAGGAAAGAAAGGGGCTTAAGCAAGAGGTCACTTCCAGCGCAATGGACAACAGAAGTAACATCATACGTCCATCACGATGCGGTGAAATATATTTCTCCAGGCAAAACGATGTATCACACGTCAACAAAAGTCAAAGAGACGCTGGCTAAAAGAAAAATGGATTTCTGCTTATGCACCTATCAATGTTAAGCCCGAGGGGGGGGGACCCCGGGCATATGTGGGGCATTTGACCTCTTTTGCCTTCCCCACCCTCGGGAGTTTGACTTAGAATCAGGGCCCCAGGGTGGGGACGTTTGCTTTTTTTTTGTGAGGAGGACTGGTAGCTAGTCACGTCTGTGCCGGCCATCTTGGAATTCACTGGAGCGCTGGCTGGAAAGCACGGCTGTTTTTGAGGTAAGCACTCGTTTCTGTAAACAAAAACACTGCTTCTCACTACTGGTTGTCAATATAAATTGATGGAACACCTTACTCTGTGGGGATTGTGTGGATTTTTGATAATGTCTCGCTTTCCGTCAGAGAATCAAGGCTTGGAATTCATTCATACATTCTAATGTTTTCTATCCATTGACTAGGACAATGCCTCTTTTAAAAATCTGCAGCGCGTGCAGAACACTCCGCTACAGCATTGTAGCGGAGTCAATGGTTGATTTAAAAAAGAAAGGTACGTGAAGCAGATATTTAATACAACTCTTGTACTACAGTGTTGAGTTTTTAATATTAAAACGAACTTTATAATAAATACTGCATAAGCTTACTGTTTTTAAACAAAGCACTACTCACTATTTGTTTGATATAAAAGATATATGATTACGTTTGTGCCTATATTGTTGATTGACATTTCCCCTTTTGCTTTTTTGTACATATAAATCTAAAATTTGATACTGTAGTTTATACAATTTCTAAGCTTGATGTGTAGTCTAGTGTGAGAATATGACTTATCCTTGTGCACTCTATGGTAATAAAATGGATGTTATTAGGAGCATATTGCAGTGGATTAAAACACTTGTGTGTGTTATACAGATTCTGTAGCATATTTTTTTGTGGAAAAAAAAATTAACAAATATGTTGTGCATCTTTATAAACCAAAATATAATGGTCAATTCGTTTTGTCTTTATAAACTAACAGGCAAAGAAAAGTTAAACGGAGACAGCATTGTTTTGGAAGAGGATGGGAGTGTGGTTGATGAGGATGACGTTGTGAAGGCTCTTGACAAGAACACAGTTCTGATGGTCTTAAAAGAAGACGAATCTTGGGCTCCTATTTCACAAGCAAGTGTTTCACAAAACATGGAAGAAAAAAAAGGAAGAAGGAACACAGAGAGAACATCGACCACAGATGGATGTATGCGTCTTGATAATTTCAGTGGCACTTTAAAACTACGGAAACCAACAGAAGAGGTATGACATTCATTAAAAACCTTTACCCCCCAAATGGTCATTTTTCATAAATTAAAAAAATATAAACAGGAAGTGGTGATAATATTAAGTATAGTTATGTAAAGAAGATATTACATATATTTCATTGTTTCTAATGTTTTCTTTCATTATGCTGAAGCAAAAATATTGGGATTGTATAACATGTATACAGATATATATGTGCTGTTGTAAGATGATGAAATTTCACTTCTTTTCTGCTCTTCCTCATATAGGACATGTTACAATTAGACCAACCCCAGAGTGAACTTGAAGAAAAAGCTAAGATATATGGCAAATCTGGAAAGAGCCTTACACCATATCAAGTGGCGGTTAATAATGCTGCCATTGTTTTAGCAAAGGAAAACCCTGATGTAGTGTTTGATAAGGGTAGGTGTAATTTTTGTATATATCACAGGCATGCATTTCTAAATATGAAACTCAAAACTTGTAGAGAGTACATTACTGTTTGTCTTGTAGTTGCATTATTGGTATAGTGGGATGGCAGTTTTTATCAACTGCAACATTTTTTCTTTCAAATATTATACAAGGAAGCTTATACTTACCCCCAAAGTTCACTTGGTCATCTTCTGTTAAAAGATTGGTCAGATAAATCAAAGTTGGCAAGTCCCAAATTAAATCTAGAGGGTTTTAGTGTATAGTGCTGGTATTACAATGGGTACTATTCCACACTAAGTTCTTTTTGTAAATGAGAAGTTCAAAACCATAATTTATAACCGGTGCTACCAATTTAAAAAATAGGGGCAAGTTTCCATTGTGCAGGAATGTGGGAATTATCTTACAGTCAAGTTTGGTGGTTTAACTTCCCTATTTAACCCTACAGGGAAGCTGCTTACAATGGCTAGGGATAAAGTTACCACCGATGGCTACCTATTTAAAAAAGGGCATTCAAGATCAAAACACATGTCAAGTGAATCTGACGAGCCTCCTTGTAAAAGAAAGAAAATTGACGCAGAAGAGAGAGCACGTGAAATAAAGCTGTTGCAAGATAATTTGGAGACATTAGACAGTCGCCTTCGCGTAAAGCAGCAGCTTTTGGATAAGGCGCGCTCCCTTCAGAATTACAAGCAGTGTGATGAAATACTTGGAGAAACGATAAAAGTAAGGAAGGAAAAGGCAACTATCCAGAATCAATTGCTAGAGTTGCAAAAACGAGAGAATAAGTCTTCATGGTACCACAAGAAAAAGCAGAAAAAACAACACAAGGAAACTAATGTGAAACAAACAGAGGGGAATCAGAAGCTTCCTTTCCTTTTCAGACGTATGAGCAGCACGTCCAGCGAGAGTGATACTAGCATCATTTCCACCTCAGAATCTACTACAGAATGTGAAAGTACAAGCCCCAGGAAAGAGTCTGATGATGCTGGTGATTGTACTGCCGAAGAACCCGCTGGTATTAGTAAGCAGCATTTTCAGGAAACCCCTCCACATCAGCAAACAATGTGAGGGGGGTCAGAGAAGAACTTGTTGCTATTTATTATCGGGAACAAAAACGTGAGTTGTCGAAATGTGCAGCTGTTGGACAGGATATTTGTATTTCTGTATTTGAAGGGCTCTCTTTGGAGGAGTATGTTGATGTTCGTTCTTCAGTGTGCAGTACCACACACAAACAACCTTGTAAAAATTGTTGTGGTTTGCTTCAGGTTGCAAATGAAGTGCTACAGAAAGGTTTTTTGAAGTTAAGGTCAGCATTTGAAATGGCATATCCAGATGCAACTTACAAATCTTGGCATGCTCGAAGGAGGATGCTTCAAATGCCATTAGCAAGTCTAGGGATTGGAAATCGAAGCAGAGGTAGCTACTCCATCTTCTTAGTGGAAAAACAAGATCGAGTGAAGTATCCAATAATGCAAACGCTCTTAAACCAGTGGATTAAATGTGAAACAGCGGAGCCATCGTTGCCGCTTACCAAAGAAACTATGAACAGTCTTCTTCAAATTGCAGAGTCTGATGCAGAGAGAAAACGCCTCAAGTATGCCGTTGTTAGGGCAACTGGTTTATCTAACACCAAGGCAAAAGAAAAGTATGGGTTTAGTGATATTGGCACCACTTTATCCCAAGTAGAGCAAACATTGGATGAAGTCTCAGCCATCCATGAAGCGATTGAGAAAATTGCTCAAGTAAAAGACAAAGTGTTGCTAAAATCACTAGGTGTTCCAATGGAGATGGAAGGTGAAAGTTCCGATGAAAGTGAAAGCGATGATGATGATGGCGCTGGTACTGATGATGAAGATGGCCATGGGTGTGGCAATAATGATGGCGACAGTGATGGTGGGGGTAATGATGTTGATGGTGATTGTGGAGGTGGTGGTGAAGGTGATCATGCAATTTCCTCACAGGTTAGTAGTGGTGATGTTGAAAGTGCACAGAACCTGACCTGCACGCAGGTTGATGGTAGACATCAGTTCCAATTAACAGACGAACAATACAAGCATATCAGTGATACTGGCGAATGCTATATGAACACCCACCAACTCCTTGACATCCTCCGCAAGTGCAACTTAAACTGGTTGGAGTTCGTCTGTGCATTAGAGGTGTTGATGCCAAATGCTGCAGAACATGTTCTTGAACAAGTGCTACTCGACTTTGCAGGGCAATTGCCCTTCCTTGACCTCAGTGAACATGATGAGCGCATTATAGAACAGTCCCGGCAGGTATACCTTGAGGAGAAAAGGCGCCAAGAAATGGAGAGTGAAATCGCTGATGGTATGATAGTGTCAGATTCCGATTCTGATTGCGCTGAAGAGTGGCAACGTGTACGTGATCCTCTTGATGAAGCTGGACTGGATATTATCAAGAAAAAGAGGGCAGCGATCCGAAGAAAAGCAACAAGGGAAGTTAAAAAGCGTGTTGCAGAAAGGCGTTATTTAGGAAGAAGGAAAAGCAAGAAAGTTGGGAGAATACAAAGGGAACACCCTGACATTGGCGAAACAATTGAACAATACGTTCAAAAGTGTGGTGTGGGTGCCGATGCTTGGAGGCGAACCGGTGTGTTGACATTTGATGGCAACAAGTGTGTTGGGAGGAAAGTTACGTTTAAAAGAATTCAGGAACATCTGCAAGCCAAATACAAATCTTCTTTTAGTTATGGAAGTGTTGTGCAGTTGTGTGTTGCCCGGAATAAACGTCGCAAGTCTGCTGCTAGATACAAAGGGTTGGCACAAGTCGTACAGAGACGTGCTAGAAAGGGGTTCACGCTAAAATACAATCCCGATGCTCATTGGAGTTCTGCATTGTATGCCGGCTTTGATAAGCTGCAGTACACTAATGGAAACAACATCATGAACCTGGGCCGTGATGATCAGGCTGGCTTCAGGTTAGATTCAATGACCACCCATAAGCAGCATGGAACTCTGTGTTTGAAGAATGAAGTCCCACTGACCACTCGAACAGACTATGTGAATCGATATCCCTCTGTCTTGCAGACAACATCGTACAATTTTCCTGCGACCGACACAACAGAAGAAATATGCGCTGGCGTTGTTAAAGCCCAGCCGCTGCACTGCAAGAATCCTGCCCAGCACTTTGAAGACCTCCTGATGGTAGAAGACAAACCAGAAGTAAAGCCTGCGTTTCATAACCATCAAACAGGCAAATTGAAGGAAATTGAATGTGCCAGAGTTGATGGTGGAGCAGATGAGGGTCCCATACACAAGGAAGTGCAGTATTGGTGGACCAAGAGGCACCTACAGAAAGGACACAAGGCAACACTAATCTCAACCAGGAACAGTGGGGCGAGTTATCGAAACAGAGTCGAATTGCAGAATGGTTGCTTGGCGCTGGGTCACGCAAATCTCTTCATTCCATCAACTTTGTATGGATCCTGCCTTGAAAATGGCAAGGTCAACAGTGACATTCTCTGTAAAAATTTAAGTTCTGCTATCGATGTTTACTTGAGCCGAGTCAACCAAAGCCCATGTGCCGGAACGGTAATACACCTCTGGAAGGGTCCTGACAGCAAAGATACGCAAACTGAACGGGCTGCAGTGCTGACATATTTAAAGGGAAAGAAAAATGAAAAGGAGCAGTTAAGGAAGAGCCACCCAGATCTTTATAAGAGCATTCATGAAATTTGGACACTGAGGAATAGCCATATGGTACCAAATCTACCATCCCAGTATCTCTTCTACCTTAGATGCTGCTATAATCCTCAATGCATCCACCCAGTCTGCAAGACAACTCAGCTGGAAGACATACCATGGTTCCCTGGTGGCCCATCCATCTCTTTTCTGCCCATACCTACACCTGATCCTACCAGGCCGTTTGGAAATGATGCTTGCACTGAATGCAGTGGGTTTTGTGCTGGCCATTACATGAAACTGAACGAGCTTCTGGATTACGTTAACAGTGGCAACAATCTTCCAAAGGCGAAACCACCATCTGAGATTCTTCTAGAGGCTCACAAGAAATGGAAAGGGATCCCTGACAATTCTGCAGTACTAGCCATTGCAAAAGAAGCACTTCTTCCCCCAGAAGAAGTTCGTCTCTGGCTGAAGCATTTGGAGGATGTGGCATGCAATCGCAAGAGGGGGGCAAAGAAAGCAGCAGCCAAACGGCGAGAACGTCAAACCAATTTGAGACAGAGAACTGACGCGTCAAATGTTTGCCATACATGCAACAGTGAAGAGCCACCACTTGCAGAAGACGACAATGATGAAGATGATGAGCAAATGATTGATTGGGTAGCTTGTAATTCCTGCGCTCAGTGGCACCATATTGCCTGTGTGGAGATTGAGAGCATTTCAAAGTGGACTTGTACCTCCTGCAAATAATCTAATCAGTTGTATAACTCAACATGATAGACTTTTCGTTTCTGTTAGATTGAGAATATGACATCTGATTGTATCATTCTAGATTCGCGTAGCTCAACAAGGCCCATTCAGTTATTGTATTAGATTGAGAAAAATAATGATATCTGATTGTATCATTCTAGATTCGTGTAGCTCAACAAGGTCCATTCAGTTTTTGTATTAGATTGAGAAAATGATATCTGATTGTATCATTCTAGATTAGCGTAGCTCAAGGTGCATTTAGGTTTTGTATTAGATTGAGAAAAATAATGATATCTGATTGTATCATTCTAGATTCGTGTAGCTCAACAAGGTCCATTCAGTTTTTGTATTAGATTGAGAAAATGATATCTGATTGTATCATTCTAGATTAGCGTAGCTCAAGGTGCATTTAGGTTTTGTATTAGATTGAGAAAATGATATCTGACTGTATCATTCTAGATTCGCGTAGCTCAACAAGGTCCATTCAGTTTTTGTATTAGATTGAGAAAATGATATCTTATTGTATCATTCTAGATTCGTGTAGCTCAACAAGGTCCATTCAGTTTTTGTATTAGATTGAGAAAATGATATCTGATTGTATCACTTGAAATGCTAGATTCGTATTTTCTACATGGTACATTCTTTTCCGTATTAGATTGAGAAAATATCTGATTGTATGACTTGAAATGCTAGATTTGTAAAGCTCAACATGGTATACAGCTCGCGTTGTTCCTGTAAGATTGAGACAATTATATTTGATTTTTTCACGTGAAATGCTAGATTTGTTGATTATTTTCCTCGGATTACACAAAGCATCGAAGGAGTTTAAAATATAAAAAAAAAGCTTGGCAATTTATATCAATTATTTGTAAAATATACACAACAACTACTATGAACTTTAGGGATATTACTTCCCTAAGGTGGGGATATTTGATCTTATTTGACCCAGTTTTGGGGCCCCACGGTGGGGACTTTGACCAAAAAATCTTCTGAAAAGTCAAATGCCCCACATATGCCCGGGGTCCCCCCCCTCGGGCTTAACATTGATAGGTGCATTAGATAAGTCATCAGAGTCTTTGGGTAACGAGACAGATAACAAGGATGCAGACTTTGAGCCAGATCCATCCCCAAAATGGCGGAAAATGGTTCGCGAGGAATCTTTGCAGAATCCATCGAAAGTGGAGTGACAACTTTGTGTTTGTGAATCTTTGCAGATAATCCGTCTGATTGAGGACATAAACAAAACCTCTCGTTGCTCTACACCCGATTGCAATAGTATGTTTCATGAATTGCTGAACTGTTGCCATTTTAATTTTTTGTAGTGTAGCTTTGAGTTCATTCATGCCAGAAGGTGAATAATATTTTGGTGTTGTAGGTGTCATACAATCATTCGAATTTGAGGTCATTTCTCAGAACACATGAGACAGTTTCGCGAACTTCCTATCCTTGTTGTAGTAAAAAAATGCTTGAAATCAATGATTGTGTCTTGAAATAAATGTCCCGACATTGACCTATCAACATTTTCCTTCATTTTGATAACTTAGCTGGCTAAATTCTCGCTTGTTTCATCAAGGCAACAATAAATTAGTGCTTCACTTCAAATATTTCTAAGAATACCCCTCTACTACAACTTTTAGGTCAGCTGATACCCTCTAGAGTTGAGACAGTAGGCCTTGGTGGAACCATCAACATCACATTTGCTTGTAGTGGGTGCCAGTTGAGAAGTGTCTCTTTTCAAGGGTCATCTATGGTTGAAGCATCAAGGAGAACTGTTGTTGGACTAGCCCTAGCTGTGGCATTTATTGTCTCAGGACATGGATTTGCAAAGTTCCATAGAACTCTGAATCAGTGTCTTGGCATCCAAGCCATATCCAAGAATTGGTTTTTCGAGGTTGTCAAATTGATATATCCCCACATTCATGACATCTTGACAGAAATGTGTGATGAGGAAAAGGCGCAAATGAAAAGGATTGACAGCAATGTCTTAGGAAGCTGGCACACTGCAGGCCATTTTAGCAAAAATGGCTCCTTCATCATAAAGAACTACCTAACTGGGGGTTTACTATGGTTCAGCCACAAGTGCTTGCGTGGAAATTCAGGGAATGATGATTTGTTTTTGGGGACTGCCAAATCAATGGAAGGTATTCTTGCAGATGAGTGCTACCATCAGGCTAAAAGTGAAGGTTGTAATGTTGTGGTGGTATGGCAGGATGGTGATTCCAGTTCCCAGAAGTCTGTTGAGAAAATTTTTGGAGCTGAGCCCAGGAGGGTATTCAAGTGCGGGGGTCATGTTGGAAGGGCTCATGGGAACAATTTGAAAGACTTAGCTAAGTAAAAGGTCTTTTCAGCTGGACAAATTAAAAAATGGAAAGATACATTCCCTGCTGTTGAATCAGTCAAGTGTGCATGTAAGCGCCACAGCAAAACCTGTGGCTGTTTGTCTGACGCATTTATCCAGGGTGCACGGTTGAACCACTTCTGCCGTTTGCAGCAGTGCAAGAGTCCAGAAGGGTCATCACTGCAAAGATGAACATGAATGGGCTGATGGGAAATGTGATTTCCACCCCAGTACTGTTTGCTCTTGTGGTAAATGCAACCAAGATGAGGAAATATCCTATGAGGGAAAAGCGTACTCCACCAAGTCAGTGCTAAAATGCGAGTTTCATCAGCTAGCCTACCAAACAGAATGTGAACTGCGAGCAAATGATGCTGAAGCTGTTATTCACCCTGAATTGGGAAGGGGACAGTGCAATTTGTGTGAGGCACATTTCACTGTCCTGCCACATTTCAGAGCAAAGGACCAAAGCTTATGCAGGTACGTACATGTGAACAATAGCTTAGCCCAATTTATAGAGGACTTTTCTGAAAACAGCCTGTTGGTGATGGTAACTTTCTGTATAGACTATTACTGATTGTGATTGGTTTTACTGGTAGTCTTTTTTCATGTTCTTCAGTATTTTTGCTAGTCTTACTCTTGATAATTCACATTTTCTTCAGAACATACTTTCTTCGAACATCATTACTATTATAAAATTGTGTTACTATTATTATTATTGTTATTATTATTATTATTATTATCATCGTCATCACTATAAGAATTATCATTGTTGTAAGGCACATTATTTTCTTGTTTCCATAGAGAAAAATGAAATCTGAGAATGTCAGGAAAAATGGCTTTGCACTTTGTATGTTTGATCACTACTTATCTTGATTAGGCACTATTGGAGAGTTAGTAGGAAAATGAGGAAATCAGAAGCACAGGAAAATTGACAACTGATTCCCTGATCATGATTTCTCCATAGGTTGCATTACATCACATCAACAAACTGTGGACTTGCCCAGGGAAACATGACATGGTGTTTTAACCATCGTGGACCTGACTACCACTGGATTGTTGATTTATACGAGCGCATGAATCTGCCT
>OZ037995.1:18206326-18221326 GCA_964035705.1 Porites rus
TTGCACACTCATAACCTACCTAGTGACCGACCCAATCTCCTCACTCAGTCAACTGAACGAACTTCCGGTAAAATGCCAAACTTCAGCGTTTATTTGTACTTTGCCGTCCGTTTATTTCGGGATAAAACCACGTTTTTTTAATATTACATGACATGAGCTACAACTAGCCTGAAAATAATCTCGTTTAAAAGCATGAAATTTTCCCGGTGCAACTACCTTAAAGTTACAAAGTTACATATCAAAATCATAGAAGACAAGAAAAGAATCAGACATAGTAAATGTTATTTGTGATACTCCTCGAACACCGTACTAAATATGAAGACTCGGAGACATAAACTGTTTGGCACAGAGAGAGGTTTATTAAATTGAACGACCGCCTGCCCGAAGGAGAAGGAGGAAAACGAAATCAAAGACAACCTCTCTGCCCACCAAAAACCAGCCAAACAATTTATGACTTCGAAGTTGAAAGGCCAAAAGCCATACCCTGAGACACACGAAGCCTAAGGGGTAAGGAAATTTCAAGATAACACTTGTATGCGTCAGAATGCCAATCCCCATAGACCTGAATAAGCTCCCCTAGGATGCCACAAGAGAAGGCCCACGAGGTACTCCCTCGACGAAAGGAGTTACCTCGAAACAAATTAGCCTGGGGGATCCCAACAGACTGCAAGCGATCACGCAAAACCGAAACAAACTGACTCGTAAGAACCGGTCACAATCTACCTGAACAAGAGGGAATAACAAAGAGAGGAGCCGATTGGGGGCTGGGATAATCTCACACATGAGATAAAACAAATGTACTGGACAAATAGGCGAGTCGAGGATACGCACTAAAGGTACTGCTAAGACGCACTCACCAAATTGAATAGTTTTCGACCAAGTAAACTGAACACATAAACCATAATGAGTTGGGAAAACATCACCACGACAAATGCACCTGTGCTCGTGAACTCCTGAGGTAACGAAGGAGTCACGAACAAGATTGGAAATGCGAGCAAAAAGAAAAAAGGCAAACGAAAGGGCGCACGAAAAGGTGAGGTCGGCCGGGTCAAAATCAGCCCCGCGAGCGACAAGGGTGCAAAGTAGGGTGGGGGTAATAAGGGGAGCGTGATGTGGACGATGTTGTGCCAGCCGGTCAATACCACGAAGCGTGAGTTGGAGCTCATGGGAGGATAGGTGTGGAAACTCGAATCCTAACATAAGATGCAAAAGCTTAACCTCACTCAAATAATTTCTAACTGAGGGAGGTGTCATGGACTCACTTAAAAACTGACAATACAAACATATAGTGTGCAATGAAGCTGGTGAGAAAACTAAATTAAAGTGTAAAGTAAAATACAGATTAGTTCTCCTTTGAGTTCGATGGTTCTTGCTAGTTCCTGTGGCATAAGCAGCTCTAAAAGACTTCTTGAGATCCCTTGATAACTGCAACAGAACGGGATCTGCAGAGAAAACTACATGTAATCAGCCACATGGAAATAGTAGGAAGGCACGGTTTCTTCTTGCATAACACAACTAGTAGTCGACGTAAAATTCTTCTTGAAACTGGAGATTCAAATGCCACCTGAACAATAAATCGGCAAGACGATTATCTGCTCTAGATAAGTGAACTGCTCGTAATTGAAACTCGAGAGATGCCGCAAGAAACCAAAGCTCACACAGACAGCTAGCTAAAGTAGGATCTTGGACCCGACCAGAATTAAGCGAGCTAACTACAGCTGCATTATCGCAATGTACCAGGATACGCAAATTCCACCAGAGATGTCCCCACAGACGAGCAGCCACGAGAATAGCAAGGACTTCCCGGTGATGAATCGAGGGAAACTTATCCATGACGTCGTGAGGAAACTCAGTATGAAAGAAGTTTTGACATGTCAGTCCACCTCAACCTGATAAACAAGCATCAGTAGCAAAAATAGCATCCAGTGAAGACCAAGCAGATGTCGGGATAATGGAAATGCCATTGTAAACACAAATAAAACGCAGCCACCAAAGAATATCACGATAAAATTCCCTAGAAAGTTTAACGTGGTGGTTACGTTTCACAGTACGAAGCAAGCCAAGTATGCGTGAGAGGAATGACAGTTTTCCCACCAATGATTGTAACTCCGATTTAGTAGCCGATTTCTTAGTTAACCACGTCAACAGCAACCCTTCCGGTTCATTAAGCCTTGATGAAGTTATCGACAAAGTCATATCCACTGTGTTGATCTCAACACCCAGACAGTTCAATGTTGTAGAGGGAGGGCAGGCCTTGGATGGAGATTCTTGAAGGCCCAATTTATTGAGAAGTGAGCCACAAAACTCATAGTCATGAAGTGCTCTAGATGAGAGGGCAACGCCAATGATATCATCCAAGTAATTAAACACATGACAACCGGCAGTAGAAAGAATGTAACAAACAGCATTTGTTGCACGCTGGCAAGCCATGGCAGCAGTTGTGAGTCCCATGGGCAAGACAACGTCGAAATAAAAATTACCATTCCCGAAATATCCCAACAGGGGATAATCGTGAGGGTCCACAGGAAATTGTCGATACGCTCGTTTTAAATCCCGTTTAAATAGTAAACAACCAGAACCAAGAGCTGCAACACGATCAGCGATCAGGTCCACTGTGGGATAAACAAGGGCAATCTCTTGAGGTAAGTAAGAACCCGATTGAATACCGTCATTTACTGAAGAACCAACTGGCCAACTAAGGTCCAAAATAATTCGACGCTCAGTGGTATCCGACTTTGGTACAGAGTTCAAAGGAGAGACCGCAACTGGACATGAAAAGGGATTATGAGAAAACGGACCAGTAACCACGTTTCTCACAGTCTCTGATAACAAGTAACTGTCAACTGCGTCCGGAAAATCAATGGCACCCTTGTGATTACGAAACTGAAGTGTCTTTGGAAAAGAAAAGAAATAATCGAATCCAACGAGCCAACCAAATTCTAAAAATCACAGACAGCATAATCCTCGTAATCTCGTAAATAAGACCGCCAGACCGCCAAGTGAAGTGAAGAAGGTACAGGCAAACGAAGTCCTTGAAAATTATAAACACGAGACTCGGAAACACGAGCATGTAAGTCAAGAAAAGGTTGAAAAGGGCAGGAGTCGATGCATGAAGAAAAATCAGCAACCATAGGTGAAAAAGTCCGGAAAGGTTGGGAAATATCTTCCGAGAGACTAGAGTCTGGCGAAACTGAAATGTCAGGCATGTCTGGGAAACCATGGGAGTCCGTTGTAGAAGAATCAACATAAGAACATGACCCTGCCCCTGTGACGGGAAAAAAATCTTGCAAAGTCTTGAGTCGTGAGAGGCGGGAGAAACAACATCGATCGAAAACACACCGTCCTTGTCACTTGAAAGTCAGGTGGAGGTTGTAGCGGAGGGTCGAAAGAGGAACTTGAAGAAGGCAAAGATCCGGAGCACTCTGCAGAAAACTAGGAGCGCTGCGCTATGGTGCGTGACGACGTCCAATGTCGGGCGCAAATAACACTTTCTTCCGTTACTGATCGTGCCATGGATCCTTTGTATGGGAGCATTTCCCGGTTTGGAAATCACGGCAAAATAACACAGCACCAGAGGGGCGGGGAGAACTGATACTCGATTTAGTTGTCTAGCGAAGAAGACGCGATTCCAAATGAGTGAACGAATTGCCCCAATGAGCATGACCGCATTCGATCTCAAACAAGACAGCGGCGTGAAATTCTCGAACAGGCCAAGGAAATTGAGTGGCAAGGTACATCAAAACAACGAAATGATCAAGACAGCCAGAGTAAAATGGGGTTGACAGGCCTACACGACTCCCCAGCGCGTGTTTGAAATAGCCTTTTTATAGTTTGGCTCTCACGAGTATGTCTTTGAGCGACCGCCCTCTTTTATAAGATACGAGGGGCGGTTTTTTGTAGATTTCGCTCAGTAATGGTTGTTGTTCTATTAAATGCCAGTTTTTCATGAGAATTTGATCCGCCACGTGGGTATTTATGTTCAGTTCAAAGCTCAACAGACAGAACGGCCGTGCCGTTCTCGCCACGACAAAGTACAACTAAAGTTGCTCTTCTAAAAGCAACTAAGCACAAAGCCAACCCGGCAACTGATGAGGTTCGTGAGGAGAACCGAAACCATGGTCTTGCCTGATCACAAACTGTGGCAATAACAAAACAGTTTAAAGACTGTTAAGCTTATTCAAAGCTATTACCAAGGGAGGAACTACGCGCTCCAGTCAAAAGACTCACACTATCTTTAGAAAAACACTAAGCTGGAGTTTACTGAGTCACAATTCAACTCTCCATAGTAAGTTTATGTAGCTTCAGTTTAAGCTGCAGTTCACTCTTATAATTTTGGATCTGTAAGTCACTATCCGTGATAATTTAACATTCTGCAAAGAAAACTGACGAGCTGGGCCCAGCGTGATACAGCATTGCAGAAAAACATTACACTCACGGACTAAAGAAAATCGCTTAGATCAGATCCAGAGGGCGCTTTGGAGAAAATTGGAACCCTTATTCAGCCGTAATAATAAAAAAAAGCTTTACGCTTCAAAAGAGGTCAAAGAATATGCGCTTGCATCACAGGGCAAATCCTGCCGACCAGAAAACACTAACTACAGTCAATCGATATATATGTCATGACCTCTCAGTGTTAAACATGCGGCTGAAACCACATTTGCTCAGTAAAATGCAGAACCTTCCAGAGCATAATCTACCCAGCAGATAAAAACAACTTCATTGGAATAAGCAGCATTTTGGCATGAGGTAAAAGTCGTGTAGGCCTACCACCCCCTTTTATTGAACAGGCCAAGGAAATTGAGTGGCAAGGTACATCAAAACAACGAAATGATCAAGACAGCCAGAACACTCGTCAAGAGGCAGACTATTGAGCTGCAAGATTGAGGCATATCCGGCAGCGAATTCGGCGAGAGTTAGCTCGTCATAAGGTCGCTCCTTGGAAACGTAAGCGAGACTAAGAAAACTATGAGGCCAATGCTGTCGCGTTAACACACGACTCAAGAGCTTAGCAGTATTGCCCGACTGTAATTTCTTATCTCGAGCTTTCTTCTTGCTGGAGGCGTCGCCCTTGTCTTCAGTCACTCGAGGAAAACCCAAGACGCTCGATTTCGGAAGAAACCTTCGTGGTCAAAGCAGGATCAGCCTGGAGCTCTTTTATCGTGACGGAAGACTCTCGAGGTTTGCCACGTTCACCAGGAGCCAAATCAGGACGGGCAGCCGCTTGACCTGATGCAGGGTGTGAAGTTCGGCTTTCAGTTTGACTTTTTCTGCTCGACATTCTAGCTCTTCATTATGTCTTGGCTTGAGCAATGGCCGCGATTAACGCAGTGATGTCATCTGCATCGTCATTAACGTCGCTTGTTGTAGCGCGAGGAGTGGATGACTGGCCATTGTGAACACCGGGCGAAGACGTTCCATGATCATTAGCGAGGTCGACAGGCAGATACTCGAAGCTGTCGTGAAATTCTTCGTTTTCTCCTGCATGCACGGCAGCACAATCCCATGATGGAAGCGTGTGTAAATTGTACTGAGACATGTTGAAAAGTACAGCAGAAACAAATTCCAATTACAGCATAAACTAGAAGGCGTATGTACAAACCAAACACAAACAAGAATGAAGTTGCAACTCAATCCCTGAAACTTGAGAATAGCATGTACATCATGTGACCCACCCCTGTGTAACTCGCGAAATTAACTATTTTGAGTGCCCCAAAATAACACAATTAAAGAAAGTGATATATCTTAGTCCGATAACACTGACTGGACTCAGTTCTATGCGTCTCAAAACATGACAACTTAGTCTTCCATAGGTGATGGATTTTTCTAAATATCACCTTTTTCTGGTTCACAGCTTTATGACAGTGCAGGTAACCTGAACCGACTCTGCCACTTATGCAATTCTGCAGTGGGAGGTGGTGGTATGGCTGCAATGGATTGGGGCCAACAGTTGGGGATCACTTGCATTTAGAGAGATACTCCTTGTCACATTATCCACATCACGTAACCTGGCATGTAATATGTTAGCAATGAGGAGGGGAATATATTCATATCCCTTGTCTGCTTTTATGATCTTTATGTCCCATTACTTTGTCCGCTGATAGTCCTTTCAGCTGAACAACTGTTCTCCTTTGTGTTTTTTGGTTTGTGGCAGGAGGGAGGTGAAGGTGGTAGTTCGGTCAATCACTTGAAGGCATTTTCTTACCCTGTAGGCCCTTTAACTGTAAAATATTCAAGTTTGAGAGTGAGAAAATATTTTCACAACTTGAGAAAATGCTACTAAACCGATAATAAAGGCCACAATAGAACACTGCAGTTCAATAGAGAATCAGCCAACGATAATGATGATCATTAACATCTTCATCACCAGTACAGTCAGCAAGCAATTACCTGAAAGATATCCTCTTTGATGCATACAGCCAGGATAGGCTATTAGCACAATCAATGCTTCCTGTGTGCCTGTTGAGATAAACAGCAGTTAGAAAGTATAAAAAAAAAATTGAGGGAAAAAGAAAATTGTTCATTTTCCCCAGCAAATCACATGTAAGCTCACTACGTCGTGTTTTGTTAGCAGAACCTAGTGTTTCCATGAGAAGTGGATCTCTTGACCCAGGCGTATGAAGAAAGGCAGGGTCGGCGGGGGGGGGGGGGGGGGGGAGGGGGTTAACACTTTTATGCATTGGCATTTCACCAGTGCATGTATGCGCCAAATATTATTGTGCAATGCTTTAGGGACCACCCTGATAGTAGCAGAAGCTAATTTTTCTTACCCAGTCTGTGGGGCAATTGAATTTTTTTGCATAAAAATCAGTGTCACTGTCAGTGTCAATACATCCGTCTTTATTCAAGGGTGGCAGAATTATAAAGTGCTTGATTACTGTAAAAAGGCACCAAAACATCATGGTCAACTGTAGTATAGCATGATACTATTCACAGGTAATGTACTCCACCAATGGACCTTTTTATGCCCGGTTTAGAGATCACCCTGGGAACAAAGTGTTTGTTAGCAGGAAGAGATTACTTGTAAAAACCTGACATGCGGTAATAAACTCAAGTGCAATAATATATAGACTGTTATGTTTATGCAATATTCGATCGAATATATATAGATATATATATGTTGTTGTTAATTTGTTATCTCAGGTAATTTGTATTTTTCTTTTGTTTAAACTTCATTAGCAGCATTACCATACTCACAAACGAATAAGAAACACAAAACTTATCTGGGATAAAAATATAATTACAACGTATATACTGTCAAGAATTCAGAGGTAGACTCTTCTGAATCAAAACACATATTCTCATCTTCAGAAAATAGAGAAAAAAAAGAAAGAAATCAGATGGGATTGTTGCCTGTGATATGTAAATAAGGACAACAAACTATAAGTGAGTTATAATTCATAACCAATGCACGTATTCGGAAATGCAACTTACATTGCTCATTTATTGCTCTCGCCGTCTACGCCACCAAGATCTCGAATGGGAGAATCACTCCAAAGCTAAGAAGTGCTAAGCAAACTATCAGCAATAATGGCTAGAGACTCAACAACAGAGGGCGAGGGCTGACCCAAAGATTTTATAACTGGAGTTGAGGTCTGTGGCAGTAGACCTGCACCGTTCTAAACCTATTTCACTGGTCCCCTGTAATCTGCGTCTGTGGCCCTTTAAGTTTTTTATCGATAATCAACATTCAAACAAAAAAAAAACAAATGTAACCAACACGAAACATATCACTGAAACATAATAAGCATCGATCATCGCACCTTGGCTCCACTTTCGTCTTTTGCCTGTCTTCGTTTAAGTGTCATAAATATGATCATAAATATGACTCATTGACAAAAATAATCTTTAACGGTTAAATCATCAGGGAAAGAAAAGGAAGACTTACCTTCTCTGATATTCAAGAGATAACGAACTTGCCGCGAAATTGCTGTCACTGGAACATTCACATCCTGCCTTGAATTTCACTGTAAGCCACGACTGAAATATATTATTTTCGAGGAAAGTACGTTGAAGGTTTGAAACCACTCTCGTTTGCACTGTTTGAGGTCAGAAATCGGTTTTTTTTGCCATGGCCGCCTTTGCCACATGCAGCCGCCATCTTTTTTTAGCTGGGTCAATCTTGCAATATTCTGCAGAATTTTCAAGTTTTGAGCTTTGGCCCGCACATGTGCAGTTGATGAGATTGACCCTTTAAGGCACGTCAGCATTAGGTAACATAGGGTGAAATAGACCCGAAGAGTCTGAATTTCCCATCGTCCCAGTGTCTTCTTTTTTCGATCATGTTCTGACAAAACAACAAAGATGGTGGCACAAAGTGACATGTGGAATGCTCTTTACTCTGCTAACCTTTCTTTATGATAGGACAAGCATTACATATTTTGTAATATCTCATGCGGGCGAACAACCACCTCTAATCAGCGGGTGAACAAAATGATGTCTCTCCCAAAGGAATACTGTACTACCTCACTTGATGTTATGCTACTCAGCAGCGGACAATACATAACATAGGGTGAAGCTTTTTTAACAGTATAATGATAAACACTGGGACGAAACGGTGGGATTAATATACAACATTATATTACGTAAAATTATTAAATAAAAAGGAAAGCATGGTCTGAATTTTGACAGTTTTTAGGTACTTTTTTATGAACAAAATAAGTTAATACATGTATTTGAGCTTACTTTCTTGACTTAATCTAATCATGTATGCATTTTCCTAGATTGTGTTGGTGTGAGATGACCTCAATGGGGCTTTCTTTAATATTAGCATTTATTGAAACAGCGAAGGTAAACATGGTCGGGAATCATTAAAAATACCAATAAAAAGCATCTTCAATCACCTACCCCTCCCAGACAGGATGTGAGCTACCGATAGTAAATCATTAACTATTTCCCTCTTCCGTTGACCTGTCTCTGTTTCGAGGGAAAATTTGGCAGGTAAATTAATTTTTTTTGCCGTGAGGATGAAGGGGACATTGCAATTGATTCGAAATATCGCAAAGAAAATAACAGCACTGAAGAACAGCTGGAAGCAACATCTTACGTTTATTCTATTCATCAAGCCGAAAGGTTGATTGCAAATTTTGAAATGAAAAGCATTGTCAAATTTGCCAGTTACAAGGCTGACAAAAACTTTGGAAACGATGGTAAGTTGATAGATTAAGGCCAGGGGGCATGTCAGCAGGAAAGGATTATAGCCAATGTTCCTGGGGGATACTTCAAAAAATTTGGGGTGGTGATCTACCACTGGGACCCCAGAACTCTTAGCCTTTACTAAACATTACGCTAAACTCTTAAAATCCCTCCCTATCCTAGAGTGCCTATTTTCATCCTTTCTGCCAAGGGTGACACTTTCTTTGCTATTTAGTAAATTTAGGGTGCGTTTCTTTAAAAAAATCCAAGATTGGATTCTTAATCCGAGATCATGCGGATTCGTTATTTTTAAAGACACGAAAAATCCGAAAATGGATTTTTTTTTCAATTTGCCGTAACGACCCCAGCATGCAGTTCGCGTGTTTTGGGGGGAGTTTTCAAAATGGCGGAAAGTTTTGGTTTGATGTTTGAACTGTTCGAAGAAGTCCTTGCCGATGACCTTGAACAACAACAGGTTCTTTTAGGAGCCGATGACGAAGCAGTTTTATTCCTTTTGGCGGCCGGACAGCTCGTCCGAAAAGAACACGTTCGCACAAAGAATTTTTACGAAATAACCGTACCTAGTTACATACCGGAGGACTTCCGAAGTCACTTCCGCATGTCACGGCATACAGTTACAGTTCTCGAACATTTGCTTTCGGTCCACGGCGACTTACCTCAATACACCGGCGATAGAGGAAGACCACCGGTCGAGTTAAGAAAGCAAATCCTTATTACGCTGTGGATTCTTGGGAATCCAGAATGTTTACGCTCTGTTGCCGATCGATTTGATGTTTGCAGGGCAACTGCGTACAGAGTCTACAGACGAGTTTGCAAAGCAATAGTGAGGAACTTAATGGATGAGTTTATCAAGTTTCCAACTGGTCTAAAAGCCCAAGCGGTGATGGAGGCCTTTGAAGAGAAAAAGGGTTTTCCGGGTGTTTTGGGGGCTATTGATGGCACCCACATACCAATCAAAGCACCACATAACAATCATGAACAATACATAAATCGCAAAGGTTTCTTTTCCGTCCAACTACAAGTCATTTGTGACCCGGATTTATTCATAACCGATGTTTTCTGTGGTTACCCTGGTTCAGTACACGATGCTCGCGTGTTTCGTAATTCTCCGATCTGCCGAGAAGTTGAAGTGAACCCAGACAATTATTTTCCTGGCAACTCCCACATTTTGGGAGATGCAGCATATCCCTTGAAGAGGTGGCTGTTGACCCCATTTCGAGACAACGGACGTTTGACTGCTCAACAAAGACGTTACAATACTGCCCACAGTTCCACCAGAATGGTGGTTGAGAGGTCCATAGGGCTTTTTAAGAACAGGTTTAGGAAGCTAAAAACAATGATGGATGTTGACAAAATTGAGGACATACCGGAAATTATTGTATCCTCTTGCATCTTACACAACATTTGCATTATTGAAGATGACATCGATGATTTTTTAGATGACTCTAATGATGATGATGACAATGATGACAATGATGATGACATCTTTCCACCAGGTGTAGGAGCAGTTGATAAGAGAAACATGATAATGAGACTGATCCCATAAACCTAGCATTTATAAGTGGTTTATGTATTGATACCTTTTGTACTGTGGTGTTTTCATGAACACTTCTTTCATAGGTGGTGTATGTCATTCATAAAGTTTATACTGTATAATAGTCTTTTTGCTATAAATATCAATATTTTATTTGTTTTTAAAAGTATATAAGAAAATAGTAGAGCCATGTACATGGATCACTTTATACTACCTGAAACATTTATGGTGTTGCTTGAAATGTAAACTTTCAACACAAATGTAACAGCCTAATACTCTGACAGTCCAGGTTGCTTGTGTCACGCACAGAAAGGAGGAAGTGCGTGACACAAGTGATCTGAAGCATCTGAGAATCAGGCTAAAAAAAGTAAAGGATATAAATAATATCAAAACCAGTTTAGTTAGGCCCTCTCACCTAATGTTGCTGTTGTAGTTCCTTGTATGTATGTGATAAAAAAAACATACAACTTGCAATAATACTGTTAACATGTATGATATAATAAACTTTTAGATAACTCAATACTGACAACAAACTCAGGTTTACTGTATCTATGTTCATGTTTGTGGTCAAATAATCCCATGTTCTGCAACACAATAAAAAATTATGGAATCAAGGTTACTCTTTGTTCAATGATTTTTCAAAAACATTCAAAAATCGGCCCATGAGTGCCATGCGTTCATTGTGCATATTTTCAAACTTTTTAATCTTTTCCTTTTCTTCCTCTTTCCTGTCTTGTGTAAATTCCTTAAAGAGCCCAACGAGGTCTTCTCTTTTCTTCCGCTCTGGTAACTTCTTTTTCTTTGCTTTTGTAACCACAGGCTCCTCTGTGTCACTACCTGTGGAACTCAATGTGGAACTGGAATTTTTAACACTCTTGACTGCATCTTTGCTCCGTTTACCATCAATGTTGCTGCACAATGTTTTTGGAGCGATGGCATCATCTTTCGAAAATATTTCGTGAAGTTCGTCATAGAAGTTGCATTTCTTTCGGTCATTTCCGCTGACTTTGTTGTGATCAACACAAGCAACATAACTTCTCTTCAGATTTTTCAATTTCGTCTCACACGCCTTGGCATTAAAGAACACTCCGTTCTTCTTTAATTCTTCGCTGATTTCTTCCCACAGGGACTTGTTCTTTTTGTTTATATCTTTAAATCGTTCTCTGCGTTCGACATAGCAGGAAATTAACAACAGCACATCAGCTCTAGACCAGCGTACAAGAGCTCTCGATTCGCCTTCGGTGCCTTCACTCGACTGACTGAACGTGGCTGCAGCTGTTTCCAAAGAAGAAAAACTTGGACCAGGCTGAGGTGATACTGATCTGACTGTTTCATGGCTGAACTGTGATGCCTGCGGTGGTGGAAACATGAACTGAGGAAGATAAGGTTGAATGCCCGGTTGAACGTGGCTTTCGTTCCACTGATATTCTGGATATTCACCTGCAGATAAACTGTGCGTCCAATATTGTCCTGTAGATAGAAATAAAAGATGCCAAGACGCATCAAACATCCAGAAAATTTATAAAAATACGTACAGGACGGAAAATTTCGGTGAAACTGCACAAAAAACTCACCTTGTTTATTCGCCATGGCCGGCAGCAGCTAATATTTACAACAAAATGGCGGGAATGTGGCGGATTTTAAGAAGACGACCGCTTGCCAAACGTACTGCTTTTTGTATCCGTGCAATAAAGAAACGCACGGATCATGAATCCTCTAAATCCGGATTTAGATTTGATCTAATGAATCCACTCGGAGTGTGGATTCTATAGATTCAAAATCCATTTTCGGATTTTATTAAAGAAACGCAAAATCCGTTTTTGGATTCAAGAATCCGGATTTGGATTTTTTTAAAGAAACGCACCCTTAGATTCGCTTATGTCATATTTTTGAATGTTAAAGTGCACCTAACCCCAAATTTTTTATTCGCTTAGTTGAAATATCCATGTTAATGTAGTTGTTCTGCGAAAAAATAAATCGATTGGGTTAAATATTCTTTTTTCTGTGGCCTGTTGAAATTTCAAAAATCGCGCCAAAACGGAGCTGTGTTTGGCTCACTACCGAGTTCGCGGGGCATGGTTCTAGTCACGTGGCGTGACGTAGTTTCAGGAACCACACAAAAACTTTTGCGGGAATCAAGTGCGAAAACTGTGTTGTGGTCGTGCAAAAAAAAGAAATTATGCCTGACCGGTGCATCGCTGCCAATTGTGGTAACATCAAGGACAAGGAGAGGAATATTTCAATGCATCGGTTTCCGTTTTACGGCGATACAAGGCCAGAAGCACAGAAACGGCGTAAAAGATGGGTCGACTGGGTTAAGCTGAAACGGGCAAAGTGGGAACCATCAGTACATTCCCATTTATGCTCGGTCCATTTTAAACCAGAAGAGTTTATGTTCCAGTTCAGCAATGAGGTAGATCCGAGCAACAAATGGCTACAAAGGGACGAGCTCGGAGTATGCGTATTCCCCAGTATACACAGTGAAGCGAAAGAAAAACCTATATCCGCGAGAGATAAAAGAATGGTGAGATAAATCAATCCTTGTTGTCATACTGAACTTATTGTTGATTTGTCGTTGAAGAATGCGACGAAAAATTACCTTCGCTGTTTCTAAGCCTGTTATAAAATTGTCCTTGTAGGCAGTCAAAGCGGCAATGTCAGGCCGCAGAGCTGGTTCTGATACCATCGATGAACCAAGCAAGAAACGAGTGAGAGTAGCTGGAACTGCCACGGCCACGTGCAGCACAGCGTCGGCGGTGAATCCTGCTTCCAGCACAAGAAGCCAACCAGAAGAAGCTGAACCTCCAGCGATTGAGCATTCAGTGACTGAATCAGCTGAAGTTGAACTAATAGAATCTAGTTCTACTGGTGAAACTTCTACAGGTTCAATCACCGAAAGTTCGATTTCTGCTCGTTCAACCACTGAAGGCTCGACTTCCCACAAAACCGTAGAAGTTGAAACAGCTGCACCATCACCAGGAAAGGATGAACCAGCCGGGCCCAAAAGCAAGTGCAGCAACTGTTCTGTTCTTCAAAATCAGAACAGAATTTTGCAAAACAAGATTCGAACGCTTCAAGGGCATCTTTCTAGGCAGAAAAACGAAAACCGGAAGTACCGGAGAAGAAGCGGAAGTAAGTAAAGGTAGCATAAATTTTGTAACTAAAATGATATCATCTGAATTGTAAATAGGAATGGTGCTGCAAAAAGACACAAGAATGTAGTTTTTTTACTATTGCAAGTAGTCCCTAAGTTTGGCCATTCCATCAAAATGCACACACAGGTTCGAAAATGTAATCCAACGAGGAGACATGTCACAAGGGAAGGTGCCAAAAATTAGAGACTATAGACAAGGCCAGAGATTTTGAATTAAGCTAATTTTAGGTGCCAGGTAGCCGAGAAAATGTTGTCATATTGATACAAAGTAGCTCAAACCACTAATGGTCAAGGTCCTTTAGCATATTTGACATAGCAATCCATAATTTAAATGCATGTGTGCACCATTATTTTTTGGTTTTGACACCAAGGATGTTGCTGAGCCCATAGCATCAGCTAATCAGGAGTCGGGCAATCAGGAAAGTGATTGCAACGACAAAAGGATGACAGCTGAAGAGGAGTTGGAGGACATGGAAGAGGATGAGGAGGAGGAGGAAGTGTATGAAACAGAGACAGACGAGACTGAAACCACTGAGACAGAGAGTGATGAAGATGATGATTCTAAAAAGTCCAATAGGTAAGAACACATTTTCTATTCTAGTTCAAGCTTACAGTAAATGCAAAACTTTTATGTGTAAAGTACATGTCATTCAGTGCTTCTCTGCTGCATGAATTGAAATTCTGTGACACTGAGATCTGATTGCTTTTTACTTACTTCAAATACTTAGTAACATTTCAGAATCCAGTGAATAAAAGGCAAAAAATCCTGGCAAATGCAAAAAGGACCCTAGAATTAGTTAAGTGATGCTGTGTAAGGGTACTGGTAATTAAAAAATATATTAACTTTTATTGTCTGCCTTAAAGTACTGTAATCATTTATATATTGCCTTTCAGAAACACTTCAAAGGGTAATATTTTCAAGGGTTTTGTAAGTTGCAAAGCTATGGGGTAGTACAGGTTTTTTATTACATGATTATTTTTTTGCAGGTTGCCACTGAAGGGTTCAAACCTAAGATCTGAACCAAAGCACATTGTCTTCTTGACAAAATTACTCCTGCTTTTTAGATTTTGTACAATCTGCAAAGCTGATAATCCACTGGTTGAAGCCAGAGAAAATGGGACAGAGGTCATTATTAAAACAACCTGCATTAACCAAAAA
>OZ037995.1:18228826-18256326 GCA_964035705.1 Porites rus
CCAGACAAAGTTATTACTATTACGATTTTTTTTGTTTCACTGATCAGAAGTCGAGACGTTTTTGAGAACCTACGCCGAAGCTTACATAATGATTTAGCCTTGAATTCTATCATTAACTGACCTTTCCTCACTTCCTTTCTGTCTGTACTGTTGTTTGCCTTTCGTCTTGAATTTCCCTGCGGCCAACCTCAGACTCCATTTCTGGAGACAAACGGGATTGAATCCTGGGTGCTGCGTAATGCACTTTAGGGTAACGTCAGCCCAAATGTCTAGAAGGACGAGGTCGGTCTTCGTCGATTCCAGGCAGCCCTCGAGTTCGCTACAGCAATAACATTCACTGATGTTTTGTAACAAAAGGACACTGCAGTTTCCACACTCGCACCTACAGAACATAAACAGAGCAAATTGATGAGTCAAGGCTGCGTTTGAAACTGCACCAACATGTAAGCTTATGGAAATAAGGTTCATAGAAACAAATGCTTACCACTGACTGACTTGTGTAGTGCCCTGTAATCTCTTAGTTAGCTCTTGCTCCAGCTCCTTTTCCTTCTCTATTTCCCGTTCGTATTGAGCTGTCCACTCTGCGTCTGCTACTGGGTCATCTGCAAATGTGGTCGCTTCGTCATCGCTTGTCGGAGGCGATGCTTCGCGATCGAGATCACTTTCTGCTTCCATCTCATACTCTGAATCGGTGCAGCTTACTGCTGAATCTTCAGAGGACGACATTGCAAAATATGGTTAAATTATAGCTTCTGGTGACCGAAATTTGGCTCGAAACTTGCTTCTATGTCTTCCACACCACGCAAAGGTGAGATAAATTGCTTGGCGATGCTTTGCTTGCGGGAAGTGGCAGGTCTACTATATAGCTTATATATGGCAGTAGCCCCCACCCAAAAAAAACATTTTTTCTGCCTAAAATAATACACATTGCAGCTATTGAGAAATTGCTTCTCTTCTGGAGATACACCCAACCCCCTGCTTTAATTTAACTGGGAAATTAAAAAATGACACATACAGATGGCATCCTGCATTTATTAGAAAAAATTCAGCCATTAGTGGAAAGCCAATAATGTGGGAAAATATATTATATTATAGCTGTGACACAAAGGTGATATAACTCGATCAGTTTACCCCTTTAAACCCTAAGATCAAAATTTGAATTCTCATTTCTTGCCCCCATTTATTTCCTACAGAAGTAGTGGGAAGAAGCTGATAAAATATCAAGCAAATTCATCTTGTGTGATTATGTCCTTAATTCTCATGACCACACTGTTTTACAACTCTACATGTATCTTTTATTTCTTGCGCTGGGTAAGAGCATTCCACCATGAAATCTCGGTTCACAATACAAATGGTGTAGAGACACAAAATGAAGAACTGAAGTACATCTTCCTGGCAAAGAATGGAGACAAATCCCTCAGTGGACTTCTCTCTGTTTCCTGTTTCTCAGAGTTTCTTTCGCACAAATATGCCAGGTACATGTATGGTGAGCAGACAGTGCCCAAATACACTGTGTATTGTACTGCTGTAAATGTTTTTAGGAGATTGAAGTACTTTTTACTGACATTGTCCTAGTAAAAGTTTATTAGAGATTAAGCTTCACATATATGGCAAACAGCAAATGTCAAATTCAAGTTGAGAATTTTGCAAAATAGAAAATGAACGGATAAAAACTGCTCAAAACAATTCTTGTGGATAAAAAATGGCATGAGACTACTACTTTGTGTGTATACAACTGAACAGGGAGTGACAAGTAGTAACGGGGAAACTTGGTCACATAGAACAAATTTGTGTTTGCCGTTTGACGTGACTGTGATGCTTAACCTCTCTATTGTTGTGTTATTTAGGTATGTTGAGAAGAACACAAGGTGCCATTAGGTGGGTTCATACTAGCGAAAGTAAGCAGGCTTAAAGTTTGGCAGAAGCTCAAGTACACTTGAGGGCATGAACGCCCACTTACCGTGATAAGCGTCCACATTAGAATTCCAAGTATGCTTGAAGCAATGGAGGTTGTCAATCAAGATACGCGGTAAAATTTCGCTCGCACGCACGCATATGGTGTGATCAGGCTTTTAACTACTCCACGCACAAAACAACCACAAGGTTCATCATGCAACCTCAAAAACTTCAACGACAGAGAGCTTTGCTATCTCAGCAATTATACCACTTTCTCATCACAGAGGAAGAATTTAGACTGAGACGGAGAAACAGACAAATGCTGCTTAAGATCTTGGCCCAAATAAAACAACAAGACGTGCACCGGAGAAGAAGAGCTTGGGTTTGGCCGCGTCCGCAGAACTGGTTTAAAAACTTACTGGCAAGTCCAGGGTTAGATTTTCTTTGGAAAGAACATTTCCAAGTCACCCGAGAAACATTTGAGTTCTTATGCGACCTCGTGAGAGTAAAGTTGCAAAAACAGCAGACAAGATTTAGAGTCCCAGTTAGGGTGGAGGAGAGAGTCGGCCTAGCACTCTGGCGGTTGGCAACAGGGAACAGTTATAGAAGCTGTGGGTTACAGTTTGGATTAGGAAAATCAACAGCGAAAGTCATCTGTAGTGAGTTCGAGCAAGCAATTTTTGATCTAAGAGATCGTTTTATAAAATTTCCTTTAACAAGTGATGAAAATGGAGAGAAAATTGAGGAGTTCGAAGAACTGTACGGAATACCGCAAATAGTTGGAGCGATCGATGGATGTCACATTGAAATAAATGCTCCAACACAGAATCACGAAGATTATTTTAATAGAAAGCAGCACTACAGTGTAAATCTACAGGCCATAGTCGATGCAAACTTGAAGTTCATCCATGCTACAGTCGGGTACCCTGGTAGTATACATGATGCTCAAGTTCTTAGGCTAAGCGGCTTGTACGATTTCGCAGAAAATGAGCAAATTCTTAGCTGTCCAGTAAGAAATATCAGTGGAACAGATGTCGGGCCTCTTCTAGCTGGAGACAGTGCCTATCCACTAACAACCTGGCTGATGAAACCCTTTCCTGATAGAGGCCATTTGACTCCCAAGCAGAGGAAATTCAATCTTAAGTTCAGCGCACTGAGATGCGTAGTCGAAAGAGCTTTTGGCATGCTTAAATCACGATGGAGAATTATTTTGAAGACAATTGAACAAAAAACGACAACTTTGAAGAAGACTGTTATTGCAGTTTGTGTTTTACACAATATTTGCATTGAAAGGGGTGACCTACACGAAGCAAACGATAGCGACTCAGATGATAGCTCTGATGATGACAGCGAAGGGAGAAATGAAACCGGCAACAACATTCGAGATATTTTAAAAGACTATGTGTGGGAAAACCTTTAAAGAACAAATCCTCAGCAGTCTGACGCGCAATACAACCAAAACGTGTAAATGACAAGGTCAATTTTAAGCATGAGCCATTATTGTGATTTAATTTTAATTAGCATGAATCAAACCTGGAGTCATAAATGAAGATATATGTGATTATACAAATGCATGAAATAAAAAAGTCAAAATCAGTTCCATTGGTTTGGACTGACCAAACATTAACAAACCCTTAAATGTCATCCGTTTTGAACTGAACACTTACAATTTTTTATACTTATTTTGACGAAAAATCTTTGAAAATATCTTTGAATCCAGCAAGAATGGCATTGGTTTGCTCCATCTGCTTATTTTGTGCTTCACGAAACATTTCAGCTGACCTTTCGTATCTGGCGTTGTCTTCTTCCATACTGCGCTCCCACATTTCAAAAAACTTTGACTGCCATTCAGGAGCAACGCCACCATCTTTAACATCTCGTCTCTTCCTTTTGAACTTACTTCGACTCTTTTCGTCTGTCTTTCTTTTTTCCCCGATGTCTGTGGCCATGGCAGGAGTTTCTTCAATGGAACTATTCATTGAGATTTCGGTTACATCTGCAGCTGCATTTGAAGCACCACTTTCACCATTTGCAAACGTTGTGCTACCCTCAATAGCCATTTTCGACGGGTCAACGCTATCGCGATGACCCATCACCTCGTCAAAAAGATCAAAATATGGAAACCCGTCTTTGATCAATTTTATTCCAGCTTCTCCAGTTGAACGAGTGCGTTGTTTTAGTTGCTTGAATTCGTACTCTAGATTCTTCTGGCGTTTTTTAACCTGAGCCAGGGTTCTTGTACTCCTCGGATGGCATTCTTTATACGTGGAGTAGATTTCATTCCACAAGGCTATTTTCTCTTGCTGTGAAGCACTTCGAAGTTTCCCGTACTTGGGGCCCCATGCTTGTAAAAGATCAAAAGTTTCTTCTTCAGACCAGTCGGCAGACTTGGCACGCGATTTATTTCCTTTGGCGGTGACATTTGTTACTTCAGAATCACTTGAAGCAGCAGAAGAAGAGGGTGGCGTGCTCGCTGCAAGTGGAATCGGTGACTCTGTTCGACAGGGCACTATCCGGTTTGTAAACTGATTTGTTGGTTGAGGTTCAGATGGACGGTAAAATGAGGTGCTTGCAGCTGGGAAAGGCCAATATTGCCCACTGATTGGCGACTGTCCCGAGTTTTCTCTCACAATCCGTCGATTTAAGTTATCGCTAAATGAACAAAAGCATTAGATGAGTGAATGATTTCTTTTTAAGTCCGAGAGGTTTGAGGTCCGGTCAACTTACATGAGTCCTTGATCGAAATAGTCGTCTCCGTCGTCCAAAACGCGGAAGTAAGGCCTACGTTGATAAAAATTTGAGTTTTCCATGCTCTTTTCTTTGTTCGTAAACCTTGGCCCTGAAGTAAGCAATCAAGTGAGATGTGCGTGTCTTCAATTTCCCGCCAGATGCGAACGAGTTTGATTGATGTTTCAATTTCCTTATCTTGTTTTGATAAAGCGTAAGTAAACTGTAAGCCTGGTTGAACATGACTTGAAAGTGTACTTCAGTGGCTTTGAAGAACATGCGTTTCCAAGGCTACAAAGTAGCCTACTTACACTGAAATTAGACCCGTTCACATCTGAAGTACGCCTCAAGTATGCTTGAGGTATACTTACTAAGCTTAGTATGAACCCACCTATTCACTGTACCGTCCCTACAGCAACGACGTACCTGTTCACCTGCCTTTCTTTTGCTTTGAGCTTAATTATTTTTGGGAGATCGCATTCTCACCAACAAAGGGTGAGTATAACAAGTATAACTGTATTTTGGCAAACATGTTTCAGATATTTCATGGGGCTACGTGGTAGACATCTAACCCCGAACACTGTTGGTGGTTTTGGTGGATGTTGAAGTGTACATCCACTTAAACCACTTGGCCTGTCCAGACCGCACATATGAGCCCTTACCTATAACCATTGTTAAATCTCCAAGGAGGCAAGGGTTTTAATATTTTTAGGCGCATAGTTGCCCTTCTGCAAAGTACTGACGGACTTTTTAAGACCATACTCATAAAGCATAATAATTATTGACACAAACAAAATTTTAATCATGGTTTTTATATAAGTTGTTTTTATTGACACATACAAAATATTAAACATGGTTTTTATATTAGCTGTAATGAAAATGACTCATTGCTCTGATATACAGGCAGTCAGTGTAACTTTAAATCTTAACACTTGTGGTAACGACCATTACAGATCTGCTTATTGCTCATTCCCCATAAGGGTTTGAAGGAGTAAAGTTTCCCAACCGAGATCCCCCTCATAAAATTAATTGATTGGCGCCTAATTGATATGTACCTTGAAAAGTTACATTTCCCAGTAAACTTTTTTTTTGTTGGGATATATGATATCCGCCTTTAGCACCTTGATTAACTGGACCGTACCCTTGCATATAACGTGATAAATTTTACAAAGTGATTTTTTTGCACACAATATGCAAAACAATGGACGGACGTACTTGAATAGCCGATGTTATTTACATTTAAATTTGATTCCAAATTTTGGAATCAACAATATTGTAAGATGTATAAATGTCTAATGGAGTATACTAATAAACTTTAACATCCCAAAGCAAGTTTTTTGCTGAGCAGTATGTTTTTAAAGTGATATATTGATGACCGAATCAACCTTGTTTTAGACACAAATCATGAATTCACGCTTTTTAAATGCCAAAGCAGTTCTTGTCATTTCCTTTTCAGTGAGATAAAAATTGGAACATTAAAGCAAAAAAAAAGAAAATTTAAAAATTCACCAGCTTACTATAAAACACCATAATATGTAACTGGGGTAACCAGCTCATCAAAATAACATTCTGATTATATCCCCTTAAGCTATGGACACTATTACACTTCACTATCAACTAAACTGGGGGCAGATCCATGATTTATTTAAGGGCGGGGGGAAGCTGATACCAATCAGGCTACCAAACTATACCTTAATTTATTTTAAACTTCCCTACTTTTGCCCGAAAATGTTGGGAATAAGGAAGTGAGGATGAACTGGAACCTGCGACACCACAAGCTCTTACAACGCCACAAAACAGAAGAAATGGAAATATTGTACTGACCTAAACGTACGCACAGTCAGGAAAACCTGCTAGTTGGCCAAAAGTAAGGACAGCTTGATTTAGCTATTGATGGAATTTAATTGTTTGTACTGTTTTTGTACATTGTAAGGCCAGTCAGCTTCAAAATGCTTTTGGTTTTTCTAAAGAGGGTTTGCTAGCCACCCATTCAACCCCCTCTCCCTCCACTGGATCTGCCCCTTCTAAGGTCAGTACTTAGTTGTTACATAGGCTTAGTGGTTTGCGATTTTTACACTTTTGACATTGCCACTTTCTCTTTGAATTAACTGCTCATTCACGTACTCGTTCACAGTCCAGGTGATACCAGCCAGAACACTTAAAACACTGCACATAGTCTTTCTTGTCATTTGGCAGTCCGCACCCGCAAAAAATTTGAACCAAAGTTCTCTTCTGATCGTTGTGATAAATGACCCTTCTAGTACTTGATGGAAAGGGAGCCATTCTGCCTTTTTCAAGACTTTCGACATAATGCTGTCGCATCAGTGCTTGATCATAACTTCTTGGAGACGCTGGGTCTATACCATGGCGTAGATCAGTGGCGAATGCCAAGGCATAAAGGCCACAGTCGCTTGAACCCATCTGCCTCTGGACCTTCTCATTCATAAACATTAGTTGATCACCAGTGTGCAGGAGGATGCGACAGGCATGCTCAGCTGCAGTGGCATTTGGTTTTCTGTACAGACTGTCAAAGACCCTCACGATGCCGAGACATGGCACACCAATTGAAGTGAGACATAGCCAGTGTTCCCCAACATTAACTATCTGTACGAACTCGGTTGAAGCTGGTTCAACCAAATGACCTTTCACAGATGGATCGTGTAGACCATCAATCAAAGGGAACTGTTTCTTACGGAGTATTTGGCCAGCTTGAATCTGTGTTAAAGAGCCACCCCTTCTTGTCTAAGATGTTACTTTTATGTTCTTGTAATAGTGTGAGCTTTGACTTAGGATCGTCAGTGTCAATGTGACGTAAAGTCAGCCAAATTGTTGGCCCTAGGGTGTCATCGCTTATCACTGTTATTTGGGGTGTAGTCAATCACAGCCAATGGCTACTCAAACACAAGAGTTAGTCGTTATCCTAATGCTGTGTCCACGTTCCAGTTAACCCGCCTAACAACTAGTGGAGATGTATGCCCGAATCCCGGTCCTCCTACAACAAAACCTGGCTGTCAAATGTGCTCAAGACAATCACTCGCAACCACCGAGCATTACACTGCAACTTGTGCGGCCTAAATTACCACATGAAATGTGGTCAAGTGACAGCCAGGGAATACAAATCTATTCAATTAACAGATCCGAAGACATGGATTGGCAATAGCTGTTTATTAAACCAACCCCTGTCAGCCTGTGGATTCGACGAATCTGACCTGCTTACAGCTTTACCTTTCAGTTCATTGTCAGACGACTCGTTTTCTTCAGTGATCGGGACTCATACACCGCCGCTTTCTGACGTACTTCCCAAAGATGACGAATGCGAAAGTCCTTTCATTGACCTGCGCCTGTTCCTTTTCGTAAATCCGGCCAAACCTTCAATGTTTGCGACCATCATTATTTTTAGTCATATTATGGCTTAAATACAGGCGTTTAGTATTTGATTGTAAAACTCCCAGAAGAAGTCTACGTTAGTTAGACGAAATGCGTAGGAGAATAAACAAGTTTTACAGCAACAGTTCGCAGAGTGCTGCTCACTAGTTTAGTTTTTTTAATAATTGTCAAGTCAATACTAGTAGAAGCCACAAGGCAAACGCAACTGGAAATATTTGCTCAGGACCAAAACGCCCTCGACCTTCAGATTCGTCGGATCCAGAGCCAAATCCAGTGTATAGCTCTCCCAGCAGTCTAGACTCCACTATCGAAACTGTCCTTAGAAAGGCAGTTCGCATGCGAGTTGATGCCGATAAAGCCCACTCCAGTCTCATTGGCAGGATTAAACTGCTGGAGGAACACGCAGCTCAAGGCACTTCTCCATCTGGCCTCAGGATAAAAAAAGTCCGAGCAAAAGGTCAAAACGTGGATGCACTTCAAGCCAAATTTGACGGCATTATCTGCGAGGCAGAAGTACAGTTGCTCGAGGCTACAATTGATCATCTCCGCTCCGAGGTTAAGGATCATCAGGAGGCAATCCGTGCTACTACTGCCAGTATTGATGGCACTATTGCGCGCTGGAAGGAACAGCTTCTGAAGAACGATATCTCAAACACAAAAGCGAGCAGTCTCGTAGAGGCCGCCGTAGCATTTGTGGAGAAGTTATCCAAAGATACTGCGGTCTCATGGGCTTCCAAAGCCCTCCAAGCGGAGATAAGCCAAACGGCAAAAAACAGAAGTCAGCCAATGATGGACGATAGCGAGGTTTTCGTTGCCTCGGAAGAGTCTATTAGAGATATTATTCGAAACGAGCTCCGCGGTCTTACTTCAGGCACTACAAGCCCTAATGAGGAAAACTGGCAGCGGAAAGTTTCCATATCCGAAAGAAGGAATAATGGCAAGTCGAAAGGCAAGTCACGTCGAAGTAGATCCACAAGTCACGGTCAAGCCCAGCAACGCCAAAGGTCAACCTCTGCCAAACGGTCTAACCGACCTCAAAAGTGGTCAAAAAACGCCCGAGGAAAAGGTTCAGGCCACGTAAAATAGGCAGGCGCTCGGCGCACGAAAAATGGTTATTCAAGATGGCTAAACGACCCCTATACGACTTGCTTCCACGGAATTCGGAAATTCATAATTTTACCTCTCTCAAGCTTACTGAGCGGCAAGCTAGAGTTCTGGGCATGGGTCTAAAGTTTAGACCCTCGCTTCTACCCCCTAGCGAAGCTCAGTTTGACTTACAAATCCAAGACTTCTGTCGAAGAGTTCGCCTTCAGGATAAATTCGCCAACTGCCCGCCAGACAAGGACTTCAATCCCAGATTGTACGTTCCAACAGGCTGGAATCCGCCGCGGGAAAATCCCGATCTTAAAGACAAACTCTTTGCGTTACGCAAAGAGCTGCTTAAAAACATTGTGGCTGGCAAACCGCATTGGAAGAACAACCTCACAAAGCACGAGCGAGAGGAACTTAGCGAGCTGAAATCCAACCCTAATATTAAAATTTTCCCTACCGACAAAAATCTCGGGCAGGCTCTTGTTTCCACGGATTGGGTTCAAGCTGAGACACTAAGACATTTGCATGACAAGTTGTCACATCATAAAGTCACGCAACAGGACTGGTATGCTAATCGTCTTAATGTAATTAATTCTCGCGAAAAGCTTATGACAATTTACAGTAGATTTATTTCCTCTAGCGTAGCTTGATTTTTGCGTAGCTTTGATCATTTTGTTAGTCCGGCTAAGTTTTATGTTATCCCTAACATACACAAAAACCCTATGGTGAGGAGACCTATTGCCGCTTCCCATTCGTTTATTACTAGGCCTATTAGTACTTTTGTTGATGAGCTTATTAAGCCTAAAGTACACATGCCTACGGTACTTAGGGACTCAGGTGAGCTGATTCAACTGCTGGAAAATACGGTCTTGCCCGATGGAGATTGTTTCCTTGTCACTGCGGATGTCGCATCACTTTATCCGAACGTTGACACAAAGAAGGCGCTTATAGCCCTTGACCTGCTCCTTCGTGAAGCAGGGGCTCCGGAGACCCCACTTTTGATTCAGCTCACCTGGCTTGTTTTTGAAAACAATTATTTATCTTCGGAATTTTGTCCAGATATTTTTCAACAAAAGTTTGGGATTGCTATGGGCACTCCTTTTTCTGTCACAGTGGCAAACGCGTTTATGTATCATCACAAAAAGGATATTGCAGATCATTATTCCCAATATCTTATCCTATACAAGCGTTTCATTGATGACATTTTTGCTATTTGGTGCGGGCCTAAGGACACCCTGCTAGAATTTTTGGGCGCTCTCAACAGCAAAGATCAACGTATTCAGTTTACTCATTGTATTAGTGAGCTTAGCATTTCTTTTCTTGATCTATTTCTCTATAGAGATGGGTCTTCAAGCGTGCTGCAGTTTTCCACTTTTCAGAAGCCCCTTAACAAATACCTATATATACCCTTCGAGTCGTTTCATCCTTCTAGCAATAAGAAAGCCTTTATTAAAGGGGAATTAATGAGGTATGCTAGAAACAGTTCTTCCTTTAAATCTTTTTCGGAGACTAGGGATAGATTCTGGAAGCGGCTACGGTTGAGAGGGTATCCGTTTGCATTTTTGCTACCACTATTTCGCGAATACGATACAGCGACAGAAAGAAGTGGCTTTTGCAGAAAGCTAAGAATAGGTCTCAGCAGGGTACTGTATTCAAGACTACTTTTAATTACAGTCACACACGTGTTAGGAATGTAATCAACAGGATTATGCCAGAAATAGACTGTACCGTATGTTACAAAGCTACTGTAACATTAGCTAATCTTTGTAAGTAAGTTTTTTGGGGCCAGCTAAAACCGTGGCCCCAAAGTATTCTTACACCTTGCCTAAAAAATTTCACACCTGCACCTGTTCCTTTTCGTAAATCCGGCCAAACCTTCAATGTTTGCGACCATCATTATTTTTAGTCATATTATGGCTCAAATACAGGCGTTTAGTATTTGATTGTAAAACTCCCTGAAGAAGTCTACGTTAGTTAGACGAAATGCGTAGGAGAATAAACAAGTTTTACAGCAACAGTTCGCAGAGTGCTGCTCACTAGTTTAGTTTTAAAAATTAAAAAGTGTGATTAACAATTCTGAACTTTAAAAATGTGTCTCCCAAAAAAATTCTTGGATTTTGGTAGGTGAAAACCTGTTTTTTTCCCAGCAGTTTATCCCAGAAACCAAGAAGCCCATGCAAAGCGTTTAACCCAGCAACAGATCTTGTGTGGTACTGCTCGAGTCCACTTGGCCACAACACGCTTGAAAACATGCTACGAAGTAAGACATCAAGAGCTGGAATAAAGCCACATCTAACAAACCACTTGATCAGAGCGACCACCATGACGGTTTTGTCAGCTGCAAACATCGAGAGTCGGTACATCAGGGCAATAACCGGCCACCAAAGTGAAGAAAGCATCAAGAGCTATTGTGATACGCCAACATTTGAGCAGTTTAAAAGAATGTCAAACGAGCTAAGTGAATTCTTCGATCCACCTGGTGGCGATGACAAGGCTGTTACAGTCCCTCAGAAAATCGTTGCGTCGTCATCGAGCCAGCCACAATCAGTAGCTACAAGCACTGCAAATTATTCCTTCCAGTCCATTCAAGATGGATCACAGAATCTTGTCCATGGCTTCATTCCCGGAGCCATGTTCCATAACTGTAATCTCAACTTTAATGTGAGCTTTGGAGGAAGCAGCAGCAAATAAAACTTGTAACAGACAACGAAAGGAACAATCTACGAAGATGGCGTAAAGGCAGGACTTTTCATTTCGCATAGCTTGATCTTTCATTTTCGGTTGTAAAGTCTTAAAAACAAAATTATGAATATTTCATCATCAGATGTGTCATGTGACTATTTTGAGCTGCGCACATGTTTGTTTAATTTGCACGCCAAAGTTGTAAATAAACGAATTAAAAATCGTCATTTGAGGTCATTTTAGGCTTATTATCTCACTGTTTTAGCATATACTAAAACAATTATTCACCTCAGTGTCGGTGGCTAGTATTGGATATTTACCTCGCCGCTTTCGCGGCATTGGTAAATATCCAATACTAGCCACCTCCACTTTGGTGAATAATTGTTATACATTATGTAATGTCTATTTAGAGAAAGGCAGTTCCAACTTTGTCTAACAAATGACCATAACAAAGGACTCAGCACTGTAAATCACTTGTCTTGGCATGAAGAACAATAAAAAACTCCTTAATAGCTGGTTATAATTTAATAAATTTTTAGTCAAGTGCAAAATTGTGCCCATCTCATGTTGGTTTACCATAACTTGGAGGGCATGCAACTTCACGGACGACCTCCTGTCCCAACTTGAATTTTGGATAGGTGACACGCATGTAAGGTTTCCCATCCTTGGATACACTTTGTTTCTCTTCTTTAGTTCTCGTTAAAGTGTAAACAGGCCAATATGTGTCTAGAAAACAACTTGCCCTATGAGGTAAGGATGTTGCTGTTGAAGATGAGGGTGATGATGTAGACTGGTGTGCTTGGTGTAGCATCTATCAATTGCTGAAAATGTTGTCATATTTGAAGATGAAGGTGTCGAGAGTGGAGTGCTTAGTGCAGTGTTTGTTGAAGCTGAGGGTGAAGCCGTTGTAATGGGTGTACTTGGTGCAGTGTCTGTCTGTAGCTGAAAGGATGGTGCTGTTAAAGCTGAGGGTGAAGGTGTTGAGATTGGACTGCTTGGCGCTGTCTGTATTGCTGTTGAAGCTGAGGGTGAAGCCGTTGTTATGGGTGTACTTGGTGTAGTGTCTGTCTGTAGCTGAAAGGAAGGTGCTGTTGAAGCTGAGGGCGAAGGTGTCCAGATTGGAGTGCTTGGTGCAGTGTCTGTCTGTATTACAGTTAGAGCTGAGGGTGAAGGCGTTGAAGAAGGTGTGCTTTGTGCAGTGACTGTCTGTTGTATTGGAGTTGTAGCACTGCCTTTAGCCTTTTTTGCCCTCTTTGTTGTGTATTCTTTGTAGGCATCCCGCTTGAGCTAAAAAACAATAACATGTATAAAGAACTGCAGCAAATATAAAATAATATATATGCGGTAGTACACTGCAGATTACAGAATCAATCAAGCTAAGAAATAAATATGTTTGCACTCCACAAAAGTTCTCTTAGGGGACCTTGACCTTAGGGGACCTTGGCAGAAAAAGCAGCTTGATGATCTACTTGAAAATCTACCTCTCGGGGATGTAGTTTGTATTCATGACTACTCTGAGAGCTATTCCTGCAGAGGCCAAAAGGAAATACAGTCCCAGTATTTCGATGTAAACAAGGCAAGCCTCCATATCACTGTTATGTAACGCCATGCAACTATGGATGCTGATGGAAGGAAAGTACCGCTGAGGATCCATGTGTCCTCAAGGTCCATGTTTTCGTGATCAGCGACAACCTAGTGCAGGATTTCGACTCTGTGCATCATGCACAGAGGCTCATAGCAAAATACCTTAGCCAAGATCTTAATGTAGCTGTTAAGAAAATGCACGAGTTCACTGATGGCTGCGCTGCACAATACAAGTCGAGGCACTGCATTGGGGACCTGTCCTGCTGTGTAGCCGATTTTGGTTTTCCGATTCAGCATAACTATTTTGAGACATCCCATGCAAAAGGAGAACAGGATGCTGCAGGGTCCCACGTAAAACAACAATCTACACTTGTTGTTATACGTGGAAGAGCTGATATAACACATGCCAAGCAGCTATGTGACCACTTAACAGTAAACTTCTCCAAGCCTGCCCAGTCTTCTTTTCCATCCCATTCAACTGTGGTGAGCCTGAAGAGGAGACTGTTTTATTATGTTCCAGCAGAAGAAGAAGGTGTTCCCAGGAATCGAGATGGCCGCCGATTCAAAACCATCAAAGGCATTAGAAAATTGCACTCAGTGCTCACTTCTCCTCAGCAACTGAAGGTCCTCGTCAGGCAACGCTCTTGTTACTGCGATGAATGCCTCTATGAAAATTATTCTTCTTGCAAGAATAAGGATCTTGTAGATGACTTTGAAAACGTCAAGTTAGAGCGAAAGGCATACCCTGCGGTAACACACTTGCAATATGATCAACCCTCTCCAACCGGGGCATTACATCTACATGTTGCGGATCTTGTCAATAAGGGCAGCATCATTGATTGCCACTGCGGCACAAGATGATGACTCATACGACTATTATCTAATGAGGGTGACAAGTGATGGCCTTGTGACTCTAAGCACTGAGGAAACCAAGGACTATGGCTGTCAACTTCAAGCAGGGAACACAGTTTTGAAGGGCCGTTTTTTCCTGATAGACATGACTTATAAGCTCAAGGTCAAGAAGAAAGCGATGGTTTATCCTGGAACAGTCCGTTATGTGTGCTCAGAACTTAAAAAGAAAGGAAAGGGACGTAACGAGGTGTACCAGGTGGCAATGGATGTACATGAGGACATAATTGCTTCATTGTAGCAAACTTTTGACACAATTACTTTACTGGAAGTAAACTGTATCTATGTTGTGGGTGACTGTGTTTCCCCTGAGATCAAAATTTGCATTAATAATTCTTTTATTCTAGTATACAACCTTTTCCATAATTATATGTTATTTACATGATAAAACACAGCTAAAACGTTGATTTGTCTTTACATTTGTTTCACTTGCAATAAAGAAAATTTTCCATGACAAAAACAAAAAAAAAACCTGATATAGGCCGCAATGCATTCTGGGTACTTCGGAAATTGCACCAACGAATTCCAAACAGGCCAATTTGTTGTAATTTTGTTGTAGAGGTTCATTTTTTGTGCAAATAAATGATTTCAAATGAGTTCATTCAAATTTTTTATATTTGCTTAGCATGTTACGCAGTTGTACATATGTACTGTGCTACTGATCTTACCAAACCCATAAGAGACCTTCCTAAAGAAAAACAGAAAGTCTGAGTGCTTTCTTAACTTAATTATTTTATGTTAAATACATCAAGTTAAGAAAATGACAGGCACATTCCCATACACTTTCAAATGTTCTTTAGGTAGGTTTCTTATACAACTGAAAATGCCGACACAGGTCTAGAATAAGAAACGTACATATAAAAAGATGCAATTTTGTAGTGCATTCGTAATAACAGTTACCTTATTATAGGAGACATTATATCCAGACATTCTTGACGCCTAGGACACTGAATAGCTTTAGTTTTCGGCAATTAATCTTCCACAAATTGAGGACTGTAATTCCAAATGAAGTTGGAAACCCACCAATAATTTACTAATTAGGTTTCTTTCTGTTTTTAGTATTGACCCATACGAAGGAGACCCAAAGAAAGCCTTGACATGGGGTGCCACCCTGAACCACTCGAGGGAAAAAGCCAACGTCAAACCCTATGTTGCGGGCAGAAACTCAGTGAATCCACGTTTTTTTCTGGTGGCCACACATAAAATAGCAGAAACGACTGAACTTCTCTGGAATTATCAAGAGCACATGTCAGAGTTCTCCAATAGCCAGACCCTCCTGTAAAAAATAAATCAGTCAACTACTTTTGTTATTTATTCTTGTGTAACCGTAGTCAGTTTTTTTACTTTTACACACTTTCAACTTAACCAGCAAAAGAACTATAAAATGAGAGAGTTTCCTACAAGTATGATTTTGAAATTATAACCAATCTTACGTTTGCCCTGTGAACACGTTATTTCAGAACAATGCACTAAGGAAGCAAACGCCAAGGGCTTTATAACGTTTTCATACCTCATTGAGATGCGATCGCATTTCCGGCAAAATCCGTTAACCCTGTGCCAACAGAAGCATTAAATAATGTTTGGATTTAAGAGGAAGGTGCCTACACACAATCTAAATTTAACCCCCCCCCCATTAAGACAGCGACACCCACTGAGCTCTGCAATTATCATGATAATCAGTCTCAGCAGAGGCCTGGTTCAGCTGGCTAGGGCAAATTAAGACCAAGGTACTCGCCAGTCAAAGCCTGCACTGAAAACTGCTGCTTACTGAAGGGGTTGTGTCAAAACAGTCCCCTCCGTACCCCACTAGTTTTGACCCCAAGGCCTGATCCACCCACCCACTGTTAGGGCAGTCCCTGGGCTATCCAGCTGTACTGACCAAGATGTCAAGCCCCCTACATTTTTGGACACTGGGCTTGCCTGGAGCCAGGCAAAAACCCAGTGGACACGTTTTAGAGAAATCAGACAGATATATATGTTATTTTTTATTATTATTATTTTTGTACTTCTCTATTTATTTTATTTTTATTCTATTATTATATTTGTGATATTGTAATTTATATTTCAATTTATATTGACTTGGTGCGAAAGCATTGTAGATGTAGGTGTAGGTGTAGATGGCTTTCAAATCCACACTCTAGTTGATTTTAGAATGGCTTACATGCCTGAATTATTAGTTTAATTTGAAATCTTTTTGTATGGTTTCGATGGAACCAAATGAAGCAATTTCTTAAATACGATTTTTCGGCTGATCTGCATTACTTTTGAAGTAACTTTTTTGCATGCTTACTTGGAAGATATGTAGCCGTAGGATTTTTTAATCATCAATTTCGTACATACGTGTTTTTTAAAACCATCATTACTTTTGAAAGCTCTTTGCATCGTCATAATGGCAAAGCACCTGGTTTTGCTGCTGCAATCACTTCTTGATTGCTGACACTGTTTGCTCTCCATCCATCAACCTGTGAGCTCATCGAGCTTAGTTTGAAAGGGCTCCACGAGAAATGTTTTTCCAAAAGACGGTAATGCAGGGGCTGGCATGATAAGATTCTCAAATGCTTTCTTGAGCGGGAGAAGGTTGGTCCAAAGATTTATTGTTCATACCAATGCCATAGAATGGGTAAACTGTGGCACATTTGAAAAGCGTGCTTGGTCAGGCAAAAGGACATCTACAACCATTGCAAGAAGATATCCCACTATTGGGAAAGCAAAAGATGCCGACTTATCTGATAAGATGAAAAGTTCAAACTTGCCCCTGTACATGTAAGGGTTGTAAATTATGGGCAATCTTTACTTTTCCTTTCTTGAGAAATTAATGTCATATAAGAACTGCAAAACAGAGAAGATAGAGCAATCCAATTTAGCCTCGATCAGGTAGGAAATTCCACTTAATGACCAGTTCCCAGTGCACGGTGATGAGTTCGAGTTTCAAGCTTAATTTTTCCAGGCTTTTTCTTTCATGACTGCTCATATAGTGTCATGACTTGAAGGGTAGTTATTAAATTTTATTCATTTAGGCATCTTATCTTTCAGCCATTGCTGAGTGAAATAGCAAGTTTATCTTCATTTATTCAGTGACTATAAACCAGAAGGCCTTTAGTCCTTTACATATCTATCATACGATCTGTAAAAAGTAAGGAAGGGAAAAGGGTCAAGGCCAAATAGAAGAGGAAAAGGGGGATTAACTGATAGTAAAATTAAAGGCGATCATCGACGACGATTTAGGAAAGTTTTAGGGTAGTGGCTGTGGCAGTGCCATAATCTCCACATCTGGGTCTAGTGTAAACCCTTACATAAGGAGTTTGTGGTACCAACAATATCACCCACTGTTAGAACTTGCAAAGGTCTCTGTGGAACCAACAATATAGTGCACTGTTAGAACTTGACGAGAGCTTTCTAAGACATAAACACATCTGCAAAGAGCTTGTTAATTGTGTAGGCACACAAGGAGTTGTCAGTAAGTAACTCCACAGCTACTGAGCTAGACCACGAGCTTGTGTTGCCACAAATGCACTGTGATAACAACAGTGAGAAGTTCCAAATTGATGTTGAGCTGTTGATCCAAGATATGCTGGGGAAGACAAAGTGGAAATATACAAATAAACAGTGTCAAAGGCAAATGAGCCTGCGAAAACATCCCTTTCTCCTCGCTCTTCGCAGCTGGGGACGTTTCCCGCAGAGGAACGTCTGCGACTCAGTGACCAAAATTACATACTGATTACGTAAAATCTGTCCTGAATCGGGTCAGAAGCGCTGATTGGTCGACAGAGTAGTTACAGTGTTTTAGCTATTGTTCATGAATGAAAGACAAAAGACAAAAGGCCACAAAGGTCAAATGTAAACGCGAAGAATCGTTAATAAAACAGTCAATATTTGTGGAATATAGTCTTCTCTAGAAAAAGCATTTGAGTTTTGCTGGAGCTCGTTGGCAGATGAACACAACACTTTACCAAAATCGACCAGAGGACACGTAAAACTGGACAAATTTGTATTTAGAACCCCATGACTACTGGATTTATTATGTAAACATTGGATTGGGTCATCAATATGCAATTTCTGCAGACATTCATCCTCGCAAAACATCTCTGGTGGCGAAGAGCGAGGAGAAACGGATGTTTTCGCAGGCTAAAGGCAAATAAGTCTTGGTTGAAAATGATAATATCCTGGGAAATCCCCAACGCACCATTGAAATGCAGCAAAAAAATACAACCATCAGCAAATATCAGAGCGTAGATTGGCAGTCATTGGAAATGCCCCGGTGCTGAGTGTGCATGTTAAAACTAGGTGATTTAACAATTAAAATATGAATTATCCAAAAATGAAATATATGAGAATTAAGTAGAATGGCCTAAGCTATAGTAAACTGGTGAACTTCTTTATAGGAGTGCAAAACGGTGAACTTCTTTAAAGGACTCCAAAAAAAACTTATATAAAGACTTCTTTAAAATTCTAAACTAGCTACACTTGATTTCATTGGAAAGTGAATTCCAAAACGTAGTGGCTGATACTCGAAAAGTCCTAGCACCTTCTGATTCTCTTTTATACTTTGGACAAAAAAATTCAAAAACCCATATCTACTTTGTCTTTCAGTAGAACATATGTCGATGTTTCTTTGAGTAATTCTAGCATATAATCGGGACATACCCCGTTCAAACGTTTATAAACTAATGCACACCGATAAATCTAAGCTGTACGAAAAAAGGTAGCCAGTTAAGTTCTCTAAACAGATCCACACTATTTGCTCTAGTATCAGCATTGTGAATAAAGCATACGGCACACTTCTGTAGCCTGAAGACCCATTTAAATTATCAACAGGTGTAGAAACCCACACACTAGAGCCATACATCATGGTTTGTGTTATCATGGCATTGTAATAAAGAATTCGTTGACCTAAAGGTAAATAAAGGATGCCTGAGCTGTTTCAAAACAAAAAATACGTTGGGCTACGTTGGGCCTGTTAGGCTATATATATCTTGGATTGCCTCTCCCAAGTACTAAGTAATTTTCCAGACAACAATGGCTCGCGGGGTATATTCATCTCCCCTGCAGTGCTGTTAATGGTCTCAGTCTTGTTTATTTTTGCCAGTTTCAGTAGTCTTTTTTCTAAAAAATGCCTCTGCAAAAACAACCAGCAACTCAAGCTACAGCGCCAGCCGCCATTCCATCTGTTCGCCCCAACAAGAGAGCCAGGCGGCCAAGACTGTGTCCTGAGGAGGCGCCCACTGTTCACGAGAGCACTACAACTGAGCAGGCCAACGTGATTGCTTCAAACCCTTCAAGTTCATCCCCAGGCACAATGTCCGCGGATGTCGACGCAATCACTGCTACCATTTCTGCCGTAATTACACAAGCAGTAAAGACAGCCTTCTCGCCTGAGAAGTTAACTTCGCTGCTCGACAACAACTCCCCAACGCCAGTAGTTTACACAAACGCCAACTGGACTTATTGAACAGGCTGTGGATGAGGACGTCAATGTCATCACCAATCCTCAGTCAGGTATTGGAGCAGTTGATCCTATTTTCGACTTAGTTAACACAGGTCCGTATGATCAAAGACCACAAGTTCAATTCACCAGTGTTTCTGTCCCTCTCACTTCGAAAGTGAGTTCCAAAATCAAAGCAAAAATTTGGGCAAATGAATATATTAATTTCGGGTCGTTATTGTCTGATTCACCTCAGCAGGAGGAGAAATACTCATTATCTATGTCACCGTCAGACGCCAGTTCTTCAAGCCAGCCTCAACTGACGCTTGAACCCTGTCACATTTCTAAGAAAATAACCAACATTTCACAGTGGATCTCTGCGTTTAATATTTTCGTTCCTGTTTATGCGGAAAGATTTAACAATTACACTCCTCAATTAATGACATATTGCGAGGTGGTCCGGGATCTGGCTTCAAAGCGGGGAGATTGGCATTGGTATGATGAACAATTTCGTTCCATAAGACAATCGGCACCAGAGCAGTATCCATGGGATAGGATACATTGGGAGTTGTGGTTACAGGCGTCAAATACTGTTCACAAACCGCAACCGCCCACCAAACCACGTTTTCGTTCTCAATTCTTTCCCAAAGGGACTTGCTGGGACTTTCAAGCAGGTAAGCAATGTTACGGATGCAAATTCAAACACATGTGTTTAAAATGTGGTGGAAAACACCCGGGCAGCCAGCGCTCAGCTTCGGCGCCAAAAGGTGCTTTCCCTTTCAGTTCAAAAGGCAAACAAGATAGTACATCGGGTTCTCCACAGCAAGCCATTCACGCCAGTAAGAGTGGATCGGCTTGAGTTTTTGCTGCATGGTTATGACAGAGTTTTAAAACAATTTCTTGTTGACGGTTTTCGTTTTGGTTTTCATATTCATTTTGTTGGTAAGCGGCTTTCGTCTGAATCTCCTAATCTTAAAAGCGCTCTGGATCAGCCAGTGGTACCGCATGCTAAGTTACACAAGGAATGTGATGCAGGGAGAATTGTTGGTCCTTTCACAGCTCCCCCCTTTCCAAATTTTCATTGCTCTCCACTGGGTATTGTTCCCAAAAAGGATCCATCTGAATATCGATTAACACACCATTTATCTTACCCCAAGGGATCTTCCGCAAATGACTTTATTGGACGTACCGCGAAAAGCGTAACAGAATTATTAAATTTTTCCGGGTGCCATATATGGTGTTGGATTCCTACAGTGACGTAACATTTTCCTGCAACCATAAAGATGTGGTTACCAAGGCAGTTGTCGCGTTGTTCACAATGGCGGAAAGTGAGGAAAGTGTGCCTTCTGTTTCTACTCTGAAAACACACATGAAATAAATGTTGAATTTTAACTTTATGTTTCCATCCTAGCCATCCAAAACAGACATACTCTCTGAAAAGCGACGGTTAATTTTGTGAAGCAAAATATTTAGTGTCCATATAGATTTAATTGCTGCGCTCACGATCCATGGATGTGTCGAAGTTACTCGAAAACGTGGCATGATAAACAGTAGATTTTCTCCTTTATCAACATGCCGAAGGAAATTAATCAATTATCGGTAGATGTTAAGGTCCTGATGATTCCATTTCCAAGATTTGTTTGTCTTGTTTTGTCCTGAGGGCGCATAACATTGCGGGGAAAGAACTATATAACAAAATGGCCGCCATATTTTGTTCTTATTTGCAAATGGAGACGCTCAAACTTGGGCGACTGTCGGCTTCACGACTTCAAACATAAAGGCTTGGCGAAGATAACAAACAGTTCAATAGTACAGCAGTTTCTATTGGCTTAATCTGTTAGCTTTGCCTTAGCAACCAATCAAATTGCTCATTATATAATTGGGCCAATTGAATCGGCCCTGGCACATCTAGGCACATCAAAGGCCGATCTGATCGGCCCCTGGCACATCTAGGGTTAAAAAAAAGCAAGCGAATAATACAGTGAATAGCTGACGTTTCGGAGTCATCGCGACACCATTCTCAAGGCAAAGGGAATAAATAAATAATATGAAGATTTGATTTACCGTATACCGTTTCCACAATTTAGCATAATAACATTGGATCACAAGTTCATCAAGTAAATACCTTTGCGCGAATCGAGTCTGTTTGCACGTTTAAGTTTTTTATAAAAAGCATCTCCTTAATTAGGCAGTCAAATTTGTTAGAGCATTTACAGTAGTAAGCTCATGAAATTATTCTGCAGCGCACAGTAACAGATCTTGTCAACTTGTCAACTGACTACACAGACTAAGTTATTCTTGATTTTATGGCTGTATGATGTAATTTTCCAGAATGAACCAACAGAGGGCGCGTCATTTGACACACTGAACTTGCTCCATATAGCGGGGCATTACTTCACTTTAGGAGCATCAAATGTGTAATCCCCGGGGTTGGGGGGTGGGTGTGGGCTGGTGGATAACAAGTTGTACTGAGTAATCTTTGGAGGTGCACACATTGGTGAAAACAGGATGGAAGTTATCTCTGGTTTTGAATGAAAAAAAAAATTGTTTAAAAGTTAAGGCAACCTGCAAACCTTTTTTAAGATACCATTTGTTTTCTGTTTTTCTTAAGAGACAAAAGAACAAAACTGCTCTACCTTGCTTGTGATTTTCTTGGTGCCCTTGTTTACCAGTTAACAAATTACGGTATACATAGATGTACATCTTGATTGTTTTGTTCATTGTCCCTTTTATGTTCCCTTCCAAGCGTTCTACTGTATTTCATATTACAGTATTTTCAACACCTATTATAGTCCTAAATGCAGCCATTGTGGTGGCTTTTTAAAGCTATTAAGAAAATGCTGGCCCTGGGCACCCGCAAAGTTTTGTTTATTTTTACTTCTCCTAGTGTTAGTTATTATGCTATTGTGAAAGTAAGTGTTGTATCTAAAGTGAGGAAGTTGGTTAACATTCCGTAAACGCAGGTTGCTGTATAAAGAGACATTGTCATAGAGGATCATTTTTGCTTTGTCTTTGCTTTTTTGCTTTGCTTTGTTATGTCGTTTCAGGATTTGTCTGGAGAGTCAGAGTCTGATGAAGAGGTGAGGTGTAAAGATAAACTTTGTGAATTTTTATATTTAATTTCATTACTGCTGTGGTAAATAGAAAAATGTGAACAGTTATAATAAGGCAATTCAACAGAAGTGAACATCATAAAAGCAGAAAATATACAGCAGGGATTAACTTGTACATAGACTTCTAGATGACATGGTTGACAGATTGCATGAAAAATTCAGTGGAAAAACCCTTCATGATATAGCTACTAGTTTGTGACCTACTATTTGCTGCAACTTTTAAACTTTCTCATGGCCTAAAGTTCCCTTCAGTATGTGTTGCTGGTATGCTGGGGTTTAATTTTTTTTGTACTCAGTGTATTGTATAGGCACTTTACATACAGTGTCCAACAAGACGTGGTATTCTGAATAGGCCATAAATTATAGTCATTAAAGGGTTTAGAAGTGGAAACAATCGATTTTCTGTTCCCCTAGCCTTATACCTCATTAAGAGCCTGTAATTAACCCAAGTCATATTTTATCATGGTATGACTTGAAAAACCATGATCATGAAGTCTGAGTAAATGTTGAAATTTGTTATTTCCATAGTGTTTCAAATGCATGTTTAAACCACAAGAAAAGCAATAAAATTAATGGACAAAAAATTTTCATATTCCTATAGGTTTTTGTTGGTTGTTTGCCTTTTGTTTAGTCAAGAAGGAAAAAAGGAGTTAAAGTACTCTCTTGTAACCGACCTCCCTTCGTGGAAGACAAAGTGGTTGCTTACGGGAAAAATCAACAAAATAAGCCCAGTGCTAGATTGACTGATCAATTACATAAAGATATTACCTTATTAGCTTAAATTAGGCAAAAAGAAACAAAGTTGTTTGATTTCTGTTTTTCACATGCAACAATTTTTGGGAAAAGTACAGTAGAGTGTACTTGTCAATGAGTCTCTTCTCTTTACCTCAAGATCTATTCACAGACATAGTCTTTGTATGTAAACTGTTATTATCTGTCATCAGTCTGGTTAGTGTTATTGAAAACTGAACTTTTGTCACTTCTGAGTATAGATTTCATAACGATCATACGTGATCATGTTGGGTGGTTGCTTACTGGAAACAGAAAACAAAATAATATGTCAAACTTCTGGCCTAACTAAAAACTGGTCTTGGTTGCCTAAGTAATTTGAGTTGGCGGTTAGCAGTATTTTCTGAGAAACAAAACGGGTATTTACAAAGACCGCTTACGGGAGGTGGTTGGCTTACAAGAGGTGGTAGCTATGAGTGTGTTGACTGTATTCATACGTACAGATCTAGAGTTTCTGCTAGTCATAATGGCTTCCAACCAGACAAACATTCTCCGTGATGCATTTTTCCACATTATTCTAGCATTACATGTATGTTATGAATAAATAGAAACCCTTACATTGTATCAACAGCAGAATAGAAAACAAAACAAGGTTCTTTTGTAGAAAAATTAATTTCCTTTTTTTTGGGGGGGGGGGGGGGTGATTTTGTTTATAGGTGAATTCAGAGTCAGAATCCCAGTGGGAAGAGTTATCCAGTGAGGATGGAGAGGGCAATCTGGTATGTATCCATACGTGCAGTAAGGTAGTAAACACTGCTATGTGCATGTTAAGTTATAGAAGCATTCAGGAAATTCATGCATGAGCCACAGGCGAGTGCTTCTCTAAACACTTCTCTCAATTTTTTTTAATTCCCATGCATTTTTTTTTATTTGAATGATATTTATTGATTTTCGGTTTTACATACAATTTTACTACACGCTACTCTCACTTACTACCTGTTTACTACACTCACTTACACTCACTACACTCATACATACACGTGCACACACACCCCTTCATCATCATCTATTTACATTGTAAATAATTTTTTGTCACATATACGTGCAGCAGCATCACAGAATTGCACATTAATGTACTTTGTATTTGGCCCATTTTATATTGTGAGCTGACATTTTATTATTAGATTTGGCTATAATTGTTACAAGCTGGTAAATCATTTTAATTTTTGAGTCTAACACTCCAATTGAAAGTAAAGAACTTTTTTGTCTACAATAATATAAGTATTGTTTGGCAACTAATAGAATGTGGTTTACAAATTTTTCATCATTGCACCTTACATTTGTACAAGACCAAACATTATATCTTTATCAGAGAGATTAGCAATTTTAGTCCCTTGTTTATCAAACCGTTTTATCACTTCAGCCCAAAAATTCTTTGAGTAATGACAAGATGTAATAAGGTGCATGAGGGATTTATCCATTTCTCCAGAAAAAGAACATGCCAGATTTGATACAAGTCCAACTTTGAACAAAAAAGCATTTGTTACCAGACATCTGTTGAGCAATTTGTACTGAAAATCACGGGATTTTTTATCCAAGACAGCGCGAAAAGGCAATCTGTAAATCTACTTCCATTCTAAGACATCGTAACAAATTTGGTGTTACATTTCAGCTGAGCAGTTGGTGGAGTGATGATTCAATTTCGAAGTTCCCTATAGACAGTTTTGGAAGCCACTGTTTTGATTAGAACAGTTTGCTCGTTTAAGTTTAATTTGATCTCATCATGTATATTAAAAGGCTCATCCTCTATTTAGGAAAATGCTTTTAAACCTTCGCACCATTCAAGTGGTAAAGCATCAATTAAATCAAGAAGTCTAAAAGCATTGAGTGGCGAAATGTTTAGTTCCCTCAGCCTGCGATTATTTTTAACAATAAGTTCATCGTTATCGGGGATTAATTCCCCAATTTTAATTATTCCCTTCTCTGCCAGTTTTTTGAAGTACACAGACTTGCCTCCAGTACAAGCAAACTTATTATTCCACAGAATAATTTTTCAAGATCGTTTCCATTTAAATCCTGTACGCTTCCCCTATTTGCTGCAGAGCATAGAATTTTGTTAGCTTTATCGGCAATTTCTGCAATTCAAAGTTGCAACATAAAACATAAAATTAATTTCCCACCAACAGGTTTTAGTTAGTGCAGAAGAATATCAAGGCCTGAGCAAATTCCGTAATTTTCTATGATTTTAAGAAAATTTGTTAAAGAAAAATCATTTTTCAAAAAGCCGGTCAGGTCATCAGCAAACAGGCCAAATTTAATTTCTTTGCTTGTCTATTACAATGCCATGCATATGTTTGTCGTTGCGTATACTGATGCAAAAAATCTCAAAAACCATAAGAGAGAGGAGAGAGGGTCTCCTTGTCTCTCCTTGTCTTGATTCCAATGCATGCTTATACATGTATATAACTAAACAATGCACAACAAGCAACTATTTCCTTTAAAAAATGTTTCATGATTTGTATGTGGTCATTCTGGTAATGTAATCAGTGCATTGTAATGTGATAAATAGGGGTTATTTTCTAAGGGTGAGGTCAAGATGGCTCGATATTGGCCAAGTTCTTTTTGCATGTTTATGGACCGAGAAGGAGTTGAGGTCCACAAACACACCAAAAAAGAACAAGGCCAATATCCATTCATGTTGACTGAACAAGCTTCGTCGCTTAAGGATTTATTATATGGCTTTCACGGAAATTCTTCTTGCAGGACACAGCTGGTAATCCCAAGTGGGCAAGATAGCACCACCTTGCCTGCTTGGGAAGCTAATCACAGGACAGAATTTGGGTCATCTGCTCGATATGGAAGTAGCCAAGCACTGTGCATGAATTTTATACGACTAATCACAGTGCAGGCATTTCTTTGGAGTGGAAGAAATATGGACGGTGACAGGATTTTGACATTGCTATTTGAGTGTTGGAATTTATAGAGTGAGCATAGCATTAAAGATGTTATTGTTTCACTGGGCTAAACCAAGGGGTAAATATAAATAGAAATGCGTGTCGGTAGTATTGATCAGCCATGTTAGAGATTTTCTCTCACGAGTATATAAAACCAAGGACATTTTCTTTAACAAATGGCTACATGTGAGAAGAGAGCTTTTACTGTGTTTATAATTTCAATTGACTCATTTTTGTTTGGCAGGAGACAGATCTTTCTGAAGTAATAGAGGCTCTGAAATCTCGGGATGAAATCCACAACATTTTATCTCATCCAATTCCTTCCATGACGCAAAAAGTTAATGATGCAGAAAGAATAAGTGCTGCTTTGCATCATGATATCGAGCACCATGAAGCACCCCAAGGAAGACCACCAAGCAACCTGATACACCTGATAACCAACATCACACAACAACTGGAGGAATATCAGCCAGAAAGTGATGTTGGTCCTGCTCTCCATGCAGCAAGGTAAGTGGCCTATTGGTTTTCTGTCTTTATTTCCATGGTTTCCAACAATGCTGCCACCATCCCTTCTTCTAATTTAAGCAACCCTGCAGTCTTCGCCACTCCTTCAAACAGCCAACCCACTGCTCCCATTCCAACATCAGCTTTCATCCCATCCTCAAGCAGTCAACCTACTTTCCCCTTCTCAACTTCAGTCTCCATTTCGTCTACAAGCAGCCAATTTACTTTTCCCATCCCAGCATCAAGCTTTGTTTCATTTGCCATCAATCAAACTACTCAATCAAGACATCCTAAAGCCTTCATCCCATCTACAAGCAGTCAATCTACTTTGCCCATTTCAACCTCAGCCTTCATCCCATCTACAAGCAGTCAACATACTTTACCCATCAATACAACAGCCTTCACCTTCTTTGCCCATTTCAACATCAGCCTTCATCCCATCTGCAAGCAGTCAACATACTTTGCCCATCAATACAACAGGCTTCATTTCGTCTACAAGCA
>OZ037995.1:18266326-18283826 GCA_964035705.1 Porites rus
AAAGTAACTTACGTATGACCCCTTTTCCTTATTAGTATTAAGTATGGAATGAATCCTGAATTTGTGCACAGAATTGAGACCATGGTATGAGTTGTCGCAAAATGCGGTTTCAGGACATGGCCATGTTTTGCGTTATTGCCAACTATGACTTTGTGGCGGAATGACACATTTTGAGTTGCTATTTCTAACTCAATCTGTGTCCTATTGATGATGACATAGTTTGAGGCATCGCAATTCATGTCTCCATGAAAATGCCACTTTGAAAAATGATTTGAATTTTTTTTCTCAAAATGTGTCATTTTTAACTTAAGTATCGCCAACCTTCTCGATAGCCGACAAATAGCGACACTTGTAGTTTTCTTTCAGTATCGTGTTGACCCCTTTGAATTTTAGAATTCGACCATGGAGGCGAGATTGCTAAGAAATTACCTACTAAGTTGAAAATAATACGTCACAATTAATCGTCCAGAGTTACAAACTTTCACGTACTGCATTAAAAACAAAAACAAGAGTTGTGAAAGTCAATCACGATCCCCTTCACTTCGTTTTACAGGTAAATCTGAGCAAAATTTCTGACTGGAATCCACGCGAGAAGACGGTATGACATCCTCGTGTTGTTCATCGCGCAATGCACCCTGGTAAAAAGTGGTGCAGTGCACTCTGTTCAATGCAATGCATTCTGGTAAAAAGTGATGAATTTGAGAATTCGTACTCCCTTTTATATATTCTTTTTAAATCCTGATTATGTTGCTGCTCACTCGCTACGCTTGCTCGCAGCAATCAATAAGACTGCATTTTGCGTTGACTCAATCTATGGCACCACGGTCTTAGGCTATAACACACGACTGCGATACCACAGATTGAGTCAACGCAAAACATGGTATGCACCTTACAACCCATAAATTGAATTTAACTCAAAACATGGCTTATTAATAAGACCGCATTTTGCGTTGACTCAATCTATGGCACCACGGTCTTAGGCTATAGCCCACGACTGCGATACCACAGATTGAGTAAACGCAAAACATGGTATGCACCTTACAACCCATAAATTGAATTTAACTCAAAAACATGGCTTATTAAAAAGACCGCATTTTGCATTGACTCAATCTATGACACCACGGTCTTAGGCTATAGCCCACGACTGCGATGCCACAAATTGAGTCAACGCAAAACATGGTATGTATCTTATATGCCATGATTTGAATTTGACTCAAAACATGGCTTATTATTAAGATCTCATAAATTCGTGGCATCACAAGTTGAATTGAGTTGACCCAAAAATTAGCGAGACATTTACCAGCGGGTAAATGCAGTTAATGGAGCATGAAGCCCCAGGGGGGTAGGCCGAGAAAGCCTGCCCCATCTTCAGGGGCTTGGTGATATCTTGAAAGCCTGATTCATTAAATGAAAGCACTCTATTCTTTAAGCAGAAAACAAAAGCTTTTCATGGCTAGAACCTCACTAATTTGTCGCATGTTTGTCATCGTGTATTTTCTTAGCTTCGCAAAGATTGGTCCCTGTTTTCAAAGCCCTATTCAGAGCTATTCATGGCTAGACCTTAATCATGATAAGTTGAGATAGTTTATAGTACAACTGTGCCTATTGGCCGTACTTTGAGACACTGTCTGACTATAAAGCTTTGCCAATGCCACTCCTAGTCATTATTTGGTTAGCTTGCACGAAAGCAATCATTTAAAGTAGTTTTGTTACCCGCCCTCCCCTTTGGAGGAGTTGTTGTTTTGTTATGTCTCAATAAATTTTGGTGGGTCACTCCCTGTGGTGCGGTTAAGTCTGCGTTGCGACTTCCCCCAAGCTTTTGGCATTGCTTGTGTCTTGCCATCTTTTGAGCTATTCCTTTGCCTTAATCTTGTCCGATCCAGCCCGTGCGGCGCTGGGGAGATAAGAAAGGCTCTGCCAAGATTCTTGTCCTACCCCACGGTAGTGGGGCGATAAGTAAGGCTTGTGTCATTTTGTGCGCATAACCCGAAGTCACTATAACCTGCCACAGGGCTGTGTCCCCCCCTTATTACGCCATCATGTAGTTGTTGTTTATTTAGCCTGCGTGACGTTTGCACGCGTATCTTACAAGCGGAATAGTGACATTAACCAGGTAATAACGGTATCTCCCACTCTTTCCTTGTACTGAAATAAACCCAGCCAAAGTGAAACAAATCTTCAATTTTATTTTGCACGCAATAAACTATCTTCCAAGTTACCATTCTGTTTTCACTGAATGAGGGCCCCCTCCAATGACAAAGTAAACAAATAAATAAAAATCAGTAATTTGTGAAATGAAGCGTTTAAGGGTCAGCGTCAGGAGTATTTGGTACCATCATCCTCTTGTTATTGACAGAAACCTAAAAACTATGGTCAGATTTGTGATGAATTAGCACCCTGATGTATCAAACTGCTAGCAAGTGTCTCTGCTCATAAATATTCAACATATTTTAAATGAGAAAATCGAAGTGATATATTCTTAACTGTCTGTGCTTCATTTCCTTTCAAACGTGCATAAAAAATATTACAGACTCTTTGATTACATGCCAACTTGAGTTAGCAGCTTAAGCTTGACCCAAGATTCAATGCCTAACATACAAGATGAATTTCCTCTATCAGGTGCTTGCTAATTTTTGTGATAGCACAACCCACAGACACTTCAACCAGATGTACAAACCTCGGAGAATGTACTTCGTAATGAAAATTTTAAGTCCTCTGAGCTTTGGACTTGAGTTGTTAAAAAGGCAGCTTGGAGGGGCTATACCCAATGGAAAACAAACAATAAAGACTTCATTTCTTCACAGAATCGCTACACATGCTTTTCTCTAAAAATCCGGTTTGGCGCCAAGAGCGGAATGAGTGTGCCCAAACTTTTGGGAGAAATGTGACATCATAAATTGGAATTTCACATTAAACTCGTCCAGTCCTCTGACCATTTTTAAGAGCAAAATCGCCCAACTTTGCACGTTTGTTAAATCCGCAATTTTACCCCAGCCGCTCCAAAACTTAGGAATCATATATTTTAAAGGTCAAATTTGACAACTACAAAAAAAATATTCGCTTCATAGGCACTTTAAATAATGAGTGCATGAGTGTCACTTGATGAGACAGGCAGCGGAGAGCGACTCTACCATTTCAATTGCTTAAATAACCCCCAAAGTGCATCCATAACTGAATAGTACACAATTCACTGTGTCAAAGGTAAGATATGATGTACACAGTTAATAATTTTTAACATGAGAGGTATGTTTTGCAGAAGTTATTGTAAAAGTGGAAGTAAAGTACGCAACGCTAATTGACAAATCTGTAGATGTGTTACACTTTAGTCAGGCAATAAAACTTATTAAATGTCATCTTCACAAATCACTTCCGAATCATCATCGCTGTCTACCACACCTTCCACATCCTCCTTGTCATCTGCCTCCTTGTCGTCACTTCCTGAGGAGTCTTCTCCAGATATACATTTCATCATGTTTTGATGATTTGTTTCCTCTTCATCTGTGGACATCATCTCATCCTCCTCAACCTCATCTTCGTGATCATCTTGATCCCCAAAAGAGAGGATTTCCTCCAGCATGTCAAGGAAGGGGGAGGCAATTCTATACAAAAGTGACACATTTTCCTTGTTAGTTTGTAATCAAAGATACTTTTTCCTGATAACTTAGTCTAGGAAATTGCTCCACAAAGTTGAGATGACTGAAAAATTCACATGAATTCTGTGAAGTTCTACAGTTAAAATGACTGAGGCATTTTGTATAAATATTGATTAATACTAATCTCAATCCAGTAGTGATCGCAGTTTGGCATTGCAGATTCCAGTTGTCAGCTCAGTAATGTATCAATTCAACAATAGTTTCAATTCCATTGTTCAGTTCATTTATTTCACATTATTGGTGATTGATTGGCATACTGACAAAAGAATACTGACATAGTATCTCTTTCCGCCTACGTGAAAGAGGCAAACAGTTCAAACAGCAAAACAAAGATTTGACCAAAAATTCAGCTCTTCAACTTGAAGACCAGGTAACTGGTAGAATTCACTCGAATTTGAAACGCAACTCATGGCTGTACTTATACATTGGAACACCCTGGACATTAATCCTAGTTCAAAATGAAAATACAGTATGTTGCAGCGATGATTAGAAAACCCTGTAATTGTTAGAAATCATTCAACTTCCATATTTAATGTTAGTATCTCCAGACTTTATAAACGAGTTTCTTTGTAAAATAAGAAAGACGAAAACTCAAAATTTCTTTCACACTGCCTTTGTTTCTTTTCGATGGAAGTCATAGGAGAACAAATATCAATGTAGGCAGTGTTTATTGCATGATTACTGTCCCGTGATTTTACACCATGTGACGTAAAGTAGCCAATAAAACCGCACAAAAATAATTGGTTGGTTATAATATGATATACACCTGGGTGTCAGGAACTAAAGTCTTTGATTATGAAATACACTGCATCTAAGTCATCCTGGTATTTAAGCATAAAATTAAAGGGAAATTACACCTAATAAATTAAACATTTATTGAGAGTGCTTGTATAACCACATATATGTACATTGTAAAAAGCAGCAAAATGTACTTACTCCATGGTGAAATTGCCAAATTTTGGAAAAAATGTTTTCCTTTTTAGGCAGAACTGGCAGCGTTGATGGCATCTCCAACATGTTGGATAATAAGTGTATTTCACACAAACATCCTCCTCAGAGTACAATTGCTTCTCCTCCAGCAGTAGTGGTGGCACCAATGGATTTTTGCCTTCCATGATGATTCCCTTTTTTTTCTGGTTCTTGTTTCGGGAAGATATAAGGGTTAGCAGCTCCTCTGTTGGTATCTTCCCTGGTCTCCAATTACCTACAGGCCGATGAATTAAAAGTTATAAAATTTCCATATCGGATATATATATATATACAATTGGACCTCTCCTCATGGACACCAAAATAATGTGGAGAGCTCTCTATTGTATAAGGACACTTCACTTCTCACTGGGAAAAAAGCCCCTTAATTAACACTGTAGACAACAGATTGCCACAACACTGTAACTCGGCAAAACAAACATAAAGGGACACATTCAGATTAGAAATGATTTCACACAAGACGTTTTTCTCTGCAAAGCACTGTAAAAAACTTATGGTACAGTGTGGCTGAATTAGTCATACTCGGCCGTCAGGGCATTCATTAGTGGTAAAAACTGTAACACCTGTTGAGTACCCTTGGCGTGAGCTTGATCTCATGTGTGTTGTTGACTATTGTACTGTAGCTTCAATCCCATTTAATAGAGCAACTGGTCATGACATCTTGCAGACTTCAATGTGATGAAAAGGAACTAAAACGTATTACAACTACGTTGAAAGTACTACAACCATGCACAATCTTTTGTTCATCAATCACATGCCATGGATCAATAAAATAGTAAAACATTTTCATTAGTTGCTACAACCAACTTAGTCTATTGCAAATATCCTCAGCCAAGGCACAAAAGAATGCTAAAAACACTTCAAAAAAAAATTTTCTTAGGTTTGATAATCATGCATAGCCTGAGTAAATCTACGTCTTCACCTCAAGACTAGAATGAGAGGAAACAATCAGCTTGACAGCAAGATTGGGTATCAATTGGCCGATAGAATAATACTGGGACAGTACAGTGTCCTCATTTTTTCATGATTTAGAGAAGGTCAAAAAATTTCCAAAATCATAGCAAACCCAATAATAACGGCTTGATTTTGTCCAACAGCACTATGCAAATAACAGAAATGCATTAGACAGTAAGGATGTAAACTACACGGGATTTTTGAAAATGAATGAGACATCCTGACAGTTTTTCGAGATATTTAAGTTTGGCTCGGAGAGATGCAATTTGTGCAATAAATTGCTTTTGATCATTTTAGTTAGAACTTTGTTGGGTTTTTGAACTTAAAATGTAACTTTAGGGAAAATTTCCGTAGCCGTATATCTGGAGACAATATCACTTTAAGTTTTATGACTTTGTTAATTCCAAGCCAGCCCATCCCCAAGCCTCCACCCCCGGGCATTGGACGGGCATTTGACTGGTTGTTGGTCACCACCATGGGGCATTTGCTCGCAAAAACATTACACAAGAAGAATTACACATTGGTACTTTTTGAAACACAAGCCTGCTTTATTAAACATCAAAAGGATAAGCCCTACATAAAGAACATAGATGTAAATTATTTTTCCTGAGATTAACCCACTGGGAACTAGCTAGTGCTCTTGCAGCACCCCCATAAATTCATGTTGGTCTTCATGTTGGGAAGGGTTTTGAATTTGTGGCTTGTTGGCTGATAGAAAAGTGCCTAAAAGGTTAAAATAGAAACCTTAGAAGGTAAGTTATTGACATTTTTACAAAATTAAATAGCGATCACATTTTCCTTTGTGAATGTATAACATTGTGTCTTTGTCTCTGTGGAGATCGGTGTGCAGTACTTTTTTAACATGTTTGAATCAATTTCAATACCGTGTATGTAAAACCTTGATTACATGAATAACAGTCACAATCAAGATATAATGAGCTATTTACAAAATTGAAGATGCCTTTTAATGTTAGCAGTCCCGAGTACATGGCAATGTTGCTTTAAAAGCAAAGAACCATTGGGGCATTTGCACTGTTCTGACGTCCTCCCCCCCCCCCTGGGGATTTTGTATGGACCAGCTGCCCCTCAGTGGGGCATTTGCAACCTTATGAAAAACAGTGTCTAATGCCCTGGAGGGGGGCCGGGGGGCTTAGACTATTGTCATCTATTGCAAATTAGGGCCATTTCGCCTAATGTCCTGTTCGCCCGGAGTCCTTTCACCTGGACTGAGAGTTGTTTCGCCAGAAGTATGAAGTCGTTTCGCCCAGATTGAGAGTCCACACTTATTCTATGTTTGTGGGTGCCCTTTTTAGAACGAGGAATATTCACACACCTTTTTGGCCTCTTTATTTCTGTTATACTCATCATTACATCGATCAGATGAATATCTTGAACTTGTCGTGATTCTATTTATTCTGAGAACCAGTAAAAAAAGATTCATTTTCAATCCCCGGGCGAAACGACTTCATACTCCAGCCGAATTGACTCTCAGCCCCAGCGAAACGACTCCGGGCGAACAGGACATCGGGTGAAACGACCTGGTTCATTCGCCCCACGTGGCAATCAATGGTCTTCCAAGGCCCTCAAAGTTTCAACCAAACTATCTGTAAATAATGAAATGTCTCTATATAAACATCATAACTATTTATTTACCCAGTCTTGTAGCTGTTATTTCTTCGAACGCTGCCTGAGTTTCAGCGTTGCTGGTTAACAGCATTCGTCCAAGAAACGCCGAAACGCCTTCCAAAACTGGGTCTCCACGGACTTTATGGTTGGATCTTAATCCTGACTGATACCAAATGAATAAATAGCCGAATCAAGAAGATCTGAAACTAACGGTGGTACAAGTTTACTTTTCGAAGACACTGTCTGCGTAGCCCCAGAAGATTTCAATGAGGAGGACGCCATTTTCCACGACCAGAAGGGTCGACAAAAACCTGTCCCCAGGGCCTTCACGGTATTCAAAATGACAGAGAGGGCCCTAGGGACGAGTAAGTGTTAGTTCATTAATCTATCACCCATACTTCACATACTGGCATATTTGGCAACTGTCAACATGCTGTCTTCAAACCGTTTGTCCTTTCTAAGACCACTCTATGATATAGCTGTCTGGCAGTTTATTTTAATGTTAGGATTTGTTAAGAAACAGAGGAGGAACACATCGGGCCTGAAATTCACATGGAAAATGCACGAGGTTGTTGTAAATTTTGTTTGCAAGCTGTTGGACGCAAGACCGTTGGACCATCTGAAAGCGAGGATGAAGGAAGAAGAAGTAACGACGGCAACAGAGGGTTGGAAACCTGGAGAGAAAGCAACTAAAAGAATGATTGAGTGGTGCCAAGATCAATGGCGAAGAAAAAGCCCAGCATACCCAAAAGAAAACTGTGCCTTCTCCGTTAACGAGCCCTGTACCATGCCTTGGTTTGACGACATGCCAGTGTGCTTCAATTGTGGTGTCCCTTGCCCCGAGTGTAGAAGTGAACTTTCTAAGGATTTACCAAGTGAAATGTCTACGGCCCATGCCCTTCTGGAGTTCGACGAAATCCACGCAGACGTGCATGACAGCAAAGAAACATCATTGTCATCGTCCAATGTTTCCGAGAATGAATCAAGTGAGATGACAAGAATGACCTTAAGGTCCTCTTAGAAAAACTAATGCTGTCGTGTGCGGTGCTGATCTCTGGAATCAACACTTCTAAACTTTGTATGTTATTGTTTTGGCTACATCCACCTCGTTGACAGATAAACTTATTTGTCAAATTTCGGCATGTTTCTGAAAAGGCCATATTGTAATCGTTGTTTATGTTACCTGATGCTAACGATACTAACAGTGCCAGACGCGCGTTTCTCACACTGCCGAAAACGTTTCGGTCACGAAATACCAATTTACGTACACGAGTTTCATTACCAGAAAATCGATTTCTAGTATTTTCATTAATGTTTTAACAAAACACGTTATAAAATTGAGAATTACACTGTGCTGGTTTGCCCAAAAAGATATTACTCATAGACTGGAAACCGACTTAAGACTTCTCGGGCACGAAAAGTTTTCCAGAGGTTTCAGAAACGCACGTCAGGTGCAACAGTGAAGAAAGCATATTATAAATAGTGACACGTGGTGCTTCCTTTGTGAACACCAAAATTTGAAGAGTGCTTGCGCTTAGGGTACCAAACTATAAGAAAAAATTAGGATTTACTGAATCTAAGACATGCCCACAAAACGAGTTTCTGTCACCTTTGGATGACGTATAAACTTAATATGGCATCCCCTGAATCCCTACACGACAGTTTAGTGGGGAGGTCCGGTTGAATGTTGTGTTTTAACAATTTAAGCGTCACTGAACTTTTCAAGCAATCAAATTCACAATCCTGTAATGGATTTATTAGCTTTAAGTTACTTCCATTGATGAAAAATTGCTGTAATAATTATTGGACAAATAAAGAGAACAGGAAGCACTACAAGGATACCAAAAATTGCAGTTGGGACATATAAAACAATACTGCACAAAGCAGTATTCTAAAATTTAACATAAAAAGAAAAAAATAAACCCTAGGGCCGAGGAAGAAATGGGGGTAATTGCAATCATTTCAACTGCAACTGAATTTGATAGTGCTTGCAGCAATTCAGCTTCCATCCAGGCATAAGTAAAGATTTGGGCGGTCCCCTGGGTCTCGATTAAAAAATCTAATTGAACTACAAATTTAATACACTCCATGCTACCAGTAAATGTGAAGCCCGTCAGGCAATGCTGAAGAGTCGACATAACTATTTTTTTTTTCTCGACTTTAGGCACTAACTATAACATCAAGCAGGCATGGTCACTAACAAAAAGTTACAATGTAGAGAGTGACAGACTAGGTTAGTTTTGAAGAGTCCTTTGATTACTCATCCTCGGAGACCCAGGGGGGGTTAGTTGGGGCGAGAGGAAATAAATCTGCCTTACTTGTAAACCTGTGACACTTCATTTCTTTGCCCGATTTATTTCCTCTCGCCCCAAATAACCGCCCCTGGGTCTCCGAGGATGTCGATTACTGAACACAAACAAAAACTGCCAGGCTATTTAATATACAAAATCAGAACTCCATCGTGCTAATACAATAAAGGCCTATTGCAGTGTTTGCTACCATCAATTTTCTTAGCAAACCTCATACAAAAAAAAAAAGGGTCTACTTGGTAAGTTTTGATAATTAAATTTAATTCATTCATATTACTTGACTTGATTGTTCCATAATTCAAGGTTCATTGTCAGCAGTGGAAAAACCAATAGTAATTGGGTTTTAGAACTTTACCGAATACATGTGTAATTGAAAGGTGTGGTAACTGATCATTTGTTGAAATCATGTGTTAATCCTTTCTCACACAAACTGTGGTGTAATGAAACCAAAATGGCCAATTTTAAGGCCTAATTCACAGGAGATTTACTTTAGTCTGATCTAGAATTATTAATTGTTACATGACTCATAAGTCCCCTTTTCTGTATATTTTAAACCAACTCAAGAATGTTTCTAGACCCTGCTTCATTTCTATGTGTAAGCCTTCAAATTCATTCAAATTTGAGTCAAAGTTTAAACAATATATGTTTACAAAATTACATGTTCATACAAATTGTATTTTTATTGCTTTAATTGTGAATCTAAATCTCTCCAATTATCTCAGGGGTTTGAACATCCACATTTTGTGGTCTGACACCGGTTGACCATCATGATGTTCTTTAGTCATCTCTGCCCTTGCATCTTGGGTGTATAACTCGAAACTGTTGGACTTCCTGAAACACAAAATGAAACTTAATTTAGTCCAATTCACTTATTTCAGAACTGATCATCTATGAATAACAAAACTACAGTCAAGCAAAACAGCTATCATTCAGATTATTCAAGTTATAGATCAAATTAAATTATACAATGGCAGCTGTAATTCTTATGTTTTGATTGCTCTATAGGAATTTGCGATTAAAGAACAGACACACAAAAGACATCAGAAGTGAAAGTAGTTTGAAAAATAACATATAAAACAAATAGATTTCATAAAAAAAAAAAAAAATAATAATAATAATTTTATTAATCTCCTTAAAAAGGCTTTTCAGCTTAATTTACAATGTCAAATATCTAAAACTTAGTTTTCCAAAAATACCCTTAAAAAATGCTGTTTTATTTTAACCTTAAATACATCTAAATTAGTGATAGACTGAAACTCGTCTGGGAGACTATTCCACAGCCTCTGGCCCTTGAAGGTAAACGCGCGCTGACCTGCAGCCGTCCTACAGAGTGGTATATGTAGGCGGTCCCTATTCCTAGTGTTGCAGTTGTGCACTTCTGATCTGGTTTTAAACTTCTGACAAAGATATGGAGGTGCAAGTCCATTTAAGCATTTAAATACCATGGTAGCATCCCTAACCACAAGTTGTTTAACAATTGGCAGCCACTGTAACTGCTTAAGAATAGGTGTAACATGATCAAATTTCCTCGTTCCAGAAACTATCCGGGCTGCAAAATTTTGCACTGTCTGTAATAGCTCGATGTTTTTCTTGGTGGTATTAGCCCATACTGATGAACAATACAATAATTTACTGAATACGAGAGAATTAATTATAGTAATCAACGTACGCCTATCAAACAGGTATTTTACGCGATTTATTTGACAAAGGCTACCTATACGTTTCGAAGTTAATTGAGTTATATGTTTGTCGTACGTTAAATTACAGTCCATTGTAACCCGCAGGTTTTTCGCAGACTTAGATGATGTAATCTCCTTGCTGAGTAGTGTAATGCTTAGATCATCTGGTATCTTCATCAGCAACTGTGGAGTCCCCAGAACCAGAAGTTTTGTTTTTTCTGGGTTAATGAGTAGACTGTTTTTACAACACCATGTGGCTATGTTCCTAAGATCTTCTAAAGGCTGAGCTGCGGCTAAGGTGGCATCACGTTTAGGAAATGAGAGGTATAACTGTGAGTCATCAACATAGCACTCTAACGACCCTACCTTAGGTACAGATGGTAGATCGTTGATGTAGATATTAAACAATGCGGGGCCCAAAATTGATCCTTGTGGTACACCATATGAGACTAGGCGGGGTTCAGATGTTTCGCAACCGATTCTCACCGACTGTTTTCTTCCGGTCAAGTAGCTTCTAAACCATTCTATTGCTTCTTTAGAGGTACCCATTGCACGTAGCTTCTTTAACACGGACATGTGATCAATGCTGTCAAATACCTTGGAAAGATCTAATAACACCAAGGCAGTGACTTGCTTGCGGTCCATTGCCTCCAAGGCTAGATCTGACATCAAAATATTGAGTGTATCTGTCGAATGTCGTTTCTTATTCCCACTCTGGTGTCCACTGAGACGGTTTAAAATGGGCAATTGTTAGATGTAGATTTAATACATAAGCTTTGAGATTTCAGTACTGCAAGGTTAAAATCTACATCAGCTCAGAAACCATCGGCCTGCCCTCTTAATAGAGCTGTCATTCGCTCCACACCTTGCGGCCCATCGCGCCGCAGACCGTCTTATACTGAGGGTAGTAAAGTCTTTGCTAAAAAGCGTCTTTGACATCTGAAACATAAAAGTATGCTGACATCGATAAGTGAAATCCAGAACATACTGCAAGTATACTGTGTCAGAAGATAAATTTAGTACCCTTCCTTGTATCCCCACATCTACCATCTCACATCCATACAGCCTCTAAATTACATCATTACACCCAATCTTCTTTTCCATGCAGCTCGGATTTTGATATTATGTTAATTTGACACAAACGTTAGACAATCAATTGCATCATCCTCTCTAAACTCAGCTACTGTTAGCCTGTTTTTACTACCAGAAAAGCACCTTATTGCTTACTTAAAAGCTAATTATAGAATTAAATTTTTATATTTGTGGTGGGGGGGGGGAGTGGGGTGGGGGGGGGAGTGGGGTAGGGGAGGGTGGGGCGGGGGACAAGTAACCGTAATTTTTTAGCAGCACTTTTTTTGTTATCATAATTCAAAAACTATTAATAGAAAAAGTCGGCCAGCTGATTTCCTTATTGATTTACTCAATGTAGGCTGCTTAATGTGATAGTTCTGCATACAAAACCCTTTTTACATACAGGTTTGCCAATACAGGAATATTATGAATTAGAAACCTGTTGTATTGAATTGAACTACAACAACATGTACCAAACATGTAAATTCAACAAACCTGTTATTAGTAACCACACAATAAAGAGGGCAGTACCTGGGCATAATTCATGGTTCAAAGGGTTGGCCCAAAGAGAAAGTGTCACACCTGAAAATATTGGATCAGTAAAAATATGGGTTTACTCGCTCACCAAAATTTAAGTCTAATTGGCCATGGTGTATTTTTGATGGTTGTGCTTTAGTAGATCAATATCTATCATTACCATCAAATCCTAGTGTTATAATGATCAATTAGATTCTCAGTTAATCACAATTTTATTATGAACATTGGCTTCGATTCACGATTGTTTGATTCCACATTTTGATTTTGGTTAGATTTTGTGCATACCTTTCCCAAGGTGCCATCAGTGAATCCAGAACTCTTTAAAATGTGCATTTTTGATTGAGAAGCAAAGACATTTGCAGTTCTTGCAACATTTTGTGTTGTTTTGGTAAAAATGGTGGCCTTGCCTTGAGAATTTCCAAATAAGCAAACCATGTGCAACATGCTTTTGTCATGTTCTCAAACATGGCGACGAATGGCCAAGCAATTGAGAATCCACTGGCATCTTTACATCGGCAGAATGTCTTGTCAGTGCCTAAGACATGACACTACCAAACCTGCCTGAAAGTTTAGACAAGGTGAATACAGGTTTCACTTTTAACATTCAAGTTTTCTATATAATTAAACAGTCTTTTTTTAAATGCAGCATAACATGTCACCTTTTGCGTTTTTGTCTGCTTTCGACCATGGGATTTTGACCTCGATCCTCTTTGGCATTCTACCAGAATCAGCTAAATAAAATAAATAACAAAATTTACCAGGAATTTACTTTCTGAAATTCTAAGAACATTGTGTAGTTTTTCTTCTGGTTTAAAACTTGCATCATTGTGGCACTTAAGGATGTTTGCACTGATTGTTTGTGTGCTAAGATGAATGGTTTTCAAGTCACATGTGCACAACACATTACTACTGGCCCACTGATGTGTCCAGCCCATCTTTTTAACTTTTACAGTATGTGCAAGGGTGATTTCACTCCAGGACTCTTCCACTCCAGTAGTGTTAAACATTCAGCATATCTCAGCTTACATTACACATTGCTACAGCTTACACATTGCTATTGGCATTTATAGTCCGCACATGAAATAAACTAAACATCCAACAATGAAAACAGCCAAATAATAAAAAAAAAACACCGATATTATTCAAAAGACTAATGAGAGATTTCAGTGAAAATTTCTTCTGGCATAAAACAGAACAGACACCAAAAGGGCTATTTGCTTTGAAGCGGGCTCAATTACAATTCAATTTGACCCATCATGCATTAAACAGAACACAAATGTCACCCATCTCAGAAATGTTTCCTAACAATGGAATCAAACCCATATACCTGCAAGTGGTTTATAATTAAATTTTCCAGTTCACTGGCTTGTAGGCACTTGGATTTTCTCTTGCCCGCTGGTTGTCTTGTATTTATTTCCATTCTTCTTTCAGTGTTTTTAGGGCTTATTGGACTAGTACTAAGTATCGGGTTCAGGCATGGTTGACATTTTCATTGACCTGACTATTTTCATATGTAATATAAATTTGTAAAAAAGGACAAACCTTATTAGTTTGGAGGCAGTTTTAAATGGCGCAGTTTTAGACGTAGTGGTTCCTCCCCTCGGAGGAAAAGCGCAAATGAGAAAAGGGTTACTGTCCAAAGCCATAATCCCTGTCACTCTACAACAAATATTACTATGAATTACAATAACAGAATAAAGAAGGGCTACACATAATTTTCCATACATTAGCTAGCAACAATTGGTTGATACTGATTAAACATAATCCACACACAACATAAGAAAGACTCCAGTTATTCATACAATAGTTGTACAGCCTTGATTACTGTATTAATTTTATAGCTAGGTCAACATGAGGAAAGGTATTTGGGATAGGATAGGATAGGATAGGACATGAAGTTGCTGGACTATCTACCTAACTACAATAAAATTAATACAGTTGTATTTATTTCTACCATTAATTTTAATATCTGGTCACATTATTTGTATTCTGCATTCTAAAAGATGACATAAATACCTCTACCATCCTCAAACAGTATTGACGCATTCTTGTCAACTGATGGAGGGTGAATGGAGGGGCCTTTTTAGGTTCATATGTCACCCTCCCTTGACGGGTGTCTCTCCTTGTTGGCCGTGATGACCTCCTGACAAGCTGCTTTATTGTCTGTTTGACAGCTAAATAATGTGATAAGGATAAGTTACATAACAGCTGTTGTTCCTGATAAGCTGTTGATTGGTAACAAAAACAAAAAAATTCACTGTCATTATATTCTTAGTTGATAGACACAAAAAATATCTCAAAATCTGATAAAAGTACAAAAACAAAAGTAGAAATGATGTTAAGTCAGCTAGCTCACACAAACTTCTGTTAAGCTGGTGAGGGCAAGAAGATCTGCCTAGCAGCTGGCACAAAGTAATCAGAACATACTGATTTTGGACATGTACTGTAAAGACAAAAGGCCGCAGTGGCTAAAGTCAAATAGCTTACATTTAACAACAAATATAGTGTCAAAGTCAAACAAGCCTCCACTGTCAGATTCTCATGCTATTGAAGATGGTGCTTCTTCCTAGAAAGGTACTTTTCTTCAGGTAGAATGATTAAGAACTAAATTTAACCACCGAGACTACATTTACCTGGTGAATTCATGGGATTCCCCTTGGCAACAACGTTTTGGGACCCATCTGTTAAAAACTTCAACTGCTTGGCTGTAGAGCCACGTGTGACCAAATGCATTGAACCAGTAGTTAAAGGCTGCAGCATGGCCTCTAACAACTGGATGCTTAAGGCCACGGCACCGTAGTGTTCCCAGCCTTTTGCCTTTTGTCTCACTCAACATCTCTGAAAGCAAAATTATACAGTTTTGTGTCTTTATTAGTGTGCCAGTCCTGATGGAAAGCTTAAGTGGAGCCTGATTCCCCTCTTGTGTGAATAAATAAAATCACATGCCAGTTGGCATAAACACAATCATGATGAAACCAGTGTGAATAATCACAGGTGCTTGCATAATAGTGGCACGACATAATAATAACAACTCAACAGCACCCCTTGTTTGAAAGTTGCTTAAGTATAAATTGCACACGTGTAAGCCCTGATAGTGACACGTGGCACAAGATGCAATTACATGTTCAATATTCAGTCAGTTTGCATGATATTTGCACAACTAAAAGATCTTGGAAAGATCTGCACCTTGAAGGCATAATATCAGGCCCCCCTCCTATACAAGACTTGATTTACCACCCCTGCAACTTTTGGAACCTTTTGTCTTTGTACTTTTTAGACCAAATTAATATCTGACAACAAACAGTGCACTGAGAGCTGTAAATTAAGCTATAGTTAAGGGGGATGCCGAATGTGTACAAGGAACAGAAAAATTTTAAACGCTTTATTTTTTTATTTCGGGCACTTGTCAATCCAATCTGTGGCCTCCTCTATTTCTTTTGGTATGATTTATAGCATACTTATATCACATGTGGTCTGCTGGTTCATGGTTACTGATTTAGAAAAACTTGCCATTTCCTTCGGGGCTTAAAGGGTTAAACAACACTGTGCATGCATGTCACTTTGCTTGAGTTAATTCACAAGTAGCAATCAGGCTTTAAAGTTCTAATTCAACCCTTATGAAGTGGTAAAAATACAGTTACTGTACTTCCTTGAATAATAGCCCAGAGCAATATCTTATTAATTTTTATTGGCTCCAAAAAGGGGCAATTTAAAGTGTTAAAGGGAAAAAACTCATCAAAGAAAATGTTTTAAGTTTTAAGAGTAATTAATTTATTAAGTTGCACCAAAAGAAGGAATATTTTTCGAGGAACAGGTATTATTCAAGGCTGTAAGGCCAAGGTTATAATGCACAACCCCCAAAAGTTATTAACAAAAACCAATATGTTTCTACCTCGTAAATATTTATAGCCCATTCCAATTTTTAAACAAGACAATGACATTCAGTTCTGACCTTAATCAACAATTTATCTTCTGTGGGCAAAAAGATATGGCTTCAGTAAAAGCACAGTCATTTATCATGCATGACTGACTGTCAACACAGGGTTGGAAAATCATTAAAATCATTGCCTTTGAAAATTCTGGGCAAAATCAGTTAAAATGAAATAGTATCAAGAAGCAGCAAGAAGTAAGCATAAAGAATATGCATCAAGAATTAAGCTTATACTGAATGTCCCTTTTTGTTCGCCTAGGGCATTGATATCTTATTTAACTTATAACCAAATTCAAGGATAACACTCAGATGCTAGCGTTCAATTCTACGGGTACTTAATTTTAGAACGCTGACGCCCCGATTAAACATGATTTCGTCGTTAAACATGATTAAACATGAAGTTCGTCGAACTTTTAGCCCTTATGCGCAACACACAACAACATCGTGTTTGAAGATCTGAACTTTGTATGTGAAATGCTTTTCCAAATTCAGTTCGTTCCAACAAGTGTACAAAGCAGGTAAAAAACAACCAAATGAGCCTCAAAACGTACAAAATTAAGCAATAACTCCACACTACACATCCTTAGGCCTTCTGAAATTTCCTGATATTGTTAAACTCAACACATGTATGCTTTTTTATGATTATTTCCACCATGAAAAGTTTCCTAATATACCTGTTTCATTAGTATCTGAAATACATACTAAGGAAGATGTTGAAGAGCTAAAGAAAGATCTTATTCGCCTGGAACCTTG
>OZ037995.1:18306326-18356326 GCA_964035705.1 Porites rus
GTTGGGTAGGTCAGTCATTGGGCTGCTACTTGGTTGGCATTATCTCGTTTCCCTTGTCTTAATCTTAGGCGGTTTTTTAGCACTTTTGTTCTTATGCTGGTTGCATAGGTCAGTCATTGGGCTGCTACTTGGTTGACAATTTTTAAGTCTGAATTTTCCTATCGATTGTCATCTCTCTAATTTGTACCAGACGTTCAATGTCACGGTTCAGACAAGGGCTGCCGTTTCGTGGCGTCACGTTTAGTATTGACAATTTTTTTTTCTTCTTCTTTTTTTTTCTTCTTCGTTTTACAAGTGTCCAACAATTTTTCGCTTTCCAGCTTTCACACGAGCTTTGCTTCTTTTTGTGGGGCTTCAGCCACAGTTGTGTGGCTTGTGGCGTATGTTTGTCGCCCCTTGCAATAAACAGGAGATTCAAACACCGGAGATGGTGAGGAAATTCCTACATTGAGCGATATGGTGAACGAGATCACATCCCAGGGTTGCTTACAGTGAGGGAGTTCAGAAATGGACCAAAACGAGCCCGGTGGGCTAAAAAGGTATCATTAAGCTGGACAATAATAGGACAGATGTGCCCAGACCTTGTTGGAGGACCTCTGCACGTGCGCACCTCCCGCACCAGTCTACTCGTTGCTGATTTGAGGGAAAAATTAAAGGAGATAATCAGTTAAGAATTCCTGCCATGTCCTAACCAGTTTAAAGTAAAAGAGAGCTTTCTTGAGCAAAAGAAAGACCTGACGGACGACTGTTCATTGCGAGTCGGGAAGATAACAATGGCCAAATTTATACTAGAGACAAATTATCCATCTAGATGGATTATCCATATGAGATGGATAATCCGTCTCTGGTATAAATTCAGTTGTAAGTCTAGTTATGGAGTGCTAACAGACGAATAATTCGTCTTAGACAGATTATCCGTCTCTAAATTTATATTAAGATGGTGCACAGACAGTTTTTTGACAAAGTTTCCACGTCAGAGAGACTGGTTTCTATATTTTTGCAATGTTTCCTGTCTAAAGCATCTCCTTCCTTGAAAGTAATTGCACAAAAGAAAGGGGAAAAAATCAAGACACTTACCTCGTCACAGAACTTATATCTGATTCATTCTGCAGAGGAAGTGATCACACTGATTAACTCAGTCTTTTCTTGAACTGCGACTCCGACCATTTTTGAAGGCTGTCCTCCCACCATTTCTTGTTTCTTATCTCATCTCTACCTCTGGTCTTCCTATCTTGAGTGAGATTCACAAGAGAAAAGGTTAACATGAAGGTCATTATTTTCTCTGTTAAGCATGCGCTCAACAGGGGATATTCTTCTCTGATATACCGTTATGTCTAATGCTCTTCTCCATGTGTTTGGCAACAATTCAATATTGCGTTTACCCCTATTCAAGCTTCCACATGGCTCCTCAACACCATCACACCCATCGTGTAACCCGCGTAAAATATATAGACAAATTATGGACCAAAATTCATCTTCTGATTTAGACTTAAAGGAATTATCTGTCTGACAGATAATCCGTATAGACATAACTTGTCTCTAGTAAAAATTCGGCCAATGTGAGCTTCTCTTGCAAAGATCGCGAATTTTTAAATATGGAGACTGTTGTACATAAGAATGAACAAGGGAACTGGGAAATGTCCCTACCTTTCCGCCGTAAAGATCTTCATTTGCCAACAATCGAAGTCAAGCAGTCAACCGCTTATATGGCCTCATAAGCACCTTAAAAAGAAAGCTTCAGATGGCCAAAGACTACGTGGAGTTCATGCGGAAGATCATCAAAAAAGGCCACACCTCCCAAACTCCAATTGAAGAACCTACTAGGCCCCAGTCCAGTCAGGTGTGGTACCTTCCACACTTCGGAGTTTACCACCCAAAGAAGCCAACCCAATCAGAGTGGTTTTTGACTCTTCAACCAAATATGAAGGCGTGTTGCTGAACAAAGAGCTTTTACTGGGTCCAGATCTCATGAACAGCCTGTTAGGTGACATTGAGCAGATGCTCCATTCTTTACACGTCAATCCAGGGCACAGAGACTTCCTGCGTTTTCTCTGGTATGAAGACAACACACCCAGCAAACGGATAATGGAGTACTGAATGAATGTTCACCTCTTTGGAAATGGACCAAGCCCAGCTGTTGCTATGTTTGGTTTAAGAACCACTGCAACTGACAGTGGCGAGGAGTTTGGAGAGAATGCAGCTGACTTTGTGCACCGTAATTTCTATGTTGACGACAGCTTGCTATCACGGCCCACTACCAAAGAAGCAATCAATCTTGTCACCGCGACTCAAGCAATGCTAGCCAACACTAACCTAAAGCTCCACAAGGTCATATCCAGCTCAGTCGAAGTCACAGAGGCATTCCCGGCTGATGATAGGGGAAAGGGAGTACCAGATCTAGATGGTCAGCACTATAGCCTTCCCACACAGCACTCTCTAGCAGTTTATTGGAACCTTGAGGAAGACACCTTCACATTCAAGCTCTGCCTTCCTGAAAAGCCCCGCATGTGAAGAGGAGTAATATTGGTCGTGAAGTCAATTTATGATCTGTTAGGCCTAGCAGTGTCAGTCTTACTTGAAGGGAAATTACTGTTCAGCAGCTAGTACTCCTTGGGTAGAGAAACAATGAGAAATTATTAGGATGGGAAGACCCTCTACCAGATATGCTATTGTTGCAGCGGCAACAGTGGATAAATTCGCTTCCTCATTCGGAGAATGTTTCAGTACTGCACTGTTACCATCCAGCTGGTTTCAGGAAAATTGCAAAAAGAGAAAACCATGCCTGTTTGGATGCCAGCAAGGATGCAATTGGAGCGTCAATATACCTACAGCTTTTTAACAATAAAGGGAAAATCTGCCTGGCCTTGCTCTTTAGTCAATCAAAGGTAGCACCTGCTCAGACCACAAGCAATCCCCCGCCTAGAATTGTGTGCCGCTGTCCATGCCTTCGCAAGCAGTAAACAAGGTCATAAAGGAGATAGACATGGAGATTAATGAGATCACACTCTACACAGACTCGAAGGTTGTCCTCAGTTACATCCAGAACGAGACCTGGAGGTTGTATGTTTACGTCGCTAACCGTGTACAAACACTTTCGGAGATTTCCAGCCCCAAACAGTGGAAGTATGCTGATGAAAGCAAGAATCCCACAGACCTGAGCACACATTGTCTGAATGTGTAAAGTCTCACGCATCAAACTAGCTAACCAAACCAAGCTTCTTGAGAGATTTAAACAGAGCAGCAGCAGAAGATGAAGAGGACAAGATTCCACTAAATGAGAACAACACGGAAATACACAAGAACATTGTAAACCTGAAAACGCAAGCCAGCAAATGCCATGGTCTCAGGGCAGAGAGGTTCTCATGATTTTCAAGCCTTCATTGCCGTGCAATTGCAAAGCTAATCGAAGTTATCAAGGAGTTCAAACATCGAAAGAACAAGCGTCAGGAAAAGATTGAGTCAAAAATATCAAGTAGCGAGAACACACTATTGACGTGGCAGCCAACGGCAAAGGAACTTTAGGAGCCATGAAAGTAATAATTTGTGCTGTACAAAGTGAAAGCCTTTTAGAAGAATTGAAGTGGGAGCGGAGGATTACAGAGAGCAACAGACCTGAGACTGTTCTGGAGCGTTTGAATTTATACTGTTAGGCCTCCTTGTGGAGTCGGCGGCTGTCTTTAGAGTTTGGAGTAAAGCACCCTGTTCTGATGCCAAAGAAAAACCATGTTGCCGATCTGATAACACATCACTACCACAACAAGTCCACCACCAAGGTCATCAGATTATCCACGTTGCCATCCATCAAGCTGGGTGCTGGTTGATTGAAGGGCACAATACTGTAGCACAGGAGTTCAACAAGTGTGTTACACGCAAGAAATTGAGAGGACCAGTGATAAAACAGTGCATGGCTGACCTACCAGCAGTCAGAACGGAAGTAGCCCCTCTCTTCACAAATGTTGGGTTCAACATTCTTGGCCACTGCATGATACATTCTCAGAAGACACGTGGAGGTGCAGCCAACTCTGGGGACTGGTAATCACTTGCCTAAGGAGCCCATGGATGCTAGTTCCTTCATCTCCACCTTGAGAAGATTCTTTGCACCTAGCGGTCCTGTTTCTATTGTCTGGTACGATTGGGGTACCGATTTCATTGGTAGAAAGACGGAGCTGGGAGACGCTGTGGCTAGAGAGGAAGAAGATTAAACAGGAGGAAGGGTCAAAGATCCTTACCCGAGGAGTGTCATGTTATTTACGAAAAATGACATTTTAATTTGTTACATTCAAGGACTGTTTTTTCTTTTTTAATTGTAGCATTGTTTATTTTATATTATTTCATATTAATGTTTTATTTCCTTTATGTCAGAAGGCATGCATTAGACCAGTCTTCTCCTAAAGCAAGTTTATTCAGCTGTAAGGAGCTATTGGAGAACTTTTAGAGCTATTATAACTGTAGGAAATTTGGGGTTCTTTTAACCATGGAGTCAAGATCGGCTGCAAGTTGTGCTTGCAAATTTTGTAGTTTGTTTCTCTTTTTCTGGTGCACAGAGCATAATCGTAGTTTTCGTTTCCTCTGATTTAAAAATTGCACATTTCTTTCTAGTTTTCACTGCAAGTGCTTTAAAAAGTCGGACTAGCCTGATTTAAATAAACACCATTGAATCTTGCTCACCGCCAAGTGCTTCACTGTGGTTGACCTGAAAATCTCCAGTGCCTAATGCCACGTATCTACGACACTGGGAACACAACAGCTACCAATTCTGAAGCAACAGTTGTCTCCATGTATCCCAGTAAGACACCAGAGCAAATAAAACAAAAATGCTCTCATCTCTCTTGGAAGAGGATGGCGACTGCTGTATTGTTATTGCAACAAGTGCTCTTGAAATAGGGTTGAATATGCCCAACATCCAACAGATCGTTCATTATGGTACTCCATCTGATTTAGAACGTTATGTAAAGGAAGTTGGTCATGGTGGTGGAGATTGACAGCCTTGCAGGGCAATACTATACTATTGACCATTCCACCTTGCTCATTGTGATGAATACATGAGAAACTATTCAAAAAAACAGACAAAAAGTGCAGGAGGGATCTTCTGGTGAACTATTTTAAGGAGAAATGAACAAGTCAAATGTAAAGCAGCTGTGGTCGACATGTACAGGAAGAGGAGAGAGAAGTAAGTTGTAAGTAACTTTGAATATGTATTGTCAGTATCTTTTATCATGGACAACTTTCCTGTTTTCAGTGATGAAGTCGCAAAGGAAATATTCAGTGGCATTGATGAGGCTTTTGATTTACTGTTGATTTCTATCAATTGCCTTGAAAATGTGTTTTATGAATTTATTGTGTTAAAAAGGACATTTTGACACTTCACCTGGCTCTGTAGCACTGTGTCGGGTAAACAGGTTTGTCACAGGTATATACACCTTTATCCACAATGACTTGATTTTTAGTATCTTTTGGCCTTTGATGCCTTTCAACTTAAAAATTCTTTCCGATTTTACGAGTGCAATCAAGACAACAAGGGTAATTAACATTAATACAAGTAAAGGAAAGAACCCCTTGACAATGGGGATGGGACAATGTGTTCCTATTGTTATGGACTTGTCAGTAGCGTTTGACACAGTTAATCATTCTTTGCTACTTTCACGTCTGGAGAACTCGTTTGGCATCACGGGAGCTGTTCTGCAGTGGTTTCATTCTTATCTGACTGGCCGATCTCAGTTTGTCGAAATTAATGATACAAAATCGTCAGTAACGGATCTAACTGTGGGCGTTCCACAGGGCTCTGTTCTAGGTCCCATTTTGTATCTATTGTACACTGCACCACTTGCTGAGATAATAAAAAGTCATGGTCTCGTTTATCATTTCTATGCTGAAGATGCTCAGTTCTACATAACGTCGGATTGTGACGATGTGGCAAGGCTGTGCATAGAGAACTGTGTCACTGATATATGTCATTGGATGGACGTAAATGAGCTGAAACTCAATCACAACAAAACAGAAATTATACTTATTTACTCGAAGTACAATACTCGTCCACTCTTCACCTACTTCAGTATCTGTAGCGAGAGGCTGACATACTTGATGACAACATGTTATTTGATGTGCACGTCTCAGACATTTGCAGATCATCGTTTAACCAGCTTAGGAATTTATCAAAGATTAGAAAATATCTCACACAGGAGTCTAGTGAAATTGCTGTGCATGCTTTCATAACATCTAGTGATGAAATTTACGAGTCTGAGTAACAACTCTGGTGGCAGTGTTCTGAACGTATTGAAGCTTCTTCAACTGCGTTTTCCTACAGCCGTATAGTAAGGAATTGCAATAGTCTAGTTGTCCAGATAGAAGTGTTTCATTCCTTTAAGGGCTATCTTCTGCTGGTCAGTAGTCAGCTTATACAGGGCAGTGCGAGTTTTCTCTCCAACTTCGATCTGGAAAAACGAGAGTTGAATTTCTGGTTTGAATACTCTACTGTCAGCAGCTGCTTTCCCTCTTTGTCTTTACTACCTTGGCTCTTGAGAAAACGATGCATTACCAATTTCAGTAGCTCCCACATTTGATCACGAAGAAGGTGAATCAGTGGCCCTTCATTTTGAAAAAGGCAAAGAAAGTTCTTTAAAATCGGCTCCACAGACACTAAAAAGGCAAGTTGAGCTGGGAAGGACTTGTCCTGTAACTTTCTGCAAATACGATTGTACCGCTCATTCTTCTCTTAACTCTTGATTGTTCTCTCTTCTGTAGCTTGTTTGGGCAATTCTTCCAGAAAGTGTTTCTTTACTGCTTCCCAACTCTTGACAATTCTATCTAATGCAGGAAGGAGTTTAAGCCACTTGCATTGAACATGCCTGATAAAGAGCTCGTCATCAAGTCCAAGATTGGATAACATATGGACATAATCTTCTCGACGAGAGGGTGAGCTCTTTAACCAATAGAACAGGTCTAAGGCTAGTTCCTCAGATGCTTCTCCATAAATATTTATGCCTGCACGGAACTGTGCACTACGTGAATGTTACAAGGGATGAATGGCATAAGCCCAGGGGGTCCTTCATCTATAAGTACCTTATTGAATGTATTGCATATAGTTTTATTAACATCTGGACCATCAGATGACAAACTAATCAAGCCTGACAAACGCAGCTGATAGCCCACTTCCTGAACAGTATCTACAATCTTCATCCCCACATCGTGACCTTTGGCATGTCCAAAGAAAAGTGTCTGCAAGAATCGAACACTAACTTCATTCTTCTCATCTGACCAATAGCGCAGTAGTATGTCACACTGTTTACGGCCTTGGGAATTCCCTGTTTCATCATGCTGAATGGTATACCGATACCCTGACTGCGAAATATCATGGCACAGTTTCTGTCTCAAGTATGGGCCTAATCCATCAGATATCACGTATGACACTTTTGTTCTGCTCATTGAAAAGTTATCAGACACGTATCCAGGGAACATTTTTTGGATCAAGTGCAGTGTACCATCTAATGATGCAAATGAATAGTCACTTGCAGCAGTTTTCATGGCCCAAAGTGCTTCAGCTGTGGTAACTTTATCTTGGTGTGACATATCTTGAATGGGTACATTAACAGGCCCCTTGTCTTTTCCTCGGCTTTTGCCACTAGTTGCAAAAAGTACAAAATGTCTTTGAGTCTGGGAAAACCTGGCTTGAGGAAACTTCCTGTGCTATTCTCCTTTAGCATTCTACTGTATCTGAGGCAATCCCGAATGTTCAATCGAGAAGTCTTTCAAGCACAAGATATAAAAGGCCTTTTTTTTTTAGGTTTTACAAGATGTGCACCAATCGCCAATCTTGAAGCCATCAATATTAGTCTGATCTAGCCAGCTAACACTGCACGAAAAAATGGATTTACAACAACTGCAATATATGAAGTAAATACCACATTTGATCAAATTTGTTTATATTTGCCCCGAGGCAAATTTCATCATTTGATATTTGCATGCGAAGCAAAGATGGTAAAAATTTACTCAATATTTACATTCCAAAGCAAATAAGAAGAAAAATCTGATGCAAATAGTTTAACATTAACTAAAAATGTGGTAAATAGGTAAATCAGCTGCACTGAAACGTGAATTTACAATTGTAGCAAACATTCCACTGCATGTCATTTTGATTACATTTACGTGCAATGCAAACCCCATATTTGCACCACATTTGTAAGTAAAGCATAGGCAGTCATCACTTTATATTTACCAAGAAGGAAAAACTACGAAAACGTTATATTTGCACAGTAATTACATTTGAAGCAAAGATGGTGAAAAATCTTGTTTACTACGTATTTGTGCCGAGAGGCAAATGTGACAAAAAATCCACATTTTACCACTTTACAGGGGCAGTAATGGAAAGAGCGTAAATTTACTGCCTGAAAGGATGACTTGACAGGGATGGCAAATGCGATATTTGCTTCGCTTTGATTATGTTTGATCCAGTCAAAATTCTGGCGCATCATTAATTTGCACGGGGAGCAAAATACTAAATTTACTTCTTCACACATCCAGTACAAAATACGTTGTGCACGAGAACATTTGCTGCGAATCCTTGTTGTCGCAAAGTTAGCGGTTGCCTTGAAACTAGCAGAAATAAACGTTCATTAAAACCAATTTTCTCTGTCGATAAGTTTACCATTTACTCCCTCTTTTATTGTACGATGTCCCAAATCGTTTACTAGATAATGGAGCAAAGATACCAAACCGGGACTGTATGTTCAGCACTATGCACATATTATTTTATTCAAAAGACAAATTGTCATTGTCACAAGATAAGCAGGAAATGACCTTTTAAATAAATAAAAGTCCGATATTGCCACATGGCATGATAAAACGTCATTTAAAAAAAATCGGAAACAGTGATTAGCAACCTTCCTATAATTCTACAAGCATCTATATAATCAGATTATCATGCATAAATTCATGGGAATTCCAACACAAAATCAATCAAATTCTCGAGCAGTTTAAAACAAGAGAACAAGTCAATTATTTGTATATTGGTTAACTATTGCATTAGTCTTTCAGAGGATTAAAACTATAACGGAACTTAGAAGAGTATGCTGGGCAATTAACTCTTCATTCATTCATTCTGCTCAAAAAGAGTATAGAATACAAGACTCTTATACACTGATAATCAGTCTGTTTGTCAAAGTTGAGCAAATTGTAAATCAGTAACAATTTTTTTCATATTCCAAAAAATCCCTTTCATAAAAAACTATGATAATACGTTAAGGACCTCTCTGAAAATCACCATGGTGAGTGAGTCTCCTGGTTAAAAATTATTATTATTATTAAGGTTAAGAAAGGTTGTAAGAAATACTAGCTAAAAGTGAAAATATAAAAAAGCTACTTTACGGCCAAGTAAAAGAAAAAATGTTTCTTATCTGAAATGCTATGAAAACAAGCAGGCGAACACATTTGTTACTTTCACTTATATTATTTACATGATTTAGCCTTGCTGAAAACTTTTTTGTTTTCCTTCTTTTCTTGCATCCCCTTTTGTGGTATATCACTGGCAGTTTTTTTCTGTTCCAACATTTCCAAAGACAAATTATTAGAAAAGAAAGGAGGCCCCCCAAAATGAGACGTAAGGGTAAACAAACATTTTTTTCCCTCGGCCTAATAAAGCCTGGTTCTCATATGTGGCTGATGTTGAACCCGAGTTAACTTCACAGGCGTGCCGGCAGCAAGGTTGTCACTAAGATTTCAAGTTGCCGGGTGAATATATCAAGTACAAATATAGGTGGGGAATCAAGCAGCTAGGGATTTTTTTTGGTGCTATTTTCCAATGAAAGTAGCTGAGGGCCGTGTTCATAGTAGGCAGGGGAAACCACGCACCCCCAGCTCTTAATGACAGTCCTGCGGCAGTAAAGACTGGGATGACCAATGTTGCTAGCCACTTCTGTTATCATATCGGAAAAGTATCCCAGGCAGTACTGGCGGTCATGAGACCTGTGCATTAACAGCATATGAGAACTACAACCCTGGTCAAAACTCTTGGGACATTAACACAACAGCTGGTGAAAATGACACATTTCTTCTCCCCCCGTCCCCCCCCCCCCACCGGTTTAGTGTTGACGTTATGGCTTCAAAATGTTTTCAACACAATCAACATTGCTGAGGGGAGGGGGGACAGCAGAAACAGGCTCTTTCAACAACATTTCCAAGCATTTATTACAGGTTAAATACGCACCTCATTTTCTTACGTGTCCCAAGAAAATTTTGACCAGGGTTGTCTGAAAATGGGTTTCTTATAAAAAAGCAGAATTATATCATTTTCCGTGTTTTCACACAGTTCCTTTTTTCATACACCTGCCTACAAGTCCAAGTCTGCACTGTGGATTGCTAAAATTCCGCATCCTTTAGAAAAATGTACATGGTTTGTGGGTCTATTAGTAGGGATATAACTGGAGAGTCACCTTTCGTTTTATTTTTTGACTTGAGTTCAGTACAGTAACGACTTGTTTATCAACTGAATATGGCATCGTTGGATCATTCAAGGCAAAGAATAGTATATCTAATTGCGTATAGCCGTGCAGATACCACCAAGTTTCCAAGCGGGGGAGATGGCTTCAAGTACGAAACTACTTGGACAAGAAGTTTGGAGTTCAAGTGAATTTTAGTGACAACCATAATTTGTACTACACAGCCTACCGGTATGTCACCAAGGAAAATTGTGAAGCATTACACTCCTCTGGACATCCTGACCTTACTGATGTGGTTCCATGGACCGAAGCTGCAAAAACTTCTAGGAAAAGAAAGGCAAAAGACAAGGACAAAGGCCAGGGTAAAAAATGATGTCAAAGATTGGAGCGTCTCAGTGTTTGTGATGTCTGTCAGATAGTTCAACACAAGGGTACAATGTCACAGCTGGAACTCGTTTGCTTGGCTGTTAAACAAAATCGAGAGGGTAAAAGTTCTCTGACACAGTTTATCACAAACCCGGGAAATAAAGCAGTAGAGGAAGCTATCGAGTTAGTGAAAGAATTTGCCAAAGCAGAGGCAAAGTGTCTCCGGGCTAAGAAGACCAGGATCGAGTTATTACAAGACAAAATTACAGGCGGGTGTGTCCATGCTTGTGGGGGGAGGTCGTTAGAAGCAGCTCAGCAATTATTGCAGAGGCACAATATTACAAAAGATTTTTGTACCGTAATTTACACCACTTTGAGTAAGGGAAGAGGAGAGTACAGAAATATATTTATGGCGACACAACCTGCAGCAAATCGTTTATCTTAGCTCCTTTAAAGGTCATTCATAGACCTTTTGTAACCCGCCACTGGTTCATTTGCTTGGCTAGAAGCAGAGGACACGGAGGTAATTTTCCTCAATGACTTCCGCTGGCATCCCAAAATAAATGTCTGGTTGACTTTCTACAGGCTCTGGAAGGCGACACAGTGCACTTGCCCACCCTGAAAAACGTATGTAGCCGAGATTTGGAACTAAATAAAGACAACCCTTTTTTTGCCACCTCTGATGCTCCTTTGGTTTTAATTAAAGCGGGAGCAATTGACAGCACTAACACTCGTATGATGAATGTGAGGTGGAGATTCTACAACTTTTGGAACCAAATACCACCCAAGGAACAGTAGGAGTTAATTTGCTAAGTTTATTTTGGACAATGCACGCAATGAAGCATTGCTATAGAGACACTGAGACATTTCTCAGTAATGATCAGTAACATTTCTCACTAGAGAAAAGTGGTTTTTGAAGGTATTATGTCAATTTGTTATCGCTATTTTAGTTCTAAGAAAGTCTCTGTTATCCCCCTTGTGATAAAACGGGTATTTGTTCTCGCATTCCTGGAGATACGTGAAAAAATCAACATTTCTCACCTTGAAATTAAAAAAAAACCTGTAATTAACCTTTAACAGTCGTTTCAGTGAGAAATGTTCAAAAAGCGCCACAAAGTCCCTATGTTAAAAAGAAACGAGGGGAAAGAAAGTTAAGACATTGACAAGGCACACGAGTTTATTTTCAAGAAATATAGCTCTCTGTGAATTACAATTCAAACAAAACGGCCTCGTAGACAAGTGAGAAATAAGATGAGAACTGTTCAACGTATCTGTCATGCAATACCCTTTCCTAAAAGTACCTTTCAGAACAATTTTACAGTCATCGCAGTTTCTCGAAATGGAACAAAGTTGCCCTTGACGTTGAGTTGAAAATGAAATAGATAGTGTGGACCGCTGTATCGAGGCACTCTAGTCAATATTTTGTTTTGTGACCTTTGGACGCCAGTACAGCTTCAATTCTGTGAGTCGTACTTAAAATTAGTTTATCAATATCCTCGATAGGAAAATCATCAAAGGTTCTCAAAACCTGTGTGGTGAACTGCTCAAATGACTCCTTTGTAATAATCTGTGTTACAGCTTCTTCATCTAAGTGACATTTGATTTGGTTGAATAAATATTCTATGCAATGGATATCTGCGCAGTAAGGAGGAAGTTTAAGTAACTCCGCCTCAATTTCCGCTAGGGCCTCCTTTGCACGCTTGCTTGTCTGGCTAGGGTCGTTATCCATGACAAAGAGTTGTCTTGCGTTTCTTTTCAGCCCTGCCCGACCAAACACTATATTGAAATGGCTCCTAATAAACTGAGTGAACAAACTTCCATGCATTTTTTCATAGGGTACTGTTAGTATTATCCCTTTTCCATAAGCAATGGCTACAAGCACGTGCAAACGTCTACCGCCAGGCAGGTCCTTGGAACCTTTTGTTGTAAACTTTGCGCCTTCTCCCTTCTGTCGCCATATCCGTGATTTATTTACATTTGCACCGCTCTGCAGATTTATTTGTGGACAAAGGACACAGCATCCTCGTAAAAGGCCACTTCATTTGCCCAAAACTGGGGATTTTCCGCGACTACACATTTCAGTATGCAAGCGAATCATACATGCAATTTGTGGTCGTTTTCACTGAGAAGGCCCTTTTTCCTTGCTTGCAAATATGAGTAACCACTTTCATTTAAATAATGAGAAAATGTTCTTGTACTTGCCATTTCAAAATCAAGCCCACTTTGCCCCACTATGCTTTTAGCTGTAATGTTTGTACAGTTTCTTGCCCTTAACTCCGTTAGTGCGCGGACAAGTTTTCCCACACTACGTTGACTTACTTTCTGTGGTCTCTCCCGCCTTTGTTACTTGACTTTGATGCATCCTTATTTGGCGGAGGATTATCCCTGCAAATTCTAGCAGCAGAAGACTTGGAAATCCCGCACTCTCTTGCTATTTCACGGTACGTTGCCTTCCTGTACTTTCATAAAAACAACGCTAAAGCTGTTTGCACACTTGTTATTTTCTGGTCGCAAACCATCCCAAATGAAGCTACCAAGCAACTTCTGATGACTGTTTAAAAGTACATGACTTCTTATACAGAAAAGGTTAAGATGTAGGCATTCCCAGTCACAAATTTTATACAGTTTTGACCCTTTAAGGAAACTCTCGACGCATGAAAATGACTACGTCACAGATTCGTGATACGCATTCGAGGCTGTTCTTCTATGCACCTCAGGTCACGGAATAAATAACAATTACTTATTAATACCTGGTAACTGTTTTTTGAACTTACTATACTTACGAATCCACAACTTTTATCTACGTTCCTTAACTTTTAAAAGACTTTTTCCGATAGAAGGGGTTTGCAGACAACCCTGGTCAAAACTCTTGGGACATTAACGCAACAGCTGGTAAAAATCACCCATTTTCTCTCCCTCCATCCCCCCGATTTAGTGTCGGCGTTATGGCTTCAAATCTTTTTCAACACAATCAACATTGCTGAGGGGAGGGGGGAACAGCAGAAACAGGCTCTTTCAACAACATTTCCAAGCATTTATAACAGGTTAAATACGATATTAATAAGCAAGGTGTGTTTTCGTGCCTCATTTTCTTAAGTGTCCCAAGACGTTTTGACCCGGGTTTTAGGCTTAAGGAGTACATAAAAAACCAATGCTTATGCCAGTGCGTAGGCATCTGCATCATCAGGAGCTGGGCAGCTTGCGATAATGCCAGAGCGATGCCTTTCCACTAACATATTAGTGGCTTTTGCACTCCTTCGCCGCATTAACTTTCTGTCTAGGCTGTGCATCACCTGAGTGAGCTCAGGACTTCGCCACGGCATTGTGCTGACACTGAAAACTTTTTTCTTTGGTCTCTCTACATCTGGGCTCTCGTAGCCATTCTCTGAATTTGCGCCCTCTGATTCAGACATTGACTGTTCAGAAGACATGTAGTCAACTGTCATGTACTTTGTGTATCTCTCTTTCTCCTCTGCCGCTAAGGAAGTCGATACATTGAGTGCTTTTACTCTCTGGCTTTTTTTCTGTGTAGAAAATGAGGGAAAACAATTCAATACTGTGCAAAATCATAATCCATACCACACTAGGACTGAAAGTCACAGATAAACAATGAAGTTTGGGTTAAAATTGAATAGGATTTTAAAAAGAAACTATCCCTACTGGAGGTCACGTTCAATCTGACAGCTTTTATTGTCTGTATACTCTATAAATCAACTTTCAAGTTTTTGAAAATCAAATGGGATTTTAATAAGAAATTATTCCTACTGGGGGTCAAATGTAATCTGCAGGCGAAGTTACAAAAAATATAGAACGACCTAAAACCATCTACAACTACCTCAAAAAATTCAACAACCACTTACAACCATCTACAACCACCTCAAAAACATCTACAACCACTCGCAAACAATCTAAAACCATCTAAAACAGGGTATAAGTGTCTGAAATAAGGCGAGACGACAACATGTCACATACATGAAATATGAGAATCGAACAAAACATCCATTTCCCCTAAAATCTTACTCTCCCTGGTCCCTTGTATCATCAACCATTGGGTTAACACAAAACTTCCACCGCACTGTCCTCTTATGTTGGGAGGGCTGGGATATAAGGTTGATTTCGTGAAACTCATCAACAATTTGATTATAATTTAAGCAAGAACTGATTGTTTGTGATTTTAAATTGTTTTAAAATCATGTTTAAAATGTCACATTACCAGTGATTACATATGGTGCAAAATCTGGAATATGTCTGGAAAATTCATTTATAATCTCAGCAGGAGCAAAACGTGATCATGAGTCACCATTGCATACATGGCACCGTTCCTACAACTGCATGCTGTATGAATGCACGCATGATGGCGTTCGTGCCTAAGGAAGATCCCCAAGGTACCTACAATTCCTTTAAACTCTAAGGGAGTTTAGCAAGGGAGTTAAGCCTTGCATGATGACACAGGAAACGGGTGTGAAAGACACTAGGGTTCATCTAAAGGAGTCACCTGGAATGTACAAACATGTTTGACGGATGATAAACAGACGCTAAAAAAATTAACTTGTTCTTAGGAATGTAATCTGCCACCTCAAAACAAAACAGCAGTGAAGCAGACTCCGAGAGAGAGAGAACCTACCTTGTGCCATTACATAAACAAATGGAACATAAACCAAAACGTCTCACTGGTACCCTGGGTAGAAAAACCCAAATCAAGTCAGTCTTTCGACTACGAGTTTGTAAAGTTCTTTAAGTCTTTTAATATACTTAGCATGATCTCGCATTTCATTTCGTGACTTAAGCCAATGATACAAGGGACCAGGAGAGTAAGATTTTAGGGGGAAGTGGATGTTTTGTTCGATTCTCGTATTACATGACATGTTGTTGTCTCGCCTTATTTCAGACATTTCATGACATTTATACCTTGTTTTAGATGGTTTTAGATTGTTTGCGAGTGGTTGTAGATGTTTTTGAGGTGGTTGTAAATGGTTGTAGGTGGTTTTAGGTCGTTCCATGTTTTAGTAACTACGAGATTTGGCAGGTTTCATATTTGTGTGCATACTCCAAAATAGGCTAAAGAGTGCTTTAAACATGAAATACAGTTACTCAAAACATAAGGTAGGAGATACTTTTGACTGGTCAACTTAGGCATCTACTATTTGCTATGCTGCCCGTTGATGAAAGCTACAAACAATTTAGGCTGGTGCTTTCGTAAGAGGGTTTGTGACCTACAGTGGTGTATGAAACTCTGATTTGCTAGAATATAGATACAAAATTCACTTTTACAACTTTAGACGTTCTTTGATGAAAGATTAGAGATTCGTGTGGCCACTAATTTGTCTTAGTTATTTTGCCCCTTGTTTATGTTGATAATGTTTTAAATTACAGTTGCATACAACAAAGCGTACTACCATCATGGTCCTGTTTGTTATCATTCAAGCTAAGCTTGAACAAATATTTAAAGTAATTTCGTGGTTGAACTGGTGCAACAAACATAGCAATACAGGAAATAGTTATAGACAGAGTACTACTGAGTACCCACCAGAGCTCTAGCAAGTGTCAGGGTTCTATTGTAATCTAACTGCTCTGGAGATCGGAAATTAAAAAAAAAAACAAAACTGCATGCACTTTAGAATATAATGTACTGTGTTAAGGCGGCTTCGGACTCTCTGTTGTTTCAAGGCAGCCCGACTGTCATCTCTTAAGTTTTGGTGCTGCCTCTGCTTTGTTCGAAAGTGGACTCTCATGGCAGCTAAAACAGAAATTCAGTGTTGTTGAAAGACTAGTAGTAGAGAGAGGCTACAGTACTTAGATATTTTGCTTGTTAGATTAACAAACACACATGCATATTACATAATTAAGGCACATGAACACTTCCAATAAAGTATTGAAGAATTGGAGAGGGGTAGCCTACTGGAGCAGATACTTTTTACGGCTCTCATTTCACCAGCAGAGAATAGAGCAACAAAACCAGAGTGAAAAAAGGGTCTGCTCCTGCATTGAAGTGGAAGGTTTTTTCCTTTACAACTAAATTAAGAATGGAACTGTATCAATTAACTGATAAAGCTCCAGAAGAGGAAAACAACAAAAACAAGCATTACCTTTTATTGTGCTAACTGGGGTGACACCATCTGTGCTCTGTACTCTAGCTAAAATTTGCTGGTTCACATTCTTGTTTTCAGGTCTATCAAAGCTAAAATTTAAAGAGTTCACACTGTTACATGTATATTAACACCAATAAGACCAAACACAGAGATTTGCATTGGAAAATCAAATAAAATTTCACTGTTATTAGTTTGAATCTTTATGTTGAAGAGAATCAAAAGAAAGATGGTACATTACCAACCTTTTGGAAAAGTCCTGGAGGATTTGTGCTCCATCATCTCCAACAAGGCTTTTGTAAACTTCTCGAACTTTGGCCTATTGAATGCAAAATATAAATGATAAAGGGAAAAAAGACAGCTACTGGTAATATAGAAATTATTACAGCTGTGAAATGGGGTTTTATGGAGGAAGGAGAGTCAACAAAAGAATAACAAAAAACTTCAAAGAAGGGCAAGAACTAGGTAATTGTACCTGGCTATCCATATTCAGTTTAAATTTTAAAACAGTTTTGAATTACCCTAAAATTCACCTTATTTTTACATGTCAAAGAAGGTACCAGTACATGTATTGAAGAATCACCAACTGGGCCATTTCTTTTACCCTAACCTGAGATGAGGCTCCATTTTCATTTCGCTTTGAAAATAACATTACTGAGGGCAAGGCGAAATGAAAATAGAGAATGTATGAGAACCACTAAAATTGGGCCTGATCCCAGGTTACTTTAACTCCCACCCTCTGGTATTGAGGGCATTTGAATTTTACCCTTTCAAACATTTAAATTTTTATTACCACAAAGAAAACAGAGAATCAAAGTTGTAACATATTCCTCCCTTCAGAAATGGCCCTTGAAATTCTGACCCTATGGATTTCCTTCTCTCTAAGTAGACGGTAGGGGCAGTCAGTTGGAAAAGGTTCACTATTTCCCTTGGTTTTGGCATGCAAATGAGGGTTACTAATACTGTAATTTATAACAATGGGTTCACAGTGCCCTTATGACCTCATGATGTCACAGAAATGCCTCGGAAAATTTTTGCAGGCCTACACGTAGCTTTTATCTCTTTTGGTTGATACGGGGGTTCTTGGAATTTCAAGTGTGAGCGAAAAAAGATAATAAATAAAAAAAATTGATTTAACATGGCATCCAAAAGAAAATTTTGCGAGCACTGTGAGGAATATGTAACATTAAGAACTCAGAGGCTTCACACTGATCTATATTGTCATAAAACTAACGAAGAGGTATATTCTTCAGAAGAGGAGGAAATTGCAGGTGATGATTTCGAAGATGTTAACGTTGACAGAAATATGGGATACGAGGCTGAGGATCAGGGAATTGAAGCAACATCTCAAGGTACAAAAAGTGGTGGACAAAGTTCCTGTGCATATTAGCTAGCAATTAAATGTAATTTATCTAACCATTTAGTCGTTTTACCCATATTTTACCCCAAGACAGTCTTGTATTCTGGATCTAGGCACTGGATTTGTTTCTTTGTCATTGGAGCTTGGATTCAGGATTCCAATGGCAGTATGTGAATGGCAAAGCCTTTTTAGCAGTTTCTAGGAACTATGCTTTTATGTTCAATGTGGATTGGTTCCAACCATTTAAGCATTCTTCGTACAGTGTTAGCGCTCTCTACATGGTCCTAATGAACCTTCCAAGATCTGAAAGGTTCAAGCTGGAAAATGTAATATTAGTAGGCATAATCCCTGGTCCTCATGAACCAAAGCTCACTATCAATTCTTATCTTCAACCCCTTGTTGCTGAGTTAAATCTGTTGTGGAGGGATGGAATCACAGTGAGAGCCCTTGGAGCTTTGGCTAGTGAAGTTTATCATGCTGCTCTTCTCTGTGTTGGATGTGATGTACCAGCTGCCAGAAAAGTATGTGGTTTTACGGGACATGCATCTTGCAAAGGCTGCTTTAAGTGCACAAAATATTTCCCAGGCACAGTGATGACTAGAATTGATTTTTCGGTATTTCATTTACCGTCTCCTCCAAGGACCAATCGTAAGCACAGGGAGGAAGCCCAAGAGATGTTGAATCAAAGCAGTGCTGGAGATGGGGCATCACTGGAACAGCAGTTTGGAACATGATTCAGTGAACTAATGTCACTTCCTTACTTTGATTGTGTGCGATTTCACATTAGAGACCGTATGAATAACCTAGTTACTGGCACAGCTAAGCATGTAATGAAAAACATTTGGTTAGATGGTGAAAATGCCTTGATCAAGAAAAATGATTTAATAAACATCCAAGAAAAGTTGGATAAATTTAAAGCACCATCAGATGTTGGTAGAATGCCAAGAAAGATTTTGAACAGCTACGGGGGCTTTACTGCTGATCAATGGAAGACTTTTACCACACTTTTCTCAATTTATGCCTTAAGGGACATTTTGCCCAAACCACACTTAGAACTGTGGCGTCAGTTTGTGTTGGCATGTTCTTTTATTTGTTCTCCAGTGATTTCTGAAACAAGAGCCTTGCTCACTCACTATTATTTGCTTAATTATATAGCAGTCAGTTAATCCAGTATTGTCAGCACGGCTATTATCCTTTAATTTCTCAGAACTGTCTAATTTGGGATTTAATTTGGACAGTTTTCAATATGGAATTTGAGTAAAAATGCAGAAACTGTCCTATTTGGGAAAAAATAGGACAGTTTGTTTAAGGCAATGAAATCCGAGAAAAAACAATGGATTGTGAAACAAACCAATCAGCAGTGAGCAAACGTCAGCACTGAAAGCAGGACAGGTCGCCATTGTTGTTGACAACATGGAGGAATTCAGTGAAGAAAATGTTGCCAAATTTTTCCATCTTTAGCAGTTCTAACACAAATGAGAGATTTCCATGGTTGCAAGAAGAGGAAATTAACACTCTTGGAAGCAGAAACGAAAACTCAAACACCGCCAAGAGCACAACAACGTGCCTGAACATTTTCAACGAGTGGAAACTCCAGCGTAACGAAGCAAGACGTTTTGAAGATATCCCTCCAGAAGAGCTAGATGCAATTCTCTGCGCTTCTTTGCCGAAATTCGAAAAAAAGACGGCAGCGAATATGAACCAGAAAGTCTGGCAGTGATGCAGAGCGCATTGGACCGCCATTTAAAAAACGCTGGCAAAAAACACAGCATCTTGCAAGACCGCGAATCTGAAAAGTCAAGGCAACAACTTAAGGCGAAAGCAAGAGAATTGAGGGTGAAAAGCGAAAAAATGCATCTCACGCTTCGAATGAAGAAGACAAAGAATTCCTCTGGCAGTCAGGTCAGCTCGGTAAACCTTCTGCTCAAGCTCTGGTCAATGTAAACTTTAAAAATGTCACTGAACACTTTGGCCTCCGAGGGAGACAAGAGCACTTTTCAATGATGTTGGAAGATTTCAGCGTCATAACCAGTCCTGAAAGCCTTGTCAAATACATAACTTTTAAAGAAGGTCCTACAAAAACGAGGCAAGGAGGTCTCCGTATCGCCCACAGAGCTGTACAACCCAAAATGTTTTCGACTGGCGGCGAAAGATGCCCTGTAATGCTTTTCAAAGAAATGCTGACTAGAGGACCACCAGAAATGAGAGACAGTGGGCCATTCTACTTGACAACTATTTCAAAACCCAAGGGCCAAGTATGGTTTAGCAGACAACGAATGGGTGAACACAAAATTGGACAGCTTATGAAAGACATGGCTGTCAAGTCTGGTTTAACTGCTGCCACTGGTAAGAAAAATACCAATCATTTGAGCAGAAAAACTTCTGTGCAAAAGCTAAAGAATGCTGGTGTTGTCACACTTCTGATTATGACTCTGACTGCGACTCTGTTGTTAGTGAAAACCAGCTTTAAGGGTAACAATAATATTTTGATACAGTTGGTCATTTCAGGAAGGATAGTTTATAGTTACCTGGCCTGTTTACATTCATTCATAAGTAGTATGGTGGAAAAAGGCCACAATAGGCTCTTTGCATAACTGTGATCACATGATCAACCTTTGGTAAACACAAAAACAGTTCACTTTTAAAAAAATTTTGTTAGCACAAGCTGAAAGAGCATATTAAAATTAGAGAGCCTGAGAATTTTCAGTCACTCTTGCATGGTTTTCGATACAAATCCTTGTAAGTTCTAAAATTTTTAAACTGTCGGTAAATCTTTTCCTTAGGCATTCAAGGGCTTAAATTGCCTGTTATGAATTAAAAGGATATTTGAGCCCTGTAATGCTTTTGGTATTATTTCATGACAGTTTTGAAAATTTCAAAATTACAAGGATTTGTATGTAAAACCATGCAAGTGTGACTGAATGGCAAAAGTTGTTTTTCCAATAGAAATGCTTCTAACTTTCGGCAGGGCTGAAAATTCTCAGGTTGCCTAATCTTAATATGCTCGTTCAGCTTTTGCTATTCTTTCGTGATTACCGAAAGTTGATCACGTGGTCAAGTCATGCGAAGAACCTCTTAAATGGAACCACAATTATGATTACCTATGACCAGTGTAAATGATGAGCACATTTAAAGCACAACAAAGCTGTTTTTACACTGCATATTGCACACCTAAAGGAAATTCCAAAACAAACTTATTGTGTTTTGAAATTTATTATTTTAAAAAGGGCATGATTTAATTCTCAAGTGTTAATAGTTAATATTCAAAAGTTAACGAATGAAGCTAAGGATCATATGAAGAGTTATGGATATCGTGGAGGGTGTTATTTGTCCAGACTGTAGGCCGAGGCGGATAACACCCTCCGAGAGGAGAAGATGAAGGGTTAAAAAGTTTGTTTGATGCAGGGTGGCAAAAGCAAGGGCACACTCATAACTCAAGGACAGGTCATGGCACCATGGTGGTATTGCAAACGGGGAAATGCCTCAATTACTGGACAAAGAATACATACTGCAAGAAATGGCTTGGAGCGGAAGAAAGAGAAGTTCAACGTGAACTGCATGACAGTAGCTTGACCATATCAGTTCTGCTAAAGAAAAGTATCAAGTTTTAACAGGTGATGACCACTCAACAGTTATTGCAAGAGTGCGTGAGGAGGTTGGCAGTAATTTAGAGAAGTGGTCGGATGTAAATCATGTAACTTGTACTTTGACAAAAGGATTGTATGAGGGGAAGGGGATGGACTTCGATCCGGACAATGACAGAATAAATGACAGCATCATTGATCACATAAAAACGTGTTTTCTTGCGCCCTTCACCACTACAAAAACAATGTTGCTGGCATTCTTGAGGGAATTGGGGCTATTGTGCCACACAGCTTTGGGATCACACTAAGTATGGACACTGGTGTAAACATAGCAAGGACCCACAAGGTGAAAAAGTCGTGCGGTGGAAAATTAAGGAAATTTCTCAACAGCTTGTTGTAGCCTTTTATTCTGGATGATGTCGCAAAGTAGCTGGCCCCCCTTGGATTGACACAGCATAATGAATGCATCAATAGCATGGTGGGAACAAAGAACTCAAAGAAACGATTTTACAGAGGATCAGAGAGTAGTGACTACCGTGTCAGCAGCAGTTGCCCAGTTCAATGAAGGACATGAATATATGAAGGCTGCGGAACAGAAAATTTACTGTGTCGAAAGAGAAACACTGAATGTTACACTACCGAAAGGCAACAGAAAATGAAGCAATCTGCAGACAGAAAACAAGACGGGAGCACTAAAAAGGGGAGGAGAGAACTGAACAGAAAAAGAAAACACAGTAAAATAAACCGAGCAAGAAGGGAGGGAACAACCTACTGTTCAGGTAAAAGTTTCCCTTGTACTATTTATTAAGTTAATTAATTAACTATAAAGGAAATAAAGGGAGATGTAAAGAATCAACCATAAGAGGACACAGAAAAAATCTGAGCCCAAGATTTTATATCTCTCCCTTCATTTCCTTTATAATATTAATATCAGTGGCATAGGTTAATTAATTAATTAATCAATTAATTGATTTTTTAATTTACATGCTATGTTCTGCTTCTCTGATCTTTCACAATTAAGAATGTAAAATAAAACCAGTCTTAAAATTTATCATAGGTATTGGCCTTGGAGCAGTAACTCAAGAGAAATTGAACACCATGAGTGTGAGCGTTGAGGATGTTAAAGTCCAGAAGCATGTAGAAGGCACAAGTGTAATAAATGGACCCAAGCGTAATAAAGGTCCCATCTGTAATAACTTTTGGACCCAAGTGTAATAAAGGTCCCATCTGTAATAACTTTTGGACCCGAGCATAATAAAGGTCCCATCTGCAATAACATTTGGACCCAAGCGTAATAAAGGTCCTAATTAGCTTTATCCTCAAACTGGTAATATGCCAACAACAAATTATGACCAATAAGAGGTAAAAGGTATAAAGTCACCTGATTTTATCTTCCTCGTGTTCTTGGGTCCCACATTACCAGCTTTCAAACTGAATTTTCAAGGCTGTTTGCATTTCCAATCATTAATTTAAGTGTAACCAAAGTGCTCAGTACTGTTTCACTGTCCTGTTATGGAAGTGATTTGTGTTATTATGAGGTTAAAATTCGCATGTTATCTTCAAAGGTTAGATTCCTATTTTTTTCCCACTGCTTTTTAAAGCCCTAAAATTTCAATAACATATAAGAAACTATTTTAAAGTTACTCCTTCTCTACAAGTATTAACACACATGAAATCCTACCAATATCACAATTCCCGCAATAGCGCAATCAAAGCTATTGAAGGCAAGTATGGGATTTCCACAGTCCTAATCTCCAGGTTGCTATTGCGTGGCATGTTTGACATGTATGTAGACAAAAGCGTACCCCCCTCCCCCGCACTCCCTAACCTTTTGTAACTTTTAGTTTTATGACCTAAAATGAAGTGAAACTACTGAGGTGGTAAAAGTATTGCGTATCAAGTTTGGAAGCACTGAGCAATATCCGTTGGTCATATATTCGCTTTTGTTCTATGAAATGTAAGCGTACAATATTTGCTACAATATTTCATCTCGTCACCTTGACAAGCAGCAGGATTAGTATTTCTTTCAAAGTAGCAACTTTCAAGGTTTGCCCAGTAACGCACTTTTGATTGGTGTAGAGCTAACGATGCAAAAAGTTTGAGCTTACCCAGCAACGTACTTTTGATTGGTTTATAGCCAACGGTGCGAAATAAAAATGGGTTTGCTCAGCAACGCACTTTTGATTGGTGCAGAAGGAAAAAGGTATTTCAGTTATTTTACATACGGATCTGTAGATCATCTAAGATCATTATATTTTCACATGGAAAAACAAACTTTAGATAACTATAGATTATCTTAGGTCGGTTTTAATGGGTTATTTAAGGCCATTGCTTCTTTTATAAGTGACAATGGTAGTCTTTACACTAGAGCCTAAATAAGCAAAGAAATATTTCAAGACAACTAAATTTTAAATTCTTCAAGTAAAAGAAAGCTTCACACACTACCAATCTTTTTTACTTCAGGTCTACTTAACCCTATTTTCCCACGCAACATAATTAAGATTGATTGACATGCTTCGCCTTTCTCAAAGCATAGAAACCGCAAGTTCGCTAAGTCGGTTTTAAGGCTGGTTTTGAAGTCACCTGAAACTTTTTTGAATCGTTTCAACTTTCCGACTTTAATAAAATGCAAAGTAAAGTTACTTGAGATTTTACTTAGGCCTTCACACACGCATTTTTGGTTAAGTAAAACTTAGCAGCTCTTAAGTCTTACTTAACAGCCTAGTGTAAAGACGACCATTTTCTGTGAAAACATGTTGGAATTTGTCTAGACACTATCTAAGTCATAACCAGCCTAAGTCATAACCAGGTGATAAAAGTTCCTATCACCTTTGACTTCAGAGTGGTTAAAGATGAACGCATTCAACATGCTTTATATCGCTGCATTAGCATTTTTGCTTCTACCTTACAACTGTATTTCAAAGAAAGGTAATCAAGAGCGTGGTAAGAGATCTCACACGGTGATACCGGATGACATTTACAACGCCCTTATTGATATCATTCAAGGAGAACGGTTACCGCCTGTCAAAGACAGAACCAAATCTCAGAAAGCAGCAGTCGTTCGCTACTGGCGGTCTAAAGGGGAAGTAACAGCAGCAGAAGAAAATGGTGAAAAAGTTTTGTATTACAAAGGCCGAAGGATGCTAAGAAAGTCTGAAGTAGGTAAAGTTATAGCTAAACAATTCGATCGTACAAAGGGATCTGGAGCGGCAAAGCTGGCAGCTTCTTTAAAGGAAAACTATGTTGGTCTCAGTCGCAAAAAAGTACAAGACATTTTAAATACAGACAAATCACATTACAGGAGAAACGCAAAATTCAGTAATAAAGTGAAACTGAAACCCATTCGTGCTAAAGATGTATAGATAAGACACCAAATTGATTTGATGGACATGGGGAAGAGGGGAACTTGCAAGCTACATGGTGTGACTTACAGATATGTTCTGTCTGTAATTGACATGTTTAGCAGATTTATTTGGCTTCGTCCGATTGATAAAAAATTCAGTAAAACTATAGCCAAAGAGATGCAAAGCATCTACCTGGAGCATGGATATCCAAGAGTTATTCAGTGTGATCAAGGACCTGAATTTAAAGGTGCGGTGAAAAAACTTTGTCGTCGGTTGAAGATAAAGATCATTTGTAGCCGCCCTTATCACCCACAGTCTCAGGGAAAGGTAGAGCGAAGTCACAGGTCCTTGAGGGCAAAAATGGAGTATGACATTAAAAATGGGAAAGAAAGGTGTGAACTGGGCAAATAATATTCAGGAATACCAACATATTTTGAATAACGATCCAAAAGAGGTGTTGGGCTATAAAACTCCTTTTGAGATTTACTTTGCACGTAAATGTCATTCAAAACAACCGGCCATTGAAGAAGTCGACGTTGCTGCCAAAGCGAGTATGTACGAACCGGCCGATAAGGATATATATATGTATTATATATATATATATATATATTTTAACATTTTGGTAGTGAAAATTCCTAAGATTAAGGTTTGCAACCCTTCCCCATTTAGGAAAACGTGTTTTGCGACGTTATTGACGTTGCGATGTCACATATTATTTGAAATCACGTTTCACGTGTTTTTCGCTGAGACACATTTGTAGTTCACTTTTCAGGAGCACTGATTGAAGCAAACCATTCTAAGTAGCGTGTACTAAAATATGCATATTTAATTAGATAGTCATGTCTGAAGTGGCCTGAGGGGGTCATATGGTTAGTTCCCGGGGAATATCTCCATCCCTTAACCCTTACTCAGATCCCATCAGTTGTTCTCAGGCAAGGTCTCTATTAGGGCTGAAAAGGTTAAGTACATCATGCATAGGTTTCCAAAGGACATTTTGCTAAATTTAATTTTGTTAGACAAAAAGATCATGGCTGCCTTGTTTTAAGCCAGGATTAATTTTGGATTAGACATCTGGGACAAGTTTTCCAAAGGTGTTGAGCAATAACTTGGGGCTGAATTGTTTATCTCCGTCTATTTTTTGGTATTTGTTATAGCATAAAATCTTTAAATAGTGCACAGAAAGCATTACACTTAATGCTGCTAAATCTTTTACATTCAAATTGTGCGCTAACCCTGAGTTATCTTAATCATGCATGGAACAACCCAGTCTTGGATTAAGATCTGATTGCGTACTTTTATTTCTAGGTACTCAAACAGGAGTACCTTTATCAGAAAATGTTTACATTGAAAGGCATACTACTGATCAACAGATTATACTTGTCTACAGAGGCGTGGGCTTCGCCTGTGCCGTTTGCAGTGATCCATTGATGTGTGGACTTTTTGTCAAGGGCACGAAAGATATTTCTCTGCAACTTTGGGAAATTTTTACACTCCCAGGCCCAGTTGTTTGAAGACCAATTAACACTAACCTGGGGTTAAATGTCAATCTGGGTTTCTTTTTTTGTTCAAAAACATTTTCTCCAATAAGTTTCTCTATCTAGAGCATCCTTTTATCAAATTGTAGACAAATTTTGATTTTCACATCTGAATTCAAATTTCACACTAACCCTGGATTACTTTAAGCCACCTTTAAACAACTCTGCCCTGGCCAACAGTATGCTTGAATGTTTTTCTTTTGTGATTAACTTGCTCTAAAATGTTTGAGAAAACCCTGCCCTTATTCTTGTTGGAATGATGACATTTTCCCTTCTCAACAGAAAGTCGACAATGTGTTCCAATTATTATTTTCTCCATTGATCCTTCTGATTTGTTGGCTTCTTCAACACTTTGGTCATTGATGTTTTGCACACCAATTGCCCAAATATATATCTTCTTTAGCCATGTTGTTATGTTGCTCTGGGCACAAGTCGCTTGATATTCTTGTGCCAGGTCCTTCTTGGAGGCCTGCAAATCTGTTCCACTTAAATCTGTGGGCATCTCTAGGGGTGAGCAGACCTGATATTGAGGCCTCCACACGGAGACTAGATAAGGCATACTTGTTTGCCCCATGTAAGCAGTAAAGAGAGGTGAGGAATAGCGAAGCACACTATTACTAAAAATAGATTTGTCAGCGTGAGATCCCATGAGACCCCCCGCACAGAGTCAGACAAACATTGCGAGCAAAACAAAGCAAATGTATGAGCAGCAGCCGCGGTTGTGATCCTAAAAGCAAAAATTTTAGTCAATTCTTTGGTTTATCGTTCTAGAAACAAGAGAAATGGTAGGCACCAGACACTGCTGTTGGGGTGAGTGCAAAACAGACTCAAGATATCCAGAAAAATGGCGGGAATCACTAAAAGAGTTGGAGAAATTGGGGCAGAAAGTATTCATACCTTTCCCGAAACTGGCGAAAGACCTTGCAAAGTGCAAGCGTTGGTTAGTGGCATGTTCATGGGAATTCTTTACGGAGAAAAACGTTAACAAAAACACGTACATTTGTGCTCTTCACTGGCCTGGAGGAAAAGGTCCCACAGACGAGTTTCCAGAGAGAGAGGAGCCGGTGACAAAGCAAAACAAGGTAATTAAAGAGAACTATGGCGAGCAATCAGATGAATCTATGGAGTTTATACCGACTGACTATCCGGAACTATTTGAGTCTAGCACAACCGATGCCATCAATGAATCGACAACATTTGACGAAGATCAAGTGATGTGTGATGTGACGCACAAGCACATGTATGAGAACTTGTTGAGGAAGCTGGTTTCGGATCAAGAATCTCAGACTGTAGATTCAAAATATGAGTTGTCTGCAAAGGTCGAAATCATGAATGTGAAGAACAAAGTTTCTACTTTGAAGCTTCCACCTCCAAAAATAGTAAGCACTTTGTCTTACGAAAACATTGTGCGGGATGCAGTTCTCATGAAACACTTCACTGGCCTCACACCTTTGCAGTTTGAGGTTTTACATAATTTTCTAGATGCGGTTTGTCCTTTGGAGTCCATCCACTATTGGACCCGAAAAGATTGTCCTACAAAGGATAATGCCAGAACTGGCCCTAAAAGTGATTTTCCTTCAAGGGAGAAACTATTTATTTGCCTTCTGAGGCTGAAGAGAGGGTTCACTGTTAAGACCCTCTCAGCTCTCCTCAGTACTCCAGATAGAAAGATTAAACCATCGCATGTCCGGAAAATTTTCACTACCTTCATCCAGTTAATGTATGTAACCTTCCGGGACATGCAAAATTTCATGTTTCCACAGAGGGCCCAACTAAGCAAATTCCTCCCCAAAGTGTTCAAGACCATGAGAAAAATACGGTGCATTGTTGATTGCACTGAGTTCAGAGTGGAGTGTTCCAGGAATTTTGTCAGACAGGGGAATACTTTTTCATCATAGAAACACACTAACACGTTCAAATGCCTGATTGCAGTAACCCCCAATGGGGGAACTTGCTTTATTTCCGATTTGTTCGAGGGGGATATTGATGATGTTCGAATCTTTGAGGAAAGTGGCATCATGAAACACCTCAAACCATATGATTTGGTATTGGCCGATTGCGGTTTTACTGTGCGCGAGCTGCTGAATCCTCTGCAAGTTGAATGAAGAATTCCAACATTTTTTAAATGCAGGAAATCTCTAAGTGCTGCTGAAGAACTGGAGACGCGTCGCATTGCGAAAGCAAGGATTCATGTGGAACACTTGAATGAACGTCTCAAGCAGTTTAAACTTGTCGGAAGAAAAATGCCATTGTCAATAGCTCCACTAGCAATGCAAATGGTTGTAGTTGCTGGATGCCTGGTCAATTTTCAGGACCTTCCATGTAAATAGAGTTAAATTGTTCCAGACCACTTGTTTGAAAACTGACTTAAACTAGTCTTATAGTTTTCCATGAAAAACTGATACAAGAAGGAACACAAGCATGTTGTTTCTCCCCTAAGCAGCTTTTATACCATGCGATAGAAATACAGCCAATCAGAATACAAGAAAACCATTGGATATTAGAAGGTATTCAACCAAGGCTTCTCACTGGAGATCTTAAAGGAATGGAATCCCGAGTGCCAACCATTATTCAGAATGACAGATTTTTGTGAGAAAGAAATCACTGCAATAGAGGAGGTCCTGTCAGGTATGAAATGCTTACCACGGCATCCTACAAAACCATCACCCAAATAGTTTATCACCATCACTTGTTTTATGAGATTATCACCATCTCTTGTTTTATGAAACATTATGAAACTAAGCAGAATCATAATGTGTTATTTAAAAAAAATATTTTATGTATTCCCCATCCATTTCTAACGGAAACTCACCACATCCAGAAAGCGGGTATTAATTGTATCCGGGGAAGTCCTATCGGGCTCACGTGCCTTATTAACGGTTTCAAGCAAAAGCAAGAGGAAAGCAAAGAACAGGCCAGGAAGTGGTTTTATTGCCCCATTTTTTGTATTTCACACATGTTTATATCTTTCTTGTTTCAATTGTATCCCATGTAACTTCAGGACAAAGACAAATCGTCCTGCATTCAAACTTCATGGTTGTGTGCTTTTGCCACTCTCACCTGGCACATGTGAGTTGCATTGTTGTGCAGCTTAGTATTGATTTACCGTGCGTATGTGTTGCGTTTTTCAGTTCACTGCAAATGACCCTAAAACAGTGGTAATCATTCATCATCCTCCGCATTTACGATTTTCGATTTTTCATACGCTTGCATGCGAAATGTGGCTTTGAACTCGGAGAAAATTTGTTTTACACTATGCATTATGTTATTGATCGACCATTTGACATTTAAGGGGGGTAGGGTCATTTGGTTTGGCTAAGAATTTTTTCCCTGACACATAACTGTGTAAGAATTATTTTCTTGCATTGTAGGTTATGCTATATATTTTTTTTTCTGTGCAGTATATTTTTCCCTGGGTATTTCTGTTCTCCTTTACACCATCAAATTGAATGGTTAAATTTGCATGGATTTTAAGAATTTAGTTTGATTACTTTGCAAGGCATCACTATTGTAGAAGTCAAGAAACCTAGCAAACACCTTTACATTTTATGGGGGAAATAACTACAAACCAGAGATAATTTTTTTAAAAAAGCGGCAACCAAAAGAAAGGGATATCCTATGAACTAAACTTGAAGAACAGTTGTGAACTATACCTCAAGGCATTTTTGGGGTTATAGGAACAGTCCTCGTGGGATTTTCTGCTGTGGGTAGATCTACCGCATAATTTACATTTTTTTCCAGTAGACTTGCATCGTTCTAAACCTCTTATTTCACTGGTCCCCTTTAATCTGCACTTCCATTGTTTTCAGGGATAGGGCCATTGTTATGTGCCAATCCCTATTGCCTTCCCAGGTAATCAAAAACAATCTTTCAAATAGGTGTAGGATCGCCTTTCTTTCCACCTAAGGTTACAATAGCGTTTTGGGGGCAGCTGGAATATCCTGTAATGATTTCCCTAGGATGGTGTGACACCCATGTTGGACCCCTTCATGAACAGCACCTTGTGAAATCTTAAGACCCTTTTCTTCTGAAATGCCTGCCTCTCCCTCATATTCTCCATATGTATGCCTCATCCTACAAGTTTATTGTGCCAAATAAAAGGTCAAAATTCGAGCAAGTGAATTGGACATTTTGCTTCATTTGTCCTGTCGCAATTTTACCTCCTATTCAGATTTACCTTACCTTGAATTCATTAAAATACTGGATTTATCACGCAACAGATTTACCAAATACTTAGATTTGTCACATTGATTTGCCACATTGTGGGATTCGCCCTACATTACCCTTCACTCCTGTTCATTGAGGAATGAATGGCTAAACCGTTTAGCAGATCGCCCGAGTCTAAAAAACCTACCGGTAAGTACGATTCACCACTCACTGAAGCACTCAAACAAGACGAAGATGAAGTAATGACAGCTCTTAATATGTCGGAGGAGGTAACTACAAAAGTACAAAAGATTTGGAAAAGCGTGAAAAGCTTGACACAATAGAACTGTCTTTAAAGAAAATAGAATCCAAACTGGCAAAGCTAGAAACATGAACGACAGAGTTGGAAGCTTTAAAAAAAGAAGTTAAGAAGGACATAAGCGAGTTGAAAGATGGCGCCAACTTTGCTCGAAAATAATTCCAGGAGAAGGCACAAGCAGAAATTGCCGAGCTCACGAGGAAGGTGCAAAAACATAAAGAAGCAGTTAAGGAGACCGAGTCAAAAAGCTTATATCTTGAGGCCTATTCTCAACGTGAAAACATCAAGTTTATGAACATCAAAGAAGGACCTCAAGACCAACCCGAAGACACCGAGGAGATTTTAAGAGGCTTTTTACAACACAAGCTGGGATATGTAGATGCTGAGAATGTAGAACTTCAATGTGTCCACCACACGTTTCCTGAGGCATAAAGACGTGCAAAAACTTTCTTCACTGGGACACTGCTTGAAAGGATCAAAGTTTCAAATGTTCTAAGACCTACCGACTGAAATTGTTAAACGCCACAGGTTACAGGTGGAAACTTTTAAAATTGCTAAATGAAGAAAGAGGAATCCCAGCGGCTTTCAGCCAAGCACAACCAGATAAGTTGTATATAAGAGGGTGCTTATGGCCTGTAGGCAAAGAACTTCCTCCATAACTTTTTATAACTTTTGTAATTTGCTTCAAACAATCGAATGCTGTCGAGCCATCTGTCACTGTGTGATTGATGAAAAACACTGTATAACTTGTGCTACTGCGGACGGTTGCTTTTTTTATTAGCTTTTCAGTTTTGTTTCTCTTTCAAACTTAGGAGAGAGCCTAAGAAAGTGTGTCTTTTGTCCCCAGCCCCCATAACCTTTTATGGATTTAAATGTGTGTGTCCCTGTTTAAATTTTGCCAACGTTACTGTTATTTTATTTAACCTCTTGTTTATCTTTTTTTATTTCTCATATTTGTTTTTTATTGCGAGAAAACTCCTTGAGTAGACAGTTGATGCTATCTGACACAAACGTCTAAAAATGGACCTTAAAATAGGATCAATTAATGTTAGAGGTTTGGGAGACTTCGTCAAGTGGCGAGAAGTCTTTAACTGATTTGAGAAAAAGAAAATTCAGTATATTTTAGTCAAGAAATGCACTGTACAGAAAACAATAAGAATGATTGCCTCGCTGAATAGGGCTATCAAGCTTTGTTCAGCTGCTGCACCAGTAGAAAGGCAGGTGTTGCCATACTTTTTAATAATAACTTCATTTTCCAAATTTCTAAAGCATATTCCAATCCTGAGGGACGTTTTAAAATCTGTGATTTGACTGTAAACAGGAAATAATTAACGCTGACAAACATTAACACTCCAAACAACAATTCAAATTTCTCCACCACGGTTTTTAGTCATTTGGCTGATTACAAGTGGGACAAGATCATAATAGCTGGCAGTTTCAATTTAGTTTTAGATGTCAAAAATGATAAAAAGGATCAGTCTCAGCAGTTAATTGTCTATGAAGACAAAACACCAAAACCCAATCTAAGTATGAAAATCGCTTTTCAAAATTTCTTATGAGTGACTGTCATTTTGACGGCACCATCTCTTCAAACATACGTTATGACAGGTGCTGTCACAGAAGAGATTGTCACGTGGAGTCGCCGGCTGGTAGAGTTCAGTGTTTCAAAATAGCTAAAATTGACCCAGTTTCACCCTTTTACTCCACTCTTTGATTGAAATAAGCAACTTTACAATGGGGAAACCTACAAGAACTACGAAAAACGAGCCTTTAGGCCTTAAGTTTCTACTTTTGTGCATTTCGAAATTGGAAGTGTTTACACAATTACCTTCGGCCTACTATGAAAATTCCTGAACTTCGATGGTGTCTTACAGAGATTTCCTTCAATAACCCAAGCCAATTCCCAGGTATGTTTTTAATGATTGTCTAAATGTGTGATTTAAATAGCATGAAAAGAATTTGGAGTTATACCACATGTTAAATATTGCCGTCGGTGATGAGTAACGAACTTAAGAGTGGTTGTCAGAGAAAACCGGGCAAAATGTTAAAAATGTCAACGGAAGGGGGTCAACAGAATTAGTTCATACTAACATCGTAGAAAGGTTAGGTGGAGTTATGAACAAATATACCAAACATAAGTACTTTACTGCTCTGGTATTAGAGATACGAGCATCACTTTATTTGACCAACTCGGGCGCCATTTTTACAAGCAAATTTTGTCAATTTTCTGAAACTCACAGAATCCTTAAACTTGGACGACCGATGTTTATATTTTTTATACGACACAATACAACACAGGACTACTTTCTAAAACCATGATCTTTGTTAGACAGTCCCGGGCAGGGCTAAAACTTTTCAACTTTTCCTGACCTAAACTCAGTGTCTGTCGAAGAGCCTAAAATCGGTCTTTTTTAAATTAAGCTAGAGCGCACAACTAAAAGGCTAATGAAAGTCTGACAGCTAGAATGCAGTCTACTATCATCCATGTACCCAAAACATTAAAAATCATTTTGGGCCATTGAAACAGGAAGAAACTAGAATACTCACAGTTATAGTCAAGTTGCTAAATTTTCTTGCAAAGGATCCCGATCCCTTCGTGTTCATTTCAAGCCTTCTTCATATATTTCCTTCCTTATTTCGCTTTTAAGCATGATCAGCAGGTAGAGAAATGTTAAACAGCCCGCAATACCGCCACTGTTGTATTCTAAAACGGCAAAAGGTGTTAAATCGTAAGAGAACTTAAGAAAAAGCAAAGCGACGCCATCTTGAAAGTTCAGCTCTCAGGAGGGACTGGCACTAGTAGTGTCGAAAGTCCCTATAATTTCAAGGCCCTCGTTTGCAGAAAGTCTTTTTTTTTTTCAGATAATATGATAAAGCACCTTTCTTAGCCTTTATTTTGCGGTGCACATATGATCAAAATTAGCTTCTTTAATTTGCTTTTAATCTATCATCTTTTTGTTTCGTTCTCCCATCACAGCCGACCGCGTCTGTGTACCCGCTGGATCTCCCATAAACTGTTATTTTTATGCGCAGAGACAAAAAATGATGCCTGTGGTTCCTGGTGATCCCTTATTTCCTTGTCCAAAATTAAAACCACTGCCCACTGCACCAAACTGTCTATACAATTATATGCAACATAGTGCAACGAAAGCGTAACTGAATTACGTATCTCACTTTCATGAATTTCAGATTATATCTAACGCCCAAGTTTGTATTTTTTTTCTTCTAGTTTTGTCTTTTTGTTTCCTAGCAGTTCAAAATTTTGATTTTTCTTAAGTTCATTTTTTCCCTAAATAAGATCTGTCTTATACACGGCAAATTCTTTCGTGAATACTGACAACAGTGATCGTGAGCAAAAGGAACCTTCAAGCCGTAAACTTCCAATTGTACTGCTCCTATCACTGACATTATAGAAACATTACAATCTATATAAAAGAAAGTTATGCTATGCCAAACAGGAGCAATAATAAAGAACGGAGACTGAAAGGCATTATCACAATATAATAGAGGACGTGTTTCTATAGTGTACTGATTATGTAACACTAGAAAAGATCTCGAATCGTCATGTATCGGTCGAATTTATTTTAAAATGGCTTTAGTTACAGTCTCCAGTCTTGATTATGATCCCAGGCGTGAAATTAAAACAATCAAAAGGAGTATAACCACAATCACGGACGCAAACAATTGCGTGTTACCTTTAAGACAAGAGCTATTTAGGGACTTGGATGGGGTAAAGGAGAAAAAACCTATTTAGAGCAGCTGCATGTTTTAACAAGGGCCTCAATGGGAGTAATATATGATTTCTTACGACCAACAGGCCCTTCGATAACTACCCCAAACGTGTCACAGATCTCTTTTAGTTGATCGACCTTAAACTTTGCCTGTAATTTTCCCCGCTTAGCAAGACTACAAATGTCGTGACCATCATAAATGATGGGATGACGCAAATCCACTTGATCGTATAATGATTCTTGTAACTCCCTCAGCCTTTGCTCGTTGTCCCAAGTCTGCAAGTCGTTTTCGTCAATGTTTTCAGCTTCATCCAGGAGTTTTCCAACAGCCTTATTTTGACGTTGTGCAGCAGCGAGTCGTGAAAAGTAACTGCTGATTTGTTTTGCTGTTCGCCACTCCTCTGGAGCAAAACGAAGTTTTCCACTATCATCCCTGAGTGAGTGCATTTCATTTGCTACTTTGACTGGGTCTTCTTTGTTTCCTGTAATAAGAAAACACTTAATCATATTTTTAAAGACTTTCATCACGATACACTGAGGTAGGACTGAACTGACAGGACTGAACTCAACTTAAAACACGTTCCCCTCACGGGCTTAATTCAGTTGCGTATTTTCTTTAACTGCATGGGGTATTTTATTGGGCAGAAATTTACGAGGCATGGCCAGAAATCGAGGACAGCCAGCGGTTTTGACCGTAGGCTCATTTTTAGGGATTTTCAATAGCTAATGACGATTTATACATTTGCAAAATGGCGGGGAAGCGAACGTATACTTTTTACCGTGCTGTAGATTAACAATTTACTAGCCTCAAGTAATTCTACTTGACATATGTAAAAACAAATAAATGCGAAACCTAACACTGGTTCTAAAGTCCAAGCTGTGCAAAATCTACCCTGAGTCCCTATTAGACAAGCATCAACTCTCGGCTGATGCTTTCCTGTGATCGTCCGATCTTGACAAAACGGGGCTCCCTGTGTCACTCTGGCTTGGTAACCTCTCTGTTTTGAAAATGGCGGCTGATCGAAGTTATCGTTTGAAAAAGTCTCCAAAGTGCCTTCTTTTTCGGTCGCTTCGTGCAGTAATGGCGCAGAGATTCACTCTATGGAATTGCTATATTTCACGGAAAAAACGAACTGGTTTAGCAAAGAAGTTAGGCCTCTAAAACCCTACAAAAATGAAGATAAACATATCCCTCAAGAAACAGGACGTGGGAAAGGAGGAAACACCGACATCTAATTTACCTTTTTTCTTGCTTGAAGAGAAGCGCTTAGGCAATATTACAGACTCTTGTATGGCAAGGAAAGCCATCTTTTTATTGGGACTCACGAACCAACTTTGGGAGCTTGACACATTGCCAAATTAACATGACTGAAAGCCACGATCGCCTCGCGAAGGTTTAGACGTGGGGAGGTGAGCGATTCTTCGTCTAACTTTATTTATCCTTAAAAGTTTCTTTTCTCCCCATTCATCCTTCATATGGTCGCCATATTTAAAGAACGGGAAAAGTAAATGACGAGCATGCTCCAGCGCCATTTTGTCCTCAATTTCTGGCCATGATTGGTTTTTATTTCAACTTGCTCTCTATACACTTGATTTACCTTACGTTTAAAAGCAGTAGTTCAAATAGAAACCAAACCGCAAGGGTAAAGCGGAAAAATTTGTTAGTCGAGTTACCTGTTTCTACTCCACTATTGAACTTTTCAAGCAGGAAGTTCTTCACATTCTTGGTTGCTCACTGGCCTTTCCTTTGTTTCTCTAAAGCCCAGCCCTGGAGTGGTTCTTTCCTTGATAAAGTGACCGTGCCACTGCCTTCTTGTGTTACTCCTGCTTTTCCAGCAAAGTGCGATAGTTGAACTCCTGTCACTTTTTCTGCCCACTTTTTTCGTGCCAAATCGTAAGTACTTTCACGTTCCATAACCATGATATGTCGCCCAGTGTCCATGTGAACTTGTAGATCGCTTTGGGTAGGAAAGAAGGCGACACATCCTTCCTCTTCACACATAAAAAGATCCTCACATATTACGGGACCTTTTGTTTTCGACATCAAACTTGGCTGAGCCTTTGCCTTGTTGGTCGTAAAAGGGATAATGACGCGAAGACATGTTGGTCCTTGCAGACGCTGAGTTAGGTTCTCATATAAAAACAGCTGACCCTCACTGACTCCATAAGCCTTCCACGCCTTGATTCCTGTAGTTAAAAACTCAAAATTGAACAATGTACTTATCCCTTTCCATTCTACCGTCTCACTCGCCTTTGAAATATCAACCTCCGATACTGCCACCCTACATCCACGCACTCCACCATGAGAATCCAGCGCTTCCTTCATGTCACCTGCGGTAATTACATCGTGCCTTTCATCGACCCATCGCTGGATATGCCCTTTCATCGGTGCTATTTTGCGATCACAAATGTCCTTCCCTGACTGTGGGTCAGAGAAGTCAAATCTTCGAACGTGAATTCCTGCTCTTTCTCCAATAGATTTGAGAGAAGTAATTAATGAGGCATTGTGGTAGCAGCCTGCGTTGTCAGATTTAAGATAAGCCGTCAATACATTTTTGTGCTCTTCTTTAATAGTTGAAAGGAGGTGCTCCAGAATAGAAACAACAGAAAACCAGTCTTGGGTGCAAGTATCGAAGACATGAACGAAGGTTTCTACCGAGTGACTTTCACTACCAGACCTGAAAATAACACAAGCAACATGCCAACTCTTCCCCCGTTTACCATAAAAGTCGCTCATTTGTTCTCTGTATCTTTTCGGAAGGTACTTCATGGCCCAGTCCATTATGATTAAAACGCTGTCGTCAGTCAATGCACTGAGAGCGTCCTGCTTAGCTTGTTCTTGGTTAATGGATCGAAGAAGATGAGCTTTCCAATCGTGGATTGCTTCCACTGCATGGGTAAGGTCAAACGCCACTTGACTCTGCTGTTGGTCTGTGAGAGTCACATTTGGACAATTTATCATGTTCATAATGTTACTGAGAACTTCATCCAGTTTGCAGCAATAGTTGCATAATTCATTGTGAATGTGGTCGCACTGCTGCCTGAAGGCCTCGTTCTGAGGGTCACTGAGACTAAAATTCGTGCAGTGATCCGCGCATCTCTCCTCTTGTCCCACGTGACTTTTGTAATCGGTTTTCAAATATCTTTTGGTCTCCTGCAGCGTTTTAGACATCTCCCTAGCCCAAGTGGAATCAGCGCCTCCTTTCTCAAGAGTATTGACGACAACTTGGAGGGTTTCAAACGCTTGTGCTCCTTCCGTTGAAAAATAATCCAGCCCCTGCATTGATTTCTGCTTGGAAGCGGAACAAACGTCAATTATCCTGTACAAAGTTCGTTCACTTGCAGGTTCAAAGCCTGTCTCTTGGAAAAACGAGATGTATTGTCTTATTAACCGGGAGGAAACCATTGTCCTGATTACGTTTGGAATAGTGATTTTTTCTCCTGAATCAAGCTTCAGTTCCTTAGTGCCATAAGCAACGTCCTGAAGGAAATTTGGTCTGGCGATAAAGTTCACAAAGTGGCTTGTCTTTACGGGATCAAGGCGTGTTCGTTTTATCGGTATCGGTACCACTTGATGCCCTGGTCCTTCTTTAGCGGCATGACGCCGAGCACGATCGATTTGCCATTTACTAAGACCTGGAATCATCTCCCGGAGTTCCCGTTTCGAAAAATGTCTGGAAAACATAGATAGAATTTGTAGTCGAGTATGACGACTTTCAGATTGGTTGTAAGCTTCAAGCAAAATTGGAATTTCGTTGCTAAAAGCATTTTCCTTAACATCATTGCGGGTTTTCTCTTGAATGTCATAGCCTGAAGAACGCAGCAGAGCTTCAAATACTTCATCTTCTTGATCTGGAGCAATTGTTGAGAGAACCGCAGAGAAAACCTGGCGTACTTTTCGCAAATAATAACATTTTTGTGAGCTTGATGTACTTTCCCAGTTCGAACAGAGACGATGCTATTGGACTGACTCTTCCCTCTGTGATACGTGAAATGGCTTCATTCAAAACTATGCGACTTTCCTGATGACTTTGTTCTTCATCTATCCAAAAACTGACTTCCTGATCGTCGTCTTCAATGCTACAAACGGTCCTATCCAAGGTGATTTCAACCTCTGCGTGTCGTGAAGTTGGATCTGATGAAACTTCCAGAAAAGCAAATGCAGCGTTTAAATTTGTTTCTTCAGCCTCTTCCACAGGACTTATTTTGCTTCCAGTGTCATTACTTTCATCTCCTTGTTCCTAAAAATTGTGTTAATTATATGGTAACTTACTTACTTGTAGCAAACTTGCAACTGACGCGTGGATTGAACAAATGATCTATACTAGTCATCAAATCCCTCTCAAAAGTTTGAACGCTACCTTTAGCGACTCTCCAACGACAATTCTTATTCATCTCTCACCCGTCTTCGTAAAAAATACTCAAGAATGGTGATACACATCTTTGCGATAATTTATCATAACCTTCTAAAATTAACATAATAAAAATCGATAGACTCAATTCGCCTTTTATTTGAAAAATAAATACCGTAATTATTCGATTAACCGCCCTGGGCGCTTATTAAATTTTTGGACCCTGAGAGTGGGCGCTTATTCGAGGCTGGGCGCTTATTAAATTTTCACCATTCTCAAGTTTAGTAGTATATTTTGCAACAAAATAGTAAACACTAATAATAAAAAGCGAAGATGTAGCAAAGCAAGGTTTCTGTAGAATACTACTTTGAAGAAAACTCCGTCTTCGGGAGGGTCTCTTATTATATCTTATTGGAATTTTTGTAGGAGGGAGTAGGGTGGGGTGGGCGCTTATTCGAGGCTGGGCGCTTATTAACTTTTTCTGCCTCTAGGATGGGCGCTTATTCGAGGTGGGCGCTAATTCGAGGTTGGGCGCTTATTCGAATAAATACGGTATTTCTGTCACATGTCCCGTTATGGTCAATTCCGGGAATGTAATGAAACGTGAACAACGGAATTATCTCTTTCCGTTTTTGCACTGCTGTTCCTCGTATGACCGTGACCGGGATGATGAGTCAAATTGATTTCACGAATACAGTGGAACCTCGATATAACTGACGATGGTTAAGGGAATGCCAATATATGCTCGCTATACTAAATCACATTTCGGGGGTTATTTTCCATGGACGTTACTCTTTACTGGTGTGAAGAATATCGTTTGTTATACCGAGGACGTAGTAATAAATGCTTTCGTCATATCGAGTTTCCACTATACTTTTAGGTCACGTAACACCGATGTGCTATAATTACCCGCGGGAGACTCCCATTCGAAAGGGGTGGGGATGCTTGTCGGAAATTTGGAATTAAACCCCTAAAGAAGACCAATCTGAGCGTGGCCCAACCTTTTTTTTTGACCCCTAAAAGCGATCATTTTAAACTTTGATTACATGAATCGAGTAAATAAAACGAATTGAAAATACATAATTTTTTAACATTTCTTTAAGTGCAACCCTAAAAGAGACCTTTACGGCTAAATATAATGGTGTCTTGCCCAAAACACCCTAAGCGAGACCAAAATCTGAAATTTACACCCCTAAGCGAGACGACGAGCATCCCCGCCCCTTTCATATTAGAGTCCCCCCCCCCCCCTTCCCCCCAGGTATAATTATTCATTGAATTTTTAATAATACCCTTTCTGGCTAAGGGAAATATTTATGAAGACGGTCAACTAACATGCTTCGGTTTACAATTTAATAAAACATTCCTATCTTATTTTACAATGCTTTGATTATCGTTACGAGATCATTATAGACGTACTCAACCGCCCTAGTGATGTAAGCTTCGGAAATAAAATTCTCCGAAAAACTATGAGAATTAAATTGCCTTGCTTTCAAAAGACAACAGTTTCATATTCGGGAGATTATTCAAAATTACTTTGCATATTGTGCAATTACAATCACCAACGAAAGAGAGAGAACACCCTCATTGGGAGAGCTGTTGGAAAAAATTGGATTTCATCCAGCTCATTACACCTGTGTAAACATTTGAATATTGAATTATCAAAATCTAATTACAAAGCATAGGATTTGTCACGAAAAAATATACTGAGTTTTGTAAAAAGTTTAAAACATCATATCAAACCTCCAGCTCGTCTTTGCTGTCGCAAGTTGTACGTTCTTGGGACATCCTCCCATGCTGTTTTCGACAATTGCTACAGATAACTGAAACAAATTTTTTTGGTTACCACATATATCTCGCCTCACCTATTACTTGTATAATTTGTCACAGTATCTTAGGGTGCATAGCTTGTTAATTTCAAATGAAAGAAAAACACAAACATTAAAACAAAGCAAAATTAGACACAGACGTAAAGATGGATTATACATACCGGAACCAATTGGAACTTTCACATGATATAGGCTGAACATTTCTTCTGAGACCTTCTTGTTTACCCGACGAGGGTTTTTCAGGGATTTCTTTTCGCCTCTGTGAATTGGATACGAGCATCTAGGTGGAAGCTGCTGGAAATGTGTAGAAAGCTCGTATCTGTGTTTTGGACAGATCGTCATTTTTTCCGTATCCTCCCTCGACAGGTTATAAAAGCTGGCACGATTAAGAATAAGTTCGTATTCGGCTAGAATATTGCTTGTGCCAATTCTGCGGCAGCCACTCACACCTAGACTAGTGAGGTAACCAGACAAATCCTTCCTGCAAGCTCTAAGAGGTATGATACTTGCGTCTTCTGGTGCGTACGTGGTTGGACCGCATGTGCTGTCACTTGACGAAAAGGAACAACTCATTTGTAGTCAACTTTTTCCTTATGTCTTAAACAAGTCAAAGAGAAGCTTACAAGGTATCCAAATTTAATTAGTGACGTCCCGAGAAAAGTGCGCAGTTATCAGCCAATTATTTTCGGCAATTTCTTATCTAGTTAGCAGATCGAACTCAGATCTCTGCTATCAGAACAGCGTCATTTTTCAGCTAACAGTAAAAATTTGGAAGTTTGGAGATCCCACTTAGACCCCATTACAGGCATGATCCATGATATTGGCAGCTAATGATCTGCACATATGCGAAGAAATTTGTTTTCACCTGTTACAAGGCAAGACGGAATTAACAAATTGAGAATGACGGTATCAGTGAAACAGCTCCCCCCCACCTCTAGCCCCCGCCTCGTCCCCGCCTAGCTCTTCCTCCGAAATAAGGACAAGGGTGAAGAAAATAAGAAAAATGAGAATAATAATAATAATAATAATAATAATAATAATAATAATAATAATAATAATGATAATGATAATGACAAAAATAATAATAATAATAATAATAATTATAGTAATAATAATAATATAATAATAATAATAATAATAAGGATAAACCCGAAAAGGAAATCAAACATTCAATCGGGCTAGGTTGCTAATTTAGTAAGAAATATTCCTTTTTCACCCCGTTACAGTGGAGCCTCGATATAAAGAAGGGTCAAAGAAAATAATTATGTTCGCTAAAACGAGGTATCATGATGTTGAGACTGTTTTCCAAGAATGTTACTATTACTAAGGCCAGGAGTTTCCTTTGCTTTACCGATGACTTTTACAAAGGGTTTTTCTCTCTCGAAGGTGCCACTACTTTCTAATGCCAACCCATTCCCCCAAGCCGCCCCCCCCCCCCCCGCCGCGACCACGCTCCTCCAAGTAATAGCTGGCTAGTGCCAGTCCTCCCTTCGCCCTGAATTTTCAAGATGGCGCGGTCTTGTGATATTTCCTTTGTTTACCCTATGGGTTAAGTACCTTTTGCTGATTTTTATACGTACCAATCGCGGTATTTCATCATGTTTTATGTTTATCTACATTTTTCTAACTGCTTATGGTACTTAATAGCACACAAGCGCAGAAAAATCGTCAGAACGGCTAACAGCAAACACGAACCGAACAGCGATGTTTTTAATGCCAAGTCGAGTAACCGTAAGAAATGTAAGTATTCTAGTTTCTTCCTGTTTCAATGGCCCAAAATGATTGTTAGTGTTTTGGGTACATGGATGATAGTAGACTGCATTCTAGCTGTCAGACTTTCATTAGCCTTATAGTTGTGCGCTCTAGCTTAATTTAAAAAAGACCGATTTTAGGCTCTTCGACAGACACCGAGTTTAGGTCAGGAAAAGTTGAAAAGTTTTAGCCCTGCCCGGGACTGTCTAACAAAGATCATGGTTTTAGAAAGTAGTCCTGTGTTGTATTGTATCATATAAAAAATATAAACATCGGTCGTCCAAGTTTAAGGATTCTATGAATTTCAGAAAATTGACAAAATTTGCTTGTAAAAATGGCGCCCGAGTCGGTCAAATAAAGTGATGCTCGTATCTCTAATACAAGAGCAGTAAAGGACTTATGTTTGGTATATTTGTTCATAACTCCACCTAACCTTTCTACGATGTTAGTATGAACTAATTCTGTTGACCCCCTTCCGTTGACATTTTTAACATTTTGCCCGGTTTTCTCTGACAACCACTCTTAAGTTTTCGTTATCTTGAAAACCTATCCCTCATTTTTGAATTATTTCAGTACGTCGAGCTTCGCTATTGCCCTGAAAGTATGTTCTAGTGGAAGAAAAAGAATTTTTCTGTTCGTGGAAAGTGTCCAAATTTCTCCATACGGCTTTGTTTGCGAACGCGAGGAAAGTTGATATTAGTGAATTTCAGGTTAAAAATTAGGGCAGTCTGAGACTCCGACATCGAAAACGGATCTTCTAGTTTTTCTTACGAATAAAAGGCTTTTGGAGGAAACAATCTACATTAGGTTTCTTATCTACCTAAAAGCTTTCTATGAACAAAAAATGAAAGGAATTCATTTTTCAACTCTTGCCACGAAATTAAGATTTTGGTCGATTTTTCCTGACCGTCGCTCTTAAATGCACAAAGAGCAGTAAACTTATCACTCTAAACTTCAAATTGTTACATCGCCTGTTACCAACTGTTTCTTAAAAAAAGTCGAACTTAGAGAGGATGATAAGTGCACTTTTTGTAATAAGGAAGTGGAAAACTTGATGCACTTATTTTGGAGATGGTAAAAAAACAAAAAACGTTTGGGATAGTTTTTTTAAGTGGATGCAGTCTTGCCAACTTCCTTTGGGTGAACTTAATTACTTACTCGTAAAAGCAGCTTTGGGTCTGAGGCCAGATAGATCTAAACACAAACTCCAAATCAATTTTTGTTGCGTAATTGCCAAGCACTATATCTGGCTTTGTCGCTTAAAAGAATATCCTCCCAATGCAAACAACGTTTTGCTTTATTTGAAACACATTTATCAACTAGACAACAATGCCTTTACTGTCAAAAAAAAATGGGAGCCCTTGCTGCCTTATATAAGCCTTTTGACCCGAGTCTCCAAAACTTAATTAAATATATATATCTTCTCTACATCTTTTTTGTTTTGTTTTGACTGTGCCCTTTTACCCAAGGAAAAAAAAAGGAGACGAAAGAGCAGGGAGTGAAAAAAGAAAAATTAGACAAGATGTATTAACCTCGCTATTTGCTTTTAGCCTGTTGCTCTCCTCTCAATTGATGTTTTTTTTTTCATTTGTCACTTTTTACTTGTATGTCATTTGTTTTTGTTGTTGTTGTTAAAATAAATAAAAATTTAAAAAAAAACTGCCTCGTATCCAGGCATCTCTCTCAATGAAAAGGCGGGAAGGGGAAACAGGCGAGAAGTCTGGCAGATCTCTTATGGGGGTAAGAGTAATGGAACACAAGTACAAAATCTTCAGAAATGAATTTAAAACGGTTCACATGGCACAGTTGGAGAATAAAACTACTTGTCCACACCCTATGTGTGAGAAGGCTGTTTTCTTCCAAAGAACTGGCCTTTAGTAACATTACAGGCTTCATCACCCAGGCGTGACTTTCCTACTGATAATTGAAGATGCAGCCTGCTTTTTAATAAATAAGCTGCACGCCAGAGAGGAAAGAAACATCTTAAGCTCTTCGAAAAGCAGTCAGGAGAAGAAGTATTTACATGAGTTTTGAATTTTGAAGCTTAATTAATGTCTACCCTATTAATTACGTTAGGTTTCGAGTGATGAAACTATCTTTGCTATCGTGATGGCAGATGAGTTGTGGCAAAACGACCAAAGAGGCTACCAACATGTTTGCCAGGTATATGTGACACACTGGCCGATTCACAGAATACTTGACAGGCAACATCCCAGTTTTAACAAAACTTTCCACCTCGAGCTTACTGGTGAAATTCAAAGCTTGGAATGGTTGCAAAGAATTTCAGGACATGAAATCCAAGGGCACCGTTGCAAATTAGGGCCATGTTTTGTAGGATAATACTTTTAGATTATTATTGACATATTTGATTCATCATAAATTGAGAGATGTTCCAAAAAAATGTGTTTTCACATTTCTGAATCGAATGGTTGCTCAAAAAGCAAATCAGTCCACAAATTTGTACTGAAGTAATTAATCTAGTGAAATTATTATACTTTTTTAACAAAATATCCTTGTATTACGATACCTTTCGATCTAGTCTTGTGAAATCCTCTGTCACTGTGCCTTGCTAACATAATAAATATAGGAACCTACCGTAATCAATAGTAGGCATTCATTAAGTCTCAAAAACATTTACTGTAATGAACTTTATCGTAAACATACTGCCTGTCCAAAGTGGGTCTCAAAAAGGCTAGAAAATGTTTCTTACCTCCATGGTACACGACTAATTCATAAACAAGGTAGCTGCTTCTTTGATTTTTGGTAAGAAGATCACTTCTGGATGACTGCATTGTAAGCAGTAAGTTGCTCCAGTCCACTTTTTGTGGATGAACAGGGTCTAAAAATACTGCAAATGTATTCTTTTCCTCTCATTTCACAGAATGACCTACTCTAAACCCCTTCCATTTTGAGATGTTACCTGGTACATTGTGAACCAATTTTGTGTAGTGATTTAAAACTCATCTTGTTTGTCTTAAAATAAATTAGTGATAGCTTTGCTTTAAAAGTGTTAGACAATTTTGTTACCTCTATGGAGGAGGAGGCTGAAATGATCAATGAGACACCACTACGACATAGCCAGACAGGTGATGTGGCCATAGACAGTTTAAAACAGTGTTTGGATATCATACATTTCATGACAGGGAAATAGACACCGTCAATGCCATTTTAAGTAAAAATTACTGCATTGTACTAATGCCAACCGGTGGTGAAAAGACTGTGTGCTACACAGTGCTGAGGTTCATTCCTCCTGGAGTTACCGTTGCTGTCACTCCTCTGATTGCCCTTATAGTTGATCAGGTGCAACACTTGCATAGGGTTGGACTTAATGTGTTATCTTCTTTCAAGTATGAAGGATAAGGGGAAAATGGTTGTTTGACACTACCTATGCCTAACCCATCAAACAAGTTCCTCTTCACCATTCCTAAAACTATTACAACTTCAAATGACAAATGTTTGATGCAAATTATGAGTGTGAATAACACGCTTGGCCAATTTTTTATAGACATGGCCCACTGTATTAACTGCTGGGGGTTTAATTTCGGCCCAGTTACTCCAGCCTAGGGTCACTAAAGGATTATGGTGTACCTATAGTGGCCCTGAGCACTAGATATGTTATGTAAACATATCAGAATGTCGTAAAATACTGTTTGGAAGTAAGATCTCGAAGGAATTGTTAATGTTTTAGCCAATTTTTTAACATATTTTTCATGTGATAATAGGACATTTAAAGATGGCGTATTCTATCACACGAAGAACTGTTAGCTGAAGTTTTGAGAGAAAATGACAAAGAATATGGCAGTTTCGGCAACTCCGAATCGGACGAAGGGGAAGAGGATGACATGATGTGCAGTAGACCACTCAAGTCTCATTGGCATACAACTAATAGCAGGAGTTTTGCTTTTCCACCATTGCATCCATCAAGTCGTTAGCATGTGTTTTATGGTTCACCTTTGCTGCCATATAAACTATTCACTTAAGCCTTTAGATTTCCAATACCTTATTATATTTGAATGTCCTCCACTTAACTATTATTTCAAAACAGTATATTTGTCTGCAAGTTGTCTGAAATATTCGTTGTTCTCTGTTGAATTTTTTTGTCAAAAATGAATGAGCCTTTTGATAGCGTGTGGAAATATAGTATTGACTGTAATTGCTTTTTTTGTTAGGAGTTCATATCAACTTTAAATGATAACATGGTGCATCAGCTATGTGTAGGGGTACTGAGTCGGGGTGTATAGTATGGAGTATATAGACCGTCTTGTGATCATGGAGGATGGTGATGATGATGACAATGGTGTGAATAATTTTGAAGAAAGTGAGGAGACTTCACCTACAGACGGTGGATGTTCAAAGCCTCCACTCTGGGAACCAGCACCAGACTGGTGCAAATGCAGACACTGTTAACCTATGGCTCGAGAGATTGAGAACAAATGCTGTGGACAAAGAAAGTGTGACACAACAAATAGACAAAAACTGTGTCTGCATCCAGAAGTACTCGAACTGTGCATTAGAAATAAGGCAGATATTAGGAATGACCGTGAGGATACCAGTACATCTTCCTTCCGCAAAGCTGCTAACAGACAATTTAGCTTGGAAAGGTAATCGCACGGTTGCCACAGCTTCTGTAGTGATCCGACTTAAAAGACAATATCCTTCACTGACTGGAATATAAATGGGTTTCAGACCACAATAATGTAAATAATCAAGGGGTTCCACTAAGGGCTTGGGGCCAGGGAATTCCCCTGGCTACTATGAGCATGACCTCCGGCTACTTTTATAAGAAAAAAAGGGAAAATAGAATTAACAGAACTTCCTTACTGTTCAAATTTCTACCTACTAAGTGCATATACCCAGGAACATGATATCTTAGTGACAGGTGTGAAATTTGTGATAAACCTTCACTTAGTATGTTGTGCTTGAATTTTTCAATTGTTTCAGCTTTTCTTTTTCCATGTATGGTAATGTATAGCCACGGTTATGGCTGTAATGAAGAAAACAGAAGATGAAATCATGTTCAAGCTTGAAAAAAAAAAAATTAAAAAAGCTTTTTCGAAAACAGATGCCATGAGTTTCTAATGGGTGGCTGTTCAAAGCATATCTAACTACAATATATACAGCTACAATACAATTTCAGTTTTCTAGCTTTTTACTATTACTTATTTTCTTATTTATTTGATTTAGCTGTTCTTGGTTTCAAATGAGAAAATTATCCAATATACACCATAGCCTTTACTTTAAATAGAATAATTAGCAATTATTGGACGAGGTTGAGCAAAATATCGTTATTTGTTAGTGGCGAGCAGATCAGTTATTGGCTGAGGCAAATAATTGATCTGCTAGACACTGACAAATCATGATATTTTGCAATAACCGAGTTCAATAATTGTTTTATCATTCGATCACTGAGTGGCAGGAATCTCGCTATGCTTTACAGTCTTCTTATTGTTCAGTGATTTAGATAATGTCTGTAACATTTTCCTCTTCGCGCTCAAGCTTGTTTGAAGAATAACTCCTGATACTAGTTTCATTCCTGTGACCTGACACTGCCATTATATGCTGGGATTCGTATCCTGACTTGTCAAGTTTCGTGATCATAGTTGCTCTGATTGAACGATTGATATACACACAAGAAAGCTTTGCTTCGATAGACAACTTCTTCATCTTCTCACCAAGAGTGCGTTGGCCAATGACCATGTTGTCGTACCAGACTTTATCGCTTTCATCTTCTCCTTTTTTGGGCCTCTGAAAAAGGTACTCGTTCTTCAGGTTCAGACAAGTGACATTTTTCAAATGACAGAACTGGGCAAAAAGGCCCACCAGTTTCAAACATTGTGATTTCTGGGCTTTGTTGTTTTCCCGCCAGTTTCTTGTCAATTTATCTTTTACTTTGCACACATATCTTACGCCAGATGAATCTGTACAGACAGAGAAATCTTCCTTCTTTCATTCTCTCAAGTTCTGGTGTCCTCTTCTACAGAAGAAAAGCATGATTTCCAAAAAAAACCTTGTTTTGGAATGTCCCCAGGTGAGTAAACCTACAAGATCCACTTTCATACAGTTTCTTTGTGTCATCTTTGTTTATTGGTGGTTTGTGTAGTGAGTGAGCTTTTCCTTTCGTTTAAGCTCTGAAATTTCCGCTTGATAAACTGCATTGGCTCCAGAAAACTCAGGGTCTTTGATGATATCAATGTTGTGTGAACTGAAGAACTGCTGAAGGCCAAAGTGTATCCTGACAAGTGAAGATTTGGTTCAAAGCTCACCATTCCTTTTCTGCACTTCAACGTAGAATTTTCTCATAACAGATACCAACTTTTCTTTTGCTGAAATGAGTGACTGTCAATTTTTTTTCCTTTAGATATTGTCGAAATACGTTATAAGCAACTTTTGTGCCTTTTTCGTATTTTCACTGTTCTTTTGATCGAGTAAAAATGCCAAATTGCTCTCTTCTAAGTTCTAAGCGTGGTTTCATTTACGCATGAGCAGAATAGTGTTTGCAGCCAAAAGAGTTGAACGACATTGCGCATGAGCACACCATTATTTGTAGGCAGTTATTTGCAGGTCACGTGGTGGGCTCTTGGCTAATGAAAAGGAAGAAACATTTGCATTGAATATTATCATTGTTACTCCAAAATACACCACTAGCCTTGATTTAAAATAGAACAGTAATGCAATGAACACCACTAGTCTTACTTTCAAATATAACATTTCCTATATACACCGCTAGCCTTGATTTCAAATAAAACAATTCCAATATACACCATTAGCCCAGGGGTTGTAAGGCTTGTCCCACCTCCATAGTGAGTACCAAGGCAAATTTTTAGGGGGCCTACCAGAAGACAGAACTGGCTGATATTTTTCGAAATTTTGACTACAACCGATCACTACTATGCATACTATGGAGGAATACGGTAGACTGATCTGAATGGATATTCAAGATTGAACACTGAACTGTTTTTCACTTTCTTTTAATTTTTTTTGTCTGGACCCGTAAGAACTGGCCATGTTTCGCAAAATCTAATGGTATGCCACCTTAAATAAGATCTTACATGAACTAGTCTAATCGTGCATTAAAAAAAGAAAGAAAGAAAACATAAGTTAAAACCAACAAACCCCACAAAAGCAAGAATTCTTCTTTTGAAAAGTTCTAGCCCAGAAAAATGGACTGT
>OZ037995.1:18366326-18411326 GCA_964035705.1 Porites rus
ATTTATTTCTGAAATGTTTTGTTAGTGAAATGCTGGTATTTACATTTGTCAGAGATGACAGCTGCAGTAATGGACTAATAACAACCACTTAATAAACAGTCAAAAGATAGGTTGATTTCAATGGCAAGTTGCTCAGTCCAGTAGAACTGAGTTTTTTTCTGTATTTCAATAATTTTCTTATAGTCTTGCTGGTTTCTTTTGTACATATTGTATATTATATATCAAGCCAAGTTCCCAGACAGCCGATTAGCGTTAATCCTGGGTTAATAACCATTACAATTCATATGTTCTGTTGACAGTTAACCCAGGATTATTTCTAATCTTCTTTCTAGGAACTGGACACTGCATTTAAAATTTCATTTATTAGTAACAAAACAAAACAATGTGACTTTTTGGTGCACATTTACTATTAATATTAATATACATTGAAATGAATTTTCTAACTATAGTTATGCATACTATTTTTAGTGAAATCTAACTAAGAAAAAGTCACCTTCCATTGCGATCCAAGGATAGTAATGAGTTTCTTCTGATATGTTAACTCCAGTCTTTGAATGAAATTAAAGTTTGTTTAATTATTTGGTATGGTTGTTTCTTCGATTTTGCGAGTTAACTGTATTTTGATCGACTTGCGTTTGAAAACTGTCGGCCAGATACATATTGTTTACATTTTCTTATGGCTTTTTATTTCAAAATAATGAACCCTTAAATAAATTATCAATACATATACTCACTACTTGTGCTTTCGCCCTTTTATTATACATGTAGAAATGACTTGCTTGAAATGATTACTCCCTCTGAGTGTGAATGACGGCCGGTTAGCAATCATTAAGCAAAACTCAATTCCCTGCATACTTATTATTTATTTTTGGTGAGGGGGGGGGGGGGGCAGGGTGGTATTAAGAACTGAACGATAACAACTTGAAGCCAGTTTGGGACACAAAATGCAACATCGCTCATAATACCAATCTAATTCCAATGGACCATGTGTTAGCATACTGGATCAAAAAATATAATAATATTATATGCCATGAGGATCACAACCTTAAGGTGGCTCCCTATAGTTTTACAGCTGCGTGCCTTTGTATGCCTTTGTATGTTTGTGTGCACTCACAATAAAATAACGGTTTTTATCCCCCGATATTTTATGACATCAGCAAAGCCCAAAAAAAAAAAATTAGCTGCAGATTCTCTTGCCTTTTTCTTTGGTGAATTTTCTGAAACTTACCCAATGTTGAGTTTTTACTATTGCTAGTTGAAACTGTGAGGTCAGCCACCTTAAGTGGGGGATCAAAATTAAGAACTTTTCACCACAGTGTATTTCCTCTAAATATTTTATCTGTTTTTGTCATCAGGGCGAATCAATTAAAAATTACATAAGCATTTGAATTTGAAATGACAGCATGGCATTTTCAGGGAGTTCGCCCATACTAACAAACTTTTCTACCAAAACTGCCTCTCCTGATTTAACCATTTCTTGCTTCCACTTTCTCTTGATCTGCGTTCCAGATTCTGATTTTAGTGTGACCCTACAGTTCAAACATATACCATTTAACATAATTGCTTCATATGATATCATATACATAAACACTGTCCAATTTTATAGGGAGGATATACCCGTGTGTTTCCATTTAAACACATCCATTTAAGTGTCCATTTTTTTAAGCATATGTTACCGTGATCATTTTCAAAATACAATATTGAGCATGACAGACTGTGATAATTGTGTTCTGTTCTAACCGAACGAAAAGATTTTACAGTCCAAGATTGCTGTTGCATTTTAAGTCCTGTCGTGAAGAGATTTACATGTAGCCCTACTTGAAACAAGTGATTTATTATTGATAAAACCAGCAAAACTAACACTTATTCCTCCAAATGGGTGTCTCCTTATTTGAGGTTCCACGGTAACAGAATACATTGATTTTTGGCATTTTAGATTATCCCATTTATTTATAGTTTTAATGGATATGTTTTTTGCCATTACTTTACTTACATGCCTGAAGTCAATAATGTCGAAAAATCCACCTGGCTTGAGATGAAAATGAAGAGGTCAATGAAATTATTTGACCTCTTCAATCCACACTGAAAAGTGAACAATCTGCCAGAAACAGCTGGGCTGATGATTTTTTTCACATTGTCGTCTTCTAATTTCCAAACAAAGCATACTTTGTCAACTGTTTGAAGCATAGGTATTTCCTAAGGATGTGAATCAGATAACGTAATATTTAGTATCAGGTAAAAGCATTTTTTTGTCATGTTAATATTACTTTATAAATAAAGCAGACTAAAATACCTTTTGTTTCTTTGCCTGTATCATTATTGACATTGTGGAATCCAAATGGATTTTCCTGAAGTCAATAAAATGGCTTTGTAGTTTGGGTCCCTGTGTCAGCATTACCCCACAGCCAAATGGACACATGAAAGGCTCTGCCTGGCACATGATGAAGTGGGCAATGACTTGGTCCCTGCAAGCATGATGATTAAAAGTGTTTATTTATTTTATCCAAGCTTTCCTTTTCAAAATGGGAAGATATTTAAGTTGGCTCCCAACAGTTTCCAACACTTTCCAAGACTTAGATTTTGATGGGTCATTAAAACCACTCTTTATCAGTTGATGCTACAATCATGGTATCAAACGAGTACCCAATGAATGGTGAACACGTTGTTAACATTTTTTTGACACAATATGGTAACATAGCAACAGTATAACGTGCGGAAAACACCCTTAATTTTCCCCTTAAGTGTTAATAACTCAAAAATGACTAGGTGAACCCCATTTTTGATCAGCACGATAAGATGCAACTTTTGGCAAAGTTTAAAAAACTTCTGTAGGTGAAGTTCAGAGCCACTTTAATTTGAACTGATAAAGAGTGGTTATAATAATCTAAGTCTTGGAAATTGCTGAACAATGTTGGGAGCCACCTTAAAGGTTTTAAGTTAAATGCCACACATGCACCTTTAACAAAAACATTCCCACTTTGTTAATACATATGCGTTATTGTCCAAGCGTTTTTATGGACCTCGACTTCATCTCAGTCCATAAAAACGCAAAAAAAGAACTTGGCCAATATCCAGCCATCTTGACCGAACAAGCTTGGTCAATAAAGGATTTATTATATGGTCAAAGATTTTCGCTTGTTCATTTTTGAGCGCTGGCAAAGAAACCCAATTGATTGCGCGCTGAGTTGCTTCCAGGCTTTCATATCACTTTGAGTTTTAACTTTTGTATTTGTTGGTTTTCGTTCTAAAATAAAATCACGAAACTTGTCAATGTTTTCTTTGTTTTGACTCTCCTTCACCGTGTTTTGAGACGCCATTACGAAATCTTTTTTTGAAGGATCAAAAGGGAAATCCCAAGCGGGCAAGATGGGCCCATCTTGCCCGCTCGGGTAGCCAATCAGCGGAGCCTGCGATATAATAAATAACAATACTAATAATTTTAAATACAGATTATTTTGCGCTTTTTTGCACATATGCAATGGTGTAAATTATTATACATTCTATGCATTTTTTTGCTTTATTTTTTAGGAATAAGTTATACCTCAGTATTGATTCATCGCAGTTGTTGGGGCACACAATCGTCATCTTTGGACAATTATCCTGATGGTTTGCCATGTCAATCACCTTTATTTTGGCATCACAATGAGCACATGTTGTGCTCCTGTGAGGACACTTCAATTGATGTGCAGCCATTTCGTATTGATATACCATGGCTGCACAATCTTTGTTGCTGCAGTTCACCATCTCCATTGGGCATTCGCCTTTGTGTTTATGGAGATGTTCAAGGGGGCCAGTCCAAGTACAGCCGCTTCTGTTTGGGCATCTGGTGTCCAACTTATGGATAACGGCCTGCAATGCCAAATTGCGGGCAGGCTTGGTTATGCTGAGAAAACTCCTGTCCACAGGGCAGGTTCTTCGTCCTCAAGACACTGCCGTTTCCAGGCATTTGCCACACATTGAATGCCCGTCACGGCAGATGACTGGGTCACGCAATACTGCCAAACTGTTGAAGGAAAGGATTATGATTATGAAATAATTATAAGATAAGATAAGTTAACCTCTTTTTTTTCTTTTGAGGGGGTTAGGGGGGGTTGGAGGGGGCGTTGTTAGCGGGTAATATACTACAGACACCGATTTTTCACCTCCTGAAGATTGACATCTTTCGCCACTGTTTTCCACGTGTTCATCCTTAATCGAGATCAATTTCATACTCCCTAAATGCTGCTAGTTCTGTCTGCTTAATTCACAATTATTTGAAATGTTTCCTCCTATTCAAAATTAATTCACAATTATTTGATCCGTTTGTTACAATTCTAATGTTAACTCGTAGCCATTGTTATTATTATAGAAACACCGTATTTGTTCATATTATCAGGCTGCATAGTGTCGCATGAAATCTGAAAACTTACCAAATAGGGCACACGTAATTTGGGTCCACAGCATGGACGAAAAGGTCTAATGGAAAGCCGAATTCCTGAGTCATAGCGTACTTTTCCTTCTAGAGCACGAGCAGATCAGAGCGGATTGTCTTCCTGTACTTCGCAGGCTTGATAGTTCTGGATTATATCCCAAATAGCTGTCAGTTGCCACTGCCGCGCTGGGGTCGGTCACAATCAACTATTGTACTTATAACCAACCAGCTAGCGATATTTTTCATTACATCACATAGGTCATCATTCTGACACCGCGCCGTATGATCGAAAAGACTGCAAGACCTCAGAGTGACTGCGCTTCGACAACCTTCTGTGGATTTATAAGAATGGTAAGGATTGAAATAGTTTCCGAATCTTGGCTTCACTATTAATGCAAGCTTATTAGATCTTAACTGAATGGTAACCTTTATCTCAGGCTTCCAATGATACCGGTGCACCGAACAACGGAAACAGTGTTAGCACAGCTGGATCGTTAAGCTTAGCTCGAATGATTTCTTGTCTATTGTTTGTGCGGTCTTTCTGACACATTGCTGCCAAAATGGATTGTAGCTTAAGGCGTATCAACGTGGATGTACTAACTGTTGTAACTCTTTTAACTTTCCATCGCAGTCTTCCAATAATACTGGTGTACCGAGCAACAGAAACGGTGGGGATGCTAGCGCCGGTGATGTTAGCACTGCTGGATCGGTAAGCTCAAATTTTTTAACAGCTTGCACCAGATTTGGAAGCTTGCATAGTAGTTCATTTACAAATTTTAGTTTAGTTGGTTGGCATTGCTTACCGCATTAAAATTTAGTATCCCAATGAAATGAATCAACGAGCAAGAGGGGTTTAGCATGGGTCACGTGGATTGTGCTTCCCTGGCGTCACAGTGTTTGACCAATGGTCCAGTAATAGTCCAAACAAGAAGGTATTTTAGAAAAAAACTTGTTCCTTTTCACAGTTGATAAGGCAATGATGCAGTTATCGTGCTCGGCCCACGGATTGCGACTGCCAGCTTTTCAGACATAACTTTTCAATGATCGATGTTTAACTAATGGATTAGTTAATAAGTAATCAACTGATTAGTCATTGATTATTACTCATGTGCAGAGCAACATGAGTTCATTAAATTTGCCTTCTTTTTTTCTCATTTTTTTTAATCACTTGTGACTTCCAGTCCAAAACAATAACATAAGCAAGACATAGTTACCAAGTGTCGAAGCACAGTCTGACCCTACTACAGCAAATACAATAAATATTGTTCACATTAGGTATAAATTAAACTCACCAAAGAATCCTGGTTTTCCTGTGATAGCCTTCTTTATAAAAGCAATTAGAAATAGTTATGCGGTTTACACATATGCCATTATTCTTAGCATTATTCTCTTGGACAAGTGGGTTCTTATCGACTTAAATTGTTTTAGAAAAATTGCTGCTTAACTTATGGTACCTTATGCATCAGTCAATTCCAGCAGTGCCCATCCCCCCCCCCTCCCCGGGTAACCCCGGGGCATTTGCTCACGTTGTCAGTCCCCGGGATGGGGCATTAGCAATGTTTTCGTGGCCCGGGGGTGGGGCATTTGCCTATCCCCATGCGACCCCCAGGCATTTGACTCGCATGTGGTTTCCGTGGAAATTCATACTAAAACATGGAAGAATTTCTCGGCAAAGACGAGTGTTTAGTCTTATAAAACTAGATTAATTGTTTTTTTAGGGCACGTCTATAAAAGCCTCAGCATGGAGTTATTAAATGACTAAAATCACACATTAGTTATTTGGTAGCAGTGCTTATAGTTTATTACGGTATTTGAGCTTATTTTACCATTGTTGTTGTTGTTGCTGTACATTGTTTGAACATTTATGTGGGTGGAATGGTCCATGACAAGTCTTTCGCTTGGTAAATGTTTGGTCTTTTAACATTTATTTAAGTTTTTCAGAACAAATGACTTTCAACAAAATATTTCTTGATCAATGTAGCAAACGTTTGTAAACAGAATACATGGGAAAAAGAAAATCCAAAATCAACTATAGTGTAGTGTTCTCTCTGGGGTCTTGCAATCGCTTGGCGGCATTTCCTTTAATATTATTAATTAAGTTCGTAACGTGCCACTACATATTAAAAAATAGACAGTGAAAAAGCAAAACTAGAAAAAAAAAACACTCAAAAAAACTGAAAAGTGGTATTTTTGGTTGGGGACGATCCCGGGGGTGGGGCATTTGCCCTCTTTTTTTGCCCCCACCCTGGGGTATTCAAACAGCTTAAGTGTCCCCACCCCGGGGAATTTGCCAATCTTTTTAAAAAAAATGCTTATGCCCGGGGGTGTGCCCGGGGGGGGGGGGGGGGGGTGGGGGCACCTGGAATTGACTGGTGCATTATATATAGAACAAACATATCTTACGCATGGGCATGACTCACACTTGTCGTGATACTGGTTTAAATGGTGTGAGTCTTTTCTAAGTTTCTGTCTTATGTTTCTGTATATTAATAAGAGCTATTTTTTGGCCTAGCTTTTTTTGGCTAAAGATTGATTGACCTCACAACTTTGTAAGCATATTATCAATAAATTCTCAACCAAAAAATTAAAAGAAAAAAAACATGGAGATCGGATCAAGCTGATCGGAGAAAAAAGTTAGACCACTGGACTGGACTTCTGTGGATTTTGGATTGCAGAATGCATTGCATATTATGCGTTTGAAAGTAGTTATTGGATATTAACAATCTGAATGTCTGCAACTACAACAGCTGTCACTCTTAATTTGTAACATGATCACTTTTTAAGGTTCAACCTTGTTTGTGATAAGAAAGACTAAGTTTCTGCATATACATGTATTGTATGTACTGCTAACCTTATTTAATTTGTAACTTATATATATATATATCAACTTATATGTTGATAACTTATATATCAATGGTCACTGTTAATTTTCAGAATGGTAGTTTACAGCAGAATTCAAGTGCAGTACTCCAGGTGAGTTTCTTCTTTTCGTCATCTGTTCATATGCAGTGTAAGTCAAGATTGATATTACTGCCAATGTGACCTTGTTCCTTCATTACAATAGCTATAGCTAGGAGTGCACTCAATTAAGCCCAGTCCTCACTTGCGACGCAAGCATAAGCATAAGCACAAGAAGCTTATGCCCTAGTGAGGACAGCCGTAACATAAGTATAAGCATAAGCATAAGAATATCAAAACTTGCGTTCTTCTTATGCTTATGCTTATGTCGCTATTATTTCCAGTGAGGATATGGTTGGCATAAGCATAAGCATAAGACTGCTGGGGCGAGAGGGAATGGACACAAAAATATACTCTACGCATGCATATATGCTTATGCTTATGTTACGGCCGTCCTCACTAGCGTATAAGCGCATAAGCTTCTTGTGCTTATGCTTATGCTTATGCTTGCGTCGCAAGTGAGGACCGGGCTTTAGCGCTTTAATTTCATTTTAGTCTGTGGTAACCATTTCTTTGTTAGTGTTCCTGGATTCACTTTTGGTGGCTGTGTCACGTTCTTTGCAGGTTACATATATTTGATAATATTACACAGTTTACATATTACTTATTACATTTAATCCAACCATTAGTATTCTCAATGGAAATACATCCCTTTGATTTAGGCCTTACGGTTAATGTTGGGATTTCTTTATTCTATTTTCAAGGCTGCTCAAACTGCAAATGCAATTGCATCCCATGTAAGGTCTGCATTTGAAAACCAGTCTACAGGGCCATTGTTTAATTTGGCTAACAACCTAGTATCAGCTAGTAGAGGACGTGGACAAGGGAGGGGATGAGGTAGTAGTCGCGGTCGCGTTCGTGGCCGTGGCAGCGGTTCAACCACAACTAACAGCTATAGTTTTGGAGTCATCCTTCTGAACCCGGAACAAACCTCCCTTCCACGTGGATCAAATAGATTAGAACTAGAAAGAAGTGGGAGGATGAAAACGTTTGAGATATCAAGAGGAGCACCAGCTTCTACCACATTCAGGAAACTAACTGAATTATTTCCAGATTTAAATAGGTGAGTCTTAATTTGCTGAACATTATGGCTTGATGAAAAGAAAATGATTTGGTCAATAGAAAAATAAACAAAGTTACTTCCAATGAGCCAAGCATTTGTCTTGATGGAAGGAAATAATTTATTCTTCTCACCTTTGTTTTTATTGTGAAAGGGATGTGAGAGGGTATGTGTTTCCCACAAAAAACAACGTTTGTATGTGTGTATGTGGTTGAATCATGGCCAGAAAATATAATTTAAGTTTGAGAAATTTGTTCCTGTTCTGTCAAGCATACAAGGTGTGCATTTAATAACTTCATAAGTAAACACTATTTCATTTTAATAACAGGAATACAGACTTCGAAATAGTCTGTGGTTCTGGTACGAACAGCTTGGCACCCTTTGCCACTCAGCCAAATAGGTGCTCTGCGAGAGACCTCAATGCCATCCGTGGACAGGGTTGTCTGTATTTGAGATTAACAGCAAGTCAGGTATTGAATTCCCGTATACATCGTCAACAGCTTTTTATGAAATGTACCAATGTATATTGTGAAGTTCATTCTACTGATGTCTTAGAATTAACAAAAAATTATTGTTTTGTACTTTTAACAGAGGAATACCTCTACTACCACTTCTACCACTACTACCATTACACAGCAGTCATCTTCTCGTGGTAAGCAAGTGTATTATTAACAACACTATTTAAATAAATAACGACAATAATTTCATATCAATAGTACACATTTAATAGAGACGTGAAAGCAACCACTGAAAAAACGTGTAAGCATTGGCAGAGACTGAATTGCATGTTAGTTCTTTGGAACTTCTAGATGATGTATGGCAAACTAAATATTATGACTGCAATAATATTAATATTCTTAATATAATTTAAGTTATAATTTGTTTTTGTTTTGCTTCACAGGGCAACAAAGAAGTACTAACATGACATCAACACCTACAAACCCTGGTAGGCTTTGGAGACAACAGCTGAATGGTTTGTAATTTTTTTTTTCATGTCAGATTTTCCCTTTTGTTTCAAATATATTATTATCATAATAGCCACAAAAACTGGTTTGAAAATTGTTAATACCACGACCAAGTTAAAATAAAAATTACATCATAGGATAAAAATTCTAAAAAGACTTTAATAAAAGGGCTTCTGATATTAAATATCAGACTTTTATAACATTTTTTTATAACACATATAGTTTGTTTTATCATATTTTTTTTTTGTTAAAAAGCACTTTACAGAAATGTGACTGGTCAATTTACATTTTGTATCATTTTTTATCAGATGGTTTATTGACAGGCACAAGCTCAGATGAAGAACTGGCTGCCAGTGTTGCAGGCATAGAGGGTATTTACATAAACATGTTATCAAGTTTGTTAATGGTTTTACCATAACCTTTTATCGAGATCATTACCGTTAAGTTACAGATATGAAATGGCTTGAGGGATTTTGTGAAAAATAATATTGGGGATGCAGCAATCTAAATTGTTTTCAGTCAGATCTATACATGTAGAAAAAAAAAAGATTGCTTTTATGAGTAAATGCCAAGAGCATGCTCTAAAAAAGTTTTTGCTCATAATGATAATGTTGATAATGTTTGCCGCCATGCTTTTCTTAAAATTTCTTTTTCTTTTTTGCATTTCAGATCAATTGAGTGCCAATGAAGACATGTCTAGCAATGGAGCTGCAAATATGGGTAGTGGTGGTGGTGGTACAGATGCTGTTACTGGTGGTACTGGTGGTGATGATGGTGTTGATGATGCAAGTGTGGACGAGATTAGAGATAACAGTGCTGGTGTAATGGATAATAATGATGTGGCTGGAGATAACAGTGATCAGACCGAAGGTGCCATACATGTTACTGGTGAAGATAGTGGTACTGATGCAGTCGGTGTTGCCAATGGAAGTGTGAATGAGAGTGGGAATAATGGTGCTGGTTCAATGGTCAATAATAATGTGGCTGGAGTTAACAGTGATGAGGCTGATGTGGTCATAGATGATGGTGATAATGGGGATGGTTCTGGTGCACTGGATACTGAAAGTGATGATGATGTAGTTAGAATCAATGATGCTGATGTTGTAGGTCACGATGACGGGCCTAGTAACAATGCAGATACTGGTAATGATTTGTCTGGAGACAGTGTGGATGCTAATGATAGTTTTGGTGCTGGTGGCAGTGCTGGTGCAAATGATGGTTGTTCGGGACAAATCTAATTCAAAAATTGGACATGAAAATTATCCGAAAACTGTTAGGTTTTTTTGATAGGGACCTGAGCACTGGTCACGTGACTTCTTTTTCCATGTGACTAGTGTGTTGATCTGTGATAGTTGTTGCGTTGTTTGTATGGTAGAGAGAACACAGAACTTGTAAGTATTTGGTTCGTTTTTCAGTTCTATTTTGCTCTCTACCTACATGTTCTGTATTTTTGTTTTAGTTTTCACCGTTTGAGTCGAAGAAATCTGTGCTTATCCCCAACATCAGTGAAAAAAGTTCTATTGGAATTGTATGTTTTCAAGTGTGATCGATGGATGCTTCGAATAGATTGAACCTTGGCTTCGACAGTGGTCGTGGTATAAGTTTGGATTACGCTGGGTCTGGAATGGATCGTGGATTGCCCGATTTTTCGATTCAGTTACCTGTGGTTTCAACTCGGAGCGATATTTCTTTACCTTCTTGTGTTTCTACGAATGTGTTTTCACAGCCATTGAGCGCTTCGCGGAAAGGCGATGGCTATCATTTTCGTCCCAGGCCCCCGCCGACTACTCGCGTTGAATTTTTGGAATCGGATCGGAAAAGGGACTCACGGGACCAGAGGAGTACGGCAATGCAGTGGTCAAATATTAGCAAGGAAATAGACAGTTTATTAAAAGAAATTCAGTCTGAAATTCATGTAACACTGAGTCCAGAGGAAGCTAAGAAATCTGTTGACTTGCTCTTGGAAAAATGGGACAGGCTCGAGGGACTTCATGGGAGGTACCTTGCAGGAATTAACGAGAGAAAATGCTTAGAACATGTACAAGAACGTTATTCTACTCTGAAACGTGAAGTGGACGATATTATCAATGAGTGTGAGGGTTTGTTTAGAAGACCAGACCCCCGGCATGACGAACTTGGAATGGACCGCGGACTACCAGTCTGGGATCCGAAACAAGATGACAATAAGTCAGTGCACAGCGTTGCTACTCATGTTACCAAGCATTCTGAGGCATCATCAGTTTCCTCACAGAAGAAATCACTAAAGAGGGCACTGGTGTCTAAAATGAAACTAGACTTAGCAAGAGCTAGGGCAAAGGAAGATGCAGAAGCAGCAAGAGTGGCTCATGAATATAAGCAAAGGATGGAACTTAGGCGCCTTGAAGAGGAAGCAACATTGGCTGAGCTTGAATGGAAAATTGCAATGGATAACTTAACTGAAAGTAAACTCTCCCCTGTTGTGCCTAGTGCCTTGAACACTTCTACGTTTATTGTTAACAAGCAATCACACTCCACCCCAGTTACGTCTGAGTATGTTTCTAGAGATGGGTTTAACAGTCAATCGAGTGTCGTGTATGTGATATCCAGTGGAACACCTCAATCAACGGAGCCAAAGTATCCAGCAGTTTCAAGACCGTCAGACACTGTGTTGAGCCACAATGAATCGTCTGTGAAGGGATTAAACACCACCACTCCCTCTGCAGGGATTAACTCGACCCAGTCCCTTGAACGTGTTAACTTCGGGAGGTCGCAGACCGTCTCCAGCATGGACCAGGCTCCCCGTGATCATGTTGCCGCAATGTGGAAAGCACAATATCTTAGCGGAATAAAGCCGACACAGTTCAGTGGTAATCCAGCCAAGTTCCCCTTTTTTCGTGAACAAGTTCGTACGCACCTCGAAAGCGACCTGCTCACTGATGCCCAGCAAGTGGAGTATCTGCCTAAATTCATGGCGGGAGAAGCGTTAGAGGTTGTGAAGCGTAATAGAGGTTGTACGTTTAACGAGATTATGAAAACGTTGGAGGAACGTTTTGGCTAAGCGGTGAGAGTGACGCAAGCATGTGTGGAAGAGCTCGCATCTGGCCCCAAGTTGGCGTACGGCGACAATACTGGTCTTCTCAATTTCTCTGAGAACTTAAATGCAGCCACCAGGATCCTCAAGGGAGACGTTGAACACGAGGCGAGCGTAGCGACGAACCTCAGGCGCATCGTGAACCGTTTACCTAACGACTTAATCCTGAAGTGGCAAACCGTGAACTACGAGCTCGTGAAGTCCGGAAGATCCGCTCGATTAAAGGACGTCGCTGATTTTGTGCACAAACTAGCGTCTATCAGAAATGACCCAGTGTTCGGGTTGCAGACATTTAAGCGGGAAAACAAGAATACCAAACTTCCTCCAAAGCTTCCAGTAAAGAACACCACAATCAGTACTACCGGCGTTGATCATAAAACTCCTGCTTCTGAGAACACTGAACACTGCGGAATTTGCAAATCAAGTAAGCGTCACAAACTCCAAGAATGCCCTATTATCAAACAGTGCAAACACGTGGCAGTGCGAAGACAGTATGCGGCATCCTGTGGATTTTGTTTTAATTGTGGTCTTGAAAGGCCCGGACACGGTTCTGGCTCCTGTCCGGACCCACCAGCATGTTCAGTATGTTCCGGACGACACATTCCCCTTCTGCACTCTGAAAGTAATTATGGTGGTCGTCGCTTCATCCCACGGAATAATAGAGAGTCTAGTGATAAGTCTGACAAGCCATTGGCGACGCCTAAATCCCCAAACAGCGAAAGGGGAAATGTCACTCCAGCCGCGAGCGGAGACAAGTCTGACAAGTCTGTGGGAAAGGTGCCAATATCGTCCGCTGCCGTTGCGACTGTGCAAGTGAAAGTGCTGTTGAACGTTATACCTGTTGTTATATCTGCTGAGAATGGTAAAACTGTATCCACTTACGCCTTCTTAGACAGTGGCTGCACTGACACCCTCATTGAACAAGATTTAGTTGATCACCTTGGTATTCAAGGAACACCCGTGCAAATCGGAATTAACACGATTTCAAGTAGTGACAATATGGTAGAGTCGAAACGTGTGTCCTTTACCTTGACTACAGTGGATACTTCCGGGGAGAGTATTGACGTTTCGGAGGCCTATGTCCTGCCTAACCTCAACCAGTCGCACTGTACTCTTCCGGAGCAGATTGACACTATTGATTACCCGCACTTACGTGATGTGGAGTTCCCGGAGGTTGACATCAAGAGAGTCTCTATACTTGTTGGAAATAATATTCCCTATGCACATTTACAGAAGGAAGTTAGAGTCCCTGTAGATAAGAAGAAAGGGCTCTATGGATGTCGTTATCCCTTGGGCTGGTGCGTTTGTGGTCCTTATGGTGCCAATTGTCGTCAAGGGGTTTCAGCAAACTTTGTCTCAATTGACCCTGAACCGCGTTCTCTCATTGAAAAATTTTGGAATCTGGAGGATTACGGGACACTGAAATCAAATGAGAAACCCCTCTCGGTGGAAGACAAAATAGCCTTGAAGATAATTGAGAACACCACCCGCTGCGTGGACGGTCGGTATGAAGTCGGTATGCTGTGGAAGGAGAAAGAACGCCAGTTTCCGAATAATGTAGCCATGACCAAGCACCATCTAGAGTGCCTGAAACGCCGTCTTACGAAACCTGGCAACGAAGAAATGGCCGTTAAGTACCGCGAAGTTATGGATAGTTATATCAGCAGTGGGTTCGCTCGCAAGTTGTCAGAAGAAGAGTTAAACAAAGAGTCTAAAACACATTGGTATCTTCCACATCACCCTGTAACCAGTCCTACCAAACCAGGCAAGGTGCGCATTGTGTTCGATGCAGCAGCTGAATGCGAGGGAACTTCGCTTAATAAGAACTTGCTGACTGGACCAGATGTAGCCAACAACTTGGTTGGTGTTCTCCTACGTTTCCGCCAGGGAAAAATAGCATTCGCTGCCGACATCGAAAAGATGTTTCATGAGATACGTGTGCGTGAGGAAGACCAGGATTCCTTGAGGTTCCTGTGGTGGACAAATGGATATGATAATCCCCCTGACACATACGTCATGCAAGTGCATATTTTCGGAGCGGCTTCCTCCCCCTGTATTGCAAACTCAACTTTGCGCCGTGTGGCCGACGACAATGCCGAAGAGTACAGCTCTAGTGTTATTACAGCTGTGAAAAGAAATTTCTATGTTGACGATGCTCTTCCCTCTGAGAATGATGAACAGTGCGCAATTCGCCTAGCCCATGACACGGTAGAACTGCTCGCTCGAGGCGGATTTAACTTGACCAAGTTTACGTCGAACTCCAAGAGACTACTAAGTGCTGTCCCAAATGATAAGCGATCTAAGCCAGATCTAAACCTTGACCTGGACGAGCTACCTATAGAGCGTGCACTTGGAGTACGTTGGTCTGTTGGAGATGATACGTTGGGGTTCGAAATAAGAAGCCTAGTTCGCCCTGAAACAAAACGCGGTACACTCTCCACTGTTTGTTCATTGTTTGATCCTCTGGGTTTCGCAGCACCAGTGGCTTTGTCTGCACGACGCCTGATTCAAGACCTATGGAAGGCTAACATAGGATGGGATGAGCCCCTGAGCAAAGAATTTCTGTCTAAGTGGAGAGCATGGAACACTGAGTTACCCTTGTTGTCCGAGTTGTCCATCCCTCGGTCCTATTTCCTGTCGGACGGTGACCCGCATCAATGCAAGTTACAGCTTCATGTGTTTTCAGATGCATCAGAGATTGGTTATGGCGCATCATCATATCTGCGAAGCGAGTACCCCGATGGACGAGTTCATTGCGCCTTCATTATTGGTAAGGCCAGAAATGCACCTGTGAAATTTCTTAGTATTCCAAGACTGGAATTGCAAGCAGCTGTACTCGCAACCCGGATGTTTAAGATGTTGCGAGAGGAACTTGAACTGAACATTTCCAGGACGTATCTTTGGACTGATAGTGAAATAGTGCTGCACTATCTGAGAAACGAGAAACGAAGACTTCAGACCTTTGTAGCTAACAGAGTGGAAGAAATAAAGGAGCACACACTTGTAGAGGATTGGCATCATGTGCCAGGATCCTTAAACCCGGCAGACTATGTGTCGCGAGGAATGAGCCCGTCTTCGCTAACTGCTGACCACAGGTGGCTTCGTGGACCTGACTTCTTGTGGGAGCCGGAAACTTGTTGGCCCACAGACAAGTGCCAATTCATACCCGATGAAGGTCTGGAGTTAAAGAAGGAAGCTCTCGTGCACTCCGTCCAACTTTCCCCTAATCCGTCCGTGACGAAGAAGGAAGATACAAGGCCTACGGCCGTCGAAAGCTGTGAAGAACCGCCCCTCCGAGTGTTATTAACTACCTGTTCAGATTGGTCCCGCCTCAGGCGCAGAATGGCCTGGCTCCTGCGTTTTGTACAATTTGTTAAAGTGCTACTACGATCAAATTTTTGACTACCATTTTTTTTCGCTAGATTGGCAGTTTAGTACTTGAAGTACATGGTGTGCAAATTATAGCTTCATGCGATTAAGGAAAGTGGTATTTTTTGGCGCTAAAAAACTATTAATTTTCGTCCGCCATTAAAACGCTATGTTCCTGTGGCCTGGTTACCAAGAACACAAGGCAATTGCTTTGTGACGTCATTTACTTAACGCAGTACACACAGCGTGACAATTTTCTTCCAAGAACTTTGCTCAACAATGTTCTCTTTCCTCCCACTTCGATGCGTTCTTGTTTAGGAAGACTCTTTCGATCTTACTACGTTAGGCTCCGTATGTGTGCAGCAACTGCTTTAATCGATAGAATTGTGCTGCACGCGAGTCTGACCAACTGAATGTGAGATTCGAGGAATAGGTTTGTTTTTAGCTGACAGTTTCGCTGTTTTCTCGGTTTGATAACTTCGAAGAGTACTGCAATAGCATTTACGAGGCTTTCAACGCAAACCAGTAGCGGAAAATTAAACTTGGATCATTTGCTAGCATATGGAAGAAAGATCAATCGACAGATCTTGAATCGGGAAAGAAATCTTCGCATGAAGAGGGAGCGCATGGAGGTAAGCTTACAGTTCGCAAAACTTGCTAAGTTTATTTATATCGCCGGTGGTGATTTTTGCTTTTACTACTGGCGAAGTCATCGAAGATAAATTTTCTCTTAGACCTTTCTTCGACTGGAACGCGACGACTACGAGACTTTTAGGAAACTTTCAAAAAGATTTGCCCTAAGGCAACAGATCACAGAGAGCCCTCTAGTTTTGTAAACACTATTATTGCTCACACCTTGCTCTTGTAGTGTACTATTTTTTCTGTTACCACTATTAACATTCCTTTGAGCTTTTATAAAAAGTTTTAAAGCTCTATTTGTAAATTTTTATTATAAAATATTAAAATCTATCAGGATCATGGTGCAATCTAAATGGTATGATATTTTAATATACAGTAAATTCCTTAGTATTTCCAACATTCTGGTCACCATAACCCTCACTAAACAAAAGGTATGCTTTTTTCAATTTTAGTCTTCCCAAAACTCAGAGCCTGATTAAAACTGCACAGACACATTGTCAGTTCAAACCACTAGCTAAAGCAAGAGAGCCCACACAAGTTTATTGCAAAAACTGTTTTTGCAATTTTGTAAAATACAGCAAGAATTATTACCATTTACTGATGTGGTCTTTAAAATAAAATTGTGATCCTATCTTGAATATTGTGTATTGTTATTCTTTTGAGTGAATAACGAAAAGTTTTGCAATCTCGCGTTGAATACTTATAATAATTATAATTATAGTATATCATAATTTGAGATGTAAACTCCAACTCAGGGGCACTCATGCACTGAATCACTGAAGTGATGTGACTGACAGATTGCAAGTTAAAAAATGAATAATCACCAAGGCTTGGTCACTGAAATATTTACTACAACTGAGGGTTATGTACATGTATGAGATAGTTTCATGGCCCCTGCTCATCACTGCTGCTTTGTGTTTGACTACTCAAGGTTGTGCTCTACCAGCACCCAGTTGGCCCGTGGTGCTTAACTATTGTTCCGGGGCAACTAGGAAATTTTTTCACAGAAATCATGTGCTGGGCACCCAGGATTTCACGGGTCTGGAGCACTGGGCTCCTTTCAATTTTTCTTAGAGCACAGCCTTGCTACTTCAAAAACCTTGGTGTATCTTTTAATATGGGATAGACTAATGTTATTCCTATAAATGAGGAAGCTTCATGGCCCCTTACCACATACAAAGGCACTGTCCACCCTACTGTAACAATTGATCTGCACACTTGTTGATCACAAGATAAATGTGAGGCCCCAGCTAAGAACCTGGAGGACAAGTTTAGGTCTTACGTACCGTGTGCAATATACAAATCCATTATTTTTTTGTCATACCAGTGATTACAATAAACAAGCCAAGGGCCGTAATACTGTTTAAAGGCTGCAATTTTATTGTTCTTTGTTGCCTGATTTAGCATAGTCTATTTTGGGGGTATTATATAGCCTAAGCCAAGCTAGGGCAGGGCCCATGCAGGGCAAAGGGGCTTCCCCACTTTTTGAAAAATAAATAAATAAAATTAAGTACAGTGGAACCTTGATATAATGAAGGGCCAAGGGACTGGCAAAATATGTTTATTCTAACGAGGTTTGTTAACTTTTATCGAGGTTCTTTTTCATATTGCCTTATATTTTACTATTACTGGAGTAAAAAAAAAATAGTTTGTTAGACCGAGGACTTCGTTATAGAGGTTCCATTGTAATATACATTTTCTTATGAATAGTATCTTTGTTGGAATAAGAATCTTCCAGCATCTAAATTTATTATTGGTCCGTTTTGATCCCATCAGTCTGATGCGTGGTAAGCCTTAAAAAGTCAATCGTCCTAGATTTCTGCAGTTTCAAACCAGCAAAGCTATGTAGCATTTGCAACAATGCAGAATAGTCTTTTTTGATGAAGGTTCTTGATTAAATCTGAAGACTACTCCATGAACTACAGTTTCTTAAAACGAATTATATCAGGTGATGATATGGTCTCTGGCACATTTCAATGACATGCTAGACAAATTGAAGGCATTACAGGAACCTACAGTGTAATATCATGATCTGCAAACTTCTAGTGGTGGATTCAGCATGTGCAATCACCCTCAGCAGGAGAAAGGTACTTTTCAGCGGCTTGAAATCTATGAACATGACTGCTCAACAATGACTCAAGAAAGGTTCAGTAATCTGACAGTTCTACACAGCCACAAAGAGAGAACAGCCAAATTTGCTCTCCCCCCCCCCCCCTCACCTCAATGTAGGTGGTCACCGGCCCGCGCACATTAAAAACTGCTTCCCAGGCCCTCTTAGGGGTTTTAACTCTTAAAAATGCTAGTTTCTAATAATATTTTGCAATGGAAAAAACCAGCAAGAAAAACCCACAGAGCACAATCAAGGATGGGCCTCCATGATAAACATAATTTCCACTGTGTAACACTTCTTCCTAGAGGCAGTGAATTTATGGCACACTGTGTTATCAGCAGAATCGTGCTACCTAGTGATGCACTGAACCATTTAGTTTTTCAATACATAACGTTAGTTGCAAATAATAATTTATTAATGCAGTGATAACCCAGTACTCTATGATCTACAGACACCCACTTAATTGGACACCCATATATAACAGGCAGTTTTGTTTTGCCTGAGGAAAAGCATAGATTTTTTCTTTAAAATTAACCGGCTTAGTACGCACAGTAGTTAGCACAGTAGTTAATGTGGACAACAACCACTTTTCTGTTTTTCAAGTCAGAAATTCCTATATATTCTTAAATTATCCAGCTTTACAGACACTGGTTACTCAGGCACTTTCTATTTTTCTTGTCACAATGATGTGCCAATTGTAGACATTGTACCAAGTTCACGGGTTAATAAGATTTTATTACCAAAACATCTGCAGCCAAATAGCATGACACATTTGATTTTGATACATCTTTCTTTCTTCCACTGTTTGTAGTCCTTTGATAAATTTTCTGCCTCCTACTCAACAAGTTTCACGTCCTTGGCTTTTTGCTACAGTCATTGTTCCTACCCTTCTTCCTCCTTGTTCCTTTATGCTATATATCTAATAAATCACGTGTCTGTGACTTTTTTCCAGAGAGCTAACTTAATATGGACACCCGGATAACACGGACACCCATATAATATAGACATCATAACATGTCTGTGTTAACCGTTCCACTGTATATATTTTCTTGTCTAGCCAAAGCTTCAAAGCTGGTCCCAGTAAAGAGAGCATCCAAAAAATGCACACCTGGGTTTGAATAATAAATAAATTTAAAAAAAAAACGTCACATACAACAATTTCATAAAGTTATCTATAAAAGTTGTGGGAATACAAGGGGATATCATTGACAATAGTTGGATGAGGTGAATCTCTGAATTTTTATTAGCGTTGCAATTTATAAGTTGCTATATTGATCTGCAGTCAATCGATAGGGAAGGTATAGGCAGACACAGCCTTTTCAAAAAAACATGAGCTACAAAGAATGTGACAGTCTTTAATGTCAGCACTGAAAATTATTAAATTGATACACCAAATCAAGAGCGAGCGATACCCTTATTTATCTATTTATATTGAAAATGAGTAAATTAACTTTTCTGACAAAGAGAACTTAACATTAGATCTAATTTTAAAATCCTCAGCTCAGATACCTAACACTAAAGTAACAATTAAATTTCAATAATGAAGGACAGCAGTCCGTTTAAGATGGTAAAAAAAACACATGCATATTACAACGAGCTGGCTGCTTTAGAACTGAAACTTAGCTGAACTGAAAACTGTACCCACTCTGATTCGCTGTGCCTGAAGAGCTATAAAGCAAAACTTTATCTACACTTGGATAAATGAGCACTCGAGAGTGGCTAGAAGGCGGGTGAAATTGGTGCGGACTCTCGATCGTCTTACCTGTGTATTATTATTATAGCTAGTAAGTATACAAATACACCTACCAGTAGTCCGAATCTCCGTCGGCACAAACTGCATAAAATACGACTTGGTGAAGTGTGTTTTTTTTTCGTTCTCTGAGGCTAGCTGCCCTTAGTATTTTACTTTCTCATATTCAGTCGGTGCTTGTTCTACAGAGTCATCGTAATCTACCATTTCCTCCATCACAATTCCAGAATCGGGCGAAGACGAGCGAAGCTTTGAGAATCGCTCGCTGTTTTCTCACGGTTCAGGTTTGTTTTCTTGGCGTGTTCTACGACTTGGTGAAGTGTGTTTTTTTTCCTTCTCTGAGGCTAGCTGCCCTTAGTATTTGACTTTCTCATATTCAGTCGGTGCTGGTTCTACAGAGTCATCGTAATCTACGATTTCCTCCTTCACAATTCCAGAATCGGGCGAAGACGAGCGAAGCTTTGAGAATCGCTCGCTGTTTTCTCACGGTTCAGGTTTGTTTTCTTGGCGTGTTCAGAAAATGACGTCACAATCAGAGAACAATAGCTTTGTCACTGGAACATAAATTTGTAATGGCGGACGCGAAAAACCTACATTTTCAAGCTCAATATTTTCACTGAGAGGGCGCCAAAGTTCATTTCAATGACCGAAACAGGTACAGCCACTTCTGATAAGCTGAAAAGAAAGCATTTTTGTGAAAAACTTGACATTAAATTTTGATCGTAGTAGCACTTTAAGGACAAACAGAACGCCAAAACTGGACGTCTGGACGTTGACGATTTTGACGCGGCAACTGCAGCAATTGTGAGGATTGTCCAAGGATTGGCGTATGTACAGGAGATTAAAGATTTGAAGTCCAACGGTGCGGTCAAGCCGTCAAGCAAGGTTGCGTCAAAGAATCCCAAACTTGACGAAGGCAGAATCCTGAGAGTTAATGGCCGTGGTCAGCTCAAGCCGACCTCCTGTACACTCAGCCAACAAATGATTTTTCCCAGAGACCATCTGGTCGCCAAGTTGGTTGTACGTCACGTTCACCACCTTATTGGTCACTTGGGACAGGAACATGTTATTGCAAAGTTGCGGGAAGATTTCTGGATCCCTCAAGTGCGTGTATTGGTTAGATCGGTCCTTAATCGATGCCTTACCTGCAAGAAACTTAACACCAAACCTATGACCCAGCAGATGGCACCCTTACCCAAATGTCGACTTACAGCCTATGAGCCACCGTTTTCGTTCACTGGTATGGACCTCTTTGGCCCGATTTATGTGAAACATGGCCGAGGGACCGCGAAACGGTGGTGTTGCTTGTTTACCTGTTTGACCACCCGTAGCGTGCATCTTGAAGTGGTTAATTCTATGGATACTGATGAGTTCATCATGTGTTTAAGGCGTTTTATAAATCGAAAGGGAGACGCTAAAGAGTTACGATGTGACAACGGTTCTAACTTCGTTGGGTCCGAACGAGAATTGAAGAAGAGTCTCCAGGAATGGAACCAAGGGCAGATAGAGAGAGAGCTGATACAACGAGGCTGTAAATGGATATTTCAACCCCCCGATCAAGTATGTCTGGCATGTGGGAACGTATGGTTCGAAGTGCAAAGACAGTCTTAAAGTCCATTTTGGGGGCGCAAACTGTGACAGATGTGGTTCTACGAACACTCGTTACTGAGGTTGAGCGTATCCTTAACGGAAGAGCCCTCACAGCGAACTCGGACGATCCGAACGATCTCGAACTGCTAACACTGGCCCACCTATTGATGCAGAGGAAGATCATCTGTTTGCCTCCTGGAGTCTTTGAGAAGACTGACATTTACAGAAAGAAGTGGAGGCAGGTTCAATTTTTGGCTAATTTGTTTTGGGAAAGGTGGTTGAAGGAGTACATCCCAACCCTCCAACAACGAGGTAAATGGCGAAGAGTGCTGCCTAATATCAAACCCGACGTCTTGGTTCTTCTTGTTAACGACAACACCCCTAGAGGGCATTGGAATCTCGGCAGAGTGTTGGAGACGTACCCGGGTGCAGATGGTCTAGTACGGACTGTGAAAGTCAAGACCAAGGATGCTGTCTATGTTCGTCCTATACAGAAGTTGTGCTTGCTTGAGAACGATGTGAAAGAAGTAGATGCGGTGTAGATGCGGTGTAGATGCTGAGTTTAACTGTTGGGACGTTCTACGCGATCGCCCCAAGGCGGCCGGGATGTTCGGGACAAATCTAATTTAAAAATCGGACATGAAAATTATCCGAAAACTGTTAGGTTTTTTTGATAGGGACCTGAGCACTGGTCACGTGACTTCTTTTTCCATGTGACTAGTGTGTTGATCTGTGATAGTTGTTGCGTTGTTTGTATGGTAGAGAGAGCACAGAACTTGTAAGTATTTGGTTCGTTTTTCAGTTCTATTTTGCTCTCTACCTACATGTTCTGTATTTTTGTTTTAGTTTTCACCGTTTGAGTCGAAGAAATCTGTGCTTATCCCCAACAATGGTGATATGCATGCATTGGACAGTGGGAGCGATGAGGATGATATACATGTAGTTCAAGTGAAAAAAGTTGAGAATAACAGTACAGGTTAGATCTTAGACTACCATTTGAATTAATAATGACTGGTTTTCATAGACTATCAGAAATACAAATGCAATATTTTAAGTTAAGTACACATCAAGTTCATGTTGCTTTGGTCTAAGATCTCCCAAGTTCCATCTTTAAAAAAAAGCTACATGTAGCTGTAGTACTATTGAAACTATTACAAGGCTTAATTCTTGCAAGCCTCTGAATTTAAATTGGTTAGTGTTAATCAGATTTGAATTTTATCTTGATTCAGTCTTATATATGGTAGAGATGGTTTCCTTTTAGGAAGTCGCCAATTGAAACTTGTTGAATTGTTTTACCTATAGGAAAGAAAAGTGGAGAAATTGCTACAGTAGTCGATGCTTCAGAGTTTGATATGGATTCTTGGGTAGTTTGTGGTATGTGTTATAGTAATAATTGAAGATTATTGAACATTGAGTTAACTAACCCCTTAACTCCCAAGAGTGCCAAACATCAAAATTTAAGAAAAAGTACTGCTGAAGAGGTTTTATTTGAATAGTCACATCATGTTGTCATAATTTATTCTGAGAGTGAAAGGGTTAAAGATCTATGACTTTTTCTAGCTCATTTGTAAAGTTTTGGAAGTGTTTGTTGATTGTTTGTTAACAGTCCTTTTTTTATAGGCACAACTGTTCCTGCATCAAATTCAAATATGGTTTTATTTGGAGGTCTGTCATACTGTAGTTAATAATAATAATAATATTTACATATATATACATATATACAGGGTGTATTTTAAAAAAAAAATGGTGAAAAAATTAACAGACCACAGGGTTATATAACTTTACAAGCAAGCCCAGCCGCCACATTCACAACAACCGCGCCACACTTACCACCTCAGAGGTCTCAATCTCTACCCACCAGTCAACCTTATTCTAATCTACTCACCCTTATCCCTATCTACATGATTCCAGTTTAACTACATATAAATAAATGAAATAAGATTACTAAGTGAAAGAAAAAAATAAGCTAGTCAAATGTTAAATTTACTTGACAAAAAGACTATTGTCTGCAAAATAACATACATGGAAACACATGACAATAATAATTATATAAACATTTGATTATTATTATCATTCAAGGCGACAGACAAGCACAGACAACCCTTGCTGCACCATGCCCTTTACAACTCCATCCTTACAGTGGACATGTCGTGAGTAATATGTTCATTGTGAAGTTAAATTGTTTCTTTTTCCTCTAACTACATGTAGGTGGATCAAGTAGCCACTATCAGTCGTGGGATACCCGTGTTAGCTTTATTGTGGAATGACCATTCACAGGGATCTGTCAGGTAACAATTAATTCCTTTTTTGACTTGTTAGGGTTTTCAATACAAGTTGGTGGCCAGGTAATTTTACGAAAAGCACCAGAGATAAAACATTAAGTTGGTTAGATCAGGTATCCAAATTACATGTACCTGTCCCACATTTTCTTGTGTGCGCTAGTGTATTTGCATGAAGGCTGTGTCATCATAGAGTGCAGCTGTAAAACTAGTGACATAGGAAACTTAGCATTAGTCTAGGTTGTTTTGTTGGCCAAATATATACATGTAGGAGTCCTTGGACTATATGTGATTCATACATGTAATTTGAAATAATCCTTTTCTTATTTTTAGGTTATTTGCTGAAAATGCAGACCTTTGCGAACTTGCAAACTCTCAAACATCTGTGTGGCCATTAAAAAGACAGAGTCATGATTATCAAATTTGTAAGCTAACAACTTTATTAAGTCACCCAAAAGGAAACGGCATAATTAAAGAAGCCACTCAAACACAACAAGTGGTAATCTGCAGCAGTAGGCTAATTGTATAATGAATGTCATGGGATCTAGTTGATACTCAGTCCAAAACTAGAGCAGCTGTACCTCATTTAATTTGTCCTATGTTTCCATTGTCATATATATAGCAAAAGTGATAACAATAATTGTTTTTTTATGGTTTCCTTTTTAAAAGTATTCTTATTAACTGATTTGCAGTGGAGAGACTGCTGCCAGGGGAGAGAATCGACGCATCACTGGCTCTGTTACTCACAAAAGTGGGTAGTGTGTTCAAAGTCCTGTTAAATTTAACAAGCAGAGGTATGTATCTTGGAATGCACCAAATTGTAGACAGCCATTACGTTTAAGAGAAATTTTGTGTCCAAAACAATAGCAATATTAATCATGAGTACATTCATTTTTTTTACAAAAGCATGAATTGGAGGTGTTTCTTTCGAGTTCTACATGTATCTGCTACATAGCCTTTGTTATACTTCTTTAATAACAATTTTTTTCTTTGTAGATAATTTAAATGATGCTGCTGTTGTGGATCAATTCAAGAGTTCCTTGGCAGATTTTTCTGAAAGGCGTGCCAGCTGGTAAGTCCGCTTAACTTGCTATTGTGTTTGTTGTTCTGGACAACTTTACTCTGATAACCTGCCACACCGTATTTAAGAGTAAGGGGGCTTGCAATGTATGTAATCATTTGTGTACCAAAACAACCACGGTAGACATGGTTTTCATGACATAGGTTATATTCTGTGTCTGTCACAACCAAATGATATGTTAATCTTCGTAATTGTTCCACTAAAATTAACATAAATATGTACTTGCAGGGAGAAATCTGAAAACATCAGACTGATGAGGGAGGAGCAAGACAGAGAATATAATGAATCATTACTTGCTGATAAGAAGGTACTGAAAATTATATGATAATATGGTAATAGATAGCAAAATGTTTAAAAAACAAGCTGAGCTGTTAGCTTCTGTTTATAGAGGTAAATACAGAGGTAGCAATAATGTGTAAGTGCTTTGTCAAGACAGGACTTTCTGTCCCCTTAAAGCAGGCGTCCCACGTTTGAGTTTCCACTGGAGGTGAAACAAACAATTTAACCACAATTTATTTTTACATTGATTACAGAAAGCAGAGTCATTAAGCTGTGGAAAGACAGACAATGCCCTGTGTGGAACAAAAAGGAAATGTGACCTAAGCAATGTATGTCCCCTGTAATAAAAAAGCTGATCATGATCAGAGTAATGTGTTGCTTCATAGATATTTGAACTATACAAAGAAATTGATTTCCAAGTGTTTATATTTTACAGGCATTGACAAGACCTGCAGATAACACACAGCCTTTAGACGAGAATTTTGTAAGAAGTATATTTCGTAAACATTTCACCTGTTTACTTTCTTCAATTCATATCTGAATCCTGACCATGTGTGAATGGGTGAAGCTGGTTTCTGAAGAATTCAGGCTGATAAATGATGTGAACTTTGTTTTCATAAAAACATACAGAAAAGTATCAGACAAGCAGTTACATTTCACTTCTAGAAAATATTTTTTGCATAATATCTTATAGGTGTGTTTTAGATCAGTCATGTCAGTGTATTTCTATTTAATTGTAGATCCGAAATAAAAGAAAACAAAGGAGGCATTCCTACAGGGGAGATGGCTATTCTATAAAGGCCAAGTGGTATGACACAACATTCCAGAGTTTGTTTAACAGAGGGGCAACATTTCAGGTAAGGTGTTATTTGTTGTGATCCTTGTAAGAATCAAAACCATGATAACCATATGAGATGCTACTACTGTTTTTTTTGTTTGCCGGCTTTCATCTGCTTTTGTCACTAGTCTCATTGTCACCATGGTGCAGATTTTCAATTACCCACTGTATCTCTATTTATGTAGTACTATAATATTGTATTTCTAATGGCTATTGCATTGATTGTAGGAGGTCTATGACTGGCTTGGTAGCCTTGCAGAGGTCCCCCTTTACTTCTCTCTGCATCGACCTCTGAGTACTTGCCTTATTAGCAAAGACACTGCAATTGCAGGAAATGAGATGGTATTTATATCAGAGTTGGTGAGTAATACAATTCATTGTGATGCATATATGTTGTATAGGAAGTGCTCATGAATACTATATTTGCATATGAAGAAGGAAATTTAAGGAAATTTTTGTTTTCACAGACCTCACAAGAAGCATACAGTGCCTTCAATGCTACTGTAAGTGGATGTTACTTTTCTCATTCATCATTCGCCTTAAAATTTATCTGTTTGTGGAACTGAAGTTCACAATGAACATCAGAAAACATTGATGTCTACAAGTGGATTGGTGCACTTTAGATTGCATACTGAATTAAGACAAGAAATGACACCTATTCTTGAGATAATTTTCTTCTTACATAAATCATCAAATCATCTTGTCAAATGTGTCATAGGTAAAATATATATGTAAGGGTCTATATCTTACATGTATTTCTCCCAAGTAGTGTCACTCCCAGGGTTGATGTGATTGATCAATATTTAATTTTACAAGTCAAGTTTTGTTAATGTGATTAGCCTGTGTAAGGGAAACTGGAAAAATAGAGAAATAATAGACTCCCATTTGGTTAAATCTGGAGTCGCTGGCAGCCACGGAATTCTCCTTGGCTAATTGGCATTGGGCATTAAATTCAGACAATTTTTTTTAAGTCAGCCAATTTCTGTCAATAACATAAAAACATTTTTACTAATTAAATACCAGGGGAAATGTGATGGGTGGGTGGGGCTTGAGCTTAGCTAGGCTTGGCTAGGCTTGGATCATTTGTGGGTAAATATACGGTAGTTTTCTTACCTACGGCTCCAAATCCCAGGGGCAAATTTGATGGGTAGGTGGGGCTTGAGCTAGGCTAGGCTTGGATCATTTGTGGGTAAATATGGTTGTCTTCCCAAGGGGTCCAAATCCCAGGGGCAAATGTGATGGGCAGGTGGGGCTTGAGCTCGGCTAGGTCTGTATGGACAGGTGGGGCTTGAGCTCGGCTAGGCTTGGATCATTTGTGGGTAAATATAGTTTTCTTCCCTAGGGGTCCAAATCCCAGGGACAAATTTGATGGGTAGGTGGGGCTTGAGCTAGGCTAGGCTTGGATCATTTGTGGGTAAATATACGGTAGCTTTCTTACCTACGGCTCCAAATCCCAGGGGCAAATGTGATGGGCAGGTGGGGCTTGAGCTCGGCTAGGTCTGTATGGACAGGTGGGGCTTGAGCTCGGCTAGGCTTGGATCATTTGTGGGTAAATATGGTTTTCTTCCCTAGGGGTCCAAATCCCGGGGACAAATGTGATGGGCAGGTGGGGCTTGAGCTCGGCTAGGTCTGTATGGACAGGTGGGGCTTGAGCTCGGCTAGGCTTGGATCATTTGTGGGTAAATATGGTTTTCTACCCTAGGGGTTCAAATCCCAGGCGCAAATGTGATGGGCAGGTGGGGCTTGAGCTCGGCTAGGCTTGGATCATTTGTGGGTAAATATGATTTTCTTCCCTAGGGGTCCAAATCCCGGGGACAAATGTGATGGGCAGGTGGGGCTTGAGCTCGGCTAGGTCTGTATGGACAGGTGGGGCTTGAGCTCGGCTAGGCTTGGATCATTTGTGGGTAAATATGGTTTTCTTCCCTAGGGGTCCAAATCCCGGGGGCAAATGTGATGGGCAGGTGGGGCTTGAGCTCGGCTAGGTCTGTATGGACAGGTGGGGCTTGAGCTCGGCTAGGCTTGGATCATTTGTGGGTAAATATGGTTTTCTTCCCTAGGGGTCCAAATCCCGGGGACAAATGTGATGGGCAGGTGGGGCTTGAGCTCGGCTAGGTCTGTATGGACAGGTGGGGCTTGAGCTCGGCTAGGCTTGGATCATTTGTGGGTAAATATGGTTTTCTTCCCTAGGGGTTCAAATCCCAGGCGCAAATGTGATGGGCAGGTGGGGCTTGAGCTCGGCTAGGCTTGGATCATTTGTGGGTAAATATGATTTTCTTCCCTAGGGGTCCAAATCCTGGGGACAAATGTGATGGGCAGGTGGGGCTTGAGCTCGGCTAGGTCTGTATGGACAGGTGGGGCTTGAGCTCGGCTAGGCTTGGATCATTTGTGGGTAAATATGGTTTTCTTCCCTAGGGGTCCAAATCCCGGGGGCAAATGTGATGGGCAGGTGGGGCTTGAGCTCGGCTAGGTCTGTATGGACAGGTGGGGCTTGAGCTCGGCTAGGCTTGGATCATTTGTGGGTAAATATGGTTTTCTTTCCAATTCCCAGGGGCAAATGTGATGGGTAGGTGATTCTCAAATAGCATCGTGTAACTGTAAACAAAATATCATTTTTTCACTTAGCAATCAAAAAGGGTCAAGTGATCGTCAGTCCCAAGAGTGAAGTATTTGACATTATCAACACTTCCGGGTTTCTCAACTGCAAATTTGATTTGTTTTTGTGTATTCTTTAGTCATTTCTTGTCACATTTGTCAAGAAAATGAAAATACGCATGCTTTGCATTGCCAAGGAGAAAAGAAGAAAAAAAATGACCCTTTGAAGACAGTTGACTGAGATGTTTGGAAACATATCCATTTGTCATCTGCATGTTGTGTATTACCTGGAAGGTTTGATTCAAATTCTGAACAAGTAATGTGCAATGGCGAAATTTATTAATTCACTCTAGGGCGGAACGATCGATGACATGTTTTGTTTTTGTATGAGTTTTTTTTTCTAGTATCAGTTGTTATTGTTTTGTTAAAAATGTATTGAACGTTGACGTAACTTGTGGATATACTGATGTATGGTGTTTTGTTTTTATTTTTGTGGTGGCGGACTGTCGTGTCCATGAGCTTTTAAGCATGTACCTTAGTGGATGACCAAAGTTCTATAAATGACAAGTCCTTTCTGTTAACCAGATTGGTGAGTTATTTGATTAAATTAAGACTGATAAGAAAGTTCTAGTATTAAACCTATTTTATTATCTCGATAGGTTTCCATGTTTGGTGATTATCAATACCTTGACAACAACGAAACCTTGGAGGAAGGACCTACTGGTTCTGGTGTTGGTGTGCATGCTGGTGGGGGTGCTGCGGTTGCTAGTGTGGTTGCAGGGGCACAAAATACTGCTGGCACGGGTGCTGTTGGTGCAGGTCCACGAGATCCTGTCGGTGCAGGTCCACGAGATCCTGTTGGTGCAGGTCCACGAAATCCTGTTGGTGCGGGTCCTCCAGATCCTGTTCGTGCGCGTCCTCGAGATCCTGTTGGTGCGGGTCCACGAGATCCTGTTGGTGCGCGTCCTCGAGATCCTGTTGGTGCGGGTCCACGCGATCCTGTTTGTGCGCGTCCTTGAGATCCTGTTGGTGCGGGTCCACGAGATCCTGTTAGTGCGCGTCCACGAGATCCTGTTTGTGCCGATCCACAAGATCCTGTTGGTGCGGATCCACGAGATCCTGTTAGTACGCGTCCTTGAGATCCTGTTGGCGCTGGTCCACGAGATCCTGTTAGTGCAGATCCACAAGATCTTGTTAGTGCGCATCCTCGAGATCCTGTTGGTGCGGGTCCGCAAGATCCTGTTGCTGCTGGTCCTCCAGATCCTGTCGGTAAGGGTCCATGAGATCCTGTTAGTGCAGGTCCACAAGATCTTGTTGGTGCGCATCCTCGAGATCCTGTTGGTGCGGGTCCGCAAGATCCTGTTGGTGCTGGTCCTCCAGATCCTGTCGGTAAGGGTCCACGAGATCCTGTTAGTGCGCGTCCTCCAGATCCTGTTGGTGCGGGTCCGCAAGATCCTGTTAGTGCGTGTCCTCCAGATCCTGTTGGTGCGGGTCCGCAAGATCCTGTTAGTGCGTGTCCTCCACATCCTGTTGGTGTGGGTCCACGAGATCCTGTCAGTGCGGATCCAGAAGATCCTGTTGGTGCACGTCCACGAGATCCTGTTGGTGCTAAAAATACTCCTGCTTCTAGTGTGGGTGCTGGTGTCGGCCATAGTGAATCCCAACACAGGAAAAAAAGAAGAGGACAAGGCAGCAAAAAAAAAAAAAAAATTGGAAAACAACACTGTGAAATTCATACGATTTCACAGGAAATGAGTAAAAGAGATGAATTTTCTTCAAGTCAAAGTTCGCATCAATATCGCTAGCAGTGAAATCTGAAAGCAGTGAAATTTCAAAGAAAATAAGAGAACAGTAGTTTTGATATACAGTATTTTTGTTATCAACGAGACTTGTCAAACTATGAACAAATCATATCAATGCAGTTACCTACAGTGGAATCCCGATTTCTCGAACCCTCGGGTTCCCGAACCTCTCGATATCTCGAACCACACCTTGTTTCCACTGGATTTGCTTCTGTCACTAAAGCTCTATAATTTCACCCTCGATTTCTCGAACCAATTTGCGTTTCCCCTGGAGGTTCGAGAAATCGGGATTCCACTGTATTTAGATTTTTTATCGTGGATATTTATTTTTAGAAAGTACGAAAATCCTGAACTAGTTTTCAGGAAATACTATGAAGATTAATCAATGTTGCCAGTTGCAGTGTGGAAAAGCAAAAAGTATTGAATTTTTTACCGTATATTGAACAATTATTGCACGAGCGGCCGTCGGATATGAGATGATAGATCCAACAAGCGCGAGTGGAATAATTGTTTTATTAAAAACGACTATAAATTATCGAAACATTGATTTGTACAATACAACAGAATGATGATGTACAAGCGACTTCCGGTCTAGCCATGGTATATTGGCTTTTATACCATAGTGGCTAGGCCAATCAAAACTCCCTAATTGCATTATCCAGAAGCTGTTTAAAAGCTGTATTAGTTGCTAGGAAATAAAAATATCAGATGCTATTTGCACCTGAGTGAACTTTCATTCTTTAGGGATGTCATGAATGCATGCATATTTATGCACGTGTTATGTATAGCCTTCGCAGTGAAATATAAATTTCATTTCTTAGCTCGCTATTTAAAAGCTATCGTTGACCTTCGTAGGAAGGGTCAATCGGAGTTTTGGGCTTGGTTCCTACCCAGGTTTCCTGATTTTTATCCCGCTGATATGCGGCTTTTTTGTATAGGTTTTTCCTGGCCTCCGAGTATTTTTTTTTTTTGAAATACGTATCCAATTCTCCGTGGGTATATTCATTATGTAGTTTTCAATCTTTTAGAGCAAATGTGTTTATGTATGAGACGTAATAAAGTGAAACCCGAAAATGTTGTTTGGTCTTTGCTATTTGTGTGTGGTAAGACAGGGACCTCCACTCCACCCTCCATCATCTGGCAGAGGGAACCAAAGTTAATGGGATTCTATTGATAATGAACAAGTTTGATAAGACCCCTTTTTTGCTGACCCATTCTTTTTCATTATATGGGTTTTATTAGAGAGAGTTTCGTAGCATTTTTTATTCCCAGGTTGTCAGAGATTGTTCTTGTACTCCCATTGCCTTTCTAATACCCCCACGAGAAGTCTTTTAATTTTCAGATACTACCTTTTGTATTTATATGATATATATATTCTTCTGTCTCACTATTATCCCGGATCATGGACTACCTTAGTGATAAACGCAAAATATTGAGAATCCCTTTGAAGAAATTTGACTGACAAAAGCCGCGGGAATAAGTCTGAAATCCGTGTAACAAAATGAAAGTAGAATTTAAAACTTGGGTATGAATCACTTAACTCTAAGCAAAATATCTTGAACTTGAATTCGCTTATAAAAAATGGAAAGCAGCAAAAGAATAACAAACAATCGAAGATTTTGCTTTTATACTAGCCATAGAGAAGGGAAACTTAACTAATCTTGTTCCCAGTCTCCAAATTTGTCGTCGTGACAACTTTTTTCGGAACCATTTCGACACTTGCGGAACCAGCTTCATAATAATTTCGAACGGGTTTCGTAATTATTTTGAACCAGTTTCGGAACCATTCCGAGATTTTCGGAACCATTACGAGATTTTCGGAACCATTTCGAATCTCGGAACTATTCCGAAATTGGAAACCATTGCGAAATTCGGAACCATTTCGAATCTCGGAATTTTTTTACGAATGGCGGGCCATATGTACTGCCTTCCTTAGGTCTCTATGAAACCTTTGTATTGTTTCTCTGCCATCATTAGCTGCATTCCTCTTTTTGTTTGTTCTTCTTCTCAAGGAAATGTTGTGTCTGCGTTTAAACCTTTGAAACCAATTGTTGCTTGCCTTAAATTTACCTGCTTCTTCTTTCCCATAACAGCTCTCTATTTTCTTTTTCATTTTAGTCTTAAGCCAAAGCTTAGATATTTTGCTGCCCTTTGCTCGCCTCAGCTTAAATTCAGTGATGAGAAGGTTAGCAGCCAAAGGGTATTTCTCACGTTTCTGGGCTTTCTTGCCAACCATTTGTCTCCTGCGTCTTGCTTCTCTTGCACTGCCTGCATTTCTCTTGTGTTTGTTTTTAGGGATTTCTGCTAAAATTGATTCCCTTGCTTTGTTTCACTTCACAACCAGGCATTTACTCACTTGCTTTTCATTAGCCACTTTTTGCCACTTATTCTTTGAATTGGCGAGAGAGTCCAATAAGTCAAGGGTTTGTTTCTTGAACTCTACTGTGTAAGACTTTCGCCTGCTACTTCCACGCCCATTCTCGGTGCCTTTCTTCTGCTTATCAAGTGTAATTCTCTCTTCTAGCTGACTATTTCCTTGCAAACTTAAATCAACAAAGCTGTTGTGGGAAGTTGAAGCGGCTGAACTCCCACTTTGGCCAACAGAATGACCATTTTGCAAGTCAACTTTAGCAGGATGTTTAAACTTGATGTGCATTTCCAAATGCTGTCTACGAAAGAATATCTGACTGCAAATTCCACACTTAAAGTCATAAGTTTGCTTCTGGATAGCTTTTGGTAAGGTTGCAGTGACATCATACAGCTTTCCATTCTTTAATTCCACTTCTTTCTTAAAGCCACAGTCGAATGAAGTTCTATTCATTTTGCCTTTTTACTGTTAAAGTTTGAGAAATCTCGCACATGTAAACCAATGTGAGGTGGCATGCCAATGCAGTTAGTGTGTCAGCGGTCATTTTGTGGAAAACAACAAGGAACGCCTTGCAAATCTGTCTGTCGATGTGGCCCAAACTTAACTTGAACTTAAGCTACAGCTGCGTAAATCAAGCATAATTCCTTCCATTTTTGTGACTTAAGTCGAAAGTTCTATTCTTATTTTGTTCATCAAACTATGGGAGAAGAGTATGAAGTATTTATAAAGTCTAGTGTTCGTGGCTATCATGCTTATTTTGTGGATGCTTCTGTAACCATTGGAGAGGTACTAGCTTGTGAAAGAGAAGACAACAATGCTCATGACAAATATGCCATTGCTGTTAAAAATGAGGCTCAACTATTAGTTGGACATGTCCCAAGGGAGCTCTCCAAGATTTTTAGTAGATTTTTGGCTGACTATGGGGATATTGAAGCTGAATGCATTGGTGTCCGGTACAACAGAGGAGAAGGGAAAGGACTTGAGATTCCAGTGGACTATAGACTGACAGGAAATTCAAACTACTTGGAGAAACTGGTAACAAGTCTAAAGAAAGGGGAACCAACTTGTCATCTTGATATTTCAAATATCAGAAAATGCCAGATCTAAACTTGCAACAAGAAATGGCTTTGTGTCTTCTGTACTGGTTTATATAAAAATGAGCTGCAAGATGATACAGGCATGGATAACTTAAACCAAGACCAAGATTACATACAAATGATACATTCAACCGAATTTTACTATGTTTCCCTCCCACACATTTCTCAGACTTAAGGTGGAGCGACTTCTCAGGGAGAGCCTGATAAAATAGCCCAAACTCATCAGCATTATAAATGTCAGCCAGGTTGTAGCTTGACAGAATAGCTGGTAAGGTAGTTTGCTCCCACGATGCAGTCATCTCAGGTGTGCATGAACTGGCCTCCCCAGCAATAGTTCTGAATGTTATACTGTGTCTCGTTTTCCAAAGGTCAAGCCACCCGTTAGATCCCTTGAAGTTGGCTATCTGTAGTTATCGTGCATAAGACATCGCTTTCTCTTTAAGCATTGGACCATTAACAGGGATGTTCCGGCTTCGCACATTAAGAAAATACTTGTACACTACCTGATCCAATCTGTCATAACTTCCACCCTTTAGGTTCTTCGTCTTGGGTTTTTTTCCCTTTGTGACAGCATTGATAATCTCCTCTTTGTTATTTAACCACGTGGATATTGTATTCAAAGCCACATTATATCTTGAAGCTGCTTCCTTCTTAGACAAGCGGTTTTGAATTTCTTTAAGGGCTTTGTATTTCTCGTGCAAAGACTTTGTGGAGACTTTTCATTTAGGTGGCTGTGACTGCTAACATTTCGTATAAATCTCAAGGTAAATCGCATCAGGAAAGTACATTTAGCACAGCCAGCTGAAATTGAAAACCAAGTGAGTGCGTCTAAAGAACAAAGGTCAACTTTCGTTACAGTCTTTCCCGTAAAACCGCAAACACCAGAAATATCTATGGAATGTTATTGCGTAAAAGTGTCAAAGTAAACACTGTAGACAACTGGAAGGCACATTAGCTGTTCCTTTTATCAGTTTTGAAGCAAGTGACAGTACTGACAGCACTGGCTTGGCTACTCATCTTAAAAGAACCAATTCATTGTATTCATTTGAAATGGACTCGTACATCAAAGGATATCATGACAAATACAACAACATCTGGAAACCTACAATGGAACAAGCACTCAAAGCTGTTCCAGAACCAAAAAATGAGGTGGAAAAAATATGCAGTTTGTAATGCTTGGTGATGAAATTGTTGGACGTTTGAAGAAGGGTGGAACTGGATGCTTTACAAAGAGTCTTACCTTTTGAGGGCTGAAGAGAAAGGTTCATGTACTGCTATAGTGAAAGGCAACGCTGTTAACCTTGCAGATGGCAAAGGCATGCAAGTTCCATGCACTCTTCATTTTGAGGGGGCAACAAAATTTATTTATGTATTGCGACAACAGCTTCAGAAAAACAATTAAATAAGGGAACTTTTGTTCTGTAATCCGAAGCAGTCATTGTACCTTTCAGACTGATGACGGATAGATTTGTGGCTTGTTGTGTGATTAAAATGCGAGAAAAAAGCTTATCCTGCAGTGTCAATTTGTGAAAAGACGTGAATGTAACTGACGTCCACACTAAGCGGTTTTCGAAATTTTCACAGGTTCAAGTTATCGAGGGTCAATTTGTCCCACGCGAGCCAAAATTGGTTTAAGTTATCGGGAGTTTTGAGGAATCGAGGGTTCGAGAAATCGGGGGGTGAAATTATAGAGCTTGAGTGAAGTAAATCCAAGGGAAACAAGGTTTGGTTCAAGATATCGGAAGGTTTGGGAAACCGAGGGTTCGAGAAATCGGGATTCCACCATATTGCCCTTTGTATTTATATATATGTTTATTGTCAGATTCTTTGGTGAAGGTCACTGACAAAACTGTGGTTATGCCCAAAATACTGGCTACCGTCCCTAGGGACCCTCAAGTGCAGTGTTAAAGCTGTGAACAGGCCAATTAGTGAAAGCAGAGTAAAAAAGGTATGACTGAATGTCTTAATTATATAAAATTTAGGCTGTACATGTGTACCTCATGAATTTATAATATTTGCCTGGGTGATACTTTAATGGCATCCACAGATTCCTTGGTGAATGTGACTAAAATGACTAGTCCAAGGGAGGAGCAAAGGAGAACACAAACATGCCAGCGAGTTTGAGGGCCATGTGTCAGAAAACTCTTTACTGGGTTAATCATGTATCTACCCTCTCAAAATAAAGAACATTGTATTGTATTGTATCTACAACGTCCCTGATAAGAAAACAAAACAGTCATCAAGGAATTCTGGGAGGCAGTCAGTACTTGGAAAGATCTCACCCCACAAAGTGATTTTAGTGGAGGAGGCTGATGAGAAGAAGCAGCTGCGCAGAATGTACAGTAGCTCATAATTGACTGAGACACCTTGTTTGACTGGCCAGAAAGGAGCCAGGACAAAAAATATTCACAGTAAAGTTTCATATATTTTCATATCATTTTGTTCTGCTCTTTTTCAAGATAGAGTTCAATGAATATTGGTTGCAATGAGCTTGAAAATTATTGGAATGTGATTTTGATACAAGCACCAAACTTGGTAGTGGCACAAATTCTCATACTAGTCACTTCCAGATATAGTGCCAAGTGCAATTCCCTTATTCTAGCTAGATAGCAAGGAAACAGCCAATCAGAGGCACAAAGTATCACTTGCCTGGTCTCATTGCCTATAGAAGCTGTCCCTGGATTAACCACTCTCAATGAAGGAAAAGAGCTGTCCTTAGCTTTTACAGAAGACATAGGAATGCTTATGTCTGAAGGTCCGACACTTTCTAAGACAACAATGACGCCAATCAGATGTGTTTAGAACGTACTCACAGCTAGCATAGTACATCAAAGTTTGTTCACTGAATCATACATAGCCAATGACAGAACTTTCAAAGGTACTAGTATTTTCTATATAATGTAAATCAATACAGGATGCTGATGGAGCTGATCTGAATGAAGACAAAAATTCATCTCCCAAAGTACGTTTGTACACTACAGTAATTTAACAATTCTGCCCTTGACTACTATAGGTCGCACCTTCAGAACCTATTCTTATGCTAATGAGGTCGGACATTTCGTGAGTTGTTCGGAATACTTCATCGGGACACTTGGTAACTTGATCGGCAAAATATTGACTGAATCATTGTTATACATAATAAGATGCAAAGAGAGTTAATATTTGCGGTTGAGTTTAAAAATGAAAAGTCTTGGGACAGATAATATGTCCTTGAAGGTGCGCAGTGCGCCATGACTAACAACGGTTTAAAAAGTTGTTCGGGGTTTGTGGGTTTTGAACAAGCAACCTTAGAAACTATATAACTTAAGACTTACTTGCGCTCTATAGTTCCTACACTATCAAGAACCCCTTGAAAAAGATTTACAAAATTGGTTATTGATTTTTATTCAGAAGTGGTGGCTCCTAAAGGAGCCGGTTTTTTATGCTTTGTTCCTTTAATAAGGAAATGCGGTGGCAATATTAAACTGATCGCCGTTGCTAGATCGATAGGTATAAAAAATACCAATGTGTTTGGTAAATGGTTCAGCTTCTATGGAGTATCCGATGATTAGATCAACTTTAAAATTATAGAGATAGAATTCGCCATGATGAAAGTTGAATCCTTGTTTAACAATTTCATAGTCTAAGCTATCCTGAAACGTGAGGTCTGTCAAATGAAGTAACGCCTTGCTTAAATTAAAATCGCGGGTAAACTGGGACTTGGTTTGTTTATACATCTTGCAGTGGTGATATTTGTTAATAATAATAATAATAATAATAATAATAATAATAATAATAATAATAATGGTTCATTAACGGTGTATCCACCTAGTGGTTCATAACCTGTTAAAAACTACAATATAAAAAATGAAAAAACTATAATATACTACAAAAAAAAATTGAAATGAAATCTACAATATAAAAAGCAAAAATATCGGACTATAAAAGGATATTGTATAAAAAATAAAAATGTTATAAAGATTAGTAATAGTAATATAACCATATGTACAATTTAAAAACTATTTACAAATGTTATTTTATAGATAGGCATTAACTTCCCTACAATATACTTTAAAATTGCTACAGTTTCTAATATTTCCCGGAAGGACATTAAATAACTTGGCAGCAGAGTCTTGAAAAGTCCCCCTCTCCATTGGTATAGTTCATCTTGTTGCTGCTCCTGACTGCAAAGATCGCAGATGTTTAACTGTTTCTAGTAGTATGTAAGACGGCCAGCTGGGGGAGTACAAAGCCTGGTGAACAAGTTTGAGAACGTGGAAATCTCTTCGCTGTCTTACTGGTAACCTCCCTATCTTGACAACATTGTTAATGTCATTTACATACCTATTCAGGACAAAACTAGCAGCTACCAGCTGGACACGTTGTAAACGTTTTAGTTGAAATTCCGGCAAAGGGTAATAGACAGTGTCACAATAGTCAAGTTTTGACAGCACCAGTGACTCCACTAAAAGCTTTCCGAGTCTATAACCAGCAAAGTTCTTAAGTTTTGTTATTATTTGTATTGTTCCGTAACAGCTCTTGTACGTTGCTTTCACATGATTGGCACTCCATAAGGACAGGAACGCGGACTCTGTTTCAGTGGCAACAGCGTGGAAATCAGTGATGGTTTCAAGAATTGCTTCTTGGGCCATGTTTGTGATAAAGTGAATAAAACCTTTGGGAATTTTTGAACCATCGTATGTAAATTCGCGCAAGTTTAAATTTTTTGATCCACCTTGCGGAGCGCGTCCTAAGTAAATTCATGCAACATTCAGTCTTTCATCCACCGCGCATTCACGTCCATCTATTGCGTAGGGTAGGGATAAGAGAGCACGTTTCATGGTCAGTTAGCATCTAGCCTTTGAGTGAATACACACATTGTTGCTGTTATGTTACGCCAAGATAAGAACTCTTCAAGACTTAGCCCTGCAAGCTGTTCCTTTCCCTGGTAAACAAGCGGAGATGCATCTTCCAGCACACCATCCCATAGCCAAAGAACTTCAAGCATTGGACTATAAACAGATGAGAGACGAATTCCAAGAAAAACATTGAGTGAAGTTCAGGTATGTGTTACCTTACATAAGAACATTACCGCACACTTGGCAAATCGCTTTCCCTGAAAAAATTTATGTTTTTAGATTGGCAATGGATGAGATTTCGATTCTACAGGATATGATTCCCTGCATTTAGCCTGTAAAACTATGTCTCTACTTACTTCAATTAAAGACATGTGTTTCAAGAATTGAATGAAATGATTCAAGTCTCGCAATATGAACAACACTCTCCATTTCATGTCTGCTTCGATTCTGTCGATTCTGCTTGTAAGGTACATGTACCTAAAAAGAGGCTTTCCAAAAAGGAGGTTAAAATATCCTCCAAACCTTGGATTACTAAAGAAATCTTTGCTAAAATGAAGTATAGGGATAATCTATATTCCAAACTACTTAAAAGTAAACAACCAAATCCTAACCTTTATTATCTCAATAAGAAATTTAGAAATAGGGTTGATAAAGATATGAAAGATAGTAAAACCAATGGTATCTGTTTTCATCCACCGCGCATTCATGTCCATCTATTGTGTACGGTAGGGATAAGAGAGCACGCTTCATGGTCAGTTAGCATTTAGTCTTGTAGTGAATACACACGTTGTTGCTGTTACATTACGCCAAGATAAGAACTCTTCAAGAATTAGCCCTGAAAGCTGTTCCTTTCCCTGGTAAACAAGCACAGATGTATCTTCCAGCACACCATCCCATAGCCAAAAAACTTCAAGCATTGGACTATAAACAGATGAGAGACAAATTCCGAGAAGAACATTGAGTGAAGTTTAGGTATGTGTTACCTTACATAAGAACATTACTGCACATTTGGCAAATCGCTTACCCTTAAAAAATTCATCTTTTTACATTGGCAATGGATGAGATTTCGATTCTACACGATTTGATTCCCTGCAATTGGCCTGTAAGACTATATCTCCACTTACTTCCATTACAGACATGTGTTTCAAGAATTGGATGAAATGATTCAAGTCTCGCAATATGAACAACACTCTCTATTTCATGTCTGTTTCAATCTTTAAAACATATCAATTTGTTATCAGTTTGTCCTTCAACTGATTGGATTTCACCAGAAAGAAGCACTTCGTTTTGGCTATTTCAACTGTTTAGACGACTACCAGTATGCATTCATTGTAGACGTATTAATTTGTTAGAGAAAATGATTGATGGTGTGGTGCATAAAAGAATGGGCAAACCACAATGTCTTTTAAGAGATGAATTTAGCAAACTTCAAACATTATATAACAATCAGCCCATGCTAGAATATAACTATGAACTAAGACGTGCTTCTTTCATGCCACACTATAGTCAAAGAACATTTGATGTTTCTGACTTCTAGGCATTCCCTCCATGAATTGTTAGTCAGACATATTTGTCCTCCTACGCATTGGCGTTTTTCAGGAGACTTTTCTTTCGCACCAATTAGGTTGTGGTCATGCATGCATTGCCGAAGAATTAACAGTCTGGAATTAACCATAGATGGACTAGTCCACATAAGAATGGGCCAATGCAATTCCACCCTTTGCCATTCGTTAATTCCTTGATGGATGTGTCCTCACACATGCTGGCAATTCAGGCTTCTCCGGACATTCCCCATGGAACAACCTGCAGTTCAGCACAAAATGCTGCCTGCCAAATTTGGTACTGGTCATCTCTTCTCATGTCGTGGTGGGGAAATGCTCTGCAGTATTCTGAGGGGGGGGGAGGGCAGCTTGACTTGATTGTTGCCTCATCTATTTGTTTTTCTTAACCTAAACCAATATTTGGGGATCAAAAGGTGAAAACTTGTTCTGTTTTATGTAAAGCACTTCTACCAATCTGTTCAATCAATCCGAGAGCGGTCATCATGAATTACAGTAAATGTATGAAATCGTACGTTGAGTGTAATATCACAATATCTTACACAGCTGGGATGATCACCTTGTGACCACACACTGTTCTGTGGCACATTCCAGGCTGGGCCAGATACGGAAATGTCCCTTCCCTGGTACTCCTTATTCGCCTACTCTTGCGTGCAAAGTGCATGGAGTTCTGCTATAAAATTTCATGAATCACACCTCGTTTTGCACAGACCATTTTAAGCTTGTTGGATGTGTATTAGATTATTGATTAGCCCCTGTTTTTCTAGTGAATTGTTTTTGGTTTAATCAAAGAAATAGTTGGTGTGTAATATATATTTAACCTCCAATGCTTGGATACATCTTGCACAAAATCCATCTCCTTTACTGGGAAGTCTATCAGAGGTGTAACACCAGAAGAAATATGTGCACACATGGAGTTCACGAGGTCACTAGACCCTGGCAATCATTCGGCAGCAATTGGCAAATAGATTGTACTTGGTTCTCTGTTTTCCACATGAGGCATCAATGACATAACTGATGAATTTATTACCACTGTTGCTCCCATTCTCGACGGAACAATGGGTGATGTTGTTACATCTTATGCCATTAATTTGTGGTATGCTAAATAGGTACAATATCAGAAAATTGTTCAAAAATTTATTGCCAATATTATCCGAACTGACAAGCATATCATGTACGGACTTGCATGTCTTTCTCTGCCAATCTCTTACCTAAATTTATAGCGGAGCTCCTCACGCACGCGAAGCCCGCGCAGAGCGGAGCACCATGGGTAAGAAAATTTGGTAAACTATCCATCTGAGAAAATTTGGTTATGACGTAGCGTAAGTTCATGCGGAAAATTTATGCAGCATCCGGAAACTTGATTACTGATAGCTGGAGCTTACAGAGTTTTGTGTCATCTTGTGATGTTTTAAACTGGCTTTTTCTTCTTGGTGTACAAAATGAAATACAGCTGCTATCAAGATTGTTCTGTAATTCTTGGCTGGTTTGTTTATTGCGCTTTTTGTTGACAAATGCACCGCTTGTCAAAGTCATTGGAATTTCGATTTCGGATGGCATCGTTTTCAAAAATGAGCTTACTCACTTGCCCTTGCTTGAAGCACAAGAGGGTTGAAAATTCTGGAACACTTGATGGCCTTCAGAAGCAGCATCTCGACTGGTAAGCCTGAGAAATTGTTGTCTTTGATGTGTTTTTTTTTTCGGTTTCCTGAAGTCGAGCGTATGGTTTATGCGGCTTAAGTTTATACACGAGCAATGATCTAACCTACAATAGTATCAGGTTTAAAAAGCCTTTAGACATTTTTTGACCGCAAATTCAAAGAAAATGTTCCGAAGATTATTTAGTTATGATTTTCGCTGTAAACAGAAAGCTCCGAGCGATTTTCTTGCCTCGAGTTCATCTTGAAAAAGAGCAAACACCGGGAAGCCGGCTTAAAACATAAATAAGCTTATGCTTACGCTTTGACTCATGATTTTCAAAGACACTTTACTCTCAATACTTCTCTTCATGAATGAAAATTATTGTCACTGTACACGTTTCACCGAATTATATTTATTTTATTGATTGTTGGTAGTCCCTCTCGCACTTTTTATCGCTGCACCGGTTGTATCCAGTCCAACATAAACATCTCATGCAGGAATACTCAAAACACCGCGCGTAATAAATATCACTCGCTTTTAAAGATTACACATAACAAAACCACACGCAGTTTAAGAAATAAAGGGAAATAAAACCTTAACATAACAATTTATCTATCATGTTGAAGCGTAAATGGTAACTCTATTAATCGCACTGCAAATTTGGTGCCTGTCAAAAGTGAGCCCCGTCCGGCTGGCCAAAAAGTGATTTTGGGAATTTTTTTATCGTTTTCATTAAAAGCCCATATTACCCTGCATATCACATAGGACCAGATTTTTCTAACTGAAAGTCCTGGCATTATAGAATTCTCTTCATAAAAACGTTTTATAATTCAATGTCATAATTTGTTGTGCAAAGGAAGCGCGTGCTTTGATCATCGTGGAAATTGAATGAGTGCAAATTCTCTTACAAAATTGTGAAAAACTGCAGAATTATAGGTTTAAATAGGGCAAAAAAAGAACAAATTCTGTCCGAGGTCTGTATGATAAAAACAAGGGCCTCAATAGTACTGTTTACCTGAGACGTGATGAGAAAAAGTATGTATAAAAGGCTGGTTTACACGCCACCAGATTCGTCGCAAAGATTTACTAGTAAACTAAACTTGTCGAACACAAAAAATCCGGCCTGATTTTTTATTTTGGCCTCTCTTTTAGACAGAGGAATGCAACGTGTAAATTGGCTGCCACCAAGGACTATCGTGGCGCGTGTGTTTCTTAAAATTATATTTTGGGGTTGTCCAATTATCCATGGTCTCTCAAACGGAGCAATGTTGGAGAGAGTGGTGAATGCCACATTATGATGCAGCAGCTAATGCATATACAATACACGAATAGGTAGGTCTATTTGTTTTCCAGGCCTAATCTATTGTGATCAAACATGATTGCTTTTTTTGGGTGTACAAATAAGACTATTTAATAACTCGATGTAAAAGCTGTTTCACTCTTGGACTGTCAAATTATTTTTCTCTAAAATCACTTAGCCTTTGCCTCAAACATCAAATGAATGTGCCCTGATCTGTGGATTACAAGTTTATTGTTTGATTTAAATTATGAATTTATTAACGGGAGCTTCGCTTTTAGCCCTGGCTAAATCTATATATTATTTTAGAAAGACTCAATAATTTCACGTTTAAGTAATTTGTACAGGAGTATTGGTGACCCACCTCAAATGATAATTAATCTAGCTTGTTGTGATTACAACCAATTTCGTAACCTACTATTAACATTGAAAACAACTCGTTTCAGATCTGTGATATATTTTCAGGTGAATCAACAATTTCATTAACTACTTCGCAAGCATGGTGGCCCCCCTGTGTGATAAAGCTCCAAAAACTCCACTATGAGAGGGATCAATTGCCAGAGGGTTCCATCTGTGAACCCAGTCTTGGAGAACAAGTGCTAAGCAACCTCATAAACTTTGCAGTACATTCCACAGTTGCTGAAGGCGTGCAAATAAGCTTCAAAGAAAGCCTTGAGGAACAGATTAGTTAACATTACTTTTACCATTTTGAACGAGAAAGAGGCTGCAATGAGTGAAAAGGACAATTATGTCCTTGCTATACTTAAGACCACTGAGAGCTACGACAACCTTAAAGAAAGCCTCTCTGATTTAACAGCAGAAATGACTAAATTAAGTAAGGTTAAAGTGGGAGGGAAACACTATAATATTGAAAACTTCTTGGGTGGGAATTGGAAGTTTTTAGCATGTGTAAGTGGGTTAGGGGCAGCTAACCAGGATCATGCATGTATTTGGTGCAAATGCCCTGGCAATCAGAGGCATGACATCCAAAGAGTATAGTCCCTTAGCAATAGTGCCCAGGGTGCTAGATCACTGGAGAAAATTGCCAACTTTGCTAAATCAAAAAAGCTCAACTGCAAAGCAACTCCTTAATTTAACTTCACACCACTTGATCATGTAATTATTGATACTTCACACTATGTCTTTGCATATCTGATAACTTGACTGAACTTTTAATCAGAGAATTGAGGAGAAAGGATGCAAGTGACAAGGCAACATTTCCAAATGGGTTTTCCCAAGAGAAGTTTAAGCATATGGCCGGGTATGAAGCATTCCTGAAGAACCTTAGCATTTCTTTTGAGTGGAGGATCAACAAAGATACAAAAAAGCTGGACTACAGAGATTTAACTGGTCCAGCAAAAACTCACTGTAATGCAAAACATTGACTTCCCTTCCCTTTTGCCAGGT
>OZ037995.1:18416326-18426326 GCA_964035705.1 Porites rus
TCAAGCTAAAGGTTAAAAATAAATATGAGACAGAGAAATATATATGTATCAAAAACAATACAATAGAAAAATTTACTAGGAAATGGGCGATAACCTCTGGCTCTGTGCTTCTATAAGTTAGGTTTAGTATTATTATAATTGTCGTTGCATTATATTGTTACTTTTAAGATACTGTGTACTAGTAAGTAGGCACTGTGCAATTGTTATGCTATGGTTACTGCGTAAGTGTGTAAGTAACTTTATTTCAGTAAGTAGGCACTGTGTAATTGTTATGCTTTGGTTACTGCGTAAGTGTGTAAGTAAGTTTATTTTAGTATTATTAGTGTAATAGTAAGTATGCACTGTGTAATTGTAGTTTTATAGGAAATAAACAGACATATTGAATTAAAAAAAATTAAAAAAATATGTGTGACTTCAAAATCCTTGAACAGTTTAAAAAATATATATATATATATATATATACTATCAAGAGTTGTACCAAGCAACGCAAAAAATGCTATCATCGTACATGTTGCTCACACCTTGTAAAAACTGAAGGTAAGTGGGTGCCAAGATGTTCTATGACAGTTAACTAAAGATAAAGATATTTTCGGCATAAAATCTAGTTTCTTATACTACAGAAACATTGTAAGTCAGATGTCCCTAGTTGCAGTACAGTGTGAAGTCACATGATGGTTGCGCTTAATGTTTTGAGAGGGATGAAGAAATTGCAAACTCCCTGATCCCATAAAAATAATAAAATTATTTTAAAGAAAGTGTCATGAGATATGAATGCACAAATCTATTTTTACCTTCTGTAATATCTGGAGGTCACGGTTATATGCAAATAACCAAAACAAATCAATATAATTTTATTTACCAGTTGACAACATACACTGTACTTGGATTGTAACCTGACAAGTTCAGCCTGATCTTTATAAAGTTTACACTCATGACACTTTCCCTTAAGTAGAGAAATAGATACCACAGGGCTGTCAATAAGTTTCAGTGAACCACCCACAGGCTTTAATGTTTCATCCATAACAATATTATTGATAGCAGTTTCTTTGCTAACAGTAACCATCAGTTTACATATCCAGTCAAAATCAAACTAACTCAGCTGCCGAGTGTTATGGGTTATGCCCCTAATTGACAGCCCTGTCATGTCGGTATATACAGATATATGTATACTATAATAATATAATACATTATGTAATTGCACAATGATTTTTTTAAAGAGGAATGGAAAAACATGAAGACATTTACTAAAGATAATCAGTTTCTTGTAGCATAATTATGCTTATTTCCATCACCCCTTACAAATGTAAATACTACGCATAAATTGTCCTCTATTTCAGATCTAATGTATTTCCCCCCTATTACCTTAAATTCTTGGATGGCAGTCTTTCTAGACAACCAGAAATGCACAGTTTTCTCAATGACAAATGCAAAATCAGCATTTTCATTGAAAATGCGTTCATCCCATTTGATTCCCAGCGAATGGTTTAAAGCCTCATTGGAGTCGATTCGATAGACAGTCTTCCCTCTTTCTTTACTTGGCTTCCCTGCTAATGCCAGTCCTTCATCAAACACATCCTGATCAATTCGAATTTCAACACGGGTTGCTGGATCATCCTTTTGGCCAGAATACAATTTTCTTTTTATTTCACGATACAGTTCTCCATGGACTAATTCCATGGGGTCCTCAAGAGAAGTACTAGAAGGAATACGAAGAGATTCCACCCACTGAAAAGGAGGGTTGCTATCCTCATTATCACATGGCCGCCACTCGATGACCGTTCGCTATATTCCACATAGTGAATTTTCACTTGCTTTTCAATTTTGTCCATGTCTGTCACAACGACACGATAAAGTCTAAGATTGGTTTTTTTCTTTTGGGATGACATTTCCAACAAACCTCGTCCACATACCGTTTTGGCGCTGTAGATTCTGTCTTTGCTCTGGCCGCCATGTTTATTTAATTTTTACCCAGTTAAATATTACTTTCCCAGTGAGAGATTAATGTGAAAGCGCAGTAACGAAAACTTGTGTCTGCACTATCCTGGACAATAAGTTGGATATGCGGAAAAATATTGTTTTGATGCATGCAGTGGAAAGCTGTTGCAAAAGCGATTTGATGAATAAATTAAATTCTCCACTATGACGCGCCATAGGGGACAAAAATACTTGTGTGAATTTGTGTACAACTTGTGTGAATTTATTAACAACCTATCCTTGTCGAAGATAACTTCCTACAATACATTTACAACTTTGCTGTTAGGTCTACGACTTTCAGCTTCATTTACTTGACTTCTAACAAAACATATACAACTTGTTTGTCAAACAAACCACTTATCGATCTATTCATACAACTTTTAACGTGTAGACATCAAGGTTGTTTTGCAATTTACGACGTGTTGTTTACATGTTTGACTTACGGCAGTTTTTATAACTCACCAATGAAATACACGACTTAGCATTGATTTAGTACAACTTCCTCTATGAAATATAGAACTTCCACATTTTCTTCCCACTTGTTATCAATCTCAAAATTTGTCATGATCGATTGGTTTACCAAATCCCAACATTCTTTGTGCGATTTTGTCTTTGAGCACGTGCAAAACTATGGGGGACGGTACGGGAAGAAGCACTCAAGATATATTGAAGGATATAGTCAGGGTTTTAACCACATCGAGTTCCCTTGAGGAAGCCCAGGTTCCTGACATGAGCAACGTAATGTCGCAAATAAACCCAAGTTCTTCCTCAGTGGTAACACAGGCAGTGGCCAGGCTTTTTCGCAGAACATTCACTCAAACCACCGCTGCAAGCACATCCCGGCCTGCAAAATCAAAGAAACGACAACACGATCCAATTTCTCGCAGAGACTGGCTTTTTCCTGAAAGATGTTATGCTACTACCTAGCCCGAGAATTAAGAAAATTCCTCGTCAAAAGCTGAGGGAAAGCCTTCACATTTAAGGTTATGCTGCATCTTCTGTGGAGTTCTGTAGCGATTGGTCAGAGAGGAAACTTCGCAGTGCCCTTGAGGCTGTATTCAAGGATAAATTAGATGGTTTACCAGCGCCAATGTGAGTATAAAATATTATGTAAATAATAATGTGCATTTAAAAATAAGAGCCAATAAACTTTACTGATGCACTGGGGCAAGGATGTCTGTGGGGAATTTTCCCGTGTTTTGACAGGCGAAAAAGGCTGCAGGTGTCATGCATCATTGGACTATGCAGTATGCAATCCAGGATTAGCGGGAAAGGAGACCGTGTCATTATTTTTCCTTGAAAGAAGGCGGAGTTTGTTGCCCAAATTTTAAAACAGAGGTGCCTGATCAACTTTTTGGGGAATGTTGAAGTTCCATTAATTTTGTTTTTGGTTAGAGGCATAACATATTGTATTCTCGGTATCCACTGTCACGCCCGGAAATTCACACATCCTTTCTCGCAAAACGAAGACCCCTTTCAAACCAATTGATCATGACGATTAATTGAAATCGATAACAAGTAGGACGAAAATGTGGAAGAAGGTCTATGTGTCATAGAGAAAGTTGTACTCAAACAATGCTAAGTCGTGTATTTCGTAGGAGAGTTATAAAAACTGCCGTAAGTCAAACATGTAAACAACACGTCATAAATTGCAAAACAACCTTGATGTCTACAAGTTAAAAGTTGTGTCAATAGATCGATAAGTGGTTTGTTTGACAGACAAGTTGTACATGTTTTGTCAGAAGTCAAGTAAATGAACCTGAAAGTCGTAGACCTAAAAGCAAAGTTGTAATGTATTGTAGGAAGTTATCTTCGACAAAGATAAGTTGTGTATAAATTCACACAACTTGTACATAAATTCACACAAGTATTTTTGTCCCCTATGGCGCATCATACTCCACACTCCACACTCTCAGCTGCCTAAACTTGACAGGTGGTTCGCACTTTCCTCATCTGTGGCACGTTTGTGGTGGCAGTTTGTGGGGTGGAAATTAAAATTTGAGTGACTGTTGCAAGCTCTCCTTTCTATTCCCTGCCAACCATCCCCCCTTGCGTTTTCTCTCACACATCTACTTTTCACGATATCATGCAAATGAAGAGCTTGCTTGCAGGCTAGCAAATGGTTTGCATATACTGAGGTTTAAAATTAGAAATCTCATTTTACTCATATTTTTCAACGTGTTTATAATATTCATTATAATATATTTTGTTAAGAAATGGAGAAGTTTAAAAGAAGGAACAAGTTATTATCATAATGGAGATTTTTTAATCCACAAAATTGTGAATGCATTTTGAAGTTTACGTCTGCAGAAGCTGTTCTACAGCGAGAGGGGTATTCACTTGTCCACTGCTACCATCAAAAGAACCAGAAGGAAACCATGCTGAAAAAAATGGGGCCCTTGTTATTGTCAAACGGTCCAAGAAAGTAAGCATGTCACCTACCTCGCCTTCATTCAGCAGTCTTTACAAAGCCACAATAAATTGGTAGGCATGATCTTTGCAGACAAGAGTATGATATGGTCGAGTGTCATGGGAAAATCTGCTTTCTACAGTTTAATTTGGGCATGAATCTCAACTAGATGTGCAATGCTAATCCTGATCCTCACAGGCATCAGGAAGAAAGAATTTTACATAAATAATATTCTTGGTATTGTGCTGTTACATTTACTTTTCATGCAGGCCACGTATACAGACAGTGGGTACCAATTCCAGAGGGATAATGATCCTAAGAATACAGTTATTAAGTTTACCTAAAATATTATGTCACTCACAACAAAACACTAACCACAAACAAAAACATTCAAGAAAAAATTAGTTAGAAATGTCACAAACAGATTTTTGGTAGTTAAGTTGAGAATGAAGTTCATACAAGATAACAGCATAAACTACTGGCCACATCCAGCAGAAAGTCCAGACAAATCCAATCGATAAACTCTGGCATGAGCAAAAGCATTTCCTGAGAATGGTTGTCAAACTTCCCATCAAAGAAATCGTTGCCAGATTCCAAGTTTTCTGAGACACTGTGACACCTGACAAGAGTAGGCACTACATCGGCCACCTTAAAAAAGGGGTTCCCATCTGTGGTCTAACACGAGGGTAGAGCTTCTGGTTATTAAGATCTGGAAAGACTCCTTTCCTAAACTGCTCCTTTAGGGACCATCATTTCTAACCAAAAACCATTGCTGAAAACTAGTACTTTATTATATTTTAAAGTTTGCAACTTGTGTCACAAATGTTAAGGCAGAATACTTTAAACCAAAAGAAGATTGCTCAAGATTTTAAGAATCAAAGGATTTAGTTGCAGTACAACCAAACACTTAAGAAAAAAATCACACCTTCCAGAGTGTTACTTGACTTATTGTCTTATAAAGTCACAACAAAACAAAATGGAAGGCTTGTCAGTGAATAAGGAAAAGTTGTCCTAGCTAGAAACAGTTCACTTGATTTCACAACCAAAAATTGTTTTTCTTTATTTTGTGTTAGTTCAGAGGCTTTAGGAGGCATATGCTAAAATCGCTATTTCTTACCTCTCATATAAGCCAAAAATCAATTAAGTCTATCTCAGTTGCTCAAGGGACAAAAATTGAGGGACTTAGAGGTGCACTGCAAACAAACAAATGCCTGCACAAAGATCGGTTCAATTCAATTTTCCTTTCTTCCTAAGTGGCAACGGGAGCAATTAGATTCAAGTAAACCTTTCCCTTGAGTAAGCTGTGGGTATTCACAATTACGCCAAAAGTTACTTTAACAGGACAAAAATCCAATCTGAGTAATTAATTTGTTGGTGTTCATGTCAGTATTCTCCACAGCCACTCAAAGAAATGTATAGTGTTGAGAAGGCAGAGAAGAAACCTGTAATCTGCAAAGAACATTTACAGGGTGTTTTAAAAGTTCATTCTGTTTTTTTTAATTTAATTTAATTAAAACTAAGCATGTTATTCATTATTCATTTTACATTGAATAACTGAAATATTAGTACCCAGATGTCTTCCTTTATGTTTTCTGACATGTTCTAAGTGGTGAGTTCTAGAATGAACAAGCTCCCAAAGCTTATATAAAGTACTAGCAGGGGATCATTTTTAAAAGAGAGTTTCCTTGGTTCTCATTTTCATGGAATCTAGTCTATTGCTTAGAGCTCGCCCTAGAGGATCCCTTCAACTCTACCTATTTCAGCAAAGTTGATAAGTATTGCTGAGATTATATGACCTTCATGAGAACAGCCTCAAAAAACTGAAAGGTCTCTATGAGCTGCAATTGCCATATAAAGAGGGTTTTTAATTTCTCGAGGGTGCAGTGAAGCCTAAAAGAGCCAGTGGTACCAGACGGATTTGCCACAAACTATCAGCTTTCAAAGTTCTCATTGACAAGTTTGGGTTACACACTCAAAACCTAGAAACACTCAGCTGTTACAAATCTATGAAACACAGCGACCAATCACACCTGAAGGGTTACCTGAAAAAGTGGAAAACTTTTTGTTTACCCTTGCTTCTTTGTGGATTTGCTACAGCCAGCAACTGTTCTTTCTCAAACGTTTCAGCCAGAAAGTGTTGATGCTGTCACGCTGAGATGGTCAGCAGTTATCGAACAAGATGGACGTGTGGTTTTTGATGCTCCTCTAATTCTCAACTTTTTGGCGATTATCTAGAGAAGCTTAGGACATTCTAGTCCCAAACGATTTACTTATCTTCTTCTTCATGTAACCTCATCTGGGCATCTACATATGCCTCCTACCTTGAACCCCTCTATCTACTCCAAAAGAAAGCCATTCAAATTATCACCTTTTCTCCTCCAAGAACTTGTTCTAAGCCTCTTTTCTCGAAGCTTACTATTCTTTCTCTCCACTCACTTAATAAATTTCATGTTTCTTGTTTTGTATTCTCACACTTTAATCACCTTTTACCTGCCTCTCTTTCCTCCCTCCTCCACTGTAATCATGATTTTCATGATTATCTAACTCGTTCTCGTTTCAGCTTGCATAAAATGTCCCTCAGGTATCAATTTGCGATTAGTTCTCAAGCCCCGACTATTTGGAACGATATCCCCTTGACTGTTCGTGAAAGCCTTACCACTAGTAACTTCAAAAAGAAACTAAAACTTCACTTTTTAAGCCTAAATTGAACTAGCGCAGGATTCTCATAGCATATTGTTAGTTTATTTGTCACTAGTTATGGACTGTTATAGGACTATTATAGGACTGCATGCATGTAAACTTATTTAATTTCAGTTTTGTATCTTGTTTTAGTTTTGTAGTTTAGCCTACAGTCTTCATTTCTATATAAAATAATTTCTGTCATGCAGGCCGTATAAGCCCCCGGCTTTGGCTTTACTGAGTTTGTACTGTATGAGCAATGGAATAATAAAGTTAAGTTTAAGTTAAGTTTCATCCGCTACGTCCACAGTTAAGAAGCAGCTGGACACACTTTAAGAGTAAAAAAGTGCACAAGCTCCCTATTATTAAGTACTACCTTGATAAGGTGGAGAACAAGGGCTATCAAGGTGTCGAGTTTTCTGGTTTTGCAAGTGCCAAGGAACGTTAAAGCTAAGATGCTGGCTCCTTTACTCAATTGATGTATTAAGCACTCGCCTTGGTACCAGCTGTCAAGAACAGTCACACTCTTTTCACAAGGCATTTTGTTATGTAATATTTAGTCACGTTTTTTAAGAGGTTTTGTTTGTACAGCTCGTCATTGATTTCAATTTGATTGACACTTTTATATCTTTATCAAATTTCCTGTATATGTTTTGGATACAAGTGAATTTTTGGGCATTCTTTAGGTTTGTCTCGATCAGTATTAAACAATTAAATCGACAATGCGAGTGGTTCTTTTTAAGAGTTTATAAAATGACGCCCAACGTGGGGCTGGGACAATCATGACCCAGGAAGAGCAACTGCCGAGACTACGTGCAACATGTGCGGGCAACAAGGGCATAGTTACAAAACTCATCGCAGAAACTGAGGGTATTCTACATGGCCCTTATCCACTCGAAGAAAAAACAAGGAATCGACTGGTGCGCATCGATAAGGTTCTAAGGGACCGTTCATTTTTTATGAGGTAGGGGGGGCTGGTGGAATTTTTTGAACCCCCATTACGAATTACCATGCCCCCCCAAAGACAGTCATTTTTTTGGGTGACCCCCCCTTTCAAAAGAAACATTATCGTAATTAAACCTGACATGCATATATTTTGCAGTGTACAATATGATTTGTATTTTCCCTTCAATGTAAAGCTGTTGACAACTCATTCTACAGATGTAGCAGCCACTTCTGTTAATTCAAGAAATAAATTCTGTCCACTTGCTAAGGCACTTCTTCACTATTTTTCAAAGTCAAAAAGTCAATTTCTGATCTTCCGTTTATGGATCATCCAGAGCGTGTCGCTGCTGGCCTCTCAACTTCTTCCTCATCATCGATAAAGGCAAAGATGACATCTTCACCCCCAGAGTTGATGGAATTAAAAACTTGCAAGAGATGACAGGCCGCATATCTTCACCGGCATGAAACCTTTGAAAACCTTTTACATATTACTCCATTGAGGAGAACTCTTTCGGGGACCTTACAGTTTAAAATTTGAACGATGATATAACTTCTAAATAGCGGACCAAGATACGGCTTGGTACAGTTTATGTTCAGCAAGGGAAAATTGTGTAAGTTGAGCAGAACCTTTAAAATGTACAGCAGACAATCTGCTCAGTTCGCGTGTATTCCTGTTGAATTTGCAGCCCGTTTATGAGATTTGTCCACTCAAAAATATAATAATTAAACAAACAACAACAACAACATCTTTATTTCTTACATTAAATATACAAATATCACAGGTGGTGTGTAGACGGCTTAAGATTTATTATGAATAGTTGAAGTGAAAAAGTACCATATTTATAATAAAAAAGGTCAGTCACGAGAGAAATTGAGATAAGAAAATCGAGGCAGCTATTTAGATATAGATAAGCAGGGGCTAATATTTTTTAAAATCGGAGATTATCGTGTTTAGGTCAGCATATCTATCCTGAACTTCAAATATTTTCAACAGAATTGTATGAACTTTTTCCTTAAAGAGAGATTTTGAAGAATTTCGTAAATTTTCAGGTATACCATTCCTGAGATTTTCAACTGTTTCTTCAAAATATTTTAATTTTTCCATAGCTGCTGTAATCTTAGGGTATCTGCTTTTAATATCTCCGTAAAGTTTAGGTTTATGCGATCTCAGAGAACAATGTTCACCTGTACAGAGCACATAGTCTTTAAATATATCCAGATCTGACACTGGTTTTGTGTATTTATCACGTCTTTAGTAGAAGCTTGATTTAAATACATTATGATGCTGTGTCCTTTGAATGCCGCTTTGAAACTCAATTGCTTTGAAAATGTGACTTGTAGTTTTAATATCAGAGGAGAGTATTTTAAAGCTCGATATTTTCCAATACCATTAGCATGTTGTTTTTTTACCAATCAGTTGACTGGCTTCTTTGTGCCACTACATAATGTCTGCAGTTAAATATTAGTTTACAAGCAAGACCAGCGGTTTCGAATCTTACGATTCTCATCAGTTGCTATGTGGTGGGATGGTTTAGGTGAATTCTGAACCATTCCGTATTGCTTGATTTGGTAAGCGTTTATGATCCACCCTGGTTTGTTTGGAGGATCGAAAATGGTGCCGTTTGATTGGTTCCTTGCAAAAAAACAATCAAAATGAGAAAGAATGGCGAAAGCGACCAGTCTTTCAAGAATAGGTTCACTGCCGAAAGATCGCGGCAATTTGATCTTTTGCAATCAAAAGAGGTTGCCGACCAAAATGCAGACGGGTGCTCGAAAAGAGCATGTGAGTTTCTCAAGCCAGGATATCAGCTTAAGCCCAGTGATGGCAGTAGATTGAACTCTTCGATTAAAGAGCACCAAAGTATGCTTGGGAAACTGAAAAGCGTAGTGAAAGCCTTGAAAGAACATGATTCTACGCTTTTCCAGTCTAATGGACTTATCTTGAAGCAAGGAGAAGAATTTGCTCACGACTTCAATGTAAAGCAGATCAAG
>OZ037995.1:18433826-18436326 GCA_964035705.1 Porites rus
CGTTGTTTAACTGCTAAAGAGTCGTGGAGACATTGCCCTGGAGAGGTCAACCCCGCAGATATTCATTCTCGAGGTCTAACCGCAAAGGAACTGTCCACTAGCGAAATTTGGTGGAATGGCCCAAGGTTTCTACACTAGCCTGACAACCAGTGGTCTGAAATGACACAACCAGTGGAAACCGAAAACAAAGAAATTTTGAGAGAAGCGAGCAAGAATGAACCAGTAATTACGAATTCAATGGTAAACACATCCCCAAGCCACCAGGGAATTGACAGGATCATTGACATTGAGCATTACAATAATATTATGAGTTTATTATGCGTGACCACATATGTGATCAGATTCGTAAACAATCTCCAGACCAGCCAACGAAGCCAACAAAATTTAAAGGAATTGAGAGTGGACAAATTGAAGAACACCAAAACATTATGGATCAAGTCAGTACAAGCGTCCGCATTTATCAAGGAACTGTCTCTTCTAAACTGGAAAGACCGCAAAGCCACATCTGCTATTTGAGTAACACAATTTGAACTCTTCCTTAGCAAAGACCACACAATCAAACATAAGGATCGAGTCAATAATGCTTCACTGCTCCCATCTACAAAATCTCCGCTTCTCCTACCAGCCAAGCACACCTTCGTAAGCCTTCTGGTTAAACAAGCACACGATCTGGTAAAACATTCAGGCATCACTGTAACACTGACCACCTTGAGAGAACGATTTTGGGTTTTACGTGGACGAGAGACAGTGAAGAACATTTTGCGACATTGCATTGTTTGCCGAAGATATGAAATAGCAACATGTAAGACCCCACAGTTCGCTGATTTACCAAACCATCAAGTTTCAGAAGATCCTCCATTTTCACACACTGGCCTTGATTTCACCAGACCACTGTATGTCAGAGGAAACCGCTCAAGGGTAGAACATGGCGAGCACAATCACGACAAAGTGTACGTCTGCTTGTTCACGTGCGCATCAACCAGAGCTGTCCATCTGGAACTGACTCGAGGATTAAATGCACAAGATTTTCTGTTACCTTTCCGCAGATTTGCCAGCAGACGAGGATTACCGACCACAATACAATCAGACAACGCAAAAACGTTTCAATCTTCGAGCAAGGAAATCCGAAAAATCACCCGATCACGGGAAGTCTGGAGGTACTTAACCAACCAACATAATAGTTGGAACTTCATTGTGGAAAAGGCTCCATGGTGGGGAGGCTATTGGGAAAGACTCGTACAAAGTATCAGATCACCTCTCAAGATAGTTATCGGCCGATACTCTCTGAGTTTCGATGAACTGGGCACATTACTAACAAAAGTTGAGGGAGTGATTAACGCTAAACAACTAACTTACCTTTACGACAACCAAGAATCAATTTCCTATTCTTTAACCAGTCCGACTCAATTTATGGCGGACGCATTACAATGAGTCCTAACAGTCAACATTACAAGACCATGAGCACCTACAACTCTTTGACGAAGAGGTTAAAGCACCATCGACATTTGCAGGGACAGTTTACTTGTGGCTGGAGGAATGAATACTTAACTAGCTTACATGAACAAGCTGCGAAAGGTTCAAAGACCAGTAATGTCAATGCGAAATTCAAAGTCGGTGATATTGTTATTCTCAAGAATGATTTGGTACCACAATCATTTTGGAAGCTAGCCAGAGTGGAGGAATTACTAAAAGGACAAGATGGATTTGTACGCACTGCTATTGTTAGTGTACTGCATGGGACAAGTTGTAATTCCAATCAACGTTTGAGAAGACTTATTCAACATCTCATTCCAACTGAAGTACAGCCATTAAGTGTATCAAGTTTGAACTTTTCAAAGACTGATTTTTTTTTCAATGTAAATATTGCGAATTTTGAGCACAGAACTTTTTAAGGACAAATGCTTAAGTCACATTTATTTCATGTAGTTGAATTCACTGTGGAGAACAACTAGGGGGAGTGTCAAGAACAGTCACACTCTTTTCACAAGGCATTTTGTTATGAAATATTTAGTCACGTTTTTAAGAGGTTTTGTTTGTACAGTTCATCATTGATTTCAATTTGATTGGCACTTTTATACCTTTATCAAATTTCCTGTATATGTTTTAGATAGAAGTGAATTTTTGGGCATTCTTTAGGTTCGTCTCGATTAGTATTAAAGCGTTTAAATCGACAATGCGAGTGGTTCTTTTTACAAGTTTATAAAAGCAGCAGTGAGATTTATTCCATTGCCTCCATCTTACTGTGAAACATGGGATTTTAGAACCAGCAGCAGAGAGTCCAGGGATGAGGTCATTCCCACACAATCTAAGCCACTTCCAAGAACTCCACAAACAAAAGGGACTGCATGTACCAAAACTACAAGTGGCTGATGAATGGCACGATTATGCTGGACTATACTGTGCAGTATTTATCATCAACTCATAATTACAGAGCGACATGGTATAGACTTTTCCAGTCATCAAGAGCTTTGAGATGGAAGATCATTCTACTGTTGATCCA
>OZ037995.1:18441326-18466326 GCA_964035705.1 Porites rus
TGAATAAATATTATAGGAAAATTCATAACCGGACAAGGGAATTCCACATTGAATTGCACACGAAATCCGATATCGCATGAGTCGCAAAGCGATGAGTGCAATATCGGTTTTCTTGTGCAATGTACCACACAATTCAAGAGTCAGGTAATGGATTTTCCATGAATCCCATAACTGAGTAAAAGTAAGAAAAAAAACAGTGGTAATGTTGTTTTTATCCTCAATGTGCTCTCAAGAAAGCTATTTCAAATCAACTGTCAGAACTGTCATTGCGTTAGCAAATAGCAAGCAAGGTCAGTCATAAACATTTGAACCTTTGACAATTTTATTTGTACCTTGTGCTTGTTTCTACATCTGTTTTCAAACTTTTTAATCAAGCTTCGCACTAACCTTAAGGATACATAAATTATGGTATTTTAGTTCAAAACAAGGAACAACCTCCGGCTCCCTTTGAAAAACAGTTTTGTTTGTTTTTGGCTCCTCAAAAGGTGACAATGGTTTTGAAAACAATCTGAAATGACATCGCAGAAAAAAGTGTTGTTCTTACCGCAAACATGTGGAATGTTCAAAACCTTGTGACGGCCCCAACCTTCCACTTGTCCCTTATGCTCAAAAAAAGAAAACTGCTGCTATACAGGCTTGGATGCCCATTGACTTCAAGTATTAGAAAAACATGGTTTCAGTTTGTTAATGTACACAATTCCAGTTTGTTTCATCATAACTGGCTTTTTGATTATTGTTTGATCTATCCGGTATTGTAAGTAAAGTAGAGCAGAATCTGTTTCTTGCACATGGGACTTGGTTCCCTGATAACGACAGCAGCTTTCTCATGTTTTTTTTTTATTATTATTTATTTCCCCTTTGCAAACATTTTTTCTGTAGATTACATGGTATTTGTTATCGAACAGGAGATCTTAGCAAGAGACTAGAGCTTTTCATAGAAGACCCCCTCTAGCAGTAACAATATATATTTTACAGTTTTGTTATGGCTACCCTACAAAATTAATAATAGTTAACAAATTACTGGAGTGGTATGGTACATTCTTTCTGTTAATTATATTGTTTACTAGTACGTGTTCATAGAAATCTATGAAGTATAAAAAAAATTGATATAAAAAAAACAGAGGTAATATTGTTTTTATCCTGAATGTGCTCTCAGGAAAGCTATTTCAAATCAACTGTCAGAACTGTCATTGCATTAGCGAATAGGGTGCAAGGTCAGTCGTACACATTCGAACCTTCGACAACTTATTTGTACCTTGTGCTTGTTTCTACATTTGTTTTCAAACTTGCTTTCTCATTGTCGCGAGTGAAAGAGGTTTTTTATGCCTCTTCAATAATTTGTACTTCAGTTCAAAACAATGAAAAACCTCCGGCTAACTTTGAAAATGCCATTGCTTGTTTTTGGCTCCTCTAAAGGTGACAATGGTGTTGAAAACACTCTAAAATAACATTGTAGAAAACATTTTTTGCAGTTGTTATGTTAAAATTTGACAATATAGTTGACTCGCGATAACTTGAACCCTCACTAACTCGAAACTTGCCCTAACTTGAACCAAAATCGATTTCCCCTGGATTTCCATCATACATTCACTGTTATTTTACCCTCAGTAACTCGAATCCTCAATGGCTTGAACACTCGCTAACTCCAACCAATTTTTGTTTCCCCTCAGGTCATTTTCTATATAATTTTACCCTTGATAACTCGAACCATGTCCTGAACCCTTAAAAAGTCAGGATAAAAGCTGTTTACGGACGTCCGAAACATTGAATTTTGGATTTCCCATTGACGCGTTGTAGGAGTGTACACTACTAGTGGAGGCTGATGTTGATTCTCACAGGCTAAGGTGAAGCAGCTTTTCTTTTCAAAACAGTAAAACACATGCTCTTTTCAGGATATGTTTTGTTTCATTACATTCTGAATTATAATCTAGCAGTATCTTTTAGTTTTCACTTGACATATCTCCAATTTATTAAATGTGATTAAAATGTTCACCGTGCAGTAAAAACTGTTTTTTACCTTACTCTCAGCTATTTTCTTTGAACTCTTGATAACTCAAACCTTTTTTGATTTCCCTTGAAGGGTCGAGTTATTGGGAGTTTTCTGTAGTTGTTACATATATGTAGATGCAAAACCATATCACTTAGCTTTGTTTTCAACTCACAATTCCATGCTAAATACCTCCCTTTGTTAACCAAACAGAATTTGGGATTTCATTCAATAGTTTAGGCGATTCTTACAAGAATACAATTCAGCACCTTAGGAACAGTTAGTACAAGAAAACAAGTCTATCATTAAGAGGCGGGAGCTCGGGATTTCCCCCGGCTACTATAAACGTGGCCCCCATCTAATTTCATAGGAAAATAGAACAAAAATAGAACAACAAGAAATCCCTAGCTGTTTGATTCCCTGCCTAATTGTTGTATGTACCAGGAAATTAGAAATCTTGGTGATAGCCTTGAAGTTTGTGTTTATTTTGTATGGCAACAGCACCAGCCTGAGAAAACTTAGAGTTACATCTACACAAAGATGTCCTAAAAAGCTTCTTCAGAATTTCTGCTCTGAGATCTCCACTTTACAGTTATTTGTTTTTCAGTTTGGATATATGTTAGCAGAAATTGGGCCGTGCCAGCTTGCACCTGATCAGAAGCAAAGTGTGATGCATGATAGCATGAATTTTGTAATTTTATGAGGCCAACTGAAGAAAGTTTTACATTCCTTTTGAAGTTGCTTGGTACACACGGACTTAACTCTGGGAGCCATCATTCTTTGACATTTGTTGTGGGGTTGGTTGGGCTTTGAAAGAAAGTGCAAAGGAAAGTTTTTTCATACTGTAATGGTAACTTACTTATTAGCTTGTCATGCAGCTGTGAAGGTAAGTATTCCCAGAAGATTTCATTTCCCTTGATTCCTTGCTTGAATGTTCTTTTATAAATCAGCCAACATCTTGTAATGAGGAGAAAATTTATGTTTTAAAGCACCTTAGACAATCAACAGCTGAATATTGTTTTCATTAGATACCCTCCTCAATGCAATGTTGTTCACTGCCTTTTCTTTAATATCAGGTGTTACAGCGGAACCCCATTGATACGGTCACCCTGGGGTCAAAAGATTTGGCCCTAATAACAGAGTAACCTTATTAACAAGTGTTTCTTTACAAAAAAATGTATGGTCGTTTTTGTCGGACGGCCAAAAAAAGTAGCCGGAATAACGAAGTGACCGTATCACCGAAGTGGCCGCAAGGCGGGGTTCCACTCTAGCGGTAAAAAGGAGAAAGAAGCCACGAAACAAACAAACCAAATTATAATTTGCCCAAGAAGGGCAATGAAACAGAGACTCGAACAATTGTACATGAAAAACAAGCTTAGGCAGCACTTCACTTCCAACATAGAACCTCTAGTTAGTATGCAATAATTGTGTGAAAATCTTCAATATGTGTTGGTATTTTGTTAACTGACGCACGGATCAAGAAGTTACCGGAAAAATACAGAGCCAGGGAAGCTTTAATGTCAGCTATTACTAGTCATTATTAATATCATAAAAAACAGTCACAGGCACTTAACTGTGAAAACGACCAACCACTGATAAAGCTGAAATCGATAACACACTAGCGGCACAACCTTCCACTATCGTTATGAAACTCCCAAATCGTTGCACGTTGCACGTAAAACGATTTTAAGAGACACAGGCGAGAAATACTACAAAATTACAAGTTACCTGCTTCTACCGCAGCTTTTCAAAATAGCAGCAGCTAAGCTTACTTACCTAAAAAAACAATTCTTTACTGTTGCCTGTACGCTTGGGTTTGAAAAGCTCCATTATCTTTACCGTGATCTAGCTGTTGTTGTGATGTCCAGCTGAGCTTGAAATGGAATACACCATGTGCATTTCATGTTCTGTCAAAGAGGGTACAAGGTCAGTCGCTTGAATCGACCATTTACCGAGGAAATTTATTAAGGTTATGACTAAAAAACCTCCGTACCTTAAGCTTATAACAAGCAAGATGTTTTCCCGTGTTCTGCTCAGTGATCCGGCAGCTGTAGCTGTAAGAGTCAAATCATTCGTGTCCTTTCTCACTCGCACTGTGTTTGCGAAAGCCTAATGCAAAGGTAAATGGACACATAAAGACAACATTTTTAACTGTACATTTTAAATCTTTCGCTTTCTTCTTCTGCAAAGGTCTGCAAACAACAAAGGCCTTCGCTTATCGTCCCATCGCTGAAGCGCGTTGTTCAGCTGAATGCTGAATGCTTGTAGCCAGTGGGTACAAAGGACTGGGAACGAGGTTGCACAGGACGTCAACCGGAAGTGGACTTTTTCATAATTGAGGGATGGTTTGGTTGAAACTCCCTCCCTCCCTTCCGTGAACCATGTTTCATAGCCTATAGTCCACTATAAAGGTAAACCCTTCTGTAGCAGGAATTTTAGTCTTGTTCGCGTTCATTGAAATAATGGAGACCATTTGTAAAAAGGCGTTCAAGAGAGCTTTCAAGTCAAATGGCTGCTAAAATTCTTAAGCAGGAGCGAGCTGAAAATTTTCGAAGGGAACGAAGACGCTGGGTACGAGGATGGGAAGGACAGGAAACTTAATTGCAGATCACGCGCTGGAATTTTGCCCCAATGAAAGGGAAAAAAAAAATATGCATCGAATGATTACACGATTTTCTTCTTAAGTAAGATACCAACCTGTTGAGAGATTTCAGGCTATTTCAAAAACATTTTACTATTTCTTTAAGATTACTTTCGGTCGTAATTTAAGATGCATTCCTCCTGAATAATATGCTACAAACTTAAGGTAAGTGTGTGTTTCTTTACATAAGACGCGAAAAAAAATCGAGGATACAATTTTAAAATGTTTGTAAAGGCTTAAATCAAGACGGAAAACACGTAAAAGCTTACCCGTCTTGAGTTTGAGATGGTTGGCCTTTTTTACTTTACTGACTCCATATTTTAAATTGGGTCGACCCCCAAACTGGTGGTCTTAGGTAAGACTCTGGGAGTCTTAATTTAAGATTTTAGTTTTCAAGGAGCCGCTGCGAAGGAGACTACAAGTGATCCGGTTTATAGACGTGAATCTGCGTGTTGCCTAGACAGTAACTGGCTTCATCGATCGAACGGGCGCCTAGTTCGGATGATCAGAGATCAAAAGTAGAGTTGTTTTCAGTACTTGGAGAAAAATATGAATAGACTGTACAAGCAATACTGAGATATAATATACTTCAAACTTGTGAGAAACAAAAGCAAAGTCGGTAAGGCAGGGGACATGATCACGGCAGTAACAACGAAACTAGTGCTTTTTTTACTGTCTTGCAGCCTCAAATTACAGCGGATTATATTTTCTACGCGACGATACTACAGAAGATTATTAGCTAGTACAATTAAAATAAATATCTGGAAGAAAACCGACGAGCTTTTCATTCTTTTCTGGTTCAGTTAAAGAAGATTTCCGTAAGACTTTTGATTTGTTGTGTCATTGCGTGCTCACAACACCAGAGAGGAATCTCGGCAATTACCTTGATCGCCTTTTGCTGTCGATAAATTGTAATAACAGAAACATTATTTACAGTAAATAGACTTTTTAAACAACAAACACTCGAAAAATGCTATTTTTTCCTTCTTCACGTATTGCGAATTGCGTCTCATTTGCCTGGTTGCTCATAAAAGCGAATCATAAAAGCTAAACATCCTTAGTGATAACTGACTTGATGGTATTCAGCCTTCGGCCTAACTATCGTGTCGGCAATGAACTACTCGAATCCGTTTTCATCTCCAAATTTGTATCGATCTACCTGAAAATTGCTGCTTTTTTTTTCTGGACGACGATGTTGACTTTCAGGAATGAACCCGGCACGGAAGTGTGGCTAGCTGAGGTGAACGATAGCGACTTAAGGAATTTACCACATAAGGTTTAGTGAGGCACAGGCCGAGAGCTAAAATCACTCTACAAATGGACATTATATTATATAATATTCGTACCGTAAAAAGATTATGGATACTTTCTTCCTGACATCTGAGACCTGTAACTGTTACAGGAACACAAGGAGTTTTTCTATCCGCCCAGATATAATTTTCGCTCTTTTCCTGTGTTCATTAATTAATAACAAATTGCCTTCTGATTTTGAAAATTACTTTTTAAAGGAGCTGTGTCACGAAATTCAACCAAATTAGGAAATTACAAAATGCATAGCCACAACACACGCTTAGCTTCAAAACTACATGTTGACTATCAAAGAACAAATTATGGGAAATTTTCTATAACATATAGAGGAGCAGATATTTGCCGAATAGTTTGCCAGAAAATCTGAAAAACAAAGGATCCTAAACATTCTCTAAAATCTTACATATTACATCCATAATTTAATAAAATCGAACAAAGGGAAGTATTTAGGGTAGAATTGCGAGTTGAAAACGAGGCTAAGTCTACATATACGTAACAATTATTAGCAAATTCTAACACAACAACTGCAAAAAAGCTTTTCTACAATGTCGTTTTAAAATGTGTTCAAATCCATTGTCTCCTTTTGAAAAGCCAAAAACAAACAATAGCGTTTTTCAAAGTGAGCCAGACGTTCTTCCTTGTTTTGAACTGAACTATATATTATTGGTGAGGCAAAAAAACTTCTTTCGATCGCGACGAGAAAGCAAGTTTGAAAACAAAACAAATGTAAAAAACAAGCAAAAGGTACAAATAAAGTTGTCGAAGGTTCAAACGTGTGCGACTGACCTTTCATCCAGTCAAATTGTGGTTTAGCATCAAACTATTTGCAACAGAATCTTTTTCAACGCTGTTTAATTGTTGGATGGCTTTGTCACAACATACTAAAAATCCGCCAAAATCGGTTCAGTGAAACAAGGGAAAAATGGCAATAAAGATTTTCAACTTTAACCACAGGACATCCAATTTCAGGTAGATCACAAATTCAGATAAAACATTTGATAACTGTTTTTTTCCTCAAGAATTTTCGATACAACATTGCTAATGTATTTTCGGTAGTTTTGGTTTAAAAAACGCCGACTAAATGTGTGAGTAACACCTGGGTCAGTGTTTTGTCTTGACGGCTTTGCACAGGTTACCCAGTCACTCGTTTGTCTTCACATTTTGTTTTCCGAGCAGTCATTTTGTTTTCTGTGACGGTATTTGAAAGGGAAATTATTAGTCAGTCTGTATTGACATTAGTATTTTGTGTGTGTGTGCAATATCAGTAATGCAGAAAGTATTCTTATTTTTACAGGCTTGTAATTTTTTTCATATCCTACAGCATAGAATCAAGTTTAATAGCTGACTGGTGGTGAACAGTTTGATTTGATATTTTGTTCACCTTCAGTCAGCTACTAAATTTGCATTCATGCTGCAGGATACGTGCAACTAAATGTGTGCAACGGACGATAGCTTTGTACCAGCAGAAACTGTTTAACCTATTCCCATTTTCTGTAATCGAGTCTTGTGAGGTAGTTATGTTTAAACCTTGGACACAATATGCGTGATCGAAATCAGGGATTCCTTTTTTTCTCAAGACATGCGCAACCTCCTTTAGGATTATGACTCCGTACTTTACAATGTGAGTGAATAAATATTCTGCTAAGGACTCTATCTATTTGGTTTTCGCTAGATCATAACGCTCTACGCTTTTCATATCACCTGGCCGAATCTGTTTGAAGGAAATCCAGAAAACAAACGAAGTATGGTTGTTCTTTTTTTATCTTCTTCTTGTCACGAGGCTCAGATTTAGTTTAGTTTATCTGTGTGTTTAATTTGTATTTTCTGCGGCAGCTCTTCATTTCTTGGTAAGACGAATAAGATTAATTGCTCTGTGGTCTAAAGGCATTTTTATATTCCCTCCTTGCATTTCTTTTCTGAGAACAACCCTGAACCTCGACCAGTTTTTTTTTTTTTTCGTCCATTGGCAAATGAAGACCTCTTTTTCTATAACAATTATGGTATCCTAAACGTCTGAAAATAATTGTGGTGGTCAATGAAGGCGCGAAAGTACTGGACATATGTACTACATTAATGGGCTTTTCTGACTTAGCTTCTGATGGCTCACCTCTTTTTGCGGAACCTATGTTTCTCTTCGGATATTAAAGCGTTGTGTAACACTTTAACTCACTCCATGTTAACCTTCTGACTGAGTTGCGTGAATTATTCTCTGCGTGAGGAATTTCCATTATTCCATAGACTCTTATAAGATATTTTTATACTCATTGTTTTGGCTACCCAGAATTACTCTTTCCCTTAAAAACAAGCTTCCCTATTATACTATTTGGTTTTCTTGAAACAAACGTTTGCTAGAACCAAAGTTCTTATGCGATGAATGTTCCGTTAACCTTTATTATCTTTTTTTGCGAAGGTAACAACACTTTTCCTTTAATGAAAAGGCATTTCCCTCTGATCAAATTCATGAGCATTGGAGCTTAACCTCTTCAGAAACTCTGCTTTGTTGTGCGTCGTAAAGAATTAGTAAAACTATCCTCCGCTCCTCTCCAATTCACTTTTAACAAGAAGAAAATGAAAAGCTTCGAAGAAATGAAACTTGCATATTTGATGATGTTGGTACGTTAACAAGAATTAATGTATAGGTAACCGTAAAAGCCAAAGCATTATCTAGATTTCTGAAAACGTACCCCACGAAAATTGCAGTCTTTTCACTGAGAAAAAGACCAAAAGCCGTAGGGAAAATGAACCCGAAAACCCTCCTAGAAAAGAACAAGGAAAGGAAAAATAGAACGAGCGAGGAGAAAGAAACGAGGAAAACAAAAAAGAACAATGGTTTTACTCTTAGTTTTTGTGTTGACTTCTTTGGAGATAGTTTTTCAAAGGAAAAACCCGTTTGAGGGGAGAGCTCTATTTTGGCTGTAACGTTATTCAAAACCCCGGCTCTGATATATATTTTTCTTACCCTTGCGGCTAACAGAAATTACAGCCAACAGCTGACTCTATTACTCTGAAAGCCTCCTGTTGTTATGGGGTTCTTTGAGTGGAACATGGGCTTCCTGTGCAAAAGCCAACCGTGTTTAATATTTATCTCTTTGAAAAAAGAAACACTTCGTTTTTATCAGCGAAAACTAGGTAGCAGTTATTCTTTCTCCTTTCACTTTTCCATAAAAGTTACAAACAGATTTTGTGCATTTTTTGTTTAACCGTATAGTTTCAGCTTACGTAGGTGTCCTGTGTTAAAAAGCTCAAAGTGTTTAACGCTTGATTTTGACATGTTCCACAGAACGGATTTTGGCGGATGTTTAGTATGTTGCTAGATAGGCCGACCTTACGTAAATGGAGTTGAAAACAACTCTGTTGCAATTAGTTTGATGTTGAGCCTTGAAAATGCCTAGATTGACTGGACTACTTGCTTCATATTCGCTAACGCAATGACAATTCTGACAGTTGGCTTTGAAATGGCTCTTTGCAGCGTGCCCTCATAATAAAACCAATACTATTGTTGTTTTATTTTTTTCTTATTCGATTTAAGGAAAATCCATTACCTGACTCGTGAATTCCGTGTTAAATTGCACGCGAAAACCACCGTAAAACCGATATCGAATTTTCCTATGATACATAGAATACTATGAACACGTACCAAAAAACACTATAATTAACAGAAAGAATGTAGCATACAACTTTGGCTGGTATTTAGAGGGTAGCCATCACAAAACTGTAAAATATATATTGTTACTGCTAGAGAGAGGTCTTCCACGAAAAGCCCTAGTCTCTTGCTAAGATCTCCTGCTCGATAACAAATACTATGTAGTCTAAAGAAAAAATGTGTGAAATAGGCAAATACATAAGAAAAAACTGTGAATTAAAACATAAGAAAGCTGCTGTCCTTACGCGGGCACCAAATCCAGGATTTCTGGCCGTGTGGAAGAAACAGATTCTGTTGCTACTTTGCTTACAATACGCGATCGATCAAACAATAATCAACCAGCCAGTTACAACGAAACAAGCTGGAACTGTGTACTGGGGGGTATGTTCGAACAACTCGCTCGCTACACGATGAGGTACCAGAAATCTGATTTACATCTTGGCCTTTATTCTTCTTTGACTTCTGCTAACAATCTTAATTTTCCTACTCTTCTAACTCTTTTCTACTTTTCTACTCTTCTCTACTTACTAGTTCAAGTATAGTAACGGTTTTTATGGCCGAAGCTGGACATGTTTGGGTTAGCCGACCGGGAGACCTTCCGTACTGAATATGTTATCGCTGACATTGTAACAGGTTTGCTATTGCTAGAAAATAGATTAGCCTACGCACAGTTGCAACTGAGAAGTACCAAAGAACCAAGGTCAGCTCTAACACCATAAACACGCCCACCTGTAAAAAAAAAAAAAACTAACCGGATCTGACAATGCCAAGCGAATAACATTCCTAATATGGCAACAAGTAAATTCGCGAGCTAAGCATAAATTTAAGTACAAGTAAAAACAAAAGATCAAAACGTGGACAAAAACAAGACTTAATGGAAAAAAAAAAAACTTAAAAGATAAGATAGATCCGTCTTAAAAATAACTTTCAAAATACTTCACAACGGTACATTAACAAACTAAAACCATGTTTTTCTAACACTCAGGTTCAAGGGGCACCCCAGCCTGTATAGCAGGAGTTTTCTTTTTGTGTGCATGAGCTGCAAGTGGAAGGTTGGGGCCTTCACAAGGTTTCGAACACCCCACACGTTCGCGGTAAGAACAGTACCGTTACACACGCCAAATATGTCCTACAAACCCTGCAGCCAAGAAGATATAGTACAAACTTAAAGTATGATTTTAAGAACCAGACTCTTATGTTACCTTGCTAACAATACGCGAGAAATCAAACAATAATTTACGAGCCAATAACGTTCTCACATACCAAAGATGTGCTTCTCTAACCCTGAAGTTCAAAGGCAAGGTTTCTTTAGTCATACGAAATTTAGGGCTGTTTATTTGGAGGTGGGCAACCCGGACAGGCGGATTGGCATGGTAAGCATCATGAATGCTGGATTTTTATATGGAACAAATTAAAACAAACAGAAGACTCGCAGGCTTTTTTGCAGGAACATACAAATACATACAGCGATATTGTAATAATTATGCTTTAGGGATTAGAACTAAAGTTTAATAACTGGACAGCTTTGTTAATAATTAGCCGCGAAAGTTCATAGCCAGCCCATAGACCTGTAGAGCTGGGCCTACAACTTCTGGTTTGATCAATCTTCCTCTGTATTGAATAAAGTATGCGTGGTTGGGGCATTTCATGTTACTGTTAAATATACGTAGGTCTTATAAAAGAAGTTCACCGTCGTCAGTTCTCATCCACACTGACCTTCCATCTACAAAAAAATAAGAGACATCTGCTTGAGATTTAGATTTGGATTTACTAGCGACAATATCTCAAATAGTTCAACGTAGTACGGAGTTCTACACATCCCACGAACATTGCAGAAATCATCACGCCCGCACGATTTGTAGAGGATAGGATACTCACATAACAACTTCCCGATATTGAGCTGTCTCATTTAGGTAAAAAGAGAGGAAAAAAGCAAGTGTAGAGGCTGTCACCCAGTGGGAGCATATTACATATAATTTCAGTGTTCTCCTAAAATGGCAGGAGGTAGCGGCATTAAATTTACGGTGGAAGCTAAATGCTGACGAATAGATGTATTTTAATTGTAGGCGTACCCTCACCCAGCAGACTTCTTAGTGTAGAGCACTGTGGGTTACTAGGGATATGGGGCAGGTTGTTTAACCCCAAATCTAACAAAGTAAGTTCCCAGTCCAACTTTCTCCTTAGAGTTCCCGGAATGTCATAAAAACCATGAATAAAATGAGAGCTTGCCCCCTTCACCCACTACAATATCTCTATTTCCCCAAAAGATGAAGTTGAAGCTTTATATTTATTGCACTTCATATACAGGTTTACAGGGCCATACATTATTAGGATCCCATTTATATAGGACAGAAAAATTGTCCGCTAACGCCACGATCTCCTACCTGCCTATCCAAGCTCCCGACCCTGAGGGCGTACCCACTTCTACATTTCTTTCTTATGAAACTGGACAAGCCTTGTCACCCTCCTAGCGCGGGTCAACACTGCTCTCCAAATACAGCTGTTTATACCACTACATGAGAAATTTCTGCAATTTGATTGGCTCAGAGCAGTGGTATTTCAGCTTAATATAAAATACTTACTTGTGAAAATTACAAACCTTTTGCGGGTAGTAATATAAACAAATAATGGGATAATTTGTACGTGATATTTAACATAAATACCACTCGGGATATTTCAAGATTGTATCAAATTTAACTCGCCTACCGGCTCGTGAAATTACGTATAACAATTTTGAAATATCACTCGTGGTGTTTATTGCAAATATCACTACTAATCATGCTATTACCTATACAGATACGTTGGTTTTAGCTATTCGACATTACAGTACTGTTTATTAGTTCTGCCATTGATTTGACTTTCCTTCTGTTAAATCTTCGTTATAATAATTAATTGAGGTAGCCTATTAGATATACGAGCCTAGTGATTCCCATGTTTCCCGCCATTATCTTTTTAACATGCTTAATATTTTATTATTTTGTATCGTGATAGAATAATAACAGACGATCAAAGAAGAGTTATGCGCTAATAATGTTATTTCGCTCCCTAAACGATACCTATGTCCCCATCATGTGGAATTCCCCTGGGTCCATTACACAGGACCAGTTGGGTAAGCATTGACCTTTTCCATGAAGCGAGACCACGAAGTACTTCGGTTTACCCCCAAACTTTTGCATAACCATTGTCTTCTCTTTCCCTTTGGACGACTGTTATACTCAGCAGGCTATGTAAAATTCTGGTGGGGTAAACAGAGCGTATTATGTTCTCGGAGAAAATGGCGATGAGCAAGGATGCAAGAAAATAAGCAATATATACTTGAGGGAAGGAGCCGGTTGAGATCTCCTATCGGTATGACTCATTATTCTACACCACCGACTGTTTGTAAATTTATGCACGGAGGCAACAAGCCTAAGTCGATGTAAACCTTGTCCCTTTCGAAGCCAGGTTAACCGAACAAACAAACAAACAAACAAAAAAAAAAACAACAACACAAAAGATACGTTGGGACGCGCGTTCCAAGCTGAAGATATACTCAAGTAGATTAAGGCTTGGGACTAAGGCGTTTGCCTGTGGAAAATGAATTATTTGCTATAAGTTTGGCATAGATGATGGCGCCGAATCAACATTTGGCACACATAAAGAACTCATCGTCCTTAACATTTTAAAGTATAGATATTGTGTTAATAAGTCACGTGATATGTCACGTGACCATTTTGCTAAAAATCGTAAATTATTGACCAATTGGTGGTTGGTTTAAGAAAAGAAATCGGGAAAAAACATTTTTGTAATTCATATTAAATATTTCTAACACTCTACGTTTGGAATGACTGTTCATTGCACTTCAATAAAAAATTATGAGGGAAAACATCATTTTAAATACCCAAATTTAATATTGAATTAATTAAAACTTTAATTTTAAACTTCGCGTACATTCATTCCAAACGTAGAAAGTTAGGTATGTTTATCATCTTTCAGAAATACCAATTTGTTTATCGAAACAAAGTAAATTGGCCACAAATTCGCCAACTTCCTTCATTTTCAATTTTTGGTCACGTGACCATAATTAAACGTAAAGGCACAAGAAAACTTCAAGATTTACTTTTAGGGAAAAGTTCATTTTGTTCTAGGTTTCCTAGCGAAAGATATTGCCATTTATTCATATTCTCAGAACACATTTTTGACCCAGACCTTAAACCCCATGAGTAGACGATTGAGTCTCCCAAAGTCTGCTTCAATACTTTCTGGGTGGCAGCTAGTGGCATTAAAAGTAAAACAAAACCGAATGCGGGGCTGTCGCTACGGTAAAGGGCTGATTTATTATTATTATTATTATTAATATTATTATTATGATTATTATCATTTCTTCAGATTTAAAGGGTGCATACGAAGAATACCAAATCCTTTATCTCTATCTTTTTTATTGGAAAGCTTAGCTACGCATGCTTCTGTAAAAATTACTGTTTTAATCTATATTTTGAGTATTTTTTTCAGTTTTATATCAGTACTTCGATGGGCTGTTTCATGCCATGCCAAGACATGTACATCGTCCAATTTCAGGGTTAATATTTGCTTGTTTAATTTATAGAATACACGCATCTCACTCGCGAGAAAACTGCTTTATCTTGCCAAATGTTATTTTATACTGCTCAGTGATCCTGATCTACGACAAGATCCGGTTTTCCCTCGCTGCTGTCTGTCGAAGTGGTCCTTGCAAGACTTGTTCGGTAAAACTGACTGATGTCTCGGCTTTTAATAGCCTGCTACAATTTGTGCTGATATGGCTAAATATCTCGAGAAAAGGCACGTCCAGCGAGAGTGCTTTAACACATCACTCCATGTAAGACTGTCTTACACTGGCGTTCCATGCCGTGGGATTCCAGGTACTGGATTCCAGCCTTTTTACGTGGCACTTGGATTGGATTCCAATCGTTAGAGGGATTCCGGATTCCTTGAGCGGTATTTTGAATTCCAAAGCCCAGGATTGCTGATTGTACAAGCGAGACTTTATCGCATTGCTGATTCTACAAGCAAAAACTACCTGGATTCCGGAATTCGGATTCCCTTTACACGTGGGGTGGGACACAATTATAGAGACCAACAATTTTGTTACGTGGTTACTCTTCACTCCGCTTTGCTGACTGCCCTTCAGAAAGCTGAGCATAAGGATTGAACGGGAGTAGACTGCAAAACAGTCCGTATTTTTGCGTATTCAAGTACGCGCGAACAGTCAAACAAAAGGTGTGGATCGAGGCTGAAAACAGATAACGAGACTGGGGGAGAGACGCTAAAAATACTAATTTTTGATCCTCCGCTATATATACTATATTTCACTATATACACTACATTTCACTGAGAAGCAACACTAAAAACTGCTTTAGAATTACTGGATACAGCGTCAAGATTTGAAGAAAAGTGAGCTATTCTCCCTCGAAATCAATCACCTAGTGTATCAAATACACAAAGAGGGTGGAGTTGTGAACAGATTTTTGACAGCTCGACGACATTTTTGAACCTAGCCTGAGTATCAGGCCTTCCTACGGGGCTAGGGGAGACCTCTCTTCGTTTTTCGCTTCCATTTTTTCCCTTTTCCCCAGAAACGCCTGATACTCTGGCTATTTTGAACCCCCTGGTCGGAACGATCTCGTTATGGAAAACGGACTGTCGGTTCTTCTCTCGCCTCACACGCCCGTGGGGCGTGTGAGGCTCGCGCGTTTCACGCGTAAGACTCTTACTCCACGCTTTACCGATTTTTTTTACTGATTTTGAGGAAAAAACCGACGTTTTGCAGTCTACAAATAAACATACTGCCCTGCATTCTGGGTTTTCAAGATACTGATTAATCTTATACCAGATCGAGAGAAGGGCGTTTGGACAACTGCTTCCTTCTCTTAATTTAGTCCAACTGAGTTGCGATTCAGAGGTGTTCTTCCATATTTTGTTTTTACTTTTCATTTTTTCGGTCAGACATTGAAAACAATTTTCGGGAAGATATTAAGTCACGATAATTTATTTTTTTTGTTTCACTTGGAAAGTTAGCTTTTTGTGGAGCTAATGTAAAATCGCGAAACAGCGGGCGGCTGGTATGGGGCGGGCACTCCCAGCAGGGGATGATAGCGCGACGAACCATTCAGTATACTATCAAATTCTAAAGAAGGAGGGAAAAATAGATTATGATGGTATAAACGTCTCTTCCGCCATTGCGAGGACTTTTGAGAAGACTGTGTTTATAAGGTTCATGCAAGAGACAATAGACACAATAGTAGGACTGAGGAAGCCGATCACAGAGCGGGGGGATCCTCGGGGCCCCACGGGTATTAAAAAACACAACCGACCGACATGCATTGTGGATAACACTCTCCGGTGATCAACGCAGATCGAGTGTGCAGCTCAGGGAGACGAACAGACGTGCCAACTTATTACAGTCGAAGAAGCGAATAATTACCGATATTTCTGCTTTATATGTGACTTGAATGAGTACTTTTACCTAATTGCATCTCATGAGTGAGGTAAAATATGAACAGTAAGTGTCGAAAGACAAAACATCATGTCGGCATCATGGTTCCGTGAGCTCAGCTGAGGAGAACGCTGGACTCTCTTATCCTGTTACATATGTAAGCTCACAAATAAGCTCTTATAATCAATTGAAAGTGCAGAGTCCTTTAATAAATTTCCATATTTGAATGATATTTTTCTTTCACAGGACTCCGCGAGCACGTCAAAGAAGGAGATTTGAAACTCGCTAGAAACCCGCTGTTTTGCTTTCAGTCTGTTGCTTTGGATAGGGTAAGGGAGCGACACGGATACACACTTTGCTGGTGAGTTATCCCCGGACTTATCCTTTTGAGAACGTGTAAAGTTATGTCCTCGGGGCAGTTTTAGAATACTTTTACCTTCTCAGCCACTTTGAAACGATATGATTATATTGCTCCCTCGCGTAGTACCACAGCTAGTGATGATGCCTTCAGTCGACAAATCCCAGTCTGACATGATGTCATCTCCTCGAAGAAAAGCTATGGTTAGTAAGAAACCTGCATTGTTGGAGTGGTCGCATGCGGTATCCCGCAAGCTACCACTCCAACAATCCACTTTTCTTACTTACTGTACAAGTCTTGTTCTTATTCCAACCGTCTTTTTTCAGTCAACTATTATTACCTGTCAACATGCCAGAATAGCACTTTTAAAAACTGATCTTTGTGACATAAGTGTCATGAGTTTCTTAAGATCGATCATAGTTATGTGACCCCCAGATGACCACTGCAAGTGTAAGGCACACAGGGGTTGGGGGGAGGTGGTGGTTGGCGGCACCTTGCAAAACCTATGTTCTAACAACTTGCAAAGGGGTCACTAGATGAGTGCAGTGTTATTCAGGAAGTAAATGTTTCACAGGTGAGAAGCGAGCAAGCAGAGGAAATAATTAAATAACATAAAAAACATACATAAAGCTTTATTTATGCTCGAATTTTAGAGTAACTAACAAGCTAATATCTCCGAGCTGACACTACATGAAAATAATATAGAAATATATATATACATTAAATGCAATATAAGAAATAATAATAAAATAGTATTAATAATAATAAGCACATAAAAAAAAAAAAAGATAAGAAAAAAAAGAAAATATTCTTTACAATTCACAATTTTAAGTTTAAAGGGACTGGTTCATGGTTTTGCGCAGGTGTGGGCGATGACGCAAATTCATTGTTTATGAACCAATCACAAATGAGAGCAGAAGTCGTGCCGTTTGCGAATGTTTCGCGGTCAGTCAGCTGGCTTCTTGCACTCGTAGATATTTATAAAATCTTCGTGTAACGCATATATTCAAGGGTTTTTCTTTGGAAAATGTCTTCCGCACCAGTTGAAGCTTCATTCTGCAAGTGCAGTGGAGTTTGTTCTCGGAAGGATGGCAGGAAAACGAAGGGTTGTCCCTGCAAAACGCGAGGTGATTACTGCTCTTCCTCGTGCAAATGTCTACTGACCGGTAAAAAGTGTCAAAATCAGGTGGGATACTCTTCTTTTTTATACACATTGTATAGGCAATTTGTTTTCTTGTTGGAATATCACAGTAGCAGTTAGAATGACGTACAGAAAGACTATAGACCTTAGACCATTTCAGTCGTTTGTTGTCAAGTTTTCAATCATTTGTTGTCAATATTCCAGGTGTTTACAAATACACTCAGCCGCTATGAAACCGTTTTATATTTCTCACAGGCTGATTTTGTTAGACCAGCGAGGAGGAGAGCAAACACTGGGCAGAGAAATCAACCTTCTAGCCGTAATACAGGATCTGATGGTGATCAAAATGGTTCTGCCGCTGAGCGCTTGTCAGAAATGCAGGAATGTGCTCGCGAAAATGTGGCGGTTGAGGTGAGACATCCCGTGTAAAAATGTTTTTGTGTCTGTTCTGAAGTTATCGAAATGTCTCAAGGTCTACTACTTGGTTATATTTTTTTATGAAACTTTGATACACTCCCATGGTCAACAATTTACTTTGCTTAGGGAACAACAATCTCTGTATTGATCACCCAGTCCACTCAGTGTTGTAGAAATAGTTTTCTATTTCCAAAATTTTAGTATTCAATTCAGACAGGCACTCGCGATAAACCCACAGAGGATTGCTGTCATTGCTTGTATGCGAAAATCTACCCTAAAAAGTTATCTGCTGTAAAAGATTTATATGAATTGTCTAGCAAGATGTCCTACCAAGCAAAGAAATCAATATATTATTCTTTTTTTATCATTCAAGAATATGATACTTAACCTGGATGAAGAAACAGTAAGGAGACTTGCCATCAGAGTCCTTTCAAGGGGCATTGGCAGTTTGGAATTTATCCAAAGCCAGCTGGTCGCAGATGATGAAAGTGATGGTCCAATAATCAATGCACATTGATCCCCCATTAGAGGGCTGGTAGTCAGACAAACTGAAAGTACCTCTGGGGCGATGGGTGAAACGACTCAAGAGGTGATCTCTGGCCCTTCCACTGGACCATCAACACTAGACAGTTCACATGCACCAGAAGGACCACCAACACCAGACAGGCCAAGACATTGAGCACCACCTGTCCGCGAGTGGTGCAAGTGTGGGCATTGTAGGCAAATGAACAGAGCTATCGAGAATTTGTGTTGTAAAAAAAAAGATTGTGTAACATTGACACAGCGGTTTTATAAACTCTGTCTGGGTCCTGACATTTTACAATTATGTATTCTAAACAGAGGTGATATTCGCGATGATCCTGTTGACAACATTACTCGACAATTCAGAAAGGCCACTTACAGACAGTTCATATAAGATAAGTACGGGTACGGGAACGGGAAAGTTTGCGGGCAATATCCTTCCCCAACTGGAGTGTACATGGGTTTTAGAGATGATTGAATGTGCATAACATTGTAGACTCCCCAATATATAAATAAAATGCAAACTGAGATAGGACCAACTCTCCCATCTGCTTATTTTGGGTTAATGAGAGACCCAGGCATGCATCCAGCCTCCAAATTGAAGCTGTTTTGTGATCCTGACACAACTCAAACATTACAGTTCTACACAGTTGTTTTACATTCACTAAAGGGCTAGTAGTTATAGTAGACCAAATGACAAGTACACAAAATGCTGTATTCTCAAATAAGGCTTTTTGAATTCCCTGTAATTTGTTCTCTTGTCTGTGTGTTTGGCTATAGATATGACACTGAATTACCCATATTTATGCCTATTATAACAGCCAGTTCCTATTTATTTTACATTCATGACCAGTTATTGTACATTTTTTATTTAGTCTTCCTGTAAATAAGTTATTATTAACAAAAAAATCTGATTATCGAAGGTATGTTTCCACCATGTTTGTCATAGTATGAATCACCAGATGGCTGTACTACATGTAATAAGACATGTTCATTGTTCTTCCAACAATTCAATAATTAATGTACTTGGAAACCTTTCAGCCAGGGCCAAATGTTACTGTTGCCTCAAAATTGGCTGCTAGAAACAACATTTACAATGAACATATTGAAAGACTAAATTAACATCTATATCTTTGACTGGTCTGGGGGGTTTATTTAAAAGGTTCTCAACAATTATTATTAGACACATTATCAAACCGACTTCTTTGAGTTGTAACCAGTTCACTAGTAATTGGGGGGTTAGAAATTGCAATCGTTGGTGCAATTCTTCTTGGATCATTTAGAGACATATCCATGAAGTCTTGCATGGATCCCAAATCATTCTCTCTCAACTTGAAAATCTTTGCCATAAGCATTGGGATGTAGGAATAATCCTTTTTACTTTTCTCTAGAGCAACACCCCAATGCTTTGTGTGTTGATTGTATCTCCGATGAAACATTTTCTCCCCTGACTCATCAGTCTGGGGTTGACGATAGAGGTGATAGTTGTGATCCATGGCACAGAACTTCTTTCTTGCCTTAAAGGCCTTGTACCTAAAAACCAAAATTAAAAACAATAAATGTTACTTACTTCTGATCAGTGACATTTTGTTTTCTGTATTGGTCCAATCAAATGTTAGCAGAATTAACCTTAAGCACTTTTAATTCTTATTGTTATTTACTGCCACCTTTCAGGTTAAAAAAGCATGAGAAGGTAACTTAGAGAGTATAAAGTACAGGAAATCATCTATTCTCTCAATGCATAGGTGGCACACAGGATATCGATTCCAGGAAAGACAACCTCTTAATTTCAAAACACCTCTCAACATTTTATACTTCATCACCTGAGAAATCAATGTCCTGTTAATTCATATCTAATAGCCTTACCAAAAGGATGCTAGGTGCATTACCATTTTGGTATTATCCATCATTCAGGTATTGTTGAAGAGGGGGACCGGTGGTATTTGGGCATAAATTAATTGACTAAAAAATTAAATCTTTCCCGAATGCACACCTCTTTGATGCATACATGAGGGAATGGCTGTTTACAGTTTCCAGTGTTCCAGTGTGTCTGCAAATATAATATTAGTATACTGTATTTAAAGAGTTTTGAATAAAACAAGATTTCCAATACTCAATTGTGGATGCCCATTTGATAGCATGTTCTACCTGAGTTAAAGGAGGTGCTACAACCTACAGTGTAGTGTAGGGTGCGGTTGAAAGCTCTAGTACTTGCCATATGTTTGAGAGTTTATGAAAAATGAATGATCTTTCCTACCTGAATTTGACATAATACTTGAGTGATACCAACAGTCGTGGAGCAAGTATGACTTCCTGAAGTGCCTGAAAGTCTTTCTCCCTTCTGTCAAACCAAGGGAAATCATGCTGCTCTTCATCAACTGGACCATGTTGACATTTGCCATCAACCCACTCTTGCTTATTACACACATGATGCAACAAACTAATCCAAAGTGTCTACAAATGATGAAGAAAATTAAAAGTCAATGTCTCCAGAACAATACAGAAAATCCTTGCACGTCTTTTGCCAAGGTTATTTTCTGTGCCTTTGTTAGCTACAGTCTTTAAACCACGAGCGTGATGCTTGGTCCTTCACAACATACAGGTATTAAACTGACAAAGTGACCAAGAATTTACACACGATAGAACAGTGTGACAGTAAATGATGGTTGGAATAAACAATAAACAACTATTTTTTTTTACCTTGAGTTTTGATTCTTGTCCATCACAATTAGAGCAACAGTACCAAAAAATGGTTCATAATGTGATCAGTCCACTGAGAAATTTTTTCATTCCCCTTCCTTTTCCCAAGCTGAAATCAAACACAATGAAGGAAATGATAATCACTGGTCAGTAATTGAAACAAAATAACTTGCAATGGAAACACATTAATCAAAGCTACTAGTTGTCTCAATAACAAGAAATTATTTTAAAGGGATGTAAGAAAAAATACTTGTATTCAAATTTGCTGTGTGCATGCAGCATGATCAATCTATCCAGTGTTTTCACATGATGTCACGACAGCCATATTGGTTTCCCAAGACAATGAAACGGCAGCCATGTTGGTGTCCCAAACCAATCCTGTGGGAATTGAACTCTTTTCTTATGCAAACGCTTTCTTTTGTTGCAATAAATTTGCATAGATGCTGGCCGCGTTAGTGAAAACACTGTATGCAGGCTGATAGGTAATCATCACTATCATCTTATTATTTATATATTATTATTATTATTTATATAATATTTTCTTATCAATGGTATACCTTCATGAGACACTTTCCTATATTCTTCGACTTGTGCCTGATATCAAGTGAATGGGCAACGTCTTTGAATTCATCAGCTAATGGGTAAGAAATAAATAAAAGCTAATTGTACTTTTCTCAAATTCTTCAAAATTCTGTAAATGTACCAAAGGAGGTCAATAAATGTTTGTATATTGAACAAAGCTTATGGTGAGAAACCCTTGGATCACAAAAGATAAAGCAAACAATGTGACATGTTAATGCCATGCTAAATCTGACATTCCAGACTATTATCAGCTGTATGATAGTGGGTATTGATGTACTATTTGCACATTATTACAAGAATATTACTAAAGAATAGGAAAAATGCATTGTATTGTACCCATCATTTTAATTATGGATGATGATGCATCAGTTACAACTTCCTTCAGGTTCACAAGGAGCTTTAATTTTTCAATGGAACGCTTCAAGGCCTCTTTCTCCATATTTGGTGATTTCCCACCAACCTCTCGTTTATCCATGCACTCCAGGTGCACTATGTACTCTTGCAATGCATCTGTTGCCATTACAAAGTAAGTCAGACACTTTGCTGAGTGTCCTGGAGAGTCACTCTGCTCATCACCACTGACTACTAACTCCAGAGTTCCGATCAGTGAAATTATGTTTGTTCTCATCCACTTCCACTATTCATCAATTGCTGGAACACAATAGAACTTTTGTACTCGCAAGAAGGAAGCCCTGGACGGACATGAGAGACCAAGGAATCTGCTCATCAGTTCTATATTTGAGTGGTTATTTCCAGATAACAGTACTGCTGAAGAGAATTGTAGGTTGTTAGAGTACATTCCACCATATTCCTCTGATGAGTGTCATTTGCCCTTGTGGCCATTCTGACACTTCCACCACAGCTCCATGGTACAGCCAACACTTTTAGACTTCATGGTGCATTCGCTAGCACAGCCAGGTTCCTGGCATCTCCCTCTAAAAAGATCAATAAGCCTTGTCTCTGAAATGATATATTTTTGTTCCTCAATTTTGAGCAGTTCCTCCACGTGGCTATGTGCTTCCTCTGCACGTGAAAACTGGAGCCCAGCCCCAATGGGATACTGGCTATACACATCTTCTTCCTCCTGGCTGTTCACTGTTGCACTGTCACTACAAAAGAAAGGCACAGTCAGATCAACAAATTGTGCATATAGCCAAGCATGTACATGCATCTATTAACATCATTACATTCATATTTTTTCATTTCTTTATTAATTTTGTTTGAAGGATGGGATGAAAATTCCACCAGTGCTATAAACCTACATATCTAGATGGGTAAAAAAAGTTAATCACAGAATTACCTGACAAGCTCTTCTACTAGTTCTTCCCCACTAAGGTCTCCATCTTCATCTTCATTATCGTCTTCACTCTGGGCATCATGCTCACTATCAGAGTCGGAGCTGCTGGTACCACTGCTTTCATCACTGTCCTCTAACAGTGGCAGTATATTCTGCATACTAGAACAAAATGCTAAGCATGTATTCAACCAAAAAAAAAATCACACTTACTAAATAGCCATTAAGAGTATAAAAAGTTGCCGTGTCAAAGTTATTTCAGTAACCCAGAAACAGAAGTCCTCTCATTAGGCAGTGCACCTTTCAACATGATCAGGAACTTTGTATCAATAAGCTAATGGATAGGGTCATAAGACTTCCATTCCTCCTAAACAAAAGGCTTTTCATTTCTAATAAACCTGTTGATCGTAAAATTACAATTATCACATGTTTACATATTTTATTACTAACATTAATTTCATCCTCTAAACCCACCCATCCAGGAAAATTCAGTCCTTTTCATGGGATAGATATGCACAGTTTCTGGGGCTTCTGTATACAATAATATATATGCTGAAGTTATTTTTTTATCTCTGGTAATTTTTGTTTTTATTTTGTTTGAGGGTATGGTAATGTATGCTAATAAAGTTGAAACAAAGGAAAATTAAAAATTACCTGAGATAAAAAATTAACTACATTATAAGCAAAAAGTCATGTAAAGATGGCAACCATACTTTGTTTCATTATCGCTGTCATCAGGCTCTTCACCAGACAAGCTTCTGTCTGATGTTTGACCTTCTGAAGTGTCTGACTGGAAGGCTTTGCTGGGGTTCACTAGTACTGAACCATCAAGAACTTGAAAACTTGGACTGTCAGGACCCTCTGTTGTTTTCTGCATTTCCCCATCTTGATCTTCATCCTCAGACAAATGTAAAAATGAGCCTGTTATGTCCACGAACCTCTGGTTGTCGCAGCTCTTGTTTCTACAAATAAATGAATAAGAATAAGTCACCAATAAATATTTTGTTGACCTAAGTACAGCCTAAGTGCTCAGTTTACCAGCATCCTGGTATAAACCTGGCTGAATAGACAGTGCATCGAGATATTATCGACTCCAACACTGTAAACGTATAAGTGCTAATCACATGAGGGACAAAATGTGGTCTACTGGAAAACATCTCACTATACCTTTCTGAAACTGACAAATGTTGTAGGCTGGCACTAGTTATCCCTGATGGAGAAAAGAACAGACTCCTTTTCGAATGCTTGACTTGACCAGGAGTAGAAGTGACTGGGCCTGAAAACCAAAATATGTTGACATCGGAAAAGTCGTCACAGTCAAAAAAACATGACAGGAAAGAGCAAAACATGTGGCTGTGTTTACCTGATGTATCAGTTCTTGTCCTCTTCGATCGTTTGCTTCCACTACTTTTCCTGGCCATCCGCACAGTTTGCATTCCCTTCTTGTTCATTCTACAAGAAATATAATTATCATTCTCTTATGAGTCTATCTAACAAGATTTCTATATATTACGATGAATGTGTGAGATTCGATTAGACGGGAATTTATTACCCGCTCGAAGATCGAGATCAGGAGGCACAACACAAAGTTATGCCACTAAAAAATGGACACAAAAGCATAAGGTGTGACATAATATCAATTCATGGGAAAGCAAAGTCATTTGAATACGTCTACTTCAAAAACAACAACCTAACATTACTCACCTTTGCAATCAGGACATTTCCAATGAGAGTAAATGAGCAGCGAAGTCCGAGTCTGTGTTCAGCAAACTCATACCTTTCAAAAACTTCCATGTTTGGTGAATCCTTTTAGTAAGCCAAACACGACTTCTGGATCCGCACCAGACTGATCTGTAAAGTCTTTCGGCTTCCAGCAATTCTTCTGAACGACCTGTCGACAGACGGCCATGACGTCTCTTCTTAACCTCCATGATTAAAACGTTATTTTTTGCG
>OZ037995.1:18471326-18503826 GCA_964035705.1 Porites rus
TTTCTTCCAGTTCCAACAAAGATGTGAACTTGCGATTAGCAATCTCTTCTTTGGCCAACCAATATGCCGACATGACGGCGTGGTGCAATGCTGAATCTTTTGTCTGCAACTGGGTTTCAAACTCTTTGTGGAAGAATGACACTCGTTTATTGAGCTCCCTCTGAATGGCTATCTCATGTTGTTGTGAGCCACTGTGTCCATCTTTTCCAATCAGTGCACTCTTTTTAAATCTTATAGCAGGGACCTGGTTAAACTTTTTTTGATGGTTGAATGGATTTTCACAATCGTGCATTCTGCACAGCAGGCAGAACATACCATTCCCTTCTTCATATACGAGCCACCACAAACCAGTCTTCTCACAATATCCAACACCTCTGTCAAGAATCCACTCATGCTTAAAACGACCATCACATGATTTATTACAACCCTCTTTGCATTTATAAAAATAGTGAAGTTTTGGTGACTCTTGAAAATACTGGCTTATTAGCTCAATTGCACGAGAAGTAGGAACAGATTTATTTGAACGATGTGTTGGCTTGTTTACAGTGTCCACAGGGGCTGCTGCTGAAGAAAAAAAAGTAGCTATAGTTATTCTTGTTATATTTTTTACCACCTTATGTGCTGGGGCAAATATTTACAAATGATTCATACCAACTTCAACATGAGCTTCGCCAGTTTGAAGTGTACTTTCATTACATCCACCTTCATTACCTGTAGTATTTCGAAAAAAACACACAAAGGAATTATAATAGATAGGATTTTCTTTAACTGTGACTGAAACTCTCTCACACCAAAAAAAACTAACTACTGTCAGTACCTTCCAGTTCAGACGCCAACGATCCAACAGGAAGACTTGTATTATCAACAGAACCCTCGCTTTCTGTCAGAAGAATAAGCAAATACTACAAGTCTAAAAGTTGTCTCTCGAATTGACGAACTAAGCAGCTTGGCATTTGATATTGTTTCAATATTTCCAGTAAAAGGAGCCAACAAAGTTTAATACAAGGTAGTACAACATTAAGCTTAATGTTGATTGCTGTAGTGACTAATAACCCGGTTCAAAGAAATCTGTAAGTGTGCTCTAAGCATATCATGATTTCAATCGAATTTCAGTGTTAAAATCACAGAAATACCAAGGTTTTTTCAAAATGCTTGTAATACACGCGAAAATGAATAAAAACGTCCTTACCTTTGCTTTGTTCACTCGATGAAGAATGAAAAAATGTGCTCAGCAATGTCTGCCTTGGTTTCTTTGGCGCGGACGCCATCTTGGCACATGCGAAAGCCTGGGTTCTAGTCTTGTGAAAATGTCCAAGGCGTTCCATACGGTTCGCGTTCCACAACCCTTTGATCTTTATGGTTGGCCATCCGTTTCAAAATTATGACATCGTGTACGTGGGCTTTTTTGCCGCCTATAATCGTTTATAATCGCTATGTATGGGCTTTTATCCCATATACAGCCATTTATATCGCGTATATACGCGTATTTAATACGCGTATATGTGCAAAATCAAATGCACGTCTATACGCGTTGCTAAAAACCCGTATATATGCGTACCTGTCAAAACCCACGTATACGCGTGCAAAAATGTGCATATACGCGGGGTTCAGAAATCAGACTTGGTATAAGATGGCACCAAAAGTGCCTCTAACGGAATAGGTTTCATGTATCGTGGCAGTGAAAAGTGCCTTTCGCAATGCAAACATGGCTTCCTCTCTAGCTCTTGTAGTGATATGTATCTTGTCAACTAGTTCTTACAGTTCTCCCACAACGGATCTTCTGGAGACGGTTTCTCATCTATTAAGGGATTGCTCCAGGTTTTATCCACACGCCGATCGAAACATGGCTGAAAACTTGGTAGTCCGCCTTCAGGTAGCTGTCGATTCAGTTCGTCGTTTGGTAGAGTCGTTGGACCCAGACGATCAAAGAAATGATGTCAGAATACCAGAGCTTGAATTACTGTTGAGGCAACTTCAATACTTATTAAACAGATGGGAGATGCTGGCAATAAGAGCAAGTTCTTGCACGACAGTTCGCCCCATAAGGACTTTGCCAGGTCCTATAAATCAAAGAGCGGGTCGTCCGGCCTACGAAATTTCTACACATCAGTTGGAGTTTCTAAGAAACAGAATGAGATTTAATTGGTCCCAGATATCAAGAATGTTATTAGTTTCTAGAACTACTCTTTGGCGAAGAATTAGAAACCTGGAGTCATTTTCCAGTCGACATCATTATACAGCCATCACGGATTCAGATTTAGATGAATTAATAATTAATTCATCTAAATCGAATTATTCGAGGTTTAAGACAAGGATTTCCAAATTCTGGTATCAGTATGGTGCTGGGACATTTGCGAAGTAGAAATATTTTTGTGCAGCGTCAGCGTGTTAGGGAAAGTTTGGTTCGAACTGACCCTGCAGGGAGTGCAATGAGGTGGTTTAACACTATCACAAGGCGTGTTTACAGTGTCCGAGGACCTAATTCTCTCTGGCACATTGATGGACTGCATTGTCTCATCCGTTGGAGGTTCGTCATACATGGAGGTATCGATGGGTTTTCCAGACTTATAGTGTATTTAAGTTGTGCTACAAATAACTATGCCTCGACTGTGCTTGCCCTCTTCTTAGCAGCTGTGCAGAGATATGGATGGCCCTCTAGAGTACGTTCAGACAAAGGGGGTGAAAATCTAGACGTAGCAAGAGCTATGCTAAGACACAGAGGGTTGAACAGGGGAAGTATGATTGCTGGACTCTCTGTACACAATCAAAGGATTGAGCGACTGTGGAGAGATGTCTTTATAGGAGTTGGTCACTTCTACATCCTGTCTGTTCTGGCTGTATAATGATGTCGACTGGAAAATGACTCCAGGTTTCTAATTCTTCGCCAAAGAGTAGTTCTAGAAACTAATAACATTCTTGATATCTGGGACCAATTAAATCTCATTCTGTTTCTTAGAAACTCCAACTGATGTGTAGAAATTTCGTAGGCCGGACGACCCGCTCTTTGATTTATAGGACCTGACAAACCTGGCAAAGTCCTTATGGGGCGAACTGTCGTGCAAGAACTTGCTCTTATTGCCAGCATCTCCCATCTGTTTAATAAGTATTGAAGTTGCCTCAACAGTGATTCAAGCTCTGGTATTCTGACATCATTTCCTTGATCGTCTGGGTCCAACGACTCTACCAAACGACGAACTGAATCGACAGCTACCTGAAGGCGGACTACCAAGTTTTCAGCCATGTTTCGATCGGCGTGTGGATAAAACCTGGAGCAATCCCTTAATAGACGAGAAACCGTCTCCAGAAGATCCGTTGTGGGAGAACTGTAAGAACTAGTTGACAAGATACATATCACTACAAGAGCTAGAGAGGAAGCCATGTTTGCATTGCGAAAGGCACTTTTCATTGCCACGATACATGAAACCTATTCCGTTAGAGGCACTTTTGGTGCCATCTTATACCAAGTCTGATTTCTGAACCCCGCGTATATGCACATTTTTGCACGCGTATACGTGGGTTTTGACAGGTACGCATATATACGGGTTTTTAGCAACGCGTATAGACGTGCATTTGATTTTGCACATATACGCGTATTAAATACGCGTATATACGCGATATAAATGGTTCTATATGGGATAAAAGCCCATACATAGCGATTATAAACGATTATACGCGGCAAAAAAGCCCACGTACACGATGTCATAATTTTGAAACGGATGGCCAACCATAGATCTTCGACGTTTTTACTTCTACCGAAAGGTTAACATGTTAAAACTCTGGAAATGTGGCCTTTACTTTGGCTCAGACGTTTTGCAATTACTTTTGCGGGATCTTTTTATTATTTTAAGCTGGTTTCTTGCTGGATTCTGTTCTGTATTAAAAAATGTTCCAGGCATTCAACGACCCTTCGATCAACTTCCATCACGAATCAGAAAGGTAAACACGTTTAAAACTCGTTAAAATGCGACTTTATTTTGACTCAGACGTTTGAGGTGGATGTCTCTTTTTCTTATTTTAAGTTTCTTACCAAAATTAACAGTAAAATGAGACGAAAGTAGCCGGCCAAAGGTTGGTCAGTAGCCGGCTGTTTCGGCCGGCTACCGGCCCTTATTGACAGCCCTGCAGAAACCATTTGCTCGAAGAAAGCTACGGGATCTTATGAACATAAGGATATATTTTGTTACCTGTAACTCCATTCATGGAAGAATCTGCGTAGTGGTTCAAAACCCTGTCTTTACTTAAACAGCCTCAAGTTAGACACCTTAAAGCTTATTTTAGGCAATGTCTTATGTAATGCAGAAGCTACAGTATAGATTCCCCTCAGTGTACTAAACTGGATGGGTTGGCCAGCCAGGAATATCCATTCTGCAGTGTTCTCTCGAAATTTTAATTATTCTTGACCAGTAAGGCAAAAGCTATCCACCAGGGGCACTCTCTCCTGGGGGGGTGGCCTTCGGGTTCGTGAAGGCTAATTTCAAGCATCCTGTTAACCAATTGACTGAAAAGCATTTTAAACACCTGGAAACAAAGGATTTTATGAATTTTGGAATGAAGGCTCCCTCTGCCATTGCAGTCAATTTAGTAACACAAGTCACAGATTAGTTGCAAACTTGCCTGCTGATTGAGAAGGCCTAGAGACAGAGGCCCACAAAAAGAATTTTTAGCCTACAGTGCTTCAAAAGGTACCAGCCATGCCGCATTTAATTCAAGTAATCAGAGAGAAGAGCTGTGTGTGGTTTTTGTTTTTCCGTATTTACTTCCTTTTCTTGTGAGGATCGTCTTGAATCAAAAAACTTGCATATTTTTTTAAACAACTTCTCTCATTTTAGTGACACTTCAAGCAGTTGCAGGCAGTAAGAAGTGTTGCTACAAGCAGTAGATTTTACTGGTTACCACCTTATAAGGAGAACAGTGCTTCTGTTGATTCCTGCTTCCTTCTTTGCTGTTGTCCTTATTTTCTTTTTTTCATTGTCCTATTTGATTCCTAATAATGTATTACAAAGCATATTTAGCAATAATGGCGGGATGAAGATAAAAGAAAAAAAATAATCCAACTCCTGTGGAATCAGCAATCGATGCATAGAACTGAAACCAGTTTTCCATCCATTGGTGTAAAATCATTAAGTAAGTCAATTGTGGATTTCATCTCAGTATAATTTTAATTGAAAGGTAGAATGTAGAAAAAAATCAGTGAAGCATCTAAGCCTTGCCTCTCACAATGAAAATTAAAAAAAATAAAAAGATCCTCATCAAGCTTTAAAATCATAAAGACCTCATCAGAAGTAAGATAATTACAGTAAGTGCCTGTACATACCTTGCAATAAAGCAATGCTTCTGAACACGTGAATGCTGAAATAGAATCACCATGCCACTTCTCTGAATAATGGAATGCTGAAGGCATTCTCCACATGAATTGGTATATGAAGGCTTCTGCATGTGAAGCGGCCTGTCAAAGTGAGGCAAATGCGTGAGTTGGCATGTCATAGTGAGGTAAATTTGTGTCAAATTAGAGAAATGTAATCTTGACTTGCACAGGGGACCCCAAACTCCACAGAGTACCCAACACAAATCAGGGTGGTGTTCTCTTTTGTCAAACACAATCATAAATTAATTCATTTATGATGAATAATAAATTGTACTTACTGAGTACTAAACTGATTAGTAAATGAGACAGGTTGAACACTGAGATTAACATAAATAGCGGGGTCAAAGTTAACTTTTTAGTGCACTTGCAAAGTTTTGCTGGTAAGATTTTTTTCCACTTGCAAACTGGTGAGACCACTAGCAATTATTTTCCTTTGAAATGTCATTGATCATATCCGATATAAAGATTAGAATATTATTGATATTTCACAGTCCATTTATGAGCAGAAAAGTTTGATAAAAAAGGTATTACATAAGTAGGTTGAGTATTATCATCCAGGTGAACGTAGTCCTGAATAGGACTGTTGTTCTTGATAGTGACTGATGTTTTGGCAACCTGTTCGGAAGTCATCTTCAGAGTCAAATTTACTTGTATCACGTTAGTTGATGGTATTAAACTCTGGTTGTTGAACTGATCGGTCAATTAAGTCATGATATTATTGGTTGCCTGTCAGTTGAGCTGTGATGTTATTAGGCACATAATATATAGATTTAGCCAAGGTTAAAAGTGAAGTGTACATTTGTATGCTTTAAATCACATGAAAGCAAAAAATTTACTGATTTTAAAGCAAAAAAGAGAAATTGATGTATCAGATTCAGTCACAGTAAAATCTTACCCTTGAACCCCCATCTGCCACCCATTTAAAAAGTAATTATTGCCTTTATATAGGCTAGCTGTTGTTCACTAAACTCTTTGGCTGCATCCAGTTCATACGTGTTTTTAAGCTGAGAATATGATTTGCTAAATTGAAATGACAAACCATTATGTGGAAACTACCCTTTAGATTATACATCCCAAAATAGATGTGATACTTGGTAACCTTTACTCTATGTAAGTTATACTTTTTGTTTCTTCTGGCGAAAAGACCCAGCAAGGATGATACCTTATTTGACATTTTCCCTACTGTGACTGTGATTTGCAGTTTTGTATTTTAATACGGTTAATTTGGTGCTGGATTTAAAGTACAAATTACAAACTTGACAACAAAATATATTGTATTCTAAAAAAAGGGCAAAAAAGGGAATCATTTTTTGGCAAATGTAACAATTATGTTCGTAAATTAATCAACAATGTGAATTGGCTGCTTCAAGCTTATGGCTGCCATGGTACATTTTCTCTCACAATATGATATGATACAATAGGGATATCTTGTCTGTAATGGTTAGAAAATTTCCTAACATTATCCTTCCAAATAGGGTCAGCAGCCAACAAAATAGAAGGAATCACTGAAAATTCCTTGTAGCACACAAAAACATCATCTTCAAATCTGCTGTCCAGTTGCATGAGAGCATGGTTAAGGAAGTCTGTTGTCAGATTGATCCTGTAATAGTCTTCAGGGGTTGCGGCTGGTGCATTGTTTCTGTGAACTTGCCTCTGAATTATCCTGGTCATGCTTGGCTGTACTGAAACACGTCTTGCTAGGGTAACAGCTTCTTCATAGAGAGCATGGTGTCTAGTATTAAGGTCACTTTGCATACCTCTTAAAGCTGATTTTAACAGAACAATTTTCTCTTTTGCTTTGAGAAGATCCGTTGCTTTCTTTTGTAGCCTAACTGTGAGTGGTCTGGTTAAGTCTAAAATGTGTCTCACAATAAGAAGAGTAACAATAAAGGAAAATGTGATTTTCTACTGTCTTGATTCCAATTCTTATCACTGGGAGCATTTCTGTTCAATGAAATGTCTTCAAGTGTAGCCACAACTGTGTGAAGAAGCTCCACGATTCGGTGTATACCATCAATGCGCTCAATCCACCTCGTTCAACACACATTTACCAGAACAAAGTGGTTGGCAGCAGGCATCAATACTCTTATCTTGCTGATCCAATGCTGCTGTCGCTTCGAAGAATTGTCCAAAACTTCTGAGAGGTTTCTTACAACATCCATCATGTTTCTAACAAGTGGTAATTTGCATGTGTCAGCAACACACAAGTTAAGCCTATGGTTCATACAGTGAACGTAGATAGCCTTGTCATGTTCAGCCCTAATAAGTGATGAAGCTCCATTCAAGCACCCGGACATATTGCCTGCACCATCATAACATTGGCCATGACAGTCATCCATAGATAGTTCTAAATCAGCTACAGCACCAATTATAAAATCTTTAATAGCTGCTCCTGTTGTTCCATCCTCACAAAGGTAGAATCCCACAAATTCTTCTGTGACTGTTTTGGTCGAATCAAGAAATCTGATCACCACTGAAAGATTTTCCTTATAGATATGTCAGCTGCTTTGTCAGACATAATGCAAAAATATTTGCTATCCCTGTTTTCCTGTGACAAATTATTCACTATGATAGCACCCACAGTTGTAATCATCTCATTTTGAATGGTTTAAGAAATATATGTCGCATTTGTGGGTGCAGTTTCCAGGTGATGTTGCAGTGTTTGGTCACTGCTGTCAATTCGAAATGCTAACAGTGCCCGAAAGTTTCCAGAAGGACTGGCATTTTGTGAATCATCGTCTTGTGGACCTCTGAGGGCTATGTTGTTTTTTCTGCAGAAAATTATTGTTTTGAAAAGGGATTCCAGTATTTTGCAATTTCTTTTGATTTGCTGTTGAAGTAAGTTGTTGATCTGTTGATTAATTGGCACCAATTCTCTTGTCATATTTCTTAAAAAATTCTCTATTGTAATAGGACAATTGCACAATAACGTCATTTTACTACAACTATCAGAATCCTTGAGTTTGTTGTTTCTTGTGCAAATTAAGGCTATTGTTCTTTAATCCTCAGCGGAATTGACAAATTTAAATAACAAAGCAAAGCCGAAATGAATTCTGGTAGTTGTAGTCAAATATCGTCATTGTGCAATTGTCCTATTACCGCAAAATTATGCATCTCACATTTCCCGCTCGCGTGTTTGGTAAAACCTTAAGTGGCTGACATCCAAAGTGTGAGTGGAGACTTGTACAATATGTCTAGTTTATTCGAATTTCGCCCACACTGGACTCCAAAAAAAACATACGGTAAAAAAATGCACCATCGAGATATTTAGAGTATGCTAGCCAGGGAAATCTTTTCAGCCAGCTCCACACAAAATGATGGTTAGAATTCGAACATTCCACTGACACTGGGAAGTCAAATAGCTTACCTGGTTTCCACACATTCTCTATGAACTTGAGCTTGTCCTGGTCTGAATGTGAGCTGATTTCCTTGAAAACCAAGCCAATATCGTACTGAGAACAGTCCTCCTTCCAACAAACTGGATTGCCTTGAACCATGGTTTATAAACCAAAATCTTGTCTTCCTCAGGAGCAAGTTAACGATGAACTCTAATCAGAACTCAACAAGAACAAACAAAGGGACTTCTAGGGAGACGCTTCCCTTTATATATGATTGTCAGTAGTTTCCACAGTAGTTTGCGGCCTGAATAGCCAATCACAACCGATTTTGAACAGTTCGCAAGGCAGTGTGAGTGTTTCTGGCCAATCGAAGTGGGTTTTGGCTGATTTGTGACAAGATGCATGTACCATCTAGTCCCACCCACTGGGTACAAACTTTCTCCTGTCGTGCCTACGATTTTTTCTCATTGTTCTTGGAAGTATGAACAAAGGATGAAACCGCACAAACAGAGACTCCTCGAATTTGCTTGGGAAGGGCTGGGTTTGCTGTGTGATGGATGGAGTTACGAGATGCAACGCTTTTTTCTTTGTTTTATTTCTTAATAAACAGTAAAACAAGAAGGATAATTGATTTCTTCAACTACAATAAAGAACCTGAGATATAACAAATGCAGGTTTGGAAAGATTTGAGTGATTTCTGGATTCACTGAAACTACTCTATATCCACCCCTGCACACTGGTGAACACATGTTGAAGGAATGTAGAGGGGCTTCTTTAAAGTTATTTGAGTGGTCAGTTGACGAGTACAATTGTCAGTAACTCTTACAAAGGTAATGAATTCTTCCTTTAAAAAATTTTCCTCCTTCATTCAAATGAACACATATTTCTTTAGGGCAACGAACTCTTATCAGTCATTTTCATTGCCATTTAAACTTCCACTTCCCTTTTCTAATTCCTATTTGTATCTGTTTGTCACTTTCATGGTTTGGTTTGTACTAATATTAGTGTTGTTGCATAATTTTATCGTTCGACACAAAGCAGCTCCACCAAAATGAAGAAGTATGCACAATCTTTATTTAGAAATCCACCATCACTGCTCTCGGGTTCCCATGGCAGGTTCAGAGCAATTTCATGGCTTACTACTTGTGTGACATCATAATTTCCTATGTGGGCACAAGATAAGACTGCAATTTCATTGGCACATGCAAGGTCTACTTGATATTGACTGTTTAGTGTTTCACTGAATTTTCTCCAACATTCTTTGTTGAGAAATGGTGTCAGTTTTTAAGACTATGCAGCTTTTTTGTTGTCGCTGACAGACTTAAGTCAAACGTGTCATGAATTATCTGAATGACGTCATCTACAAATTCACTTGTGACCTGATCAAGGACAACTTTATCTTCCAAACGTTCAGCCCTTAATGCCATTCTATATGCAAATTTGCTGGTTAATCAAGTTTCTTTCTAATCTCACCACAAACATAGTACCTTCTGAACATGCTTTATGACTCCGTCTTTTTTGGTTATTGTCTTGTTTTTCAGTTTTCTTTTCATATTTTTGCTTCTCTCCTAAGTATGTTACCATCATAGAACCAAAAAGGAGTAAACCACCTTTGGTTAGTTAATAACTTTGCTAGTGAACTTTCTAACAAAAATTAACTTGAACGAAATTCTTAAGAACATAACATATTATGAATAAAATAGGCTTTAGAGGACATGCTCTTTGTAGATCCCCTCTGCCTTTTTTTGGAGCCCTCTTATCTCCGTTATTCCTTTTTCCCTGCACCATGACCTGTCAGCAAAAAGTGGAAAATGGAAATTAAATTGAAAATCCCGACCCTTCTCCCCATGCCAGACAAAAGCATACAACTTATAAGTGACTCAGCAGTGTGGTGCTCTACATTCACTTAGAGGGTTCTTTTTTCAACCTTTACTAGTGGTCATTTCGCCATTTGTTGACTGTTTTGGTAAGAGAAAAGCCAAAGAAATGGTTTCTGACTATTTTGTCATCAATTGGTTCTCCCGATCACTATACAAGATCGGTCATATGTCGATGTGTCAAAGTGTTTTCGTGAACATATTATGAACCATATGACACAGACTAGTCAGGATGATAGCTTCTTCCTGTGACAAGAATTTTTTTTTCTTTATTTGATATTTTTTTCAACAAATAGTCAATTAATTTTGACACCCTTATTATATGTCAGAGCCCAAAGGTACGGGGTTCGATTGTTGAATGCCAGAATGCCTGTACAAAACACTCATAGTGAAAGATGATATTTGTGCATTAAGTACTAGAATGCTGACTCTCATGCATTGAATGGTCTGCTTTTTCGTTTTTTTTTGGTCTGGGTCATTTGCTTTGGCTTCCTTTATTGGGCGATGCCTCTTTAATGTGTTGAGGTGCCACTCTGCTCTTTTACCCTTACTGAGAAATTTGGCAGAAGCAGCTTCCCATTTCTCAGGGAATGCTTTCTCGGTGAGGGTAAGGGAGGACCACGATTGCTTGTGTTTTTGTGCCAAATGTTTGCACTTTCTGACCACTCCTCCAGGTCTTTGATCAGCAACAACTTTTTTGTATCAGTCCTGACAAGGGAAGGGATTCCCTGTGGTCTACTGTTCAAAATGCGTTGACTGGGACCATCCAGAAACGATCTCTTTATTACCTGCCTAGTTTTTTGTACTTCATTCTGACTTGGCCATTCCTCTTAAAGAATCTGTACGTGTGAGGATACACATGATTTTTAATTTTGTTTACAAATGGTTTGATCCAGTTCTTAGTATCAAAAATATCAATCATGTGGATGTCTGGAGCTGGAGTATGGGCTTTTTGGATGTTCCTCACTAAAGCGGGCAATGTCATTGAGTCCTTCATGTGGACTCATTTTGACGTTTTACTAAAAAACTTAAAATGAAGGTGGAAATAATATTTGTTAAAAATATATATATTGATGCAACTGGAAAGATGGCTTGTTGCGATTGTTTTACATATGGTTCATATGCGTTTCATTGGGTCAAAAGATACTTGTAATCACAAAGCTTCAAGTATTATCAGAGTAACATATTCTTTGGACAATGTGAAATTCTAAAGAGCGAATAATTATAAACAGGTCTACATTAGGCATGTTACACTTAAAGCAGAGGGTTGCTTTAAGGTTTGATACACGATATCGGCTTGTTCCTTTGGTGCTAGATTTTAGTGTAAAGATCTTTTTCTCAAAGGAAAGTTCTCGTTTTGATTTAGAAATTATTTAGTCAGTATCGCTTTCAGAGTATTCTGAATCGTAGTCCGAGTCATCACACTGGTCTGTTAGCCTCAAAGCAGCTGCTGCAGCTTCAACTTCATCGTGAAGTGCCATCTCATTTGGGCTAGCTTCATCTTGATCAGCTTCAACAGTTTCAACCTGCACTCCCACATCTGCCAGCTTTTCTGACACAGAACCATGGTGATCTGTTGATGCTCCTTTCTTAGGCAAGGTTCACCTCTTTTTCTGCTTCAACCAAAGCTGTACAGAGTCACGTACAAGTTCCTTGCACTGATCTGAGTGCAGTGGTGGCCCATTGATTGAAACCTGCATAAGTGCCTGCAGCATGTCATTTTGAAGCCTTGATCGAAGCCCATTCTAGATGGGAATTCAAAGGCAACACTCAGCAAGGGTAGGCCTGTTTCAGCATATAATGAAGTGTCCATGTTGTGGTAATCACAGTTGAACATGATAGTTTGGACCTGATAAACATCATCTCCTTGACATATCTTGACTCTTCAAGCAATGAAAGTAGCCGGCGAAACCTGACAGAGAAGCCGGCGAAGTTTGCTGGCTGCCGGCTCTTATATACAACCCTGGGTGTTACCTAATAGTAATCTGCAGTGCTTCCTGAAATATTTCTTTCTCAACAAGAAGCAAAGAAAAGCCAAGAATAATGCGATTCTTGGATTCTTGACAACAATTATCCATCTGTAGGAATAGGTGCTGTGGTAAGATGATAATAAAATTTACAGTAGAATCATTTCATATATAGCAATGAATAGATACGTGTACCACTTAACTTGCAAAGCAAGTTACAGACAGGCATAGAAAAAGCCGCTTCAGGACAAGTAGATTATTATCCTGAGTAGGTAACTTTAAAGCAATGGGTAAGGGTTCAGGCCAGTCAAAAAAGGATGAACTACAGCTTACTGAAAGACAAATAAGAAGTAGCCCCCCAGCAAAATTTGAGAAGCTGCTTGCCCATAAGAACAAGCTGGAATGCAATGTTTTCGAGCCCAGACATGTAGACCTTTTGAAAAACTGAGCATATGCATGAAAAAGCAAGTAACGATGGCTCATTACATTCCTTTGAGACAATTCTGGCACCTACATTTAAACTTGCAATATGAGCAACAACAGTGATCTACAGTATTTGAGTCAACATCTGCATCGAGACACTTCAAAAGGAATTTCTGCAAGCATTCTCTTTCCAGATGGCAATTTTACCTGATATTATCACTCATTCCAGGTTTGTTCTTCGCAATGTCTGCATTGTTATAATAAAGTGTAGCACTGGTGGGGTTCCCAGTTTGGGGTGCTCTTCCTGTCTCTTGAAAATATTCACAACTGGACTGTGGTGGTCATACATGAATGATACGTCGTATTCTAGAAATGTCAACTCCAATCCCCATCGTAACTGTGGGAAATATGTCCCTCACTTTAGAGATGGGTAAGGTTATTACAGTTAAAATTTGATCCTCAGTTGCCTTTGGCTGTGGAGCATGAAATTGAGCAAACAGGCTGTTTTCTGCGAGTGCTTCTGCAGTAGAAGGGTAGTATGGTTAATGCCCAAATTATTCTCGGAATACTTGAGTGAAAAAACCGCACCATGTCAAAGACAGATATAACAAAGTTAGTGGATATGTCACTGTTTTCTCTTGTGTTACATTGGGTTTGAGAGTTTCTACCGTGAAATCTACATCTTCTCCTTGGTGGAAGACTTTTTCCATAAAATATGTTGCTCTTATTTGGATTCACTGTAACTTCAAGAGGAGATTTTAAATTTGAAGATTCTTTGATTTCAGAGACATCTTTCTTACTGGCTGTAGCTGTTAGCAGCACCAATGTGACAGAAGGAAATGTGGCACATAACATTGCAAGCCTGGAGTGATCTTTCCTGAAATCATTCCCCTTATGAAGGAAAAAATAAAAAATGCATAAGGTTTTACATTATTTTTTAACCTTATTTGGTAAGATTTCCATATGATCCTGTACATTTACTATGCAAATATGTTTGCACGTTATTCACATTAAACTATTTGTGAAGAAAAAAATGAAATTGCTGAATGCTTAATAAATGTTTGGGGTCATATTGAAATCCGACCATTTTTCTTCATAATTAACCCGAACAATAAACTGAGTTGTACCTTACGAACATTAAGAACATCAATACACAATCACGGAAACGTATTTTTTTTTCAGGTCACATCTCACAGGTCAAATGCACATCACCATGTAGCAGATAAATAAACAGGCCCTAGAGTACCTCTCAGTCCTGATCTCCATCTGAAAGGTTGTTTTTGTTTTGAGCGGAAACTATTTGGTTCCGTTAAGATTTTTTTAAAGGTTAAACATACAGGACTGAATGGAGAAAACCACTCCTTTTTGAATAAGCTTTATAAGCTGACTACAGTTTTATATAAGCCTACTATTATTATTTGAAACATCCTTACCACTCTAAGATACAATGCGCTTCATTAACCACTATTGCTTTCACTGCATGCTAGAAGGTTTCCACTCTAAAGGAGGCTCATTCCTTCCTTGCAAGATAAACATACTTCAGGGTGAATAAACACAAGGTCATAGCTAGCATCTCTCAATCAACTGATATTGGTGTTGCTGATATCCAGTTCCAAATCTGTCAAATTTCTTCTCCTGATCACACTAAGTGCTGCAGCTTTTGAGGATCCTTCTGAACTTCTTCTGGTTTGATCTTTGATCAGAGCATTCAACAGTGAAACCACAATGAGAACAGCGCAAACTTGTAATGGTAGCGATTGTCCATCCATCTTGTCGTGGAGTAGCGCTGGAACAATATGAAAAATCACTGTGGCTAACACAGCCAGTACACATCTTGGCCACCATAACTTGATGGTAGGCACTGAACCTTTTTTGCTTTAAGATTGACATTAGAGTAACTGCTACTGAAACTCGCAAAGTGAAGGCTACTGAAAAGATAATGGACGTTATGGTGGTTGAAATGCTTGTTACTCTTTTCCAAATAGCCTCTCTTTGAAGTTGACAAAAATGTTACCAACAAAATTCTGAAATCAAAGGACCCCTCCCTTATGATATCTATTGTCCAACGGACCTGTGACCAGACCACACCAGGGTCTCTCTCTCTCTTTCTCGCCATGGGGGCTGAGTGGGAGAGGACCCTGGGAAGGAGATTGATTTGTAACAGTATTTAAATGGAATTGCACATTTATTCGTCTTGTTTCTCACCCATCATCCATCAAACTGTCGTTACCTCAACTGTAATTTGGAGTCATAATGAGTTACTGTAAGATTTCCAACTCCTTCTCCATAGCCAGTTGCTGCGGTTTTGACAAATCTCTTGGTCGTTTTCTCCAGCAAAAGCCTTCTTCCGCAGCATAATCTTGTGCTGCAGAACCGCCCCAAAATACTAATACAACGTTTTGTCCCATTTTTTTAATGGTTCATGTATTTGTTGAATGAGACCTTCACCTGCTGTTTCGCTTTCCATCTTTCTCAGGCGTACATGTTGATGTATTATCAAATAGACCAACTCATGAATAATTCTTACAACACATGAAGCAGCTTCATTCATGAAACAACTGGGTGTGGCACCCTCACACCAACATACACGCTATAATCTTTTTTGAGGACACCACTGCAAAGGGGAGGAATTTTTAAACAAGCCAGCATCATGCACTTTTCCAGGCCAGCTAATGCAAATATCTAAAAAAAAAGTTCACATTCACTAATCCCTCACTCAGTTTCTTCTTTTGGGATCGTCTTCTTTGTCAAGAATAACATAAAATAAATAAAATGAATGAAAATATAGAAACTGAAGTGGCAGTTTGTGATACTATTTCACATAATCAAAAAGCCATCCACATTGGTCTCGTTTTTGCCTCATCAGTAAATCAAAGAAGTGCAAGCTTCCACTCCGGCCAGTGGCAGTGAGCTAAAAGGCCAAGAGTCTTTCACAATTTTTTTATTCAACTAAGCCACAACCCATTTAAGGGCAATACTTCTAATACTCATAACTGTGTCAACATAAAATTAACATCACTTTTTCCTGGATTTCATACTGGGCCATCTACAGCAATTGTTCATTAGCATCATTCTTTGTAGCTTTGACAATTTTATGAAAGCTACCATGATTTTATGATTACTAAATATGTGGAAAGGAATACTGAAAAATGACCTGGCCACCTGCAATCCTTGTGGTAATAAAATGTATTGACCTTTCATGCTTCTTTCATACTTCATTTCCCATCAATTCCACAGTTACTAATAAATCAAAGTAACAGAAAAATTCACACCGTCATGGTAACCAGATACTATACAATCCTTTTTTACGGTTAGTTTGTCACTTGTGTGACGTATTCTTACTAGAATATAGGCACACTAATAAAAAGCCATGCTTTCATCTCCAAATTCAGTGTTTCTACTAATTGGGCACGTGTAATTTATAACTAGAGAAATCCGATTATCCATTGATTCTATGATTTTGTCAACTGGCATGTTTTTAATTATTCTAATTACACCCTCACTGAATTCTTTGTAAGTTTCATGTGTGATATTTGACTCAAGAGCTTGCTTATCCAGCTCTACTTTAACTGCATGAAAAAGCTTTTTGAGACAATGAATGTCATCACGCCTTGGGGGAAGTTTCAACTGCTTTGCTTTTTTAACACGTAGCACGTGGCGTGCTGACGCAGTATTTTGAACAGGACAGTTGTCCTGTAAAAACAATCATGACCCATTTTTGTTTGCTATTCCAAACATACTCTCAAAATTATCCTGACAAATTCGGCAAAGTACGCGCTGTCTAGTTTATGATACTGATGACACACAATAGCACCTTTGCCGTAACTAATAGCCACAACCACTTTCACAACTTTTCCACCAACTTCCCACTTTGTCACCCTTTGCAGTGTAGCCACGCATAAGTCCCTTGTACTTCTTGCACCAAATACGGTCGTAAGGCGCACTGGCTTGATCTGCTGGGTTCCTTTTAAACCAAAAACTAATGCAATCTAAATAAAAAGCTACATTGTCTTTCCAAACATCCTTTGAGTAGTCTTTTCTCATATGTTTGGCGAATTTTTAGCGTTTTAATAATAATAATAATAATAATTTTATTAATCTCCTCAAAAAGGCTTTTCAGCTTAATAAAAAGTTGTTTAGTCCTTTTCTGACAGAAGGCCCTTTTTCCTTGCTTGGTGGAAATGGTAACCTTTCCTTTGAACAAATCGCCTGACTGTTCTGTTACTCACATGTTTTGGGCTTATCCCAGCTCTCGACATTAGCCTAATGGACGAGAGTTACCTTCATGTCTCAAACTGTACAAAGTTCGTAGAATTTTGCATTCCTCTCGCGAGCTCAGTTTTCATGGCCTTCCTCCCAAATTTCTTTTCCAGTCCTTTCTTTTATAGCTGTCAATTATCCTGTCCTTTTTTATCCTGTAGACCGTGGCTCATGAAACATGGCATTGTCTTGCTATATCCTTTATCAATAATTTCTTTTCTTGTGTTAAATACATAATATAAGCCCTTTTGGATGGGTTGAATTCACCATTATACACCATGATTTCTTTCCCTTGCACCGAGTAGGCCAATAAATATAGCGGCATCTTTTGGACGTCACAGTTGATGCGTTCTAATTACTTAATTGACGTTTCGATACTTTGGCAGAAAGCGCATTAAAAGGGAAATAACTGGGAAGTAACTTCCATTGCGAGGATTCGCCCCCCTCCCCACCCCTGGTGCAATGTTGTTTTGGCCTAACAGCTCAAGTGTGCATTTCTTGTGTTAGCGCAAACACCATTGCAAAAGGGGAAGGGGGGAAACGGTCTTTTAATTTGCGACGGTAGGCATTTTTGTGAAAAAAATAGGTATTTTTGTAATGTATCTCAGCAGGTTTTGTCCCAGGTTGTAGCTGTTTTTCTCGTTGAGCTTCACTGGCCTGTCGTCTTACTTTCTCTTTTCCTCTGTCTTTTCTCTTCCTCTATTTTAAAAATTTGTGGACATGACAATTAATTTAAACTTGCTACTTTAGACAACAGGATACAGAAACAGAATGCAGTATAACAGTATAACAGAATGCAGTGTTACAGAAAGTTCAGCTATTGTATATCTTTTAGGTACTGATGGCAAGTCTACCATAATTTTAAGACAATTTCACATACACAGCCTTCTTAATGAAAAGAAAAGGAAGCAATTATCACGATTACCTTTATAGTCCTACTTTATCGTTTTGCCAAGACCCCAAAGAAGTTATCAGGCTTTCAACTACTGCAGTGGACTTTCAGTTTGGTCTACCTCTTATTTACTGCTGTTAATTACCACTTGCCTTTCAGACTGAACCACAATTGTCCCCATATCATTAATAAAACACTTTCAAGAGAACCACAAGCACATTTAGCTGAATGGCCTTTTTTAACAGTCTTATTAACCAGATTAACCAGAAACAAAGAAATACTTTATTATAAAAAATATTATGTAGTTTTTAGGAGGGAAATAATTCTCAGGTGGAATGTTAAGTGATCTAAATAATGCTAAACATGACTCCTACCTAAAGTGCCCTCATGTTGTTCGCTGGAAGTTTGTTTTGCTTGTCAACTAGCAGATGACAAAGGTTGAAGAGGACGTCAAATGCAGTCCTAGCGGTCAGCTTTTGACCCAGCACTCAAGCATTGCATTGAGGGAGCAGGAGGAACTGGTTATCAAATGCTCATCTTTAGATTGCTACAGTCGTACCACCCATGACAGTTTTTAAGAAGACTAATTTTTCCCGTCTTTTTTGGTTAAAAAATCAGTTAATTGTAAGTCTCATTGTCCTTGTTCCTAAATTTTTTTTACAGTTTTTTTTTCATGATATTGGCCTTCACAATACTATTTTTACATGGTATGAAATTCACAAATCACTCCAATATTAAAACCTACTGTGTAACCTAGAGGTTTTCATGTCAATTTACAGTCGTTTTGCCATCATCCTGTTTACTAACATCTCAAGTTGTTTGGCCAACATGTTACGTCAGTTCCCTAACTTCTTTCGTCTGATATTGGCTTAAAGATTGAGGTATGTACATTGTGTATTGCACTTATTCACATCCCGGCTTAAAAGAACCAGGTATGTATGTGATTAAAACGTTGCTTGCTAAAACGATTAGACCTCAAGGACTTGTGGGTATGCTATATTAGCAGAAGGAAGACAAAAAATGTTGGGAGAACAACATCTCAGAATGGACAGGTTTGAAACTGGGCGACGCCCTAAGAAAGTCTAAAAACGGTGTGAAATACTGAGAAACTGTTGCATCTGTGGTGCCCCACTGGACTATGAGAAGTGATACTAGCAGAGCAAGTTCTTTTTTTTTTCTAGAAGGGCTTACATTATCATGATTATCACGAGCTTCTTGTGTGCATGCTAGATTTCTCAGGGGTACTTGTATCTGTTTTAGGCATGTTTCAAGCATAGGTTAGCAATTTGGTTATGCGCTTTAAAACTAGGGGGGTGAATTTGTCAACTTATCGCCAAGAAAACTGAAAACCTTTTTGAACCTTGCTGGAATGCATCAACGCGTGAAGCTTGTGCATGATAATGCCAGCTATTCTAGTAGAAACGTTAAATTTACAATGGTAATAATTTTCTACCCAAAAATACATGAAGTCTAATCATTCCTGGTTTATACTTTTCAAGCAACAACCTCTTTTCAATCAGGTGTATATAGGTGTGGTGATTGTTTCCCTTCGTAAGTGAAACGACTTAAGACATTGTTCAACGGGAGGTTGGCAAAACAACTCATAGGCAAAACGACTAATCACCTTCATGTCTCACTGCCTCATTACAAGCCATATTTATCAATTAATTCTTTCTAAAAAGTGAGTAAATAATTGGCCGTTGCCTTTTTTCAAAAACAAATAACATGAAAGATGGACTTAATCAAGGAATATCACCCTCAAATAAAAGCGAGTGGTATGTAAGTCTTACTTTGCCCCAAATACGGTATTATTGACAACAGAACTCGCCGAAACTAAGCGTTGCAGTGTACTTTCTGCCACTGATTTTTACTGATACTGTGTTAATGACTTGTACATTCTCGAGTAAGGTTTTATGTTCTGGCACACACTGTATTTATTTTCATCATGAAGTACCAAAAAAAAAATCTTTATTTTCAAAATCTGAAATTGAAACAATCTGGGAATGATTACAAAGGCTTTCAAAGTCTGGGAAAGTAACCAATCATGTAGGCGTATTCAGTAAGTATAAGTAACAGTGTTTAATGCCTTCTGGTCAATCAAGAAAGAATTAACTCTTCAACCAATCCTTTTCATCTTTTCAAATGCCTTAGTATTAGAAGAGTTGGTAGGCCATTTCAAATATAAAGTGAAAACTTTAAGAATTAAGCTTACTTCAAGGGTGATTTTCTTTCATTTGCTTCAGTTGAAGCCTCTTGGTTGTTGCTTTTCGGCCAGACATCTTCACTGACTACGAGGATTTATCACAGCTGGCGAGTGATGCAGACTTGTTGCTTGTGGGTAGCTTGTTACATACATTCAAACCAAGTACTGTTATCAACGGGGTCCTGCTGACTAAAAAATTAAAAATCTAATAAATAAGACTAAACAAAAATGTATAAAAAAGGGAAACATCATTCATTCCGTTCTTTTAAGTTTAAGAAACATTAATTCTAAACTTTTATTTAGGAAAGCCTTGGACAATTTTTACTTGTAACTTTTATTGCTGTTTTTAAACGTAGGTTTTTTAATGTAGTGCATGTTTGCTCTTTATATATTTTGTTTGCTCTGTAGTACTTGTTATCACTTGTATCAAACGCCTGTGATAAGTCAATGAAAACTGCTTTTGTTGCCTTATCACTGTCGGCTTCCTTTCTGATGAGATCTGTGAAGTAAGTAACAGCCAGTTCCATTGCATGATTCGGACAGAAACCAAACTGATACTCAAAAAGTAGAATATGACGCTGCAGATGAGCCATTAGCTGCTGATGGACTATTTTCTCCAAGATTTTTGACAAAGTCGGGAGAATTGAGATAGGTCTGTAATTGTCTATCTCAGCCAGAGAGCCAGATTTGTAGAGGGGAATAACCTTTGCCACTTTGCACTCTCTAGGCACAACTCCAGTTTCAAGAGATAAATTGATAATAAATGTCAAAGGCTTAGTCAAAACAAGAGCAGCGTCTTTGAGCAATCCCGAGGAAAAATTATCCAGGCCAGATGCCTTTTCCTGCTTAAGATTTTTCAGCTCTATAAGAATGTCTGATTCTTTCACATCTTTAAAAGTAAACTGACTTTCTGTAACTTGACTGGGCAGATTTTCTTTGGCAGGTTTGCTCCAAACAAAGTCACGAAGAGCGATTGATTTGCTTTTCAGATTTGTAGCAATGGTAATGAGATATTCACAAAAGCTGTTTGCAATGAAGCTTTTGTCAGTTAACTTTGATCCATTTATCATAAACGCGGAACCTTGTTCGGAAGGTAACTTGGTACGATAGAGTTTCTTGATGGCAGACGAAAATTTACCAGGTTTCTTTTTTGTAGTTCAATAAAGACACCTCAGTTCAAGAATGACAACAAAGTTTAATAACAACTACACGAGTTCAGAAAATGACATAAGCATTACTAAAACCCACTTAAAATTCAGTTTACAACACTGCATAGGTAAACAAAGACACAAAAGTTCAAGAACGACAGTATAGTTCAATAACTACTACATGAGTTCAGAAACTGACACAAGTATTAATGTTTTTTTATTAGTTAATGTCAGGGAAGGGGGTCCATCGGGACTGGGAATGTGGGGCGTCGTTTTTATTATAACATATTTTTTATTTTTTTAACATATTTGGACTGTATGCTATTGACAGATATGCCAAGCGACATTGTTCATCCTTAGAAATCTTTTGGGTTTGCTCTGCATTGCCTTATCCTCCTGCTTGGTTAGTTACATACTCCAGCCAACACAGCTTTGTGGCAATATCCCAGAAGGAGTGTCTCGGCAAAGCCGCAGTCAACCCAAGACCACAGGCGGTCCAACAATTTAGCCTCCTTGCTTCACTGTCTGTACTGATATATTCTACAACACACAGTCATTGCTATGGTTTGTGGCAGATGGCTTTGTGCAGATAGATTAACAAATTCTCATTTAGTTATTGGTTATTGGTTCAAGAATAGGCATTTGTATATAGGTTGATAGGTTCTCATTTAGTTACGGGTTCTCACTTAGTTACTGACTTCAGAAGAGAAATTTGTATTTAAATTATTTTGTTAATGCACCTGAATTTTTAAAGTTGTAAAAATAAGGGGCTGTATATTTTTTTTCTGCTAGTGGGGGAGGGAGGGGGGCGGGATTAGTTTGTGGTGTAGTTTAGGGAGTTGGTGTGGAAAACATAATATCAGATCTAAGAGATGCTGAATACGCGAGATGGGATTATAGTGATGACAATGTCTATATTTATAGAGATGTTAACATGTAATTCGGGGTTATATTGTCTATATTTATTTATTTTCTATACCTGGATTTTTGTATATCTATTAATCTCTTATTTAATTTAATTTTATCTGACAGGTTTCAAAATAAAGTGCTTCCTTGAGCAGGAAAACTCTGTGGATGGTGAGGACAGATACTAGTACATAGTGGTGAAGAATGTTTGCTGTGTAAGGTGGAGGGGGTGCCTGTCAATTGGAAGCCTGTACAGAACCAGTATGGGGTGATAGATTTCACGAAGATAGTGGTGTAGTATAGAAAAGAGGAGGATGGAGGTATAGGTGTGGATATGGTGGAAAAGGAAAAGATCATTCAGGATGCATCAAATATGTTTATTTTTGCTATATATTCATTTCGGTTCGACTTAAGAGACAACTATTAAGAACTTCGTATACTATTTTTTTACCAATAAAAACGATTTGTAATGGAAAACTCGATTTGTACAATAAATTTTAACATAATTCATGCTGTTGTTTTAATTTCTTTCTCGTATCTTTCTTTTTTTTTGCTTCTGCCAAAATGTAGTTGGCCAAGTGGCCTAGCTGACCCGTCATTAGCTCTAGCTGGGCAGCCACCCGCTTGGCTTCTATGGTTGCACTCCTAATTTCCCTTGCTTTTTGTTTCAATTTTTCTTCCTTTTCTTGCAGGTCCTTTTCTTTCCTTTCGAATTCTCTCTTTCTTTCCTCTGTTTCAATTTTTCTTTCTTTTCTTGCAGGTCCTTTTCTTTCCTTTCGAATTCTCTCTTTCTTTTCTCTGTTTCTATCGCTGCTAGGCAGCTGTGTACCTCAAATTCTTCGTTTGGGGATAGCTGTAAAAATGAGTAACCCACCTATAATAACTTTTCTATTATTTGTTGGCTTATCTTTCACCGGGCTGTATGATAATGTGATACGATGAGCTCATCCTTTTAAACAAAAAGCATCTTATCTCAACAAAACGTTGAAAGCCTTGTCTCATCAGGGGCTCAGAAGGCAATCAAGGAAACAGGTTAGGGAGGGGAGGGAAGAGAATATGCTGTAGGGGAATGGGGCAGGTTTCGAAGAAAACCTGTTTCCACACGTTTCGATGCCATTATGGTACCATTTGGCTGAGCCCTACGTGTCTTTTGTTACTTAAAGATGCTCCTTGCTTTATCTAAAAATCTCATACCTGGATTTTGGGCTGTTTGGCCTTAGGGCAATTTGGTGTGTCCATGTCGTTGGTCTATAGCGGGAGAGGGTGAGTAAAATTTGGTCTAGTTCTTTATATTATTTACAAATTTAGTCTTAGTGTAAACACAGAGGATTATGTGTTATGAAGGCTTACCTTTCGTCTGGTTTCTGGTGTACGTGAGGGTTGCATGGAAGTTTAGATGGTCTGAGGAATTACTGTGGGTTACACGATTTCAATGATTTTGCCAAGTTTTTTTTTAAAAATTCAAAAAGTTGCATCTCGCTCCAGTACGTGTCGCATGCTAAAAAAGCTAAGCGACTGAACATTTGTATACTTTAAAAATACTCCTATGGGCGAGCAAACGTTAAGTTTGTTTGTAAGTTAGTCCGTTAGTAATATTTACGTATGTAAAAGTTGCAGAGTATGCTAAGATAACGGAATGACAAATAATTTACAAGTTTGGCATGAAAAGGTTATCAAATCTCGTTTTATTACTTCTTGCTTGAGGACTGATTTACAAAGAATGGACAAACTATATGGTAGATTAGCTAGGTGTAGCTTTGAGCTGTACAAATTGAGGAAGGAAGTAGATGTTGAATATATATCTGTTAGCGGTGTGGTGACATGTAAAGACGAAAAAACAAGAGAGGATTTTACAGAGAAAGAGAAAGATATAGAGTTGGAGATAGCTACCCTAAAGAAATCTGTGGATGGCATTGTAACAAGCAGGACGAAACTAATTACCTCTGAATTATTACAGTGGAAAAATAAGAGAGGGAGAGACTATTTCACTAAACAGAAGGAGAGAAGACACATCAGAGGAGGTCATGTGATAGTTGGAGAATTGAAACTCACCTTGAGTTGTTATTTAAACCTTGTAAAGGAAAGGGATGTTCTAGTATCAAATGACTTGCAGGTTCTAATTTATGAAGATAGAGTGAAGGATGAACATATTGCATATGAAAGAGAAAGGCAGCGGGATAGAGAGAATTTGTTTAATTTTACACTTAAAGTTGTATCTAGAGATGAGAAGCAGATTCTGAACAATGGTGGTGGATTTGTTTTGAAAGACAATCTGATATTAGATGATAAGAGGAAGCGCTGCATAGTGAAACGTCAGACTGAACCGGCTGTATTGAGTTATGTTGAATACTTAGCTGGTTTAAAGGTGAAAGGCAGGAGAATGAGAGGGGGAGGTAGTAGGGTGAATGTTAGGAAAGAAATTATGCGCTACTTTTTCCATCTTAGAGTAGGCTATTTAGAGAAAAGATTTATTAACAAGGCTTTAAAATTAGCTAATTTTTATTCTATCAAAACTGTTAGAAGCAATCTTTCTCTACAGGTTAGGGAGATGAGCAGTATAAAAAGTGGGTTAAAACTCTTAGAAGATTTGAGTCTGGATAATGCTTACATTTTAGGAGAAGGCGATAAAAATTTGGGGTGGTCACTTAATACTTCTACTTGGTATAACCAAAAAATTTTAATATGATAGGCATTTAAAGTCTGGTTTTTATCAAAAGGTTGGAAGCATGGGGGATGTAGACAATATTAAACACTCTTGTCGGTTATCTTTACAGGCTATTTTAAAGAAACATACAGGGGTGTTGTCTACTAACGAATATAAAAGTTTTAACTTGGGTAATGGTATAGAGGATTACATTTTACCTAGCCTGAATTTATCCCCTAAGGTACATAAATTGAAAGAAAGGGCTTGTATTGATAATGAAAAGTTGTTAACAGGTAGGCCCATAATTGCCGGGTATGGGTGGTGTACTATTGAGGCATCTAAATTTTTGCAAAGGAGGTTAAGGTCTATTATGGGCAGATTTAAGGATTATTTGGTAAACAATTCTTTACCTTATTCAATTTTAGGGAATAGCTATGAATTAGTGGGTGTAGTAAAGAGGTCTAGTCTTAGTTCATTGGATGGGTGTACCTTTTTAACTTTTGATTTTAAGGATTTATATTCAAATATACTCTTTAAAGATGCTAGTGCTACATTGAAAGAATTGGCTTTAATTCTAGGAATTGAGAAAGCGGAAGTGGATTTTTTATTAGATTTATATTTTTTTTGCAACACTTGGAATTATTTTAATGTGGGTAATTGTTTACATAAACAGGTGAAGGGGGTTAGTATGGGTTGTTATTTTAGCAAAGAAATCAGTGATTTAGTTTTGTTATATTCTGAGTATAAATACTTTTTACTGTGTGACACTTAAAAGGTAATCTTTTTGAAGAGGTATGCTGATGATGGGATTATTTTGTTTTCTGTTAGGGATAGCGCAAGCATTTTATCTGAGTTAAGGAAAATTATGCTTTTTTACCCAAGAAATCTCGTTATTAATATTGTTTTTAATTATGTTACTTGTCAGTTTTTAGATTTAGCGTTGACTTTGGATGATATTACTTTATCTTCTGGGACTATACATTATTGGACATTTTTAAAGTAATTTCAGAAATTTGCTTATTTGAATCCTAAATCTAATCACCCTAAACATGTATTTAAGGGTTTAGAACTTCTTATAGCAATTTCAGGGAATGATACTTGCCCTCAGCTGCAATTAGATCATTCACACCCGACACACGCAAGGAAAGGTCATAGTCACACTTTGCTCCCACAAGTACCTGCTGACTCATTTTAAAATTTGTCACTGAGAATAGTATTTGCTTTTAAAACATTGGTTTGTCTTGACCAAAAATACACAGTTCCCACTCGATAGGAGAGGTTTGCTGCGGAAAGCTGAACTTGCAGCCATTTCTGGCAGTGGATGTGTATCCTTCGACGAATCAAGCGATTTCCTTAATCTACTTATATTTTACCCTTATCAGTCTACTTTGCATAGCAGCTCTTGTGCCAGCATAAATCCTCAGCTTTGTTTTGCTTCGATTGCCCCCAGTATTGCTTCAGTTACATCTGTGTTGGCTGTGTCTCCTAATTTTCTTCATTCTTCAGAGTACTCTTTCAGTTAATGCAGGCCTTACTGTGTTGCATTAAACAAGATATCTTTTTTCGTTTCCTGGCATATAATGCATTTATTGAAGGAGAGTGTAAGGGGAGATCTTTTCAAACTTAGCCGCTTCTCCATCATTTAAAATCATGTAACCCACGAAAACAATCTTTTCATGCAACTCTCCGTAATGAAAGTAACTCGAATAAGCAGAATGGTTTTTGGAATGAAACGTAGATCGCTGACTTTCAATTCCTACATTTATATGGGTTTGTTTGTTTTATGTTTGGCCCTGCAAAAAGGGTTTTTAAAAATTAGTTCTCCATCCATGAAAAAGTCACAATGCTGGAGTAGTGACTTGTTTAAAAGTTTACTGTTAAAAAGAACTTTAAAAGATTAACTATGCATAATAAAAAATCTCAAAATCAAGCTTGGTAAACAAACTTTTCTTTATTAGCACATAATTTCCATCTAGAAAAAAGTATTTACCAACTTTTCCTCAAGTTTGCCAACAGAAGTTTTATTAGCAGCTTTTTACCAAAAGTTGTCCCAGTCTACATCTTCAGCTGTCACAGTAAACAAGTTTCAAGATGCTGCATAAATTTTCCGCATGAACTCACCTGTCAAATTTTGACCAATCAGAGCATAAAAATTAGATGTGGAGCATGACCAACGCGTGACCATGGTGAGAAGAGTCTTCCTTGCCTGTAATAGCCTAGCTGACAGAATATTTGCGTCCGAGGTCAGTTTGAAATCAAAATTTTAATCTGTATGGCACTTAAACACAACATATTTTATAGGAATTAAAAAAATTACACTTGAGTCTGAGATCATTTGAAAACTAGTAACTTGTCATCGGATAACTTCAAAAAAATACTCGACCTCGATGGGCCGACACCTGAGCCCACGATATGGTCAGGTGATACTGGTCAGGAGATACCCTGTTTTGACAGCTGTCAATTGATCACAACATTGATGTGCAATATGTGTGCAATATCAGTTTTCCTATACTCCCAAATGAGCTAGAAAGTGTGAAATTGAACATTGGTTTCCCTGTGGTGCGGACGGATGGGCAGTGTACGATCATGTGGTTACCAAATTTTCTGGGATGCGTAGATTTAGTTACCCATGGTGCTCTGCTGTTGCGCTTCGCCCGTGGAGCTCTGCTGTAAACATAGTGTAATAAGCCATCTAAGGTTGACAAAAATTACCAAGCCACTGCGTGAGTTACTTTACCTTTCCTTTCAATAGAATCCTTGAAAATTTGCATTGTCATCCATCAATGATTTATACATTTTGCGAAATTCAGTCTGAAACACGAGTATCAGAAAGTGATTAAGTATTGTAAGCTTTTGCAGTCTTATGATGTTTCCCTTGGTCTCTAACACTAATTGCTGGTTACAAGAAGAGCCCGCAATCCTTATCTCTAGGTTGGTATTATGCACGAAGATGGTTCAGAGGAGGTATTCGTTAAGTGTTTCATGAGGATGCAGGCACTATGTGCTTACGCAAAGCTTACGGCGATGGAGTAAGAGCAGTTTAGCCATCTATCGTTAGTGTCTATGTTGTAGGTCAATTTGTTCTTTAGGTAAATTTGTTTCAAACTAGGTTAATTTGATCTCAACCTAGGTTAGTTTGCTGATGTCTGTCTGTCTGGTTTTTTTTTGGCTGTGTTGAGATGTCTGGCACCTGAAATTTTTTTTAAAGTACAGTCAAACCTCCCGTAAGCGACCATCCAAAATGTCAAGCCTAGGCGGTCGCTTATGGGGGGTGGTCGCTTACGAGAGCTTCCGTTAAACTTTTGACTGTTCTTGAGAGAACACTGATTGAATCAGGAAATCAGCTCTAATTTTCTGTAATTAAGACATTTAAGGTCGTCTCTTTTAAGACATATATAGTGCAGTGTTTGTGCATTTTTTCTTTAATTTTACTCCCCAAGGCAAATGGTCATTTTTCGAAAATTAAAAAATATAAACAGGATATTTATGTATAATACACCATTTGAAAGGTGTTGATATGTAAATTCCATAAAACTCTTAAACAAAGAAGAAGAAAGATACAGTTTTAAGAGAAATTAGTCTAATCGTCAAAAAGAAAAAGATTAAAAATGTTGTTTATCTCTGTTTATAGTGGGTATGTACCCCTAAACTATATCTTATTTTTCAGCTCTCAGTGAAGTGGTTCATTTCAGTTATGTTGTATGTCACAGATGCATCAGAAAAAAAGTTTCAAAAGTTCTAGGCGTGGTCAATCAAGTCTCAAATATGGGGAAGGTGCAATTTTATGCCTTTAAAATGCAGATCTACCCAAGACAATTTTTGTGCCAAAAATTCAAATTAATTGGGCAAATATTGACCAAATTATTACCTTGTGTGCCAATTGGTATTCTTGGGGGTTAAAGAGTTAAATGTTCTATTCGTGTGAAGAGTCAATTTCGAGAAAAATCTGGTACTTCCCATGGAGAAATTAAATTCTGTCTCTTGTACTACCCAGGACTGGAATAATGCTACACCACCTTATTATCCAATTTCTGCTCTATTATCTGTCAAGTGGTTGCTTATGGGAGGTTAAAAACAAAAGAAAATGTCAAACTTTTAACTCTAAAAGTGGTCGCGGTTGCTGAAGAGAGGTCACTTAGAAGAGTTAGTCGCAAGTGGAGGTTTGACTGTACTTTGTATCTGGTTAGCCTGAATAGCGCAAAGGTTGGCCTGTTTTTGGTTAGTTCTCCATAGTTGGAATGGTGACAAGATAAATGCATGGTTATAAATGGAAAATTTTCTGAATGCTGGACACAAAGTTTTTTTGTTTCTTTGTTTTTTCTGTCTACTTCTCTTTTTCTTTTTTGGGGTTTCTGACTACATAGCGATCTAATTCTAACTGCTAAAAATACTATGAAACCATGTGGTGAACGATAATAATTTTTATGCCTCCTTGCCCGCTTGTCCTTTATACCCTTATTATAAAGAGAACCTTTGGCTAAATTCTGGGGTCATCAGTCGAGCTATGTTTGCAAGAGCGCTTAAAGAAATAAGGGACAACGATGTGTTTGGGTATAATTTTGGCCACGCAAGATGGCCGATTTATTGATTAAATATAACATCTTCAAACAAATTTAATTAGCTATGATTATTTGATTTTTTACGCTCTGGCAAAGGTGAAGGCGGAGAAAAAAGGCCACAAGCCTCCTGTAGGGAGGCTCGCCCCACCCGAAGACGGATGACCCAGAAAAGGCCGAAGAGTAAACAGTTCCTCAGCACCTGCTTGAGGACAAATTACTCATGAACTAGCTGCATGTGTTGATAAACTAGGTGTACGAATGTAGCTTAAAAATGCATTGGACTTCCATCGTCCTAACTGGCGAATTTGTGCGTCAGAAAGACCTTTAGCAGCAGCCCAAGTGGCTGCACCTATGCGAAAACTGTGTGCTTTGTACAAGGTAGGGTCAAGATTACAAAATCTAAGAGCCCTATTAAGTTGTTCCACAAAAATTGATCTTTTAATTGGCTCCCCGCCCGGCCAGCAAAACAGGGGGCCACTGGTGGCCCCTCTAACAGAAATAAATGCTAAGACAGCTTTGACCGGGCAACCAGATTCTTCTTGAAAGATGTCAATAACAAATGGGCGCCCATTAGTACTGTGCTTATATTTATAAATTGTCAGTTGAAGAGCTACGACCTTCCCTTGGGTCGTCATTAAACGTGAAAGCTGATTAAGCCTAATCAGATTACTCTGATCACTTCCGTTAACTGTTATCTCGCCGATACGTAAAAATGCAAAAAAGGCTATATAGCACATAGCTGAAAACATCTTAAACTGGTAGGCTGACTCTGTAGTGTGCTGGAATGAGGCAACAAGCTGCCGCAAGATTGGTAGTGTAATAGGAAGACGTACATCACGTACCGGTGCTAACTTGCGATAACCTTTAAGAATTTGACGAATGATCGCAGTTTCCGTTGGATCATTCACACCTGCTAACTTGTGGGCATAGCCGATAGCAGATAAATAACTAGTTACAGTGGAGGAAGCATAATTATGCGAATAAAGATGTGAAACAAATAGTACTATAATCGCGGGCTGTAAAGGTAAGCATAAGACTTCGTTACCTAAAAAGGACTGAGCCCATCTCGTGAATAAGCTCCATGAGCGCTTGTAAGCGTCCTTGGAACACTTAGTGAGACTAGCAGACAGAAGTGTTTGTGCTACAGAAGCCAGCTCTTCGGTAGAAGATGAGGTGGAACTAAGGTTTGTTCGTGGTCCATGCCCTGTCCCAGGGACTTGAATTTCGTGACCTGTAAGTGCGATAAAGCGTCAGCCTTGACATTTAGCACCCCAGGCACGTGGACCGCCCGAAATAAAATATTATGTTTCAAACATTGTAAAACTAGTTCACGCAAGAGGACGATGAGCTTGTTATCTTTCGTAGTTTTCTTGTTAATAACGTCAACTAGACCTAGATTATCCGTGTGAAAAAGGACGCATTTGTTGGCCAGTTCTGACGCCCATATTGAAAGACTTATAACGATCGGAAACATCTCTAGCACTATAATGTTACGACGTAGCCAGGTTGAAGGCCATTGACCATAAAGCCAATGCGAGCCGAAAACTGCACCGTAACCTAAAGAACCTGCTGCATCAGTGTAAAGATGTAGTTTGGCTGACGAGAGCCAATTATAGTCTAAAAAGAAAGACTTGCCATTGTATGATTCTAAAAAGTTAAGCCATAATTTAAGGTCAGATTTTGTTTCCCGATTTAGACGAATAAAATATCGAGGGCGTTTAACCCCGACTGTCAAGTTAATTAAACGGCGTAAAAAAGTTCGACCGGGCACTATGACAGAACAAGTAAAATTGAGAAGACCAATTAAGGATTGCAGTTCTCTTAAAGTTATCTTTTTCCGACGAAGGAAGTGTTGAATAGAGGCACGACATTTAGTAAGTTTGTCGCTAGGGAGCCGTGCTTCCATGTTCTGTGTATCAAGCTCAATACCCGCAAATGACAACACGAAGCTAGGGCCTACTGTTTTCTCGGGAGCCATTGGAACGCCCAATTCATCACAAGTTTTGAGAAAAACTTGCAGATCATTAGCGCACGATGCAAGCGATTTGCTGACGATCAGAAAGTCATCTAACAAATGTAATATACCGGGTATATGTAACCTAAAGCGAGCAATCCATTCCAGACCGGAACTGAAACACTCAAATATTTTGCAAGAACTGGAAAGCCCCATAGCAAGATTTCTATCAACATAGAATCGATCACGCCAGCAAATCCCCAGCAAATTGTAATCAGAGGGGCTGACCGGAATCAGCCGAAAAGCATTTTTGAAATCGGTCTTCGCTAGCGCACAGCCCCTGCCTGTGCGTCGAATTAGCCTGATGGCATCGTCAATATTAGCGTAGTGGACGCTGGAAGCAATTTGCGGGATATGGGAATTAATTGACTTCCCCTCTGGAAAGGACAAGTGATGAATTAGGCGGAATTCCCCCGGCACCTTTTTAGGAATCAAGCCTAAAGGAGAAACATGAAAGACTGGAAAGGGCTGTCCATCGAAAGGACCAGCTATTCTTCCTAACTGAATTTCTTTAGCTAATTTTTCGTCTACCGCCTTAGGATTAGTGGTGGCTGACAAAAGATTTTTGGATACAAAATTACTGCGATGACCAACATAATCAATAGAAAAACCAAAACGGAAACCTTCGATGAGGTATTGCCGAGATCGAGGAGGGTAGCCCTCCAGATAGGCCTGTAATTTATCTATTTTGATTGGCGTTGCCAATGGACGAGACAGTGCGGGAGGTAGGGGCTGAGTTATTTGCGGTGACTGCTGTGGATTTCGGTCGGAGTACAGCTTTGGTGGAGTTTGCCTGTTGCTTGGGAAAGTGGCATTGGTTGGCCGGATGATGAGATCCACATCGAAAGCAGTCGTGTTTAAAGTTACAGCCGGAACACTTTTCCCCTCTGTGAAATCTCCAGCA
>OZ037995.1:18511326-18513826 GCA_964035705.1 Porites rus
GAAATCACCAAGCTGATCTTTTACCCAGAGGGGTAGGAGGGGTGAGAGGCTGGAATTTGTTTCATCTTTTCCCCTTTCCTTGTTGTTGAAGAGAAATTGCCTTTGTGAGGAGGATTTCTTGTGAGTTGTGAAACTCCCTTTATCATACCATGCTCAGTGGATAATTCCTCTCCTTTAAATACCTTTTCTTTACTTTGGCGTAGAACTTGCTGAGGATGTTGTCAAGCTCTTCTGGCGCCATTGTTTCTATGTTTACATTCTCTGGATGCCAGGACTGGCACCAACTTTTGAATATATTAATCCGCTGTTCTGTTGAGTTGGAGGTATTTCTATTGATGACAACAGCCTTGAGCTCTTCAATTTCTTCGCTTGAGATTTCAGGGAACCTGGTAGAATCTACATTTTGTACTTTCTGAGTTGGCTCTGAATTTGTCTCTGTTGCTGGGCTCGGGATCCCACAGATCCGGAGTGGATGTGAAGGAAAAGTTATCAAAATATTCGTCAAACTGGACATTGAATGTTGGAAACTCACCCAAAAGTACCTCTTCAGCCTCAAGGAGCTCACTATCATCATTAAGAACCTGTAAGTAATTATGTAAGTAAGTAAATTCGGTTTCGTTTTCCTGCAATTAATTGGTTACTTTGAATGATCGCTTTTGTTTACGTGCTACATTCTGAATGGTTGGAAAAAAGGTGCGATTTAGAGCACAAAATACTGCAATTTATGAATAAATCACATCGCTCAGAGCCAATCATTTTGCAAGGATCCCCTGTGATTTCCGGATGGATGTAATGAAATGAATAATCAATAGGCCACAAAACGTTTAGTCATCGATTCATAACAATAAATACATTGATAAATACAAATACATAAATACAAAGCTCAATGCGCCTTACAATGATTTACAAACAGAAGATAAAATCAAAATCCCTATCTATTTAACAGTCCAAAGCCTTTTTGGAACTTCTTTTAATCAAAGAGAAAAGTTAAGTGTGACCTAGTGTCCTTAAAGGTGAACGATTCATATCTTAACAATGACCTGAGTCTTTCCAACTGTATGAATTCTTATTGCTCATCGGTCTTTACTGTTGAGGATCACAAAAAAATTTCCCAAGCTCGAATATATTACCAACAAGAAATTATGTAATATCTTTTGTTCTGCCATGGAAGTTGAGAAATTCCTAAGAAATTTGAATATCTTAAATCCCCTGGGCCTGACTGCATATCGCCTCGCATCCTAAGAGAATGTGCTCAAGTGTTGGCATCTCCACTGACTTAATTCTTGAATACATCATTCTCTCGAGGTGAACTACCCTGTATATAGAAGTTGGCCAAAGTCACTCCAGTTCACAAGAAAGGGAGCAAAAATCTTTTGGAGAACTAACGCCAAATATCACTGACTTGTATTGTATGCAAGATTGCAGAAGCTGTGGTAAGGACCCATGTGGTTTACTTTTGGTCAGATCTTAATCTTTTTAACCCAAACCAATTTGCGTATCTTAGGGCCAAATCTACGTTGGCACAATTACTTACATGTTACAATGACTGGGCAAAGGCTAGGAATCAATCGCAGCAAACAGCTATCATTTTCTTAGATCTCTCTAAGGCTTTCGACACCATGCCATATGAGCATTTGTTGCTGAAACTACAACGGCATGGGATAGATGGCTCTCTATTACTGTAGTGTGTCTTGTGAAGGGGCAATTGTTCAGATTGGTCACCCGTGATTTCAGGCGTGCCCCAAGGAACAATACTCGGCCCAATCTTATTTATCATTTATATAAATGATATTTCAACAAACATAACATCAACAGTCAAAATCTTCGCTGATGACACCAAAATCTATCGTACAATTAATGAGCCTTATAAGGATGTACCATCCTTACAGCTTGACCCGAATAGATTAAGCGATTGGGCTAACAAGTGGCAGTTGTGCTTTAATCCCGAAAAATGTGAAGTCATGTGGACAACGCACATTGGGACAGATCTAAGCCAAGTTACTCTCTAGGTGTGCAATTAAAATCTGTTGAAAGTTTCAAGGACCTAGGGATCACAATAAATTACGATCTATCTTGGGGTAAACACGTCTCCTACATAGTAAACAAGGCAAAGAAGTCCTTTTTTTGAAGTTGCCATGGATCTTGCAGTCCTTGGTGTCCATGGCAAGGTTCTAATAAATATTTAAATAATATTAGTTATAAATAAGAAGGGCTACATGTGTATTAATGTGAAGGGTGGAAGATCCTGCATGTAGAATCAGGCAAATTTTGAAACAAGCTTATAATTTTTTCAACCAGTTACCTATTGGGGCTTCAGTTAGAAGGAAAGCTTTCTACCGACATTATATTCCTTGTTCGATGTTCATAAATGACACTGCAATAGTTAGAAACTTCTTTCCAAAGAGATTCTATCCTTGATCATGGATGTAATTACTAAAAGAAGCTTTCTAAAGATTTGCCGCCAACTTGATGGGAATTTGCATATGATGATCACTTTTGA
>OZ037995.1:18518826-18528826 GCA_964035705.1 Porites rus
TATTTCGGAGTGGTGTTTCTGATAAAGACAATGTGCTAATTTATGGTGAACCTCTAATTGGAGCGGCTAAGTGGCCCCTTGCCGGTACTCTGAGGCCACATGACACGATGGCCACTTAATGGAGGTTCAACTTTACACTGTAACAGAGAAATTCAGTTCTTTCTTTCCTAAGTCCAGCAGCCCCTGCATTGTTTTTCGTACTTATTGTTGTCTGTCCATATCTTGTTCAATTTTGAGCAGATTCTTGCAAGTGATTGGTTGGATTATTGTTGTGCCCTTTACAGGCTCTCATTTGGCAGAAATGATTTTCTACACAGTCTTGATTAAGGTGGCTCAACTGGATTTTTTTGGGGGGGATACCCCCCAAGTTTGAGCATTAACTACGTCGTCATCCCCCCCCCCCCAAAAAAAAAAATCCAGTCGAGCCACCTTAATGATGGGTGGTTCAATCACAGATTGGGGAAATTTCTTTAATTTGATAGCAATAATTGACTCAAAACCAAGTATCATTGATTGAAGATGAAACCACAATTTGCTTGTGAAAACTTCTTGCAAGATTCATAATTATCCCCTGGTCTCCCTCCCACTCACCCGGAGACATCAACCACCAGTGAATCCGTTTGGGCATCTTTATTGAACGAGCGAGAGGACCCGAGGCCTCGAGAGGAGACCCCAGGGAGGGAGGGAGGGTGCTAAAATTGATGTTACAGCGAACGAGCGAACTGACAAGGATATAAAATGACAACTAGCGCCGTGAAGAAAACAGCTGACGAGCCGCGAGGGCCTGGGTCTAATTAAGTTATTCCTAAGAATATAAACAATTATCCCCTGGTCTCCCTCTCACTCACCCGGAGACATCAACCACCAGTGAATCCGTTTGGGCATCTTTATTGAACGAGCGAGAGGACCCGAGGCCTCGAGAGGAGACCCCAAACCAAGAAAGAGGCCCAAAGGATTCACAGAGGGGGGCGAAGTCAGAGGGGAAGCAGAGGGGAGAGGAAATAGATAACATGGCACGATATGAATAAAAGGAGAAAGACATAAGCAAAGCGAATTGTGAACAAAACCTTAACAATGAAATCTGTGCCAAAACAAAGAAATAAATGTGGGGAACTGGCAAAACGATGTCTGAACCGTAACAACTTAACGTGCTGAAGACAAAACGAGCCTGTCCGCCAAAGAGGCAGTGTCAATAACTATGCAGGCTACTAAAAGTAGACTAAACTATAACAGCTGAATGTGCTGAGAAATAACATGAGACAGCACAAGTCTGTCTGCCAAAGGCAGTGTCAAATAAAGCATGTAGGCGTCGGATCTCCAATCACCCTGGACTTTGATGAGCTCGGAGGGAATCCCGCACTGGAAGGCGAAGGTGGCACCTCTACGACGCAGGCTGTGACCGGAGAAATCCTGAGAATTGAGAGAAACCAAAGACGCCAAATACTTGATACTAGCGTTTAAAGAAGAGGCTGTGATACAGTCATGGTGATGAGAAGCGGTGGTGTATGTGAAGAGCGGGAAGCCAGCCGGGGCTGAAACCGAGTCGAGTAACAATCGCAGGGCAGCGGTGGGGCAAAGGGGAGAACCAGGAATACGAGGAACTGGTACCACGAGTGCTGTATCGCCGGCCTGCCGTGTTTTTGTCCGGGTGACTGTGAGGAGAGCACCTGAGGTGGCAAAAGTGATGCTGACCCTGGACAATGTATGATGAGAGGAGAACTTGTCAAAGGACTGCGGGATGAGGTTGGCAGTTCTGAAGAAGGAGAAGAATCCGACAAGCAGGGCACACCACACAGCTAGATGGGCGGAGTCGCGAACATTAAGATGGTGGTAAAATTGTAGCAAGATGGCTGGGGTCAGAGGTGCTTTCCGATGAGGAAGGTGAACCATAGACTTCTCCAAACCTTTTTGGGTAAGCTTGACATGGATGTCATCGAAGGCTGAAGTCTCGAAATGGCAAAACACGTGTAAACGCCGTAGGGCACTCAAGTAGTTGTTGACTGTGCGATGTGACTTAACGGAGAAGCCAAGCAGGGTGATAAACGCAGCGATAGTCGATGAGGAGGCTGGAAAGGGAGTGATGGAGTAAAATTGGCAGAATTTTAAGTAAGTGTTCCAGACGGAATGATAATTTCGCTTGGTAGAATCAGACAGAGCAAAGGCTTGAATCCTGGTGACGCAGGAGTGAAGGTCATCAAGGTGAAAACCTGCAACCAAATAGAGAGGTGATTACCATTGACAGTCAAAATGGAATAGGTCTGAATGACAAGTGTACTCTGTGAGGGTGTCATAGTGAAGAGAAGCGGCCTCGTAGAAGGTGTCTCGAAACTCAGGATGACTGTCCCAATGACTGAGAGCATCAGCAATGATGTTGGCGTAACCGGGAATATGGAGTGCTTGCAGCTCAAAATCGTGAAGGGAGGCGTAGAACCATAAGTCGCGTAGGCACAACTGAATAAAAGGCACACGGCAACGGCCAGTGTTGGTGGCCAGCTCAGTGTTGAGGTTGTCAGTGCGAACCAAGATGCATAGACCACGCAAATCCTCAGACCACAGCTTGATGCTGACGGTGACGGCCAACATTTCGAGCGAAGCAATGGAAAGAGAGGCTGGATCAAAACAGGTTGGGAACGAGGAGTGGAAGAAACGGCCACAAAGGAAACCGCCAATACTGGTAAGGCAAGCATCAGTACAGAAGAAATGATCACTTACTGGCCAAGGGGAAGAACGCAAAAGTGAAACACCATTGTAGACAGAGAGGAATTTGTCCCACTAACGGAAGTCGGACAGCATGTCTGAACTGGGCACGAAACGTGCACGGTTTGTGGGAAGCTGGCGGAGTTCGTTAAGCAGACGCTGCATGAAAATCCGTCCAGGGCTGATACAAGCACAAAGGTAGGAAAGCTTGCCGATGAGAGACTGAAGGTCGGACTTAGTGGACCGTGGAGCGGCTAGCCAAGCACGTATGAGATCGGCGGTGTCTTGAAGTTTATCGGGAGGCACTGCGATGGTCAGTGTGACGGTGTCATAAGTGAGGCCGAGAAAAACCATTCTCGTGGAAGGTGGACAGTCCTTGGACGGGGACGACTGAAGGCCTAAATCAGTGAACAGACGCTCCAGGTCAGAGAAGGCAAGTGAAGCGTCTTCGAAGGTGGATTCGGCCCCGCCGAAGTCATCGATGTAATTGATACAGTCATGGCCAAAGAAAGAGTGAAAGATGTGAGCAATCGCGTTGGTAGTCCGCTGACAGGCAAGGGTTGCAGAACGAAGACCAAATGGGAGGACAACGTCAAAATAAAAGGAGTCGCACCAGTGATAGGCAAGAAAGATGTAGTCTCTAGGATCCACGGGAATCTGTCTATAAGCGCGTTTCAAATCTTTCTTGTAAAGGTAACACCCAGTGCCCTTGGAGAGAATAAGGTCAACAAAATCGGCGGAACGAGGCAGCGAAAGATGGAAAGGCTGATCGAGGTAAGAGTCTTTGGGAATTCCGTCATTAACAGAGGAGCCAAGAGGAAAACTGAGGTCCAGTACGACACGCCTTTGGGTGCCATCCTTTAGGACAGTTAGCAGAGGAGACATGCGGAGGGGGGCTGGGAAAGGATTGCACGTGAATGGCCCAGCAGTAGCAGAATGTTCGATCTCGGTAGCTAAGAAGGCGTCAATAACATCCGGAAAATTGGTGGCTGAAGCATGGTTGGGCAATAGGTACGAGCTCGGCCATTGTTGGTTCGAAAGCCAGCCGCGTGAAAGGCGGGCTAAGTAGCCGGTTTGGATTGCAAGCGATTGGATTCTGTGATGTTGAAGCGCTCGATTTCGCTGAAATCGTCGCCCCAGCTTGCGAGGCCCGATTCGATGCGATCCAACACGGCAGCATGAAAGGACAGCACTGCTTCCCAGTCATATTTGGATGCCAAACGCATTAAAGACATGAGGTGGTGCGACATGAGCGCTTGCTGAGGGGAAGGCTGAGCAGACAAGATATTGAGATAGCCATACACGAATTCTGCCGTCGATAAATCCTTAAACTTCTTTCAGGACAGACCGAAAGGAACGTGAAGATGAGGCCATTCTTGGGGGTTAACAATGCGTGTATTGTGGTCGAGTTGACCTTGGGACTTACCGGAGTTAACTCCTCCACGAACGGTCTCCAAAGAAGGAATGTTTCGAGGCTTGTTGGCGGCCGGGCTGGATGAAACCAATTCCCGAGCTCTTGATTGAGCTTCGAGCTCAAGGAGGCGAAGCTCCAGCTGTTGCTTTTCAATCTGTAGGTGCAGCAAATGTAAGGAGGGGGAATTGCCAGGCACAGAAGTAAAAGAACCTGGAGCTGTGGTCTCAACACGTGGCGTTGTGTGAACCTCGTGCAAAGGAGATTGGTCTAACGATGGAGTGCCATTCATAGCGCTGTTTTGCGGTCTTGCGAGGGAAGGCAAATCGTAAACGAACCCTGCAGGCAACACAGGTACTCGAGTGCGACGTTTTCTGGCAGCTTGAGACATAATAAGAGGCTAAAAGACTGAAGAAACTGGAGCGAAATGCTAAAATTGATGTTACAGCGAACGAGCGAACTGACAAGGATATAAAATGACGACTAGCGCCGTGAAGAAAACAGCTGACGAGCCGCGAGGGCCTGGGTCTAATTAAGTTATTCCTAAGAATATAAACAGTGAGCCTTGGCTATCCACTGCTTTAGGAAAGACAGAAACTCTTGTAGTTCTACCAAATGTTGGTCTGAGAGGCTTTTGATGTTTTGGGGGTCATTGAACAGCTAAATCGCACTGGGCCAGTAGCTCTATTGTTGAATCTAGGCTGCTGCCATCCTGCCCTTTGCTAACAAGGTGACTCTTGTAAGCCTAAAATTTCTCCAAAAAATTGAACCATTAGTACATTTAAATATTAAGTTAACAAATTATTACAATCATATACTATTGTAACTTTGAAAGACAATTTTAGAGATCAATCAGACAGGTAAATTGAGTTAATAAAGCTTGATACCAACTATAAGTATACAATTAGATGCATTACCGATTAATCTTTTAAGAACATTTTGAACAAACCTTTCTTTTTTTATTATTTTAGACTAGCAGAAAACAGAATGCATGCGTTTGGAACTGAAAATACCTTTATGGGGGTCAACATGTTCCTATCAAGCACGTCTTCTGCGAGATGGTTACACATTTTGGAGGCCCGGTCTAACTGAAAATGGTCCTCTGTAAGCTTGTGGTGGAGGGACATGCAAAATTCGCCTCGATCGTAATTGAACGCTTTCCAGAACTGGTCCCATGTTATGGTCTTTCCTTTTGAAGTCAGGCAACGGGTTCCAGAATGTTCTGTCAAACTCTTCAAAATGTTATTTCGTGTCATCTTAAAGTTGTGCTGAAGGTGAAAATCAGGACAGTAAGGTTGGACACCATACTAACACTTTTCCTTTTTGTGGTCAAAAATTACCTCTTATCTTGTATTTTGTGAAAACAGTTATGAACATGTAAGCGAGTTGTGAAAAGGTGTACTTAGGGCTTTAGCATCACGTGGTGCTATCTAGATGAAACTTAAAAACCAAACAAACCAAAAATTTTTTGAGGACCCTCAAAATGATGTTTCTGTTCACTTAAGTGTTTATAATTTCTGTTGATATGATTAACGACACATATGAAGTGTATATTATAGATACAAAAAGTAATTTAGCTTAAGAGAAGGTTTGTATGCATCTTCACAGTCATGGGTTTGGTTTATCTAATGTAATCACAAGATAGGAACATTTGATGTGAGGACTTTTTTGGCATAAAACTGCTGATGTCAGATTCAATCCTGTCATTTCATTCCTTACGTTATCTACCTTTGAATCTATCATGAAGACAAAAGGTTCCCCTGTGTACAGGTTCTGGGATGCCAATTTTTTTTTCCACGGCTTCATCTTCTCATTTAAAGTGCAGTTTTACAATTTTCTGTTACATCAGCACCATCAAGGATGACCAATACACATGGAAGCCAGTTTCTAACATACCCAGAGAATGTGGAAAAGATCTGTAGCTGTACATTAACTGGATGGGAACTGGGCAATTGGAAATCTGAGTCCACCATCACTCAAGAACATGAATTGAAGAATGAGCATGAGCAGCAAGTCTTGGTTCCCTGCTTTGACCTGAAGATCAAACAATTGAATATCCTAAATTTCAAGTCTAATTGTTAATTAAAAATTTAATACCATACAACCTACTATGACAGTCATTTAGTGCTCCTGATCAGTGACACAACACAAACAGAACAGAGACAATATGTATTTAATTATTACAGTACCTGACAATTTCGCAAACGCATCATGCATCTACCCAAGATCCACAAACCCAACGAGTTTATGTTAACCATCTTTTACAACCATTTCAATGTATTCCTGAATGAGACAAATAATAAAAGATTTAAAGATTATAGCTTTTATTAGTATTTTTAATATTTGCTTATTTAGTTGAGAAATCCAGCACTCACTTGTCTTAATGTGTTGTAGAGGCATGATAACGAGACACCCCAGCAGGCTATAAAGGCCTGAATTTTTGTGATTTCGATTTGTTGTCATTGACACCTAATTGTTGTGGCCAATATGCCACTACGTAGCAACGAAACTGCAGGCTGAAGCTGTCAGCAGCCTGTTTGGATTACAACTTAGCTGGAAGTCCCCTCTACTAATTAAGCATACTAAGATTTCCTTATAGTTTTAAATAACATTATTTTAAATTACTTAAATTTTTCAAATGAAATTGAACCATTTGTATGTTGAGCAGATTAATAATTATTTAACAGTATTCACATTTTAAATTAAGAAGATCATATTTATGCATAACTTCAGTATACAGTACAAAAAGATATATTGTTCCTCCAATAAAAAAAATCCAGTTGGTTATCAGTGTCATTTTTTTATTAAATACAGAGAAGTGTTAGTGTTACCAGAGAAGTGTTAATTGTATCCAATCATCCAATCATCATCATTATGCATTTTTGGTAAGCTTTCCATCTACCTCTTCCCTAAGCCAACATTAACAGTACCTTGTTCTCAATTAGGGCAAAAAGGAGGGACCGGAATTATTGCATACAGGTCAGTAGTAGTAGTAATAAATTACCAACCTGGACTTTCATTTCACCTAAAATGAAGCCACCCATGTAGTCATGTGCCTTTAAATTATTGGCTCTAGCTTCCTCGAGGCACCATTTCAAACTATTTGAATCCCATCCCGGATGTTGGGGGGTTTTGTTCTTGTAGTACCCTAAAAATATTTATTCAGATAAGTATTATATAATGAATTATTTCTGTGGAACTACGATGAGATGAAGGTAGATCACTAAGATGACCAAAAACTTGCACAGTTTGGTTTGGTATCCTGTTATAGCGGAGCCCTGGCGTGTGAAGCGCACCTGCAGAGCACCATGGGTAAGTAAATCTACCCACCCCAGAAAATATGGTAATCATGTGACCGTTCACCACCCGCCTGCCCGCTGCCCATCCGTCTGCACCACAGGCATACCAGTGCAAAATTTGAGGTAGTCTGTGAGTCTGAGGTCTTTTTTGTGATGAGCAACGGGAGAGAGAGCAGGAAAGGGATAGAGAAAGGAGGCACAATTTTACTGACGAGCAACGTGAGAGGGAGCAGGAAAGGGACAGAGAAAGAAGGTGCATTTTTACTGATGAGCAACGTGAGAGGGAGCACAAGAGAAACAGAGAAAGGAGGCAAAATTTCACTGAAGAGCAACTGGACAATGAAAGAGAGAGAGCCAGAGAAAATAGACGCCGAATTAGCGACGAGCGGTGAAGAAGAGAGCGAGAAACAGCAAGGGGAAACAGGCAAGACAAGACAGGAACATCAAAAAAGTTACAGTATAATGCTCATTGACATATTTTCGATCTGTCTGGTATGCTGAAAACCTAAGGTAATCTTAATCTTGTGCAACTTATGTAATTCCATCGAGAATTTAGTTTAAATAACCATTTACATTTTTTTCTGTCCGATCCGACTGTGCAATGAATTGCTCAATAAAACTGTTCATCCTTCTGTAAGCTTACGTAAGCTGAAAATTTTTTGCTGTGACCCTGGCCTTCGTGACAAGTGAAAAATTTTTCAGTGTTAGAGGATCGTAAGTTACATGTAAACAGCCTAATGTCTGTGAAAGCGTTGTTATGTTTTGTCCAAAGTCTTGGGGATGTCACTGTTTCATCCTTGTGCCTGGCGGACAGTAGCTTGAAATTGAAGATGTTTTGCCCTGGTTTTGCCATGATGCTCTTTGAAAGAGCTAATTTGTTGCAGATTGTTTGGATTCTTGCAGGCCGACTATTTACTTTTTAAACACAAACAGAATTTAAAGGAGCGTTAGATTTGCTTTTGTCAAGTGTAAGAGCTATTTGGCTGGCTATTCTTCCTCTTGTAATTGAAATATCTTTTTTTAGTATCAGGCTTTTCCATTTTGTAGATTATCCTATCTTCTTATGTTTTATGTAAATAAGAAAGTCATGAAGTCAGTGCTCGAACTGATTTTTGCATAGTGGCTGCAGTCACGTTGACAGGCCAAACAAATCTTAGTGCGGGCATTGTTTCCTGCCAAACAAATTGTAGCTCGGACCGGTCAAAATACAGGAAAATTCACGAGCAAGAACCTGCATGTTCTCATAAATAGCCTTAACAGGTTCTTACAAAAATAGTTATTTGCTAAAATTTGGCTATTTTTCTAGAATAAATTGGTTCTGATTTAGTGAAGGAAAAACCATTGTGGCTAATCATATAAAGAGTACTTATAAAGAGGCTTTCAATGGGGTGATGTCTCCTAAAGAGGTTCCTAAATATTGTTCAAGTGAAAAGAATTTTGTCATATAGTGAAAGTCTTTCAAATATATTTATAATAAACACTGGCTAGGTTCTTGTATGGAGGGGGCCTAACTGGCAAATTTATAGCCTTAGAGGTTCTTAAAAACCAGGTTCTCAGTCACAGGTTTGTACTGTACTGAAAACATTGTACTTTGCAGTAACAGGCAAATTAAGACAAAAAATTTCCCCATAAATGCTGAAAAACTCCTTGTATTGTGAGATGGGGAAATACAGAATTTTAGGACAAACATATCTTATTATAAACCACTTTTGAGTGCGGTTATCAAGTTATGAAAGTAACATTTGTTTAACAAACAATGAGCTAAGCCGTGTAAAAGCAGTTATTTAAATTTGGAAATTATTTCATTTTATCAGTATTGCTTTGTTAAGTCTCCTTACTTTATTTAACTTACAGTAAAAACCTGCATGTTTCAAGAACCTACTTTTTGAAATACAGTGAACTCTTGCCTTGTGTACATCTTGCTATAAAGGAACACCCTGATAATATGGACGGCAGCTGAATCTCAAGCAAAAATAAATTGCAGACGTTTCACTGAAATAACCTTCCGCTTTTATGGACTATCACTAATGAGGACACTTAACTCAAGCTCCCTATAGTGTCCACTGTATGGCAAAATAGGTTCTTGTACTTTGGATAGTTGTTAGCAATATTTATGCATACTTAGAAAATTTTGGTTAAATTAGGTCCACTTTTCTCTGTGAAGCAGCAGAAAAATAAATACTATTTTTGCTTCAGTTCTAAAATCCATAAGTGTATCTCTATAGTTAATCATAGTTAAACTATAAACCTAATAAAAGAACCTGCTTGATCTTTCTTGGTTTAAAACGTGTAGCTTCTTGTAGATTGCGAGCAGTCTCTTGTTTTTCTTTGCAAAGTTACTGCATGCGAAACCTAAGCACGCGAGAGGCAAAGCTGGGAACCGCAAGAAACGAGGGCATAAGCCCAAGAAGAAAAAATAAGAGACTGCTGACTCTTGTTCTGTCTGGGGACAATGAAGCTGTCAAGGTAATTCAATTAGTCAATAATCACGAGTAACTTGAAACAATTTATAAATAGAACATAAACAACTGAAAAAATTACTCTTTAAATCCGGTAAGATTACGTTTCCGTTAAGGAAATTTACAGCAGCTTT
>OZ037995.1:18533826-18561326 GCA_964035705.1 Porites rus
TGAGTGATAGAGAGAGGAGTGATTGATTAAAGACAGGAGCAACAGAGGAAGTGGAGGACGACAGAGATGGGGCACATACCTTGCAATAAGAGGATAACTTATCCTTCACAAGAGATTACATGAATTGCTTATTTACTACAGCACAAAATATACAACACTTGGGCTCTGTATTTTTTGAAAAAGCATATGTTGGTCTTACAAGATGTGCGAAATTTCTCTTAGAGATAAAATATACAAATCATTACACGGAAAAAATTGTAGTGAAATCATGACAAATAATTATGCAATAAATCAACTTATACCTGACTGTCTTAAAATTTACTTTAATGTCCAACATTATTTATTCTTCACTTTGACATTTCTGAAAGTACGTGGTTGGCCAAACGGTCAACCTGCCCGGCCATAAATTGGAGCTGGGCAGCCACCCGTTTGGCTTCCATTGTGGTTTTTTTAAACTCATTTGCTTTTTCGTTTAATTTCTCTTCTTTCTCCTTTAACTCTTTTTCTTTTTTCTCTAATTCGCTTTTTCTTTCTTTTATTTTTAATTCTTCTTCCTTCATCCGCAATTTATTTTCTTTTCCCTCGATTTCTTTTCTTTTCTCTTCCATTTCGATGGCTACCGGGCATGATCTAATCTCTTGTTCTTCCTCTGTTGATAGCTGTAAAAATGAGTGACCTACCTATGATAATATGTCTACTATTGTTATCTTATGTTACCCAGGTCTAAATGATAAATAAGATATGATGAGCTCATCTTTAAAAACCAAAAACATCCTTTCTGACCATAAGGTTGAAAGCCTTGTCTCATCAGGAGCTCAGAAGGCAATCAAGGAAACAGGTCAGGGAGGGGGAGGTTAGCAGAATAAAATAAAGCCGATCAGGAATGGGGCGGGTTTTGGAGAAAGAGCCTGTTTCCACACATTTCGACTCCATTATGGTACCATTTGGCTGAGCCCTATGTGCCTTTTTGTCATTTAAGGATGCCTTTTGTTTGAAAATTTACTACTACATACCTCTACTTTTGGTCGTTTTACTTTTTGGCCTGTTGGTGTGTCCATTATGGTAGTCTATAGTAGTAAGGGTGAGTTTTTACTTAGGATAAATGCAGAGATTGAAGGGTTAGGAATGCTTACCTCAATGGTGAAGTTCGCTGTGTATGGAAACGACGGGTGAACTTGTGGAATCAGTCTGGGCTACGTGATTGCATAGATTACGTCAAGTTTTTAAAAATTTTTAAAGGGAAATTAACTATTTCCAGTGCGCGCTGTGAGCAGAATACTGTTGAATTAAAGAATTGTTCGTTTTTCTTTGAAAATTTTGAGGCGTGAGCAGAAATATTTACGTGTAATAGTTATTTTGAAACTTGTGAGAATGATTGTTTTGTGAAGGAGCTAAAAATGAACAATGTCTAAAGAAATAGAGACTTGGTATGCAGAGGTTTTGAAATCTCACTATATCACTTCTGTTATAAGAAGTGATTTGCAAAAGATTGATAGACTGTACAGTACGTTGGCACGGTTAAAGTTTGAAGCAAATGTGGAATATACAGCTGTTTGTGGTGTAGTGACATGTAAGGATGAAAAAACAAGGCTCGTTCGGGCGGAAAAGGAGAAATGTATGGGATTGGAGTTAGTGGCCATAAAGAGAAATGTTGATGATATAGTAGAGAGTAGGACGAAGTTAATTACTTCTGAAATAACACAGTGGAGAAACAAGAAAGGACGAGATTATTATACCAAAACAAAGGAGAAAAGACATGCAAGAGGAGGCCTAGTAATTGTGGGTGAACTGAAAGACACTTTGCATTGTTTTTTGTCCTTTGTAAAGGAGAGGGACGCTCTATCACAAAGTGATTTAAAATCCTTTATTCATAAGGATAGACTAAATGGTGAGGACATTACATTTGAAAGAGAAAGGGGACGTGATAGAGTGAATTTACATAACTTTACTGGGTGCAATGTAACCAAAGAAGAGCGGCAGATATTGAACTATGGGGATGGTTTCGTTTTGCAAGGAAAACCTACATCAGATGGCATGATGAAGCAGCGTGCACTTAAAAAAAAGACTGAACTAGCTGTATTGAGTTATGTTGAATATTTAGCCGGTGTTAGGGTGAGGGTTAGGATGAAAGGGGAAGGGCGGAGCAGAAATGTTAGGAAGGAGATTTTACATTATTTTTTCCATCCTAGAATAGGTTGTTTGGAGAGAAGGTTTATAACCAAGGTTTTAAAATTAGTTGATTTTTACTCTGTAAATCATGTTAGAAGTGTTAGAAGTAGATCTTTACATGCTAATACGGTCAGGGGGATGACTAGTAACCAAAGGGGATTAAAATTATTAAGAGATTTAAGTCAGGATAATGCTTATATTCTGAGGGAAAGTGACAAAAACCTGGGGTGGTCTCTTAACAATTCCTCTTGGTATAAAAAGGAATATGATAGGCATTTGAATTCTGGTTTTTATCGAATGGTGGGGAATATGGGGGATGTAGACAGTATAAAACTTACATGTTGGTTATCTTTACAAGCAATTTTAAAGAAACACACGGAGGTGTTACCAGTTAAGGACTATAAAGGCTTTAATTTAGGCAACAGTATAGAGGATTACATTCTGCCTAGCCTGAATTTATTCCCAAAAGAACACAAATTAAAAGAAAAGGCTAGTATGGAGAATGAAAGTCTATTAACATGAGGCCCATAGTTACTGGGTATGGGTGGTGCACTATAGAGGCATCTAAATATTTACAGAAGAGATTTAGGTCAATTTTGGTTGGGTTTAAGGATTACTTAGAAAGTAGCTCATTACCATATTCCATTTTAGGGAATAGTTATGAATTGGTTGGTTTAATAGAGAAAACTAATCTGAGTTCAGTGGGTGGATGTACCTTTGTAACTTAAGATTTTAAGGATTTGTATACAAATATTCTCTTTAAGGACGCTAGCAATACACTAAGGGAATTGGCAATAAAACTTGGAATGGGGAAGGCGGAAGTGGATTTTCTTTTAGACTTATATTTATTTTGCAATAATTGGAATTATTTTAATGTGGGTAATAGTTTATTTAAACAGGTCAAGGGGGTTAGTATGGGTTGTTATTTTAGTAAGGAAATTAGCGATTTAGTTTTGTTATACTGTGAGTATAAGTATTTTTTAGCGCGTGATGTCAAAAAAGTAATCTTTTTGAAAAGGTATGCTGATGATGGGATTATTTTGTTTTCTGTAAGGGACAGTAAAAGTACATTGTCCAAGTTGCAGAAAATTATGCTTTTTTACCCTAGTAACCTGGTGGTAAACATTGTTAAAAACTATGTGACACCTCCGCCTTCTTGAGCGGTTAATACATGGAGAGTTCTGTTATGAGATCTTTAAAAATGCTGCAGGGGACTGGGAACCCTCACACATCATGTATTATACTGGGTAATGCTGTTAATGAATGATAATTATTTATTTGATGAATGGGAAATGAAAAGATGCTATACTTGCCGGAGCTACTTTTGCTTTTGTTCTTAGTGATTAGAAATGGACATAATGTGTCAATGTTGCTTTATGTACCAGTTGAATACAATAAATTTCCTTTGATTTATTTCTAAACAAAATTCTCAAGTCTAATTAGCTATCAACTGCCCTAATTTCAGCCTTAATAGGACAATTTAATAGGACAGTACGCATCATGCCTAAGTAATTGGACAGTAAGCGCTATCATGCACGCACTTAAATGGCTTTTTTTCACTGCTAGCCAAAACAAGACTTGGAATTTCTTCTTGTTCACCTAAAACTCTTGCACAAAGTAAAGCACAGCTTCCTTAACAACACGGAACTTTATCACAATACAGAGTAACTGTTGAATGTTAATCGTTAACAAACAGTGTCGATTTGTATGAACCCCTATTGAGCGGACACTTGGGAAGGTCTCAAAGGTGTCCTGCTTTAATTATAGAGGTTTCACTGTATATCGTTCTTAGAATGACTTTACTTAACCTGTGAAATAGGTATAGTAGAATTGCTAAGCACTATTATGCACTATAAATTTCGTTGTATTTCTTTTTTACTAGTGACTATTTTGCACTAGTTGTTAGTGTGTGTTTCATGGGCCAAGTAAAATCACTCTAAAAGTTATTTAAAAAATATTTTAAAATAAATTTGTTAAGATATAAAAGATTAAAAATGTCTGTTACATCTATGATAAGTAATGTGATTTTACTTATTATACATATAAATGACATTTGTTCCCATCTTCGGATCTGCTCCTTTGTCATCTTGTGCTGGAACAGACAAAATATTGCATATTTGTAAAGGAAAATAAATACACTTGAATCAAAAGTGATTCCACAAATACAAATTAATACTTCACAGTTTTAGAAACAATGAAATATAAACCATGAAAATTGATATTTACAAACACAAATAAAGTTACAGAAACCACAGGTCTAAAAAAAGAGAGCATTTATCTGTTCACATGTTGGGGAACCAGAACCTTGTAGTACTAATAAATCAACTTGCTTTCAGATTTGTGAATTGTGCATACCATGCAGCCAAGGCATTTTATACATAGCATCAAGAAAACAGAAGTGTACACATGTGTTTACCAAAAAGATGGAAGTCCTTAATAGAAAGGTAGACTCAAACACATAATTCATTCTTACAAATGTCATGTATGTAATAATTATTATTTTTCGTTTAAATATTGCAAATACCTTTTTCCTGTGTTTTTTTCTTTGGCCACTTTGGCCAGGGGATGGGGCACAAAAAGCCACCCGCCACAGCGGTGGCATGTCAGTTTTTTGAGATGTTCATCTGCAAGAAATAAAGTAGTTTGGATCATCATAAAAATCGGTTTGTGTGTTGCTAAATTATAACACTTTAAGGTGATTGTACATGTACAGTATCATACAGCTGACCTAACCTTCTTGCCAGGTGGGGCAAATTGGGGTCGTATGGCGCCACCCTTCGCACTTGTAGCATTCTGTGAAGAGATGCAAATTATAGAATGTTATTAACTTTTAAAATTTGTTAGGAAATAAATAAGCATGGTGTCCTAGTTTTACTGGTTTGAGATATGAAAGCTGTAGTTGAAGTTGGTGTTAAAATATTGGCTGTGCCTTCGTTGTTCAACCCACTTCTCAGTGTCTGGATATCGAATGAAACATTGCATGTCTTTTTTGATACAGCTTCTCAAACGAATATTACCGATAATTCTTGGAAAAATTTAAAGATAAATAAAGTTTGCAAAATTTTATGGTAATTCGTATCCAATATCCAAACTACTGTCACGGTTGTCATTTTCTTTGTTTTCGCTTTATGAATTGTTAATGAGTTTGAGAAAGTCACTTTGACGTCATGATATTGTCTGTGGAAGATGTCGTCACAAAGCTCCATCTAATGTTCACTCATATGGGGGTTAATCCCCGCCATAACTGTCTTTTCATTTTATGGCACTGTTTTCCTGTTTATTGTAGCATGTTTCATTTCACTGTAGTCGTCTCTTTTCCGTGAAAGGCATATTCCGCAGTTTTGCACAAGTACATTTTGTACAATTACATTAACTACACCTTAAAGCGCTAACAAATACAGTTGTGACCAATTTAGAATTGCCACTCTCGTAGAATAGGGAGGTTAATTTTTGCAGAATTCGGCTTCGTGAATTTGACACAATTGAATGTCTTGAATTTCACGAAATTCAACTCCCAGAGCTGCGTTGTCAGCGGTCTTACTTCAAATACAAAAAGGGAGCGGTCACTCAGCATAAAACATGGCCTCGGCGTGCGAAGTTGGGGAATGTCTCCGTGTTCACCTCAATGAGGTAGTAAGATTTTTAGAGATTGGTAACCACGACTGCGATACCTTAGATTATACAATTTTCCGATTAGATTGGGTCTTAAATGTGCTTGCGAGATACTTGGACACTGAAGGTGCAGGAGCGATAAACGCACGCGTAATCGACCTCGTTTGCGAAGCGAGAGAAGCGGTTATCAATGCTGACTGTAGTAGAGGCGCATTTCAGGCAGGTTGTATTTTTACTGGTCAGCCTGGACGGCCAAAGTTAAATGTTCCTCAAGAACAATTACAATTTCTCATAGAACGTCGATTCAACACCACACAAATAGCTCCCTTCTGGGGGTTAGTCCACGAACAATCGAGAGACGTTTACGTGAACATAACCTGAATATCAGTACTTCTTACTGTAATCTAAGCGACCAAGATTTGGATACAGTTATCAAGAGTGTACTCACCAATTTCCCTCAGACGGGCTACAAGCGGATGACTGGGTTTTTAAGGGCATAAGGGCTTATTATCCAACAAAGTCGCATTTGAGCAGCAATGAGGAGAACAAATCCTGAGGGAACTCTTTTGAGAGCTCTGGGAATTCATTTCATTCGACGGTGGAGTTACCAGGTTGCAGGACCTCTTGCCCTTTGGCATGTTGACGGCAACCACAAGCTCATTAGGTGTGGAATCTGGACTGATTAGAGTCGGTTTGCATGACAAGAATGATCATTGCACCAGGATCGCAAATTATGCATCCGGGGTGATTATTAAATAGACAATAACAACATTAGCAAATCATTATTTTCGTTTTTGACAGTCTACTTAAGAGAGATTATAAGCCCTGATATATTGATCACAAACCACAGTTCTGAAAGATCTCAGAACTTGACAGCAGCGATAAAATTGTCTCCTATTTTCTGCTTTCAGTTTTTATGCAAAAGTACGTACTTGACCTTAGTGCAAGTACCATCCTAGTTGAGACGAGGCAATTTAGCATGCGTGTAAACCAGTGGAGAGGATGAACCACATATTAGGGCGATCCTAGTGCAATAATCATTCTCCTTTCATGCAAACAGTCCAGTAATGTGGTAAAGTGTAGCATGCATATATTGTTTTCCATTTCAAGAAACCTTATGTATCCTAAGAAAAATATATTCTAGCATTATGTCAGTGGACAAAGTGACCCCAGCTCTCATTTGGCTTGATAGCTGAACTGGTTGAACACAGCACCAGTATTAACAATTTGTTTTCATTGGTGCTAAATTTATTAAATCCTGAGGATTCCACATATGGTATAGGCCTGTTTTTGTATTTTGCTCATGTTCGTAACTAATGGTTCACCCACAAATGATTTGGTAAAAGATTTAAGGAAATATGCTATAAATATTAAATAACAAGCATAGTCTAAAAAGTAGGAAAAAGTTGTTTCCTTGCATAACATTCCTAAGTACTATACCGATTCTTTGGCTTGTGCTGAGGGAAGGACGTTTCATATGCCAGTAGTCAGAAAAGAATGTTTCTGCATGTTTTCCACACGATTCTTTATTTAGAATGTTTAATTTATTATTAATTTTTTTTTAATAGGTGGAGGTTTGTAATCCATGCTGGGATTGATGGATTTTCTCGCATGATAATGTTTCTACATTGTTCAACAAACAACAAGTCTTTGACTGTTCTGCAGCTTTTCCAGTCTGCTGTAGAAACTTTTGGTCTTCCCTCCCGTGTGCGATCTGATAAGGGTGGTGAAAATGTTGAGGTAGCTTGGTACATGTTAAATCATCCGTTGCGTGGGCCCGACAGGGGAAGCCATATAGCAGGCCGCAGTGTCCACAACCAACGTATTGAGAGGTTATGGCAGGATTTGTTTATGGGTTGTACATTTCTATTTTACCACCTTTTTCATCACATGGAGAGGTGTGGTATTCTTGATCCTTGCAATGAGATGCACTTGTTTGCATTGCATTATGTCTTCCTGCCAAGGATAAACAGGAATCTAAGAGCCTTCCAAGAAGCACACACCAGAGCTCCCATAAGCACCGAGGGAAACTCTTCTCCAGAGCAGCTTTGGGTCAGTGGTCTGTTGCGAATGGCAAATTCTCATCACACAATAGGGCAGTAATTCCGAGATCCTCAGGTATGGTAGTTGGCTATGAACAAAGGGCCGATTCATGAAAGTCTTGATAATTAACTGCTGCGTAAAATGTAGAGATGTTTATCAAAAGATGTTCAATATTGTTATTGGTTTTGAAAGCCTGATTATAATTTATTATTAAACTAAAAGAATGCAAAAAGACCTGTGTTTGATGCCGTTAGGTGTTGAGAGTTTTGAGTAATGGGACCCCAGTTTATCTTGCTTTTGTTCCTTCAACTACATGTAAAGCGCTATTTGTTGTTCCATTGTATTTCAGGTTATAGATGGTGACTATGGTATTGATGTTGATGGGCCTGTGCCATTAGAGGATCATGATGAATATGTTGATGTTCCACCCACTGTGATTAACCTTGGACAGAATTTTCAACAACAGCTTCAAGTGACTATTGACCCACTGCGTGAGTCAGATTGTTATGGAGTTGATATTTATTTAGAAGTATTATTTCTTTTAGAAAATATCTGTAGCACAATGTAAACAAAAAGGCGCCATTGTTTTAATTAACTTTATTGCTAAATTTCTCTCAAGTTTTCTTGACAAACAGTAACAATCTTTGGCTAAATGATAAGTACTTCGACGGGCAGTTGAGGAAGAAGTTGGGTCAGGGTACCCATAAACAATAGCCAACAAATGAATTGATCTTGATACTTGTTTTCATCTGCGTTAATTGCGAAATAATAACGTTAAAATCCATCAAAATTGACACCAACAGGAACTAGTTTTTAGGTCACAGAATTGACCTGTACTGAAATAAAACTAGTACAAACATGCGAAAGCAATTACTCTGATCAAGGATATTTTGGCACAATTAAAACGCAACGGTAGTTTAACTTGTTGGATTTTGGTTTAACTCACTGCTTCATGTACATGTCTTAAAATCGTCCATAACCTTTTCCTCCAAAAAGGAGGGAGGTTATGGAGAATTTCTTGAAATTTTCATATGTTTCGTGTACAAGTGGGAGGAAAATCGTGTTGAAACAGGAATCTGCTTCCAGGAGCTGCTTTTTTGGATCATCCATGAATTTCACTACAATCTCATCAACATCATCTAATGTTGGTTGTCCACTTAAAAATGTCACCAGCTGTTTAATCAATGGTTCCTTGGACTCTGGATCTATGAGTAAAAGTGATAGTTATGCTGTGATTGTAAACCACTGAGAACTACTTGACAGGGTGGAAAAAACATTTTCCATCATTTTTTCCATACAAACCTCTGTAAATTACCCAACAAGCACCATCAAACCAACGTCATCATGCAAAGGTAAAATTAATAATTATTATTACCTTTTAGTGCATCAGACTCTCGAACAAACTGCAAGAACCACTGCCAAGCCTGTTGCTTTTCTTGGGAATCTGTCTTCTCTCGAACATCTAACTTTATCTTCTTGGTCATAAGTTCCACATCTATCAGTGCATCCTTAGTGGAAGGGAAAACCTTGTTTGCCAGATCAGGGTTTCCTCTCAAGAGATCACCAAGCCCCAAACAGTTCAGTCCTTTGAACAACGTTTCCAGGGGAAGAATTCTAGTCATAACAACCTCAGCTACCATCAAGTCTTGAACTGCACCGGCCATGTTTAGTGACGTCAAAGGAACCCATGTTGTCAGTCCATGACGAACTAGTAACTCTTCTAGTTTGTCCTTCTCAATATCAGTTAAAGCAGCAAGGTCATCTTGTCCTATAACCTGTAGCAAACAACATAGTATAAAAAAATGCACAAAATACTTAGAATGTCACCGCAGACAGTGAAAAAAATAACAGAACAGTTATCGGGGATAGAGAATTTGGAGGCTTTGAGCTTCATATAAAGAGGCAGTTTACCATAAATATTTTCCCATGTGCAGGTAACAAAACATCTGTTGTGAATAAAATTTGGCTTTACATAAAAAGCAAAATTTTAGATTCTGTTGGTTCTGTTCACATGCCAGGGAAAAGTGACTCTATGAGTAGGGCTGCACTGACTGGCTGCACTTCCTGAATTGACTGTACGTGGTTTGTCTGACTGGAAACCAGTATTTTATTTCCCACCCCTTGGCACACCTAAGCAATACACCGGGCAACAAGGTTTTGTGTAACAATTCCTTCCTTTTCTTTTCTACAGGGTGAAAGTTAAAAAACCTACCTAATTATGTCCATTCCAGAAGGGCAGGTACAAAGGGAAAGGCATAGTAATGCTTTTTTTTACCTTTTCTTCTAACAGCATTCGTAAATCAACATCAGGCAAATCTGACGGTGTCACAAGCTTTCCAGCCTCTTCAACAGAACCAGAAACCATGTACTCTTTGATGGGAGGAGCCAATCCAACCAGGCCATCCCCACCATGAAGTATACTGTGAGCAAGAAGCTTCCCTACCATCTGGAAGCACCCACTGGACAATACATCAGCTCCATAAACAGGCACCAAATGCCCTTCTTTTCCAGTAAACAGCTGGAAATTGTACACTGGATCAACTTTTTTCAGTGATGCCAAACTAACATGGAAGAACTCTTTAGAAGGACCACCCATGTCAACTCCACACTCGCCTCTAAATGAAACATCTGGATTTTTCCTCAGATTTAAGTTTGGCCGTTTGTATATGCACATTAACTGCCTCAGGGAGGACATTTGCATTCTATTGAAGTCAATGCACTGGCTCCCTCTCTCAATCTGAGTTTTGTATTTCCTCAATGCCTCAGTTGCAGTAAGAGATTGAATGGTCTCAGGTGCCTTATCTGTTCATCAATAAATTACAAAGAACATACTTTTTGTTAAATCAAACTATCTTTAACAAGTAATTAAAAAAACAAGTAGCTACTTACATTCGTTACTAAATGATTCAAAGACAGACTTGTTCAAGAGGTCATCCTTGTCATCAACATCACAGGACTCTAAAAGCCAAACAAAAGCACAGTGTCATCTGCTCATCATCTTAGGCAGAAATGTGTTGTTATATATGTGGATAAGTTTTCAACCCTCAATCAAAAAAAATTATTACTGTAATAAATTCCAAAATCGTACCTTCTGCAAGCAAACAGGCAGCTCTATCTAGGTCACCATCTACAGCCTCCAAGGCTGCCCTCACATTATCCTTCTTGGAGGGGAAAAGCTCACACAATTTATCTTCATCTTCTTGTTTGGGCTGTAGTGAAATCAATAATAGAAATGATGATAATAATAAGAGCAATAATAATGAGGATTATGACGACAATGAAGACTTAATTGACCACTCCTCAAATTCCGATGAGGTTTTTCAGGGACAAAAAATATAAACAAACTGAAACAATAATTGTAGGGCAATCCAAAGAAAACCATACAAACAATTCAAAGCATTTATCGCTGTTTTGTTGACAAAACCCACATGTTTGACAAATGACCGCCAACAGTTCATTCAAGAAACCTTGCCTCATGTTTTGCCCAAATCTTGGTGCCTTTTTGATCAAACAAAACAAAAATAAATGAAAGAATTCAACATTAGCCCGTCACTCCTTCAGCTCCTCAGTTGTCTCAATATAGCTAGGGATACTATCCTACAATAATCGACAGAAACCCTTGCTGTACTCGACAGAATACCACTCAGTGTCTCAGTTCTTTTACATGAGCCGTTTTTCAAACCCCAGCCCCTCCCCCAAAAAGAAGCGCTAAAAAAATATTGCAAGTTGGATGGATAAAACTTACTGAATCAAATCAAAATACATTAGTCTTAATAATATCCAAGGGTATTGAACATAAAGTTTACTTTCTGTTTCATATATTGAATTGGCCCTTTATGGCTACAGAGACATTGATGTTCAAAACCTACCAGCCTTTTAGTAGGCAATGATATGTCTGGGTATCCATCACTGTCATCATCTAGGGAAATTCTGCAAACAGAAATGTGTAAAAGATCAGTTACAACAAGTTTTCCTTGAATTGAACTTAATTCAAAAGTCTGTAGAAACCAAGATACAAATCATGACTGTTGCTACTAACTGGCTGAATGGAAATACGTGTAGATAAAAATATTAAGTCGATCTTGAACAGTTGCATGACAGCCATTTTAGATAAAGTAAACTTAAGCTTGTGATATATTTTTTTAAAATATGCTTCTTCCCACAAACCTTTGTGCTGAACATTTCTGGTGATGCTCTCTGAGCAATGACATTGAGACTGATTTTCCACAAGCCAAACATGGAACAAGAACCAGTGCATCACTTTCTTCCTGAAAATTAACAGAATAATTTCAAAGTTTAAAGACAGATAACTTGGAGGGTAAGATTTCCGTACAACCCCATACATTAATTTTATTATGCATGCATGTTCATGTTAAACTATTTATGTGAAATAGTATGAGATTACTGCATGCATAATAAACATATGGGGTTGAACTTGAAGCTTGGAGTAGTTTCTATTCATTAAATTTAACTACTGTAAATCCTCAAATAATTACCTGGGGTGCTTATGCAGAATAATTTTAGGATAGCGTTGGAGGTGCCCACAGGGGAAGGAGACCTGGGGGAAACTATCCTGCAGGGCTTTAGATGAATGCATAATTACAGACTCACCACTTCTTTCTTCACCTCAGTCTCGTCAAGGTTTTCTTGAATAGGCCTTATATAAATAAGAGCCTGGCCCAACCCAGCTCCATCCCTGAGAAATGGAACAGTGTAGCCAGAAGGAGGAGGCTTAATAAGCAGTAACTCGCCTGGCCTTGCGCCACTCCTGAGTAGTTCGAATCCACCACCCTCTTTTAGTTTCGGGTATGCATCTTCCATTTTTCTTTTGAAAGTTGGAGCATCGTCTCTGTTCCCAAACGTTAGCTTCTTGCGGCCCAAACCTGCTGCAAGCAGGGTTAATTTATCCGCCTTAGTTGGTACTGATTGACTATCTTTGTTCGCCATACATACGAATTCCTGCGTCCAGGTCTCTCAAACTCGATAGTATCCTCCTCCATGTGACGACCGGCTTCTTTTCGCTGGAGGAAAAGATTTCGACTCTGACCTTTTGGGAAAGGTTGAGGTACCAGGGTTACTTGTTCGGTAGCCAGAAAACAGTGACCTGAAATTTTGAAGCACCCAGTTTTGGTCATGACTCGAACTGGATACAGAGTTCGTCACCACTGTTTCAGTCCCTGTAACAACTCTTCCTGCAACTGAAACAGCCGTGTCGTCAGACTCTTGATCTCCAGCGAGCAAACTAGCTGCTTCTCTCAGAAGAGTAACAGCCTTGTCAGTGTTACCGTTCAAAGACATCTCGCAAAACCAAAACTAAAAAACATCCAGCCGTCCAGTTATTAACCTTCCAGTTCGCACGCCAAGCTGAGTGACCGCCCCCTTTTTTTATTTGAAGTAAAACTGCAGACAACGCAGCTCAGGGAGTTGAATTTCGCGAAATTCAAGAGATTCAATTGTGTCAAATTCACGAAGCCGAATTCTGCAAAAATTAAGCCTCCCTATTCTACGAGAGTGGCAATTCTAAATTGGTCACAACTGTATTTGTTAGCGCTTTAAGGTGTAGTTAATGTAATTGTACAAAATGTACTTGTGCAAAACTGCGGAATATGCCTTTCACGGAAAAGAGACGACTACAGTGAAATGAAACATGCTACAATAAACAGGAAAACAGTGCCATAAAATGAAAAGACAGTTATGCGAGGATTACTCCTCATACACTCATACAGTCACTCTTTTGACATCTGTTTCGTATCCGTGTGGTAAACACATAGGCAGTTTCAATAGGCAGTTTAGTGGTTGTTTTGACATTTGCTGTTACTTGTGTAAAACGTAACTAAAATGTTTTCTGTGTGGAGAATGCTTTTTAGTGGGATCACTTCTTGTCCAGACTTGTTTTTAATCGATGTCATGTTTTAAAACAGCAGAAATTGGTTTCTGTTAGATTTAACTGAGATACATGTTCAAGAAGTAAGAACAATGGACAATGTACTCACTGATTCTTCTTCTTTTCTCTGCAAAGTGATAGAGGTACTGTGTCATTTTATTATGAGTCAACAGAACAGACACTGTGAAAAAGTTGTAATACATTATTGTATCTATAATTACTGAACATACTATAAACCTAACAAACACAATTAAAGACTATTCATCAGGTAATTGATTATTAGGGCTATGACTGACAATGCTCACTTGGACGATTTCCATATCTTTCTGTTGGAGGATTGAATCCTGCAAAGAAAAATGAAAGACCTTGTTAATAAAAGTTGCAAGTCAATAAGCTTTGCAATAAACAACTGTGATAATCATTCAGCATACTATAAACCTGGCAACACTATGCAATCATACACTATTCAGATAATTGAGTTTAAGAACTATGACTGAGAATGCTCACTTGGAGGATTCTGGTACCCAAACCTCTCTACAGAAAAACGGAAAGAACTTATTAATAAAAGTTGCAAGTCAATGTGCTTTTAACTGATCATTAGGCATCATACAAACATAGCAACACAATTAAACACTATTTAGATAATTGATTATAAGTGCTATGACAGAGAATGCTCACCTCGAGCATTCGAGGAACCAGAAGTCGCCACTAAAAAAAAGGAAACACCTTGTCAATAACAGTTGCACGTCAATGTGCTTTGTAATAAATAACTGTACTAATCATTCAGCATAGTATAAACCTAGCAACACATTATAATATTTTGGTAATTGATTATCTGAAGCTATTACTGAGAATGCGAGCCTGGTGGACGACCTCTTCCGATGCCTTGGTTCATCTGGAATTATTAAAAAAGGGGAAAATACATCACCCTATTATTTCATTAAGTTAGTGAACGATACCGTTACTGTGTAATATCAGCAATAGCTCATGTCGTTGATAAAGCAAATAAGTGAGTATCAAAAGATAGAGTCCTAGTAGAAAATGAATTCAAACTGACAAAGTGCAAGTAAGTTTTAAGTACGAAATGTCCGGTGAAAATAATTTATAGAAATCTTTTTATGAACTTATAACAAAATAACTGAGTACGCTTGTATTCTTACGTTCAAATAAATTTATGGAGGTATTATTAGACTTAATAAGCTTAGTTTATACTTAAGTTAAGCGTAACTAAGCTTAGAAAGTCATCTGAAATGTAAACTTTTTTCTTACGGGTTCCTCTATCCCTGCACTTTCGTTCTCACTTTAAAAAACAACAGATAATATGCCGTATGTAAAAATGACAGAAATATCAGCATTGTTTAAGAAAAAAAACAAAGAAACAATTACACTGAATTGCCATAATACGTTTTTAATAGTAAGCTTACCTCGAATTCATTTCTTTTTCCTGAGAAGGCAAAATAAAGAGAGTGGTTACACAAGGTAACAGTATAATCCGAGTAGAATAAGTTGTAAATACATCCAACAGGCTTTTATCTTGCATGCGTTTTCCCACCTTTTTCACCGCGTACCATCTGTTTGTGCACCCGCGTTCTTTCAAGGATGGAACCATGCCTGACTCAGTACTGCCATGAATCCCGCGAATCCGCGATAGCCTGAGATCATACCCTCTCCCTATTATCCCCTTATCTTAAAAAAAAAAGCGCTGATGGCAGGTTACTGCTGTGATGCCTTGGCTGTTCCAGGCTTTCAGATGGTGGCGATTGCACAAAGAGATGTGAGCACAAAAAACAACCGGGGTAGGGTAGGGAGCAAGAGCAAAGAAACCTCCTCTCTTTCATCCTCTCTGGATGCACGCGGGAGGTTGGTAAGCACGAAAGAAGGGTTAGATTTGTTCGTGAGGTGTCTGTCTACTTTGAGGGAAAATACCAAACCTTGATATTCAATCTTTACAACTTGGTTTTAACTTATTGTGCACCAGTTCTGAAATCAGCGATCATCTTTACCGGCAAGTTTAAGAGATAAAGGTTAATTTGTTCATTTCCGCTAATATTCTCGAAATAGTAGCCAGTGCTGTGCGTCGAATCGTCTTCTTATTGTTCTGCCAAGGTTTTAGCTAAGTTTACACATATCACAAAATTCTTCCCTAATTTGGTCCACAGTATCTGGTTATGATGAATCATGCAACCTTTGAAAACCCGTGATTAAATGATGACAAACATATGTAACTTTGATTAAAAAAAGCTGGCGGCTTACCTTTAATCCCTGGCGTTCAACTTCAGTAGACTCGGCCCAGCTCATGCACTGGTTTTTTTTTTTTACCACGGAGAATTTTTTTCCTACTCGCGTGCCCGAATTGACACTGAATATTTCTTTCATGAAAGCACCCTGTTGTATTTTTTTTAACACGCTTATATTGCATGTGCGAAACATGGAAACCTATAGACTCGTTCGATGTCATGTAACCAAAATTCTCGTTTCGGTTGTGTTGTTTATGGCTATGAGGGGTCTGTTTCCATTACAGAAACGTGCCCATTGAAAAACATCGCCTGTGAAAAGAGGGGTACGCATTACGCTTTGCAAGCAAAAACGAGGTTTCAAAGACTACCGTCGTTTCCGGTCTCTTATGAACCTCATAGCGCTTAACTATTCTCACACTTTCAAAAGAGAATGCGGAAACAGTAGAAGTAGGTTGCAATTGTTTTAAGTGTTGGAATGTCTTTGTCATTTCTACAAAGAAGAAAATGTTTAATATGCAAAGAGAAGCATATTTCTTCCTCGTGTACTAACATAAAACCCTCGCGAATTCGGTAGTCATGTGCGAATTGTTTCGATGGCAAAACAGTTAAAGCTAATCAGAAACCAAAGTATTCTTCACTTAAAAACTAAAAAAAAAAAAACTAAAAAAAAAAAATCACTCGATAAGATTGAACTAAAAATGTTTGCAGCGTTTATAGATATTATTATCAGAAGCGGTGTTGTAGTTGTTTTCAAGAGGTGGATTAGATCGCTATTTAGGTTTGACCATTAAATATGTAGTTATAGCATTCTTAAAGAAAGTATCGCTCTTAATTTTGCCTTATACTGTGCTAAAATCAATATCTTAAATGAAGAATGTAAGTGAGAGAGCTTTTTCGTCGAATTTGCCCGTAAATTTTAAGGTTTATAATATTATCCAAAACCCGCAACAAAATGTAAACAAACTATCAATGCATCGGTTGCGCTCATATTTCATCAATCGATTCGAACCATGAAGTTTGTAAAAGGGAAAAATTCGTTTTAAGTCAGTGCATTGAATTATTTACGGCAAAATCAACAACCGTCATCGAGGATTTTTCAATTTTGAAGCGTTTAACAGCAAAAAGTCACATGCTAATTCAGAGTAAATTTAGACAGTTTTTAAACAGACTGAGCTATTGTTAGTCGCGTGAAGTTCTATTCTTCATTGAAGAATAGGCAAATGTTGTGGCTGTCTGAGCAGGAACAATAACCAGGAAAGGGACATACCCAGGGGATTTCTTGATCTACACTAAATTAACGTCATCTTTCACTTATTTGCATTTTCACGATCGACGTTTTTGAATGGGCGCGTTTCTGTAATGCCCTTGTTAGATGAACTGTTGTGTACACAACTAAGTCACAAAACATTTGGTTTCTAGAATTCTAATCCAAGGGATAATCGAAGGCTTTTTCTAATGCATTTTTTGGAACGAAGGAAAAATTTAACACCATATCCAAGGGGCAAAATATCACACTTTGACCAGTGTCCCACGCAGCTGTGACAAACCCGGCTGCATGGTAAACTACATCTCAATACCTACTGGCGGGTATAAGTATTTACAATTAGGTTATTTCTTAATGTGCACCAGTGTGAATAAAACGATTTTCACTATCATCACCATAATCATCATCATTATTATTATGATTATTATTATTATGAAGTCGGGAGCTCCGCTTTTAGGCTTACCAAAATCTATATATTAGCGCAGTGTCAATGAATGTTTCATTTGGATGGAACTCTACAACAATTACCTGATGGTGTGGTTAATTGGTAGATATGAGAATTTCTGCAGTGGATCAAGGGTATGTGGATTCTTGCTATACAACTCCACGCATAACCTTACAACCCTGTTGAAAAATGAGATTAACTGAAATGGAATAGTACTTATAACAAGACCTTCCTCAAGAAGAAATCCACACTGTTAAGCAGAGTAAGCATCCCACTGACATCAGTATACAATTGTTAGATAACACTCTTTCAGGCAATAAATATAAAGTGAACGTTAAAGGGTTATTCACATATCTTGAAACAAACTTTTATTCTTTCTCTCTTTCATTTTTTATATTATGTTTTAAAGCTACATGTTTAAGGGTTTTTTGTTTCACTAAACTGATTAAGTGGCAGTCTGTTGCTTGCAGTACATCTTCTGTTACCCCAACATATACAAGTTACTGGAAATTTGAAACAATCGATTCAGAAAAAGAGACTATTTGTATTATTTTAATTGTTTTACAGTTTTCATAGCAAAAATGGACGTGCAAACAAGACGTCCTGGCTGAGTCATAATATAAAAACTAACACCCCTCTACAGGCCCTGGTGAGTGGGCCGAATGAGTGCTAGCCACCACCAGTTATATATTATTTCATATCCATATAATACCTACTTTGGATGCCAATGGTACCCTCGACCAAAGGCAGTTGATGCTATTTTCCATTGGTGCTTCCAGAGTACCTTCAAGTCATCCTGGACTTCTTTTCCAGGGATGCTACACATCATCTGTACAAGATCTGCTTGATCGTCAGACGCCATCTCAACCATTTTTGGATTAAGTCTTCCTATGAGCTTTTCACAGTTAATTCTGCTTCTTTTCTCCTCGATTAGCTTGTCTAAAATTTCTATTCTGGATAGATACTGGTTATTGCATCTTGGATTTTGCTCACCTGACCACTCACGCCTACTTTTAGCACTTTGTTGAATCACTTGTGATGGCTTCTCTATAAGTAGTTCTATACAATCGGTAATTAAATAAACATCCTCATAATCAGGTTTAAAGCATTCCAATAAACGTCTTTTTATGGATTCCCTGTCTGTAGAAAAGCTAAGTTGCCCAAGGCAATCAAACATCCAATCAACCCAGGTTGAAAAAATTTCTGACACTTCCTGCTGAGTGACGTTAAAACGATCTGCCAGGTCTTTCTCCAGAAATCCAAGATGCAATCTTGTCATTGTCAAAAAAAATTTGTGAATTTAACAAAGTTTTCGAGGCCTTCCCCTAGATACAACGTAAGTAGGGTCTTAAGAAGAATTTGTATATCCATTGCAGTAATTAAGTGAGGAGGTCAGGTAATCGGGTAGTCCGGTGTAAAATCTCATGTCTGAGTCGGAAGCCATAAATTGGCAACGTTCAAACCTCTCTCTTTACTCTTCTAACTTTTCTTATACGTTCATGTAGCCTTTTAATATCCTGCTGACATTCACATCTTTTTTTATCGACTTCTTCTGAAACTGTACGTATTTGTAGGTCGAGAGATTCCTCAGCTAATAGCACTGTTTTGTTGCTCGCCTGTTTTTCCTGATTTTCGCTTCTTTTACCAGAAGGTGAGGGATATTGACTGGCCACATTTTTCTATGTGAAAGTCATTTACATTTTGTAACACTTTCGGTCACGACAAAAGCATTGTTTTCATTTGGTTGGTCGATTTACCCATAGTTCTGCATGTGGTGCCATCTTTTTCCATACAGCAGATTGTACCAGAGCTTTAACAGGAGTGCTGGGGCAGGGTCTTAGACCCATTTATTTGTAATCTATAAGTGTCACAAGTTAGTGTACATGTTGGACCAAACATTGAAGAAGGAAGTAAACGGTTTTGGGAATACACTTTCTAAAGTCAAGTCATTTTAAGGGAGAAAACACTGCAGGTACACTGGATAATCTTTATTATGACTTAACTCAAAGGCCTGGTTGTTTTTAACAGTAGGTGACAGTGTACGCTGAAAAGTAAAAATTTGATGCATACTTTAGCTTTAATGTATCACATTTTGACCTGAATAAACAAAATTATGTACAACCATGAATTTCTCACCTTGAGAAAGGATTTAATCCAAAAGTGATATTGTGTCAGTGATGTTTTACACTTATTCAATAAGAGGACTTTATTCTTGTAACATAAAAAGTAAATAAAAATGAAAAAAAATTGGTATTTAGATAAAATCAATTTTTGAAAGCGATATTTAAAAAAAGAGGCCTTAAGCTTTGATTTAAAAGTTGTTAAATTGTCAATAGATTTAATGTGATAAGGTAGCTGATTCCAAAGCTCAGGGGCAGAGATGGCAAATGCCCTGGCACCATAGGACCTCATGTTGAAATGCATGAGACATGCATGCAGGACAATATGGAGCTAGGAGCTCTTTGATGTAGGAAGGTGATAGGTCGTGAAAACCTTTGAAGGTGAAAAGAACAGTTTTAAAAGTAATGCATTTGGCAATGGGGAGCCAATGAATTTGCATCAATAGAGGAGTTATATCATCGAATTTTGAAGATGTCACTAATCGCACAGCAGCATTCTGAACAGACTGGAGTTTCTGTAGATATTTAGGAATGCCATACAGCAGAGAGTTACAGAAGTCTAACTTCAATGAGACAAAGGCGTGGACAAGGAACTCAGTGGTCTTGTGAGATAAATACTTCCTAATGCAAGCAATGTTCCGCAGCTGGTAGAATGCTGACATACGGACGGAGTTAACCTGAGATATCACTGAAAGAGTTCAGTCAAAAATAGCACCAATGTACTGACTGACATGCTGGGACAGCTGGATGAGATCAGCACCGAAATTAAGTGGAATAAGAGACGTCTGTGGACTGTATTTGGAATAAAAATAAATCAGTTCCGTCTTATCTTTGTTTAATTTAAGCTTGTTACCAGTAATCTATAAATGTATTTCATGTAGGCATTGGTTTTGAAATAATTTTGTGATTGTTTCAGTTATGCAATATAATATGGGGGTCGCAATTCATGATCCTTTTCCTTACACCTACAGGTACTTGAATTTAAGGTTCATCAAAGGTTGCAAAATGTATCTTTAACTGGAAACATTGATTGTTATCCTAATTACACTTGATAAGTGGGAATGTTGATTGCACCTTTGTGTGTGGTTTAGATATTGAATGGTGGTTGGAATGTTATTTTTTTCAGGCAGAGCAGTAAAGACATTGGCAATTCCTGCCATTTGGCCCAGCGGAAAAGCCATCCTTCCATTAGAAGTGTATCAGTGTAAGTAGGTCCAGAGAACCATTTGCCTCTATGAAAGCATCCTTGTCAACGGAGGACAATAGATTGAAGAAGTGTATCTATAACTGGAGTTGTATCATCAAAGTGTGTTCTTTGCAGAACACTGCGGCAAAACGTCTACGCATGCGCCAGGTTGAGCATTTCCGGTGTCTTTTTCAGTCACACTTTCCAGTCAGATCAAAGTCTCCCCCGCGCTCTCGGCTTCATGCTGTGTGCAGCTTGTGGTTCAGTTTTTCTGCTTCATCCTGCCCGTGTTTTTGGCTATTTTGTAGTTATTGAAATTGCTTTTATGGATAACTAGGCACAGATCACTGAAACAATTAGTCGTATAGATTCAGAAAAGGTAAGATGATAATAACTCAGTGTGTAATTTTGGCTAGAGCATCAGGTAAACTGATTTTCATTCAGGAAAACAAAGTTTTTGACTGTTATTTTTCACTTAACGTGGCTGAAACTGAGACATAAAAAGTTATCATTGCAAGCTTGTGTATTGTAGTTCTAATTTTCAGTTCTTCAGTTTCTCAGTCTTCATGTGTTAAAGCCGATTTGAGCTTCATTTGGAAAACGAAAACACATAATCGCTTTGTAGTTTTATTTACTCTTCTTGACTTACAGTGTTTTGAAACGAAACTCTTCTAAGTTGATTGCCATGAAACATAAGCTTAATTATGCTGTTGAGGTTAGCAGCAAGTTGACAACTCTATTAAGTTTTTTCATTCTCAGAATCAGAGAGCGAAAGCTGATTCAATGGCTTTTAGAAGTCAAACTTTTCATGCCACGTATTTAGCAGCTGGAAGTTTCGTGTTTGCATGAGATGCAGCCGAGCCACCAGTCTGAAATTATTGAAGTCTTCAACCAAAGAAAAACCATGTAAAAGAATTAAATAGGCATTTTCTTGAATGAAAGTCAGTTATACTGTTTAGTTTCCCGGCACTGAAAACTCCAGGTGTTCGTGACTGCAGTCATGAAAGTCGAAGCTGTTATTAAATCCTGCCCATCTCTTGTTTTGAGCTCTTGTTTTCTCCGATAATAAAAAAGTTATTAAACCGGGACTAAAATTTTATTTCCTGGTTTTAATGTTAGTGATAATGATGTCTTTATTTTGGTTTCTTTCATAAGTATTGTTATTCTTTTTTTAGTTGTTGCCTTCTCCCACAACTTCTGCTGGACCAGCAGCATGCAAGAAAGCCAGTAAAAACAAATTCGTCTTGTCGAGCGCTCGCGACCTGCAAACTTCAAACATCATTTTCACCGTTGGTGCAAACAGATAACCATGTGGTGCAAAAGTTTTACGTTAGAAAAATATATAAGCTTTCCAATGAAGTGATTTTTTTCGCCCCCTTTTTTGTCTGTTTCTCCCTTTTTGCTTTTAAACTTGGTGCGACGGCAATGTTGTGCTTATGCAATTGGTTTATATACTAGACTGGATGTTAAATTTTGTGCTCATGCGCAGTGCGTTTTGCTGCAGTGTTTCTTTGCAGTGTTATTTGTCGCATGAAAGGATTTTAAATGGATTCTAGAAAAGTGTCCAATAGCAGGAATTTGTCATTTGACCAGAGCCATATGTGTATGATTGGAAGAGTTTGGAAGATGGTTAAGTGGTTTCAAAAGGAAACTTCTTTTGGCAAGGATTCACTTTCCAGAGGACTTGCAGTTTCCACAGCATCGGCACTTTCACTTATCTTCTGAGCCTTTGCTTTTAGATGATCTAGGTTTGTGTTTTAGGTCAGCATTTTCTAGCCTGTGCTTCACTCCAGAAACCTTTCAGTTAAATAGGATCTGGTATGAACTTTTCGTCCCTTTTTACTGAAAAAAATCACTGTTTTTGTTGGTGTCCAACAAACAAAGTGACTTTTTCTGTGTTAGTAGAGTACATTTCAAGTTAGCATTGGGGAAGATTCAACACTGGAACTATTCTATTTGGATTCCCTGATTCCCTGAAAATTGCTCAGCTTTTACATAAGATTACAGGGTGACACGTTTAGTGATTCCACTTTGATTATTTGATCTTTAATAATGCTTCTTGCTTGGACATGGAAAGTAATAGAAACACCTCTATCAATATAATTTTATACACAAAACTGCAAAGCGTGTTATCTGGTCTGAAATAGAAGGAAATGATGTATTTAAAGATTTAACTTCATTTTAGGAACATTATGGATATAAACTTGAGAAACTCGTTTAATCAAAACCGTTTTCAAACTATATTTGCATTTGGCTACTCAATAGAAATCTGGATAATCCTAGGGCTTAATTTGTAACAAAGAACAAAATCTATCCCCAACCCATGCATAAGGCCAGAGTTATTATGACTGGACTCACTGGTCCACTCATAACCTCTTCTGGGAAAACAAAAAAGCCAATGCACATACTGCACAGTTAAATTAAAAAAAAAAAAATTAACATACCCGCACAGAAGGTACTGATTTTCAGATGAAATTTTGAAACCTGGTTTGAAGTTGTTTTTTTTCCTTTTTTCTTTTTTTTGGGGGGTGGGGTAGGGGCTTCAAATCTCTGACAACTCCATAAGAGATAAGAGGGGCTCTCAGTAGCAAACAAAACCATAACCCCAAGTGATATGCAAATAAAATCAAGTCTTACTTTGTTGCTTGCGACCAGGTCCTTCAGACCTTGCTGCAAGATGGACTCGTCCTCTTTGTGAAATTGTGCGTCCTTTACGTAGTCAAATCTTATGATTCTGCCATAAATTGTAGAAATAGTAATAGGAGACAAGTTCATAACTAATGGGGAAAATGATGCCAAAAATCTCGTTCAAGGCGTGGATGAGTGTGAATGTTATCACCTTTTGATTACAAAAATTGTGTCCAAGTAATGCGACATGGTCAGTGAAAATCTTCCTTCAATTACTATGTTGGCACAAGATTGTTTATATCGAACAATTTTTCATGTTAGAGAAGCATTTACAGTTGTGGAGGCCTGAAACAACTTGATCTCTCCCACACTCGTGACTTAAAAGTGGCTCATTGGCGTTCACGGCATCCTATTAGTTTGAAACTTGCACATCAGATGCACAATTTTTGGAAAAGGTTAGCTGGCCGAGTGTCAGAGCAAAATTTTGTGGAATGTTATCTTGGAATCCTCAAAACTTTGATAACAGGGGAGGGGACATGAATTGTGCTATGTCCTAGGAACCCTATTTTAATCCTTAACAGTTACAGCGTACAAAGTATTTTTGCTTGGTTGTAGCACAACATAGCATGAACTGGCATAGCACAACATACCTTACTGCATGAACAAAACACACCATTACATAATAATACTAAAATCACCTTGTACATTCAGCAGAGTTTGTTGACATGATTATGCTGCCCTTAGGGCTGCTCAGGCTGCTTTTCATTGAGCTTTGCGGTAACCCACTTTGAATTTGGAGAAAAAATTCTGCCAGTGAGTTTGTGAGTACAGGGTCGTCAAGGCAACATGTCAGAGTGGTGCTCTGCATAGCATGCATTATCACCTTTCTGAAAACAAAATGATGCAAGTATTAATATTTTTATGCATATGTTTCAAGTATTTTCTTGTGAACATTTATGTCAAGTAAAATAAGATTTTATTCCATCCCTATGCCTCTTTGGTGAAAGGTCACCCTGATAACAAGTTCAAGCCTAGGCTTCAGGATGGTTGCAATAGCATTAGTTATATAGTGATTAAGACAAATGATAAATAATATTCTAGACCATCTTGCATACTTTCCTTGTGTATTGAATTACAGTAGGACTTCAGTGACTCTAACAGCTCTTTTCACTTAAACTCCATTTTAAAACAAAGTACTTTGTATGCTATTTTCCAAATAACCCATATCTCTAATAGTATTTTAGTGCATTATTTTATCAAAACCTATAAAGAAACTTACAAAAATGTACCGCTGACATTCTGACCCCCTCCAGAACACAGCAAGGGATGTGATCGTCTGTCTTTCCCTTGTCCTTTAGTGAGAATTTGCAAGGCAACGCTTTTTCCCACATTTCTTTCATTGGAACACACCACACCAATGCAACTTTCATCTGTGCAAACAGTAACAATTAATAGCAGTATCTAAGTGTGGACACTTCACAGGAAAACATGTTCTTATTGGGTGCAAACATGATACGGTTCCTTGCCAAACATTTGGGGGCAGGTAAATGGTGAATGAGAAACCTTTGATGCATTACGCCTACTGGAGGTGCATGTAGCCACAATCTCAATCATCTAAGTTTGTAAATCCTGAGACAGTCAGATATACAGGAGTTGCAGTTGCTCCCGTTTTCATTATCAAAAGCATATCAAAACCTTTAAACACAGTAACAGTGAATTTTCTAAAGCACTCTTTTTTCCTTTTAAGATTCCTTGACTATTTACATGACCTTTTCCAGTTTTCCTCTCAAAAAAATATCAAAACTACAATCGGGCATGAAAAGTCAAACAAGCTGCACCCCTCCTCTTTCCCTCTTATGATGTCAGTTGTTTTGATAAGACTGAATCCTGCATGTTCCTGCAAACCAACACTCCAGTTTTAATTTGAAGATTGAAATCGTCCGATTGACCACTCCAGAAAATAACAAAATACCATAATGCTCTTTGTTTGTCACCCCAAAATCTTGCATTTAGCAATGTCTTCAGTTTCTCGTGGGAGTCAAAATGGCCCCAAGAGAAACTGAAAGCAATACCTATGCAAAATTTTGCGGTGACAAACAAAGGGCATTAACATTATCGTATGTTTTGTTATTTTCTGGAGTGGTTAATGGTAGCCTGGTAGTTGTTCTTACCAGAAAAGTCTTCACCTAGTCTTCACCTCTAACCTAGTCTAGCACCACCTTCAGTCCACTCCAAATGACAAATGTGGTGGACAGTAAAAAGGCTGTTGCATTTTTTCTGTAATGAGCTGATAGCTCCAAATACCTCCAGGAATTAACAATGAAACGTGGTTTTTGTGGAACATGTAAGTCATCCATATGATATTTTGTTAAATAAAACAAAGGGTTTGAAATCACAGATTAACCTTGGCAAGCATTTCATTTTAGAAATTTATTTACATTTTAAATCTGAATAGTTATATGAATAGTTTATTTTAACTCTCTTGCAGTAAAAAGAACTGAATTATCGAGTACATTTAACAATCTTAAGGCAACTATTATCTAGAGTATAGTAATTTACAGGTAGAACAATGAAAATAACAATTGAATCACTTAAAAAATTTAAATGTAAAGATGTCCTCCACTCTCTTGGTCCTACAAACCTGCATGTTCCGGAAAAGATAATACTTTTGTGTTTTCTGCCTTAAGGTGTAGTTAGGCGCATCCAGAAGTGGGCTGGGAAGTAGGTGGTGCAGAGGGTGGCTGGGGGACTTCATTTTCGCCATATACCGGGTATTCGTAGCACAAGAGTACTCTTCTATCATCTAACCTATCTAGTTTACCTAACTGTAAGGCATGAGCATATGACTCTGCCTCGGGGTAGATTATGTTAAGCATCCTTTTTTGCACTCGCTCTATGGCTTTGGACAGGTAAGCGGGGATGTCCTGCCAGACTGGTACAGCATACTCTAAAACTTGCCGGACTGTGCTAAGGTATATCCTCAAAATGTTGGGTTGGCTCACCCTGGCTCTGCGTAGAACTCTATGGGAGTATAACTTCTTACAAGCTTTCTTAATAATGTAAGCAACATGACAGTTCCACTTCAGGTCATTGTCCATAATAAATCCTAAGATCTTATAGGTATTGGCACGCTTGATGACATTGCGTCAATGATTATCAGGTTAATGAGACAATTAGAGTTGCGTAGGAAATTAATATGCATTTCTTTACAGTTGGTTGGATTAAGTCTCATATTATGAGCAATGGCAAAATTCTGAATGTCTGAGGCCACTACATTAAGTAAGCTAGGGGAGTTCCTTGGAATTATTTTGAGAGCAGTGGTTTCATCGATGTATTTGATGCGCAGCTGCCAGTCAGACAGCAGTTTGTTTGTCGTCACCGTAAAGAGGATCACACCCAGTTTAGTTCCTTTGGGCACTCCTCCTGTTAGTGTTAACCAATCTGACAGAGTTCTTCCGATTCTAACTGCTTGCTTCCAGGATGTCAAGAATGCCGCAATCCAAGATAAAAGGACTGGATGAACTTCAAGATCTGCCAGTTCTTGCATCAATATTGAATGATCAATTAAATCAAACCCCTTAGAAAAATCTGCGAAGAAAGTCCAAGCCGACGCCTCACCACTATCAAATGCAACTCCATCTACATTGGCATTGGTTTCTTTTTTTTTTTTTTTCAACTCTAGGCAGTTTTTAGCATGATCCCAAAAATTCTTTAGGGAGTGATCAACTGTTCTGTTCCATTCAAATGATATTAATGATGTTTATTTAGGACAAACTTGTGTACACCACCCAGGACATGGATATTGCATTGGAAACAATACCTGTCAATTCCACTTACCCTTGGTATATCCTAATTTATTATTCACAGTAATGACAAAGAGGAAATTGTGAGTAGAACAGACTACCCTTAAAC